>CM057846.1:185101072-185166001 GCA_030068395.1 Apalone spinifera | reverse complement strand
CCCATTCCCGTCCTCACTCCCCGAACTCTGTCCTCACTGGCACCCTGTCCCCAGTTGCAAAACCCTGTCCCCACTTGCACTCTGTCCCGTGCTGGAGAACCCTGTCCTCTGCCCTCCCAGCACCCTGTTCCCTCTCCCCTGCCCCTAGGCGCAGAACTCTGTCCCCACAAAATGTATAATTATAAATGCTTCATTTTAGATTTAAATAGCATGAATAAAAAAACAGACCATTTATTTCATAACTATAAACACCTGATTTTAATTTTATGTATCACATAATTTAAAAATAAACTGTTTATCAGAGTGTATAAGTAAGGGCTGGGGATAGCAAGTGATGGACAGGAGGAGAATAGAGAAGGCGGGGCTTCAAGGAAGGGGCGGGGCGGTAGATCTTCGCCTGTTCTGAGATTTAAAAAGTGATCTTGGGTGTAAAAAGGTTGGAGACCACTGACCTAGGCCATTAATAAAGATGTTAAATAACACCGAACCCAGAACCGATTCCTTTTGGAACCCCACCTGAGACCTCCCTCCAATCTGATGAAATTCCATTAATAATTACTCTTTCTTTATGGTTGTTTAATCAGTTATGCTTCCACTTAATGGTAGTTTCGCTGAGCCTGCATTTCCCCAACTTATTATCAGAATGGCATGTGGAACTGTGTTAAAAGCCTTGTGAAAGTCCAAGTAAACTATGTTGCCTCACCCACCAAACCAGTTACCTTGTCAAAGAAGGAAATCAATTCCAGGTGGCATGATTTATTCTTAGTAAATCCATGTTGGTGGCTTGTGAATAGTCCTTCATCCTTCTGGTATTCACAAACTGAATGTAAAACTCTAGGAGTTCCACAGATATTGAAATTGAGCTGACTGATCAATACTTCCCCAGCTCCTCCTTTTCCCCCTTTTCAAAGACGGGCACTATATTAGCCCCTCCCCAGTCTTCTGAGACCTCACCTGTCATCCATTAACTTGCCAGTAGATATGAGATTTCTTCTGGTAATTCCTTCAGCACCATTGGATGAATAGCATCAGGCCTCACTGATCTGAATTAGTCCAAATTAGTCAGAGGATCCCTGATGTGTTTTTTACTTATCCTGATCTGCCTCCCTTCTCCTTTATTGTCCATGATAATGTTGCTAGTCATCTGGTCACATGTTATTTTGGGGGTGAAGACTGAAGCAAAGTTGCTATTGAGCCGATCTGCCTTCCTATCATCTTCAATTTCCTGCCTACCTTCTCCCCTCTTAATGCCTCTAATATTTCTTGCCAGCTGTAACTCATTTTTTTCCTTAGCTTTTCCCATTTTGTCCCTGCATACTCACACCTTCCCATGTATACTTCATTGGTGACATGTCCCTCCTATTTCCTGAATGTAACCCTTTTGGTATTTAGATAGCTAAAAGGCTCATTGTACAACCACATTGGCCACCTGTGTCCCTTCTTATCTTTCCTCTACATAGAAACAGCTTGTTTGTTGAGCCTCTGACTATGTCTAGACTGCAGAATTTTTCCAGGATACTGGAAGTGTCCTGGAAAAACTCTGCTGCGTCCAGAGAATGTGTCCACTTTTTCAGAACAGTTTCCGAAAAAGGGGGCATGTTCTTTTGGCATCCCTGCATACCTCTCAGGTAGAGGAATGAGAGATGTTCCGAAAGAGGATTTTTTTTCCAAAATTTGGTAGACAGGCCAAATTTAGGAAAAGCCTCTTCTGAAAAAAAAGCAGAAAAAGATACGCAAATTGTGGTTCACAATTTGCGTATCTTTTTCCAATAAAACTCTGCAGTCTAGACATAGCCTCTAGAATTACAGCTTTTAGGAACTGCCAGTCCTTTTTTTCCTAACTCATCTTTCCATGGGGCCTTGCCTACTGTTTCTCTAACTTGGTTCAGAAATGTCTAAGATGGAATGTGGCAACAATTTAAGAGCAAACAATAATATTGTATAACAGATTGTGACAGGAAGAGAAAACTAACCAAAAGGAGATTTTAGGCAAGCAAAATGTACTTAGTGGAGCTCGATGACTACTGTTAATATCTGCTTGACTTTTAAGTGTTTTACCTTTGGTGGCGCTCCCCTTATTTGTAATTACTTTCTGCACAAATTTGTGCAATTGGAATTTACTTTCCCTAGATGCTTGTACCTGAGAAACTGGGCATTAATATTCTCATAAGTCAAACTGTACATTTTCCCCCAAAAGTGCTTACCTGCTCATCCTACATGAGATCAGACACAATACCATGTGACCAATCTGAACAATCACAATGAAATAAAGCAGCCCAAGGAGCAAACAACAAATACTTGCAAAGAATGGTTCATGATCAATTGACGGAGTTTAAATTATTTGAAATTATTCTGTTTTAATAAATACCCATATGTATGTGGATATCATGATCTGCTTATGGATACTCTGCCAACAGGAAAAGAAGGATATTTATCAACGAAATTAGTCTGATAAATTATCAATTGAAAATTATATGCACAATGCTTATTTATCTAAATTTGAATCAGGGCTTGACATTAATAGCCATTGTCTTGCAAAAAACTACTTTGAACTTTGTTGGTCAGACCCTCAGCTGATGCACATCAGCATAACTCTATAACTTTAGTAGCATGCTACCAATTTACACCAGTTGATGATCTGTCTTGTTTATTTATAGAACATAAATGGGATTTGGGATTACATTTTATCTAATACAAAATACAGCACAGTGCCTTGTATCACTATGCCGTGAGACTGGTTCAAAATTCAATCAGGATTGAATGAATAAAGTGACTTCTTGCCACACCCTGAGTTTTCCTTATAGAACTTCTCACTCCCAATGTTAACCAGATGCAAAACTACTTTTTATAAAATCTGACATAATCAGATAAGAAGACTGAAAGCATGATGCCAACCAAGATAGCAGAATCATATGTGGAATGGGTTAGTGACTTAGGAAAATATCTAGTTAACCTGTCTGGAAAGGGCAACTCTTCTACAATTATTATTTGATGTAAACAAATATGATGAAGTTTATTGTAAGCACTTGCATGAAAATGTATGTAAAATAAGTTTCAGATGAAGTCTGATGAAGGTTTCAGAGGATTAGGAGACAGGGAAAGCCCACATACTAAGGCAAATACAGCAAAGAATTAAAATAAAAAACTATAAAGTCTAACTCCTTTTACAAACAGTTTCTATAAATATTATTCATATCACAATAAAGAATCTGGAATACCTTAAACTCTCAATAAATGTTTAGTCAACTTCTCTAACATAGAAAGATAGTTAAAACTAGGCCTTGTTCTATGTTAAGCTTTTGATATTCTTATATCCTAGTTTGGAAGCCAAGACAGAAGGAAGTCCTTTGAAGACTGCCACAGGGCTGGTCTCACTGCTGGAACACTTACATTTTATTACTTTTACCAGGAAAATTGGGCAAGACTGCTGGTCTAATTCACACAAGACAGTTCCACTGTTCATTATTTTATGAAGTGGAATAGAAGTGGTATCTTCAGATGAGAAGAGGGCCACTACAGATTCCAATAAACACCTCCTCCTTTCAAGTGTAAAGTTCAAAGCTCTGCAGGTCTGGAAGGCTTGATAGAGAATGGAGAGTTAGCCAGATTCAGTTAAAACTCATCTTAACCTGTGGCTTGTCAAACATGAAAATATTCAAGTACCCTGCATAAAATTCATAACTTACCCTGCAAAAGAAAACTGAAGTCTGCAGAGAAGGATTTTACTATATACTGAGTCTGGAATGTGGCAGGAAAATAAAGGAGTTTTATCCTCTTTGTAGAATACCTGCAAGAGACAGCATCCAGCAAAGGAGGAAATTCAATCACAAACTAAAATTTTTACCTACAGGAATCCTCAGAGTAAACTCAGTCTTAGAATGGTTTGAATGAACTATTTTGTAGAGAAAATCTTTTTTATTTGGATTTTCTTTTTGTATTTCAAGCAATATCAAATCTAATGACTGACTACACATTAATTTCTAACGATAGGCGCCAATCCTTTGGCTACAATTACTGAAGTAAATGGAACTCTGACCTTTGAAGTGATAGCAACATGCTATAAATCAAGATGTAACATTGTTTTGTATATATCTTCTATCTTAGCTATAACAGAAGAACCTCCAGCAAAAGATCAGAAATATAGGTATTTGAAACTTCTTTGATAACTTTCTAGATCTGAAAGCCTCTTAGGCAAATTCTGACCTGATGTGCTGGGTTAAAATACATTAAAAATCAATAATACTCTTATAGTTCATAGAACAGTCTGTATACACAGCAACACACACTCCTGCCTACAGTTTGAAGGCATAGAAGATGTGAAGGATCCAGAGGAAACCCGGGTAACAGCAACACAGATAGAAGGACAATGTTCTGATTCCTAATAACGAGACGAGATGTCTAGACATTTAGCACAAAGAGAATAGCTACTGCCACAGGTACCAGAAAAGCTGCAAAAGTAGGCTGAGCCCAGCCCCTCCAATAGCCTGACCCTCCCAGAACCCAGCCCCTGCCTCCCAGTCTCATCATCCCAGAGCCTATGCTCTTCCCAACAGCTTCATGCTCCTGGAATCCCTAAGCTTTCTAGAGACCCTGCCCATTCAGGATCCCATACTGGAGCCCCAGTTCCCCCATCCCGTCCTACCAACTTCCCTGAAATTATGTCTCATAACCACGGATAACTGATTTGAGTTGCTGGGTCAGATCTATCTTTATAAAGTACCATACTATGATTGATGGTGAGGGTGAAGCACTAATCTTCATAATATTAAAACTGCATTGGCATCACATATCCCTAACATTGCTTTAAAACTTATTTAAAAAAATCCTTGAAGGACGAGAACAGACACATCTTCCACATAGTCTCCATATGCTTTCATGTCACTTTTATCTCACACAAACATCCTGTATGACTAAACAGTGACTTCCTGAAGGTATGTCTACACTGCATTCCTTTTTCGAGAGAGGAATGCAAATGCAGCTGAGTGAAATTACAAATGAAGCGTGGTGTCCGGCCACTTTTTTGAAATAGAGTATTTTGAAAAAAGAAATGCTGCATAGACTCGATTATTTCAAAAGAAAACACTTCTTTCTAAATAACCCTTAAACCTCATTTTATAAGGAGTAAGGGTAATTTTGAAAGAAAGGTTTTCTTTCAAAATAACTGCGTCTACACAGCATTTCTTTTTTCGAAATAGGATATTTTGAAAAAGCGGCTGGACGCCATTATGCAAATGAAGCGCGGGAAATTCAAATCCACGCTTCATTTGCAATTTCACTCAGCTGCATTTGCATTCCTCTCTCGAAAAAGGAATGCAGTGTAGACGTACCCCTTAAGTGTGTAAAAGAAATTACATGCCTTCTAAAATGCCTCACTCAATATAAAGCAGCATAGTTTCATTGACATCAATGGAGTGGTTCCAAATTATGCCAGCTGAGAATTTAGCCCCAAGCATGCAATGAATATTTACATATAAATGGTCATAGATCAACTTGCATCTGGGGATGTTGATGCGTTTTAAAAAAATGGGGCTTAACTCAACTTAGTTCTGAATTGTGTTCTGCTCTCCACATTGATTGGTGCAAAGCCATTTACACAGTTTCATAAGTAACCAGGTACTTTTAAGTAAGTGCCAAAGTTGCTGGCCTTACTACCATCAAAAGTAAATGGATTAAGGAGAAGTGATAAGAAATCCTGTGGAAACATTTGATTTTAATAGAGCCAGGCATGAAAAAATGGATGGACAGCACCAGAGGTGAGAACAGACAGAAAGCTTACAAGAAATAAGTGAATTTTGAGAGAGGGTCTGAAGGAGAAGAGGTTTGACAGGTTCAGAGGAAATGGAGAATTGTGACCCATGCTACTGTTCAGAAACAGACTTTACACATTTAAACAGAGTGTGGGGCAGTAAAAAGTAAATAATAACAACAAGATCCTCCTATCCATTATGAGATCTATGGCAGTGAGTATATTCATTGCTGATGACCCAACTTAAACTGCTCGGTCTTTGCTTTTATCTTGGCTTTTATAGTCCAGTTAACTTTTGACTTCAGTGAGGCCAGGATTTCATCCCAGAATTCCTAGCTACAGAGCAGCCAGGGGAACACATCTTTCTGCCTAATCCAATAACAAACTTTTGAATATGAAGTAAGTTGCCCAGAAGTTGAAAATAAAAAAAAAGGAGAAAACAAACTTTTGATTCTTATGTTGAACTCAGAGGGCCAAATCTTGGCATTTTTACTCTGGTAAAAGTCAATTGAGGAAAACCTAAGGCTTGGCTTCAGGCTCTGGCCTTCCCTATCCACAATTGCTCTTACAGTGTTTTCAGGCATAACAGCTAATAAGTACTGTATGTTTATGTCAGAACTCTGAAACTAAAACTGTTACAAACAAACAGAAAAAATGTTTTATTCTACAGAATGCTCTAGACTTACTCTCAAAAAACATTATTCTTTGGCTAATAGGGCAGTTTCCCATCTATTCATGCTTTTAAAGAAAAAAAGGTGATTGACTATTTCTCCTTATGAGAACCAGAATTGCAAATTCAGAACTATCAAACAACTCTGGTTTTTGTTCTGTCACAGCCTGCTGTTCTGGTTAGTCTATTACATTCCTTTGCCACTTTGGCTAGGTCTACATTTGAAGCAGGAGGTGTCATTTCCAGTTCATGTTAGACATGATCAAGCTAGCATTCTAAAAATAGGAATGTAGCCCAGGCAGCAGCTTGGGACTGCTGCCCAAATACATGCCTGGATCTGATGTGTAAGTACACAGATGGCTCTAGTGAGCCACTACCCAGGCTCTGCTGTACTAGCCCAAGCAGAGCTAGCACAGATATGCCTACAGAAACTTGGAATCAGACTTCCCAGCTCAAATGTAGACAGAGCTTCTGTTTCACCAGTTCCTATTCTATTGTGACCTGATGTAAATCTACCGATTTTACTATTTTTGCATGTCCCTAATCTCCTAATCATGTGTTTATTTTGAAGCACACTCGTAAGTGATATCCTGAAGACAGAAATTGGATAAGATCTCAATAGCCTATTAATTTGTGAATTATTCTTCCATGAGCTGTTTCTATCTTGGGAGAACATCTACTGCACTCTATAATTCCATCTCTTCCATTGCTTTCATTCTTGCATTACTCAATACGTTGGAGTTTCCCTATTCTAGGTCTCCCTCCCCATTTGCATGTCATCTTGCTTTTCTTTTCCCATATAATATGTTTTTATCTTAATGTTTTACTCCTGCAGATATTTATTATATATCTGAATTCTTCCCACACAATCAGATATCAATTAGGGTAGAGACAAACTCCACCTTCTCTGTCTAGGCTGAGCTGCTCTTTGCATGTCTATGTTAATAAATCACATATGTTTTCCCTCTCTGAGTAGCATCTGATGGAGGGATTCTTTGGTTGGCTCTTTTCACATGTTCCTTAGCAGACACAGGTTTCATTCTTAACATGTGTCTCAGGTAACTCCGTCTTCTTTTCTGAATAACTTTAGAGATAAAGGATTGTTAAATGCACTGTATATTAGAGGCATGTTTACTTTGGGCTAGACTGTATTAGCCTTACGCACAATTTGGGTATGTCTAGACTACGTGGCTCTGTCAACGGAGCCATGTAAACTAGTTTACCCGGCATAGTCAATGAAGCGGGGATTTAAATATTCCCCGCTTCATTAAAATAAACATGGCCATCGCGCTGTGCCGACAATCAGCTGATCTGGCACAACGCAGCAGTCTAGATGCAGCGCGCTCGACAAAGGCTTCCCTTGTTGACCGTGCCGCATCTAGACTGCCACGCTGAGTTGGATCAGCTGATCGTTGACATAGTGCGGCGGCCATTTTTATTTTAATGAAGCGGGGATTATTTAAATTCCCGCTTCATTGACTATGCCGGGTAAACTAGTTTACATGGCTCCATCGACGGAGCCATGTACTCTAGATGTACCCAAAGAGTAGTACGTTAGCATGTAGGTAGTCTCATTCATTTCAACATTACTGTTTGAAAATTAAAATACTGCTGAACATGCATAAAGGTGTCAGAATCTTCACAATAACTGGCTTCCATTTGCCATATTAACTTTACGCAAAAAAGTTGTCTTTTAGAAGCTCTGGAAATCTAATAATGTCTATAATTTTATCTATTTGCTTTTAGCTGACCACTAAATAGTTTTATGCACTATTTGGTACTGGTACTTTTCATGAACAAAAGTAATTTCGATTAAAGTTGTCTGACCATAATTTTGGCCTATGAATAGTATTATATAGAGCACTATATAAAAGCTTATTATTTTAGTGTGTTCTGTTCCAAGATACAGAGATATCCATCACCCCTCCAAGGTCTCATTTTCTTCAGGAGTCTTTGCAATCTGTACAGTTCTTGGCTTGACCCATGGGGATTCTCAGCAACTCAGTGCACAGGAAATTTGAGAGGCAGGGAGAAGTGGGCTAGGAGGTGATATACAAGATGACTAGTGCCCTTCCACACTGGGAAGTGGAGGGGGTTGCCAGCTAAAGGGGAGGACACATGACCTGCCCACATGATTCCTCCCTGAACTTACCCGAGCCCATGGCCCCTGTATTCTCCCACCCCCTTCTCACCTCATGCTGCTGGAGGGTTCTGTCCTTCTGCTGCACCAGTTCCCCCTGGCATGTTTGGTGGCCCTGGAGCCACTCCTAGATGCTGCCTGGTGCAGCAAAGCAGCTGCCTGGGAGAGTGCCTGGTTGCAGCTGCAATGGGTTGCCTCCTGACCAGGCGTACGTTCTGGGACAGAGGCTGAGTGAATCAAACTCCCTTCCATCTCTTCCCCCTTCCCCCTCTTTTTCTGGCATGCTCAGTGTGCAGCAGTAGCTGGCTGCAAGAGATACTAGTTGGCAAGGAGGCAGCCACAGCTCACCCCCTGTCCAAACGCCATTTCTGGGGACAGAAGTGGACTCTGAGCATGCTGGAGGGATGGGGGGAGGGGGAGCATGTCTCTGCCTCACTGTTCCCAGAAGCCAAGCCTGGGGAGGAGCAGCTCACTGAGTTGCAGCCAGGCACTCTCCCAGTCAGCCACTGTGCTGCACTGGGCAGCGTTCCAGGCAGCAAGACTGGAAGAGGCTCTAGCCCCTCTTATTTATCTGGCCCCACCCACTCCTTTCCCTGCCTTTGCTGGCTGCTGGAGGGGCACTTGACTCATGAATCACCTTACACAGAGAAACATGGGTATTTGGGGAGGACGCCCTACCTGGGAGAACCACAGTGTATATCCCAGATGCTTAGGCTACATCTTAGGGTCCAGGAGCTTAATAAATGCTCCCACAACGTGTGCATATTCTAGCTTACTCAGGTAAAATGGCTCCTGTCCTGGTCCCTTGCACATCTCTTCCATCTGAGCAACATCCCCCTCCCTCATGCATTGTGCATAAATCCCATATCGAAACACATGGGATTTTTTGGCAGTAGATACTGTCAGTTTGGGACCCTGGCCTGTTGCCTTCTTCAGTTCATGCGGGGAAGGATCAGTTTTAGGATTCATTTTGCGCTGTTCTCCCCACTTGGAGCATTGTATCACAATTAGCACCATGGAGGATAATCCTGCTGCCTCCTTCTGAGCTAAAGGAGCTTTCAGGCAGTGGAGCCTCGGAGGGTTCTGCTAGGAAAGGAAAATCTGCTCTGCATGCAGAAGGATCTAGCTCTGCAAGGTGCCTCCTGTCTGCTTTCATTAAAGTGAGTAAGGACAACAGAGGGATGGGCTGGCATGGAAGATGTTAGGCTATTGCTCAGAATACACAATTTTCCATATCATGGCAGAGAGAGTGTGATAGAGCCAAAGGCTATTCCTATCACTAGGACTAGCAGCCATAGTTCTGCATCTTTACTACTACTCTATAACTTGGATGGGGGAATGCTTCCCAGGCCCTTGGTGAAATTCCCCAGGGGCCAGTTAAGTTATTCAGACTGGGACTTTCCCCTTTGACAAATACCCTTCAGAAAGCAGAGTCCAACCATTCCACCACATCCTTTGCCAGCAAAAGCCCCAGTGATTAATAATGGCAAGGCACACAGATCAGCACCAATTAGGAGCAGGCTTTGGGAAAGTTCATTCTGCTGTCCAAAGCAGGAATTGGATACCAGGGATTCAGCCTTGCTTCGTCCTTTCAATCACACCCATTATGTCTGCGTTCCCCAGCTGCATTGTACCATGCCCTTGTGCTACCTGCGCAGGGTCAGTCCGAGTCTGGTCCAAAATGCATAAAATGGAGGCTAAAAGGAAGAGTCCAGACACAGGAGATTCACACACAGGAAGAATACAAGAGTTATAAGGATCCTTGCAGGCATAAAGAATCCAATATTATTTATAGGCAAAAACCTTCATTACTGCAATTTTTAAATACTGCACTAAATTCCTGCCTGACATATGACTCCACTGTTTCCAGTAGATTTTACACCAACAATTTATGAGACTCATTCAGTTTAAATGTAGAAAGGGGCTGCTGGACTCAAATTCCATGTTTGCAAAATTAATAGTGTTTATAAGTTCAAGAGTGTAGCTGTTAGGACAAAGACTATTCAAGATAAGTGATCATATTTCACAGTATCGTTAGTGGGTGAAGAGGCACTTGACATAAGCCATTCTCCTTTTCATAATATAACTCATTTAGCCATCTATCATGCATTGCTCAGAGTGGCTTAATTTTTTTCTTTCAATTCCTGCCTCTCATAGCTATATTTTCTACAATTTTTGTATATTTTTCAATCTCTTCTCCCCTATATTTGTGTGTTGTTTTTATTGAGGATATGAATACTTTGAACACCTACAAAATTGAAATTCAGAGAATGCATATGACTAAGTGGTGTACATTTAGAGTAACTATTATGATATCACAAGAGAGGGAGGCTATATGTTGTAATTAACTGTACTACACTGAAGAACTGAAAACTGTTACTCCAAAAATATTCTCACTGGAGACCACCCAGGATTACACTAGTATGGGTTTATTGTTTGAGGAATTAGCACTCCACTATTTGCACTACAAGGTTAAACCAAAGAAGATAAAGCTGCCACTAAAGATATAAACTAAAGAAGATACAGAGCTATCTCTCTCATGTACACACACAAACAAACAAGCACACACACACACACTTCCATTCATTCACGCACATTCATTCCTGCCCTCAGGCACTCACACAGGCATATGAGTTGCAGAAGGAGCCAAGGAATGTAGATGCTGGAGGGTCTGTCTGCTCATCATGGCTGGGGAAGCTGGTCAGGAGGAGAGACACTGGCTGTTGAGAGGAGTTTCTCAGGAGTAGGGGAAGAAAAAGAGGAGTCTCACATGTGCTCCCTCTCCTCATATAGTGTCTGAATAGCTTCTGTGACTCATTCACCTCCTCTTCAGTGAGCATGCCCAGACTTCCCTTTATCCAGCAAAAGCAGCAATCTGTGATGACTCATCACCATGTGCTCTAGTCTTAGCACTGCAACTTCAAACAAAACACACACACACACACAGGGGAGAATACAGTTTAGAACAAGTTACAAATTGGCTGAGAGTTACAAAGGTTATAAAGTTGCAGATTGCAGTAAGTTTGAGTGTTGCAACTTGCTGTAATCTTTGTCAAACTTTGTAAGGTTTGACAAAGATCACAATGAGTTGCAGTTTAAAACCTTAGACTTTACAGTTTAGCATAATTTCAGAAAATGCACACGTGAAATCAAGTAAGGTCAGGCAGAGGCTTTTTTATCCAACATAAACTAGAGTGTTAAACACACACACACATATAGGATAACATACTGAGAAGGCTTAGTAAAACTGATAAATCTCTACACAAATCAAGAGAGGTGGTTTTTTTTGGGGGGGACCCTAAATTTTTGCAAGGGAATAGAGTGAAAGGCATGTTCCCCATGCTAGATTTCATAAGCTTGGTGGTAGGTCCTGTAACTAACTCTGTTTTCCCAGTACTGTAGCATGGATCCAATAAAATCATAGCTGAAATATTCTATTTAGTTCTGGCCTCTTCAGAGCAAACAAAATTGTTGCAAAATCATAGTAGAAATACAGATTCTAATTCAGGAAAGCATCCTATCCAGGAAGGGTGCTTAAGCACATGCACTGAAGTCAATATAACGCAAGCATGTGTTTATTTTCTTTTTGCAAATCAGGGCCACTGAGGCTAAAAAATAAGGGGTGGGGGCGGGGGCGGGGAATGGCTTTGAAGCAAACAGAACAAAATAGGTACCCAGTATCTTGGATAAATCAAGACTGAGCAATACAGAAATCATATACAAATTTTGAGACCATAAAAGAGGCAGAAGAGATTCCTACAATAGTGCAAAAGAGTACTAGAGGATGTTAAGGAAGGGAACATTTAGAGTCAGTATGAGGAAACTGCCTCATCCTTTAAAGCGTTAAACGCATTAGTCAATGTAATGGTCTGCATAGTGATTCGATACTACAGGGCTAGATGTTAATTTGGCAACAACCAAGATATATAGAGATTCCCTGAATGGCAAACGTATAAGTCCAGATGACTGCTATTCCCTTAGGGTACGTCTACATTGCGGTGCTATTTCGGGATACTTCTGGTATCCCAAAATAGCTATTCTGTGTCTTGACAGCATGCCCATTATTTGAAATATATTTCAAAATAATAGGCACACTATTCCAACATCCCTGTAAACCTTGTTCCATGAGGATTAAGGGACATCTCAGAATAGCGGTTTATTTTTAAATTTAACACTGTGTAGACAGCGCCAAATTACAAAATATATAGCTCAAATTGTTCGCTTATTTCAAGCGAAAGGGGCATGTGGATGCACCCTGCCTTTCCAAAGAGTGGTAAATGCCAAAGTGTTTCCTGACAGAGGCCTCATATGAGATTAGGACAAGTCACGGATTTTCTTGGGAAAACAAGCCAGCACAGAGCTGATGAAAATGAAAGATTTGCACTGCAAGCAGTTCTTAGCAGGCATAAATATAGCTTTTGCATGAACTAGTACAGTTCCAAAGCCTTAGACCTGGAGTAGAAATGAAGCAGTCTGCATCAGATGACTAACAAGTATTGCAAACGAACCTTCCGGGTGGTGGATTTGACTTGTGCTTTTGTTATTTATCAGTGGCTAATACTGAAGAACAAAAATACAAGAGTGAAACAAGCCTCCCTTAACAAGGAGTTCCTTTCAGTGGGTTATTAATTATAGAAGCTAACTCTGAATCTTCTGGCCCTCTGCTGAGTTGCTCACAGTGAGAAGTACAAAGTGAGGGCCTGCTGTGTGGGTAAACTGATGACTCACTTTTAATATCAGGTTGAGCCAGGATTGCAAATGCTGCCAAGTTAACTCTACAGGGATCCCCACTTCAGCTCACTCACATTTCCTAATAACAGCTCTGTAGTTCAGCAAACTGTGCTTAAGCTAGGCACTTTGATTTGTAAACAGAGGTGGTTTATGAAATAATGTTCCACTATCATTAGCTGGATAATATTCTAAGGCAAGGAGGAATAAGGAATACCCTGAGGATAGTATCTCAATTTGAGCACTAGAGAATTCATAGGAGATTATTTAAAATTAAGTTTTAAAATTCTATCCAGCTCCCTAAATTATCCCAGGACAGATATTTCTGAATTAATTCACATAGTATGAAGCAAAGAGGGTGTGGATACATTTATATTTGCAAAAGATATTTAGTTTATAGATTATGGCACAAAAATGTTTCATACAACATTTGACATGAGGACTTAAGCCATCATGCTAGCTGGATATTTTTAGGGGTTCTTTAGACTTTTATTTGAAATCCTCTGGTTTCAACTTGATGAATTTAGAATGTGCAGACTCCCTTCTGATGAATTTGCATCTGATTCCACCCCTGCACAAAACCACAACTAATGCACTAATGCCATCTGGCTCAAAAGATACATCTTTATTGTCCTGGCCACATGGCTGAAAACATATCATGATGTAAGCTCCGCAGTAGGCTTCCTGATTGGGAGGACAAAACTCTTCCTGTTCGGACATACAAGAGGTTTTCATAAGAATCATCTGGTGGGCTGTAAGAGGCCCCTGCCACTTTGATTGCAAATCTAGTCGCACACTTTGAAATATTAAACAAACCTTTACCAAAGATGCTTAATGCCATGCCCTAGCCCTCTTTCCACTTTACAACAGCCTCAGCCCCCTTTTTTGCTGACATTTATGGCACTTTGAGTGCTTTCCAGAGCAGACTGTACTCTTGTGCCTGATGCTGTGTAGACGGGATAATGTGGATTGGCTGTAAATGGTGTGGTATGAAGTGAGCATCTTTTCTCTTAGCAAGGAAACTTGGCATCCATTGGACAATCACATCCAGAGAGGGGAGGAGCTACATGTCAAGAATATTTTTTAAAAGTCCCCATGCTTCATACCATCTCCCCTCCTGCCATCACATGGTCCTCCGTGGTCTCTTCAGACCTGGAGGATGCAAATGTGTAAAGTAAGCAGGGCACTGTGCACCAGCTACATTCCTCCCTTTAAGCCAATGGACAGAGAATGGTTGGAACCTTGGTGCTGCTTCTCTGGGTGCATTAAGTCATGGTGGCTGAACTGACATAGGCAGGAGTAGGTGGATTGTCATTGGTTGCTGAGCAGGCCAAGTAGCAAATTGCTATCCCCTAGGAGTAAAACAGAGGGGCAGAACATGAATTGTGCTTCTGAGGCAGTGCACCTCTGCATTGCCTCTTTATAGGTCAGATTGTATATGTAAATCCAGCTCACAAATTGCAGCACCCTTTGAGATATTGGATATGCTGAAGATTACCTCCTATCACTTTGTGTCATACTAAACAATAACAAAATGCTACAATGTTGCAGACTATAGTAAAAATGAACGACTTTTGTTACATCTTGCCAGTTCGGAGGGCATACATGGATTTGAAATGTCCTGAACTTTTCTATTTTCTATTTCCTTTGGGTCTCCCAGTTTTGGGATGGTCTAGTTACTAAATGCTTACTTGCCACCAGCCTGCCAGTCTTATAATGGAGAGAGGGTGAGTATAAAGTATCTCAACAGATCTATATTCACATTCTTATGGAGAACCAGAAATTCAAAGGTCAACCTGAAAAAACAGCTATTTAACAAGCTCTTCCAAGTTCAGAAATTTACACTTAACAGCTCTTCAAAATAAAGTGACTGATGTCATGAAACATCCTAACTATTAATCTTTGTAGCCAAAAACACCTTTCATACAAAATTCACTGATTAAATTCTTTCACCATTAGCAAAAAAACAAAAATCCATTAAAACCTCTAGTTAACACTCCCACACACATGGCTTTAAAAAAATTCAAAGCAAAGGTTATTTTTAACCAGTTTAAATACTTCCTTGTTGTTTTTCTCTTACAGGAACCAGAGGTCTCATTTGGAAAACACATAGACAGAAATTATTTGATTTACAGGATCTGTAATTACACTTGCTTAGCTTTTCAAAATAACTGTTCCATTAATAGATCTCCCTATGCTCCCCCCCACCCCAAGACAATACATTAAGGGGGATAGGAAATCTATTAATGGAATTTTTTTAAAAACACACAAATGGACACAGAAGAAACCTCAGGCTTAAAAATTATTTTAGACTTTAAAATTCTTTATATCTTAAATACCACACAGTTAGCACGTGCTGATGCTTAGATGTTAATCCTATTGATTTGAGATGTGGGAAAATGTAATCATACAAAATCTCACACGGTTATATTCTGAGCTGGTATAAATTGGAATAGCTCTACTGAAATCAGAGCTACACTGATTTATACCAGTTGGCTATAAATGCATTTACACAAATACTTAGAGGTTTAGGTTAAAAATTATCAGTAGACAAACACTGACATATGCTCCCCAGGACATACATACATTCCCCCTTCATCACTCTCTGCTTGATTATTTGTTCATGATCCAGAATCATGTTCCATATAATGCCTGAAACAGTGTGAGCTGGACAGTGGCTACCAAAAACCAACAACCCCCTTCACCCTGATGTTTTGGAAAATGATTGCTTGGAATTGCACCTTGTATTATACCGTCAATATACACTACACCTGTGGTGGGGAGAGGGGTGGAAAGAAATGGCAGAAATGTAATCTGAGAGATGTATGAAATGAGAACAATGGAAGGAGAAAAGGGATTCCTAAATTCTGTTGTGTGTATGTGCTCTGCAGCTAGATCTCTGACACTAGCATTCATACAGTTCGGCAGATGCAGTGCATAGTTATTTCAGCATGTAACTGTTAGAGAGCCAGCTCCCTGTTTGGAAGGAGAGGCGGGGAGGCTGAATGGGGGAAAACCCACAGCTGTTTCTAAGAAAATAAGATATAGTGGTGATGTAAATCAGTTTGTAGTTAGCAGACTCCACAGGGCTGAATGAATGTTGACCCATCCTTTGTTCTGGGTTACATGTCAGAATGATCTGTAACAGCAAGTTCTACCCTGTTACATCCATGCAATTCCAGTGACTTCAATAAGGTTGTACAGCTGTAATTGCAGAATCTGGCCCAAACCTTATAACTGGCTGCACTTAGCAGAGTATATGTAAATACACCTCCCCCCCAAATGGGTGAAGCTGAGTGCTGGATAGTAATACATAAATTATAATGGAGCAGTACAGATTTAACAGTATTAACTCCCACTGACTTTTAAGATACTACAGGGGGTTCCCCCTGGGGTGGGCATTTTTTATTACATGAACATTTTTCTACTGGTACAGATGCAAATTGAGTCTAAGCCATAACGGTGCTGCACTCTCATCCAAGCTGATGAGAAAATGCCAACACTAAGCTTTCCATAAGCTTTACAGCAGTCAGAACTGGCAGAAGTGCAGTAATGATTTTTTCTGCTGTTGGAACCAACTTTGATGGTATTACTATGTGACTGTTACTCTTTCCAGTGTTTTGTATGCACTGATCTTCTAGGAAGACAGCCTATTTCCTAAACTGTACCTGTGTTACATGTACATACTCCCGCTGCACGTGAAAAAGCCACCTTTCTGGGGTCACGTCTAGGCATTTGTGTAAGGAATAATTAACACAAATTACAGACTTCTCATCAGATGAAAGGCACACTAGCAATTCACAGTGTTGTTTGCATCTGTGTTCTGAATAACTGTATGGATTGAAGGATACTGATTATAAACACACTGTTTGCATATGTGTTTGGTGAGCACATTTGAAACTGGGGCCATGTGTGTCAGAAGAGATGTAGGGGCTGACTGTGGAGGAAGGATCAACAGATGATGGTAATATAGACTCCAAAACTTCATTTACAAGAACATTACTTAGTGGTGTATAGCTGAATGGAGTGAAGCCCCTTGTAGTCTGCTTCCAAGAGGGCCTTGGGGAGAATAAGTGAAAGACCAGCACAAAATAAAATACTAAGCTAGACATGCAAACTGCACACATCCTTCCCCTATAACATTCCACTCATTCTCACTGCTCAACATTCTACTGGCTTTGGAGACTAGTGACAGCTGATAAATTATGAGCCGGCTCCCCAGCCACCGCAAATTGGCTTCGATGCATTGATTTCCATAGAGTTACCCTGACTTGCATCAGCCAAGGATCCATGCCTATGTTTTCTGTTAGAGCAATTAGAGTGTTTTCTCACTCTTGTAGCTAGAGTTGGGTGAAGTTTTTCACCTGAAACCTTTTTCCATTGACAAATCCAGACTCAGGTTGACAAAAACCATCTTGTAAATTTGTGACATTTGCTAGGGAGGGGGACTCACCCCACTTCAAAAAAAAATTCTGGGGAAAAAAGAGTTTTGCTTCAAAAAATTCCAAATGAAATAGCTATTTTGAAGTTTTACTTCAGTTTTTATTTAGTCTTACAAATCTGAAACAAAATGTTTTGGTTGAACTAAATGGCAAGCTCAGCCTACAACAAAGTGTTCAACTTTTGATTCAGTCACCAAACCAAACCAAACCAAACAAAACAAAATGCTGCTCCTGTGGCCAGGTCTCCCTGACATCAGAGTGGCTTAGTGGTTAGGTCCCAAATTGAACTGGTGGGAAAGGGGTGCAGATCCCTGCCACTGTTGCCCCAAGCCTAGGAACTCTGGCCTATTATCTGAATATATTTCTAAAGTTTGGGATATGGCCCCAAGAGCCCACATTTCCTCCTCCTTTGTGAGGGTTCCTCATAGGTTTCCCCACTTTGCACCAGGGCAGGGTTGGAGGCTTATGTACTCCTGTGGCTGACAAAGTAGATGGGTTCTGGTTCAGGTCCTGCAAATAGCAGAGCCAGTTCCTGACTCCTCACTGGTCAGCCCCTAACTGAATCAGGCTCCTTTCTTTTATCCTCCCTTCAGGCCTGGCATTGGCTGTAGGTAAAGTGGGGCGGGGCTAGCAGGGCAAGAAGGCTTTGTTTAGTCCTGGAAGTGCCATGCTCTCCTCTCACTCCCTCATACCTCCAAACAAATAAATGAAAAACTTAGCTATTTGCACAACTCTACATGCAACTCTAGGATTAACTTTACCATATTTTTCAATAAAATAGGACAGATGTTTCCAGAGAATACCGAGTATGAGATTCCAGCTGCTGGAATAGCCTATTTACACAGAGTGCTGTAGCCTTTCTATCAACCTCTCATAAGGCTCTTTTCAGATCTATTCAATTCTTGCATGGAAGATCTTCAAAACAAACAAACAAACAAAAATCAGAAGAAGGCTGCAAGAAGAGGCACTGATAATTCAGTACTTATCTCTATTTTCTTTATAGTCCCTGTTCAGCAAGATATTTAACTTCAAGCACCTGAATAATTCCATTCATTTCAATAGAACAAGTCAGGTGCTTAAACTTAGGTTCATGTTCAAATACCTTCCTGAATATTGAATATCAAAATTCTTATCTCAGCTGCAGTTAGGCACATTCTTTCTCCTATTTTAATTTGGAGGCTCCAGGTGTACCTTTTTGGTGAATGGCTTCAAAGAGACTATAGTTCTTTGAATTAGAATCCTGCAAAAGAGTTATGTTATGGGGAAAGTGTCTAATAAATCCCCATTGCCCTGTTAAAGCACTGAATTATGGTATTTTTAAAAGACATGCAATAGGACATTAATTTGCAGGATTAAAAAGATCCTCTTGTTTTTCTAGAACAGGGAGAAGTGCCAAAGACTCCATGAAGTCTGCAGGGGATGTCGCTATAGATTTATGTGGAAGACTCAGATACCATGGTGATGGGTAATAGTATAAAACCCTTAGACAAGTTTTATTTTTTCTTTAATGCACATTTCTTATTTGACACTAAATAGTCACTCCAGCCACTACTAGATGGCACTACGTAGAAAATACCAGGAGGAATGCCCTTTTCCCCTTATCCTCTATTTGTTGTCATGACTGTACCAATAGTGCAAGAATAGTTGGGGTATATTCTTTTTTTAATGGTCATACTTTTTTAGCTCTTTCATAACTGTTGTTATTGCTGGAAATTTTACAGTTTTGTGGAATTCATTGGGACCCTACAATTTCCTTGAGTGTAGGGTTTCTTTTTTCCTGTGTTTTTACACCACAAAAATTTAGTTTCAAAGAAAACATATTCTTCTTTCTGCAAATTCCTAATCTAATTAACATCCATAACAACTTAGACAATAAATTGACTTCAACTGCTCTTGAAGCTCCATGCCACCTTGTTAAGTTACTTTCCAACACTGCTGTAAATCAAAGTAGAAAGGCTAAGGTCATTGCATATGTTTGCTGTATGCTCCAATATGAAGGGCTGATTGCTTTACCAACTGCTCATTTATGTTGTTTTTCTAACATATTGAGGAGACTTTCTTATCATGAGGTTCTTTTCTGGGTCCAAGATCTTCATTTGTGTCCTTACCATATCATCAGGTAAAATGGTAATTTTTAGTTTTATATAAAATGTAGGAGGTTTTTAAAAATCAAATTAAAGGATAAGAAAAATGGAGTTTGTTGGAGAAGGCCATATATGGCAATTTTTACATGGTCAGCAGAACAGCATGTACTACTGTCATACTGTGATGCCTTTAAATTCTATTTTGCCACTGTTCCCATTCTCATAAGATGCTTTATGAGCTCATTTTTGTGGGGAGAAACTATCAACTCAGTTAGACAACCATTTCAGGGGAAATTACAGAAGATGCATCTGCTTCTGATGTCATCTGATGGAAATAAATAGATGTGTATTATTTTAAAATGAGTGTATGGACTAGATTAATCTTTACATGTATATGTAATGTGGTTATATCGACGTATTGTTTTAATCATGGCCTTAGTACAATATAGTGTAGTACCTTGTTAGATTTTAAGGGAAGGGATTGTAGTTTACTATAAACCCCCTCTGTGCTGTGTGTGCTGGACAAGCTAAAAAATAGAAAATAATCTATTCTCCCTGAAGAGTTTTGGTATAATTAAGAATAAAACACAACAGGTGGGAGCAGAATTTAAAGGACAGGGAAAGGAGAGGAAAAAGGTAACAGTGATGAGAACATGAAATGGTATGTGTTAGCTAAGAATTAAGAACCTAAAAGCAATTAGACCTACCTATAAAAATACTGCTGGCTGTTTTTAATAAGTGCTATTATATTTACAGAAAAGCATGTCTCAGTTAATAATGGTTAAGGGCCAAATTCTGAAGCCAAGGAAGCCTGAAATGGTCCTATAAAAATATGTATCTGGACAAAAACTTGACCAGTTTTCTACCAGCTAAAACAGGCTTTGAACCTGCTGTCAGGGTATCTGTGTGCAGTGTAACTGAGGGCATGTATACACTAGGAAATTATTTTGAAATAACAAAATTAAAATAGTGTGTCCTCATTACGTGGAAGGCTTGAAATTAGTCCGAGGAAGGCTCTGTTATTGTAGACTTGTTACCTCAACTTAGAGCGCTAAGAAGCACTGGGGAGTAAATTACTTCAAATTTCTCTGGGGAGTAGTTATTTCGAAATAACAACAGTGGAATGTCCATACTACCTCTATTTCAAAATAACTGTTTCAAAATAAGCATTATTCCCCAAATAGCAGGAGTACAGATTTTAAAATATTATTTTGAAATAATGGGCTTGGTAATGTGGACACTCTGCTTGTTATTTTGAAATGTAGACCAGGACTTAGTATGCCCAGAAGGCCAGCTAACTGGAGCTCTGATGGACGAAATGGGTGTGGGGGAATTAGAGAGCATATCAAATTCACTTCAGAGGAAAATTTGTCTGGAGTCCTTTGTCAGCAGTCTTCTTTGGTTACTGCTGTGTGAAGTTTCTCCTTTCAATAGACTTACAAGACAAACTTAGTTACTCCAGAGGCTCAGAAGCTTAAGTCCAGAACTGGTATTCCTCTACCACATCCCAGAGAGGCATGAAAGATTCCATACTTAGAGAGGGATTGTTCACATGTATATATTTTGAAGGCTAGGCCTCCCTTTGCTACACAGTGGCTTCTTCACTAATCACCTGAAGGGCCCTATCCTGCGATGAAAATTCATAAGACATGAACAGTCTGTAGCTATGTTAAGGTTGACACTTGAGGACAAAACAGGAAACAATATTTCAGGGTAGCAAGTGGTCCATTTAACAATACACAAGCATTTCTAGTCTCAATACAAGAGGTTTAAAGGCCATGACTCATTTGTTTCTGGCAGTAAAATGTGCATTTAAAATAACTGTTTGGAGGCAAGAACTGAAAATAAGAATCTGTCATGCAAGAGTCTGCCAATGTTCTTCTAAAGAATTAAACACAACAGAATCTTACCTGTTGCCCAACACTATGACACTGATGCAAAGCATGAAAATCAAGACCATTCTTTTGTATAACCCAGAGCTAAATGAGAGCAACTAACAAGATTTTCCAAGGCTAGCCATCTATCTGGTTTCTACAGGATCTGTGGGTGGCTATGCTGCAGGTCTTCATTTCTCTCTAGGGATAACCTGGCAGGAGTACCCAAACTGCTCTGGGGCCCATCACTATGGTACCAGGAACCAATGTGGAGAGACAAAGAGAGAGACTAAATAGAATCAGTGTTGTGGGAGAAAAACTGCTCTGCCTAACTCTTAATATTGTAAGCATACCTCCCAAATGTCTCATTTTAGTCCCAAAGTTACCTACATGTCATACAAATCTGGTGCCCTTTAATTGTTGAAAACTTATAAGGGTTATATTCATGAGAGTTTATGAAAAGTACTCACAGTAAAAGAATGAATTTGAGAGCATCTCGCCCTGGTCTACAGTAGGGCTTTATTTCGAAATAACACCCCTTAGGTCAAATTAATAAGCAGAGCATCCACACTACCAAGCCTCTGATTTTGAAATAACAGGTGGCTTATTTTGAAATCTGTACTCCTGCTTTCCTCGAGGAATAACGCTAATTTTGAAATAGTTATTCTGAAATAGCGGTAGCGTGGATGCCACTATTTCAAAATAACTACTCTCCAGAGTTATTGAAACTAATTACTTCCCAGTGCTTCCTGGGTCTAAGTCGAGATAGCATATCCACATTAATGGAGCCTGCCTTGGACTAATTTTGAGGTTTTCCCGTAGTGCGGACATGCTATTTGGATTTTGTTATTTCAGGGGTTATTATATTGATTTTAGCTATTTCAAAATAGCTTCCTAGTGTAGACATACCCCTACTAGCCTACATGAATCTTTTATAGGTGATCCTCATTTTGGATCTTTGTCTATGTTGTTCCCCACATTTTGGCATTAGCAGGTTGAGAGGTCTTTTTGTGAAGAGTAGTGACACCTTCTCTTCCCCACCTCCTCACCAGCTGAACAAGAAAAGTGACAGGGCCAAATGATGCCTGGCAATATAGAAGAGACTGCAATTTGAGTCCCCTAACCCTGGAGCACCCCAAAAAATACTATGCTCCCTGATCAAACAATCCCCTATTTAGCTGAAGATGTTGAGTCCTGCCTGTAACCTTCAGATAACTAGGGTTCTCTGCGTCCCCGTGTTCATATATTATAGAACAGGAAAAGAGTGATCAATTACACCCTTCATAATATTAATTCCTCCAGACCCCTCTAACTTTGCTGCTAAATAATCCTAGTCTTTGCATTTTCTTTGAGTAAATGTTCGTTCTGCCACATAAAAATATTCTAAATGTTCATTGGTGGTCTTTAGCCTCTATTCATTTCTGCCATATGTTTTTAAATTGAATAAATTATTCCTATCCAGTAAGATTTCTTTTTGTTAATTATTCCATTTTCAAACTTGCATGAACACATACAATTATTTAATACTCATTATGAAATATGTTAATCTAAACCCAGCCCTTGTCAACTGGATTACATGAAAAGTTTTAAAAACACAATAAGATTTTATTTTAAATTTTCAAAATGATATTGAATTTAGGATTGGAAAATGAATGATTCTGAAATATCATGGATCTGTCCTTCAGATCGCTCCTCAAAAACTACTGACATCTTGATGTAAACAGGGATGGTGTTATCCAGTGTATTTGTGCAGCACATAATAATGGGACCTAGATTAGAATTTGTGGATGATGCTGCAATACACGTACAATAATGGTTGTTGAAAGGAGATCTATATAGTTTTCCCTAAGTATAAAATCTAGTCTGACATTTTAAAGACAATCTGACTACCTAGGGTTCTCCCATTGTTTAGTTTGTTGCCATATTTAATATTTACTCATATGCTTTGTATTACTGTAGTTATTCCATTTATAATTTTCACTGTGCAATTTGATGTATTGAGTGGAAATTGGGTTCTATTTTTCCACTCAATTTGCCCACACGAATTTCAACTTAGTGAGTAATATGCAGTGTTAAAGTGAATTGGCGTGAGTATTGAGTGATCAGATTTTTGTAGCTGCATACTTACTAGCACCAACCTGTGAGTTTTGTTAAAAGTAAACAAATCATTCTAGTGAATCAAAAGTTGCCACACATCTCCATGAGATCATCCACCTCCTGCTTTAATTCCCAGTCTATTGCAAATACACCCTGGAACAAACCAGGTTACTTAATCTTTTTTTGAATACTTACTGGATTTTGTTGCTCTATAAACAAAATTTCAAATTTATTGTAATGCACTTGTAATAAAAGTATAAGGTTAAACCACAGACCTGAAAACAGCTCCATGTGAGTAACCCCTGAAACCAATGGGACGCTGCATGGCTGCAGGAATCCATCTGTACAGAACAATTTGCAAGCTTGAGGCCTTACGCAATTATTCTGGCACTCTGACATGGATGAGGCATCTCTCTACTGCCTCCTACCAAGCATGATTTAGCGCTGAGCCTTAGAACTAGGAATAACCATTTAGGAAAGCAAAATACAGGGCAAAAAAACAGACAAAATATCAAGATACATACATAAGACCAGGATTACGAGTGCTGGTTTATGAATAATACAAGAGCTAAAATACATATTCCTAGCTCAGCTTCTGGAAGTGAGGGTTATTTCAGAAGAAATCAGTAAAAGTCAGTGTACATAATATATGGAATAGATCAAATAAAGTATTTCAGTATTAAAAGCTATTAGTTTTGTGAAACATAAATTTCAATTACAAAATTATTAAATTCCATTAAACTAATTTTTTTAACTCAGACATCAGAGTGCTAATTTCATAGTCTCCTCAAAACTGTTCCTGCAAAGGTGTAAGAGGTAATTAATTGCCATTTTCTCAGTAATTCAGAATCTGCAATTAATCAAAATGTAGTGCCTGAGTGACTGTAGAAAATAGTAACACTCAGTTTATTATGTAGCACATTCTTATTCAGTTTGTTTTATGATAGGATCAGCTATGTTTTTTTCTCAGAATTTATTATGCTTCCCTTCAGCCAATTAGTTTTTCTCACTTTATACTAACTTCAAACCTGGTGAGTTTTATATACATGCAAAAGGTTGCTAGTCAGTTACATTTGTCACAAACCTGAAGGACTGCATGTGTTTAAGCAATTAGGAACCCAGCATTGTCGGAAAAACTGCAACTGCACCTTCTCAGAACAATGGCTTTTCTTTTTTTAATCTACAAGCAAAGGAGAAAATAGGTGCACTGTGAGAAAATTCAGTCTGCCAAAGCAGTAACAGGCTTGTTCAGAGATACACGTACTACTATATTTTCATGTTCAGGGAAGGGACACTTAAACCATATCTACACTAGGAAAGTATTTCAAAATTACTAAATTTGACTTAACTCCCAATTTAACAAATTCGAATTAGCATTTCCACACCACAGGAAAGCCTTAAAATTAGTCTGAGTCAGGCTCCATTAATGTGGGTGCACTCCCTCAGACTTAGAGCCCCAGGAAACACTGGGGAGTAATTAGTTTGAATTACTTTGGAGAGTAATTATTTCGACATAATGGTACTGGAGCATCCACACCACCGTTATATTGAAATAACTGTTTTGGAATTAGCGCTACTCCTGATGAAAAGCAGGAGTACAGGTTTTAAATTCCATACCCTGTTATTTCAAAATAACATACTTGGTTGTGTGGATGCTCCACTTATAAATTCCACCAGGGTGTGGGAATATCTCAAAATAAAGTCCTAGTGTAGACCAGGACTTAGTGGTGGGAATAAACCAATAGTGATTGTGTCTTGCATATGGGACATACATATGAGTAACTGACTTAGAACTGCAAATATAATAGAAGTAAGATTTATGTATATAAAATATTGTGATAATAGTGAAAAGCACATTTTTTTATATTCAGAGCTAACAGTTTTTTCCCTGTGGTACTGATGTGACTTTGGAACTGTGTACTCTTGCTTTGTCAGTGTTTTGATTTTACTGAAAGTCTTAAGAATAAAAAAGATTTTAAAATTATAGCATGTTAAGCGAATAGTTGGCTGAATTATACTTAGGTGAGTAATAGTAATATCAGTCCCAAAAGATGACTTTGAAAAGACAGCTGTAATTGACTGATTTTTTGCTGCCTGTTTGTTGAAATATGCAGCCGAAAATACTCCTCTTTTTTTCTTAGCCATAATGCTGAAAATACACCTTGTGACAGGAGTGAAATTTAGCCAGTACAAAAGAAAATACATATTTAACGGTATTTGGTATAAACAGAGTGTGCTACAAAGATGAATTGTCGTGGATGGTCTAGGTATATTCCTGTCTCAGCATGGAGAAGGGGATGGAGTGGACTAGATAAGCTGCTAATATCCTTTTTATCCCTATAGGACACTTCTGACAAACATCTAAAATTTTCACTGCTTCCTTTGGTATTGTGGTTTGAAGTTAGGGCAGAAATACTTGGATTCTGATTCCAGCAAGGCCAATGATTTAGGCAAATTACTTAGCCTTGTTCTGACTAAATGAGAGACAATAATATTTGCCTTCCTCACAGGGAAACCATGAAGCTTGAAAATTAGCATTTGCAACATACTTGAAAATTCTTGGGTGGAAGTTACTAAATATATATTAACTAGCAGATTTACCCGATGTTGCTCGGGTCCTTAATTCAATTATTTTTTTAAATAAATGGAAATGTATATGCTTTATTTAAATGATTGTATTTTTCAAAAATAGTGATATTTTTATTAAGTTAATTTTTATTTCAGATTTTTTTTAAAAGAGATTGTTAAAATGTATCCATTTAACTTTTTTAGTAAATTTTTTAAAATGGGAATTCCATCAGGTGTATTTTTTTCTTCATCCCTCTAAATTCTTATCATTCACAATGTTTTAACAAAAAAGAGCTACAGTCAATTTGGTTTCTAATAGCATTTCCTTCTTGTTTTCAAACGTTAAGCATTGAATTAGCTGTACCAAAACAGAGCATTACACCAAATTTCTGATTTATCTCTTTTCTGCATGTTTTACTGAGATTCCAGATTTATCTTATTTGTTTCCCTCATCCTGGTTCAGTCTCTTTCAGTATTCACTCAGTGATGTCAATTTTGGGGATTGTACTTGATGTGGTGATTCTGTCTCTTTTCTGTTTGGTTTTATGAGAAGCAATCCCATTCCAGGCACATTCCATTTTCCTGGCACAACCAAATCCATACATTGCTTTAAATTATGATTAGAGGAACCTGTATAATAAATGTGGTAGTCCTAGCTCTTTCTGTTTAGGAGGAGTTCTTGATCAAATAAACAAATACTCTGAGTATGTCTACACTACAGAGTTTTGTCAGAAAAACAGCCATTTTTCCAATGAAACTGAGTTACCCCCATACTAGAATTGCATTCTTCCAAAATTAAATTGAAAGAACAGAAGGGTTTTTCCAGTGTTGGTAATCCTCTTTCTACAAGGAAGAAGCCTTTTTCTGAAAAAGCTCTTTTGGGAAAAGGCATGTGTGGACGGGGAAGAGGGAGTTCTTTCGAAAGAAGAGGAAAGAGGAAAAAGCACAGGTGCCCTGGTGGCCACTCCATCCATAGTAATCACAACTTAAATGTGAGATAGTGTCCATTCAGTGTGGATGCTATTTTTCAAAAAAGCAGATCGCTTTTTCAATGCGCTTGTGTGTGTGGATGCGCTCTTCAATCAGAAGTTGCTTCAGAAGATCACTTCCGAAAAAAGGTTCTTCTGAAAGAAGCCTGCAGTCTAGCCATAGCCTCTGAAATATATAGTAGATTTAGAGCTGGTGTGGAATATTTTTTTCTTCACCACTGATTTGTCAAAACCCAAAACTTTTTGCAGGAAAAGAATAGATTTAACAAGTTTCTCAACTCAAAAAAAAAAAAGTGTTGAGAAAGGTTTCAAAATTGTCCTATTTCAATATTTTTTAAATGAAAAACTACAGTTCAATTAAAATAACATATAGAAATTTAAGACAGTTATAGCAAAAAATGCTTTTGACAGTTTGAGGAGATTGGTCTTGTTCAGGTCAGATATTTTTCTGATATCTTTAAAAATGTTCACAAAACACAAAAACCATATCTCATCCAGCTCTAACTTGTATGTAAAATATAAATTAATTAAAATGCAACTAGTGGACTCAAAATTAATCAAAGCAGTGTAGGATGCTCAGAAGAAGATGAATAACACTTTGCCCCAAAAAAACAGCAATAGCAACAACCCAAATAAAGGTAAATAGATAAAAAGGGCAACATCCAATAAATTCTCCCTAAATGCATTGATAATATAGTGGAAGCAGTGAGTATTCAGCAGCTCAGACCCTAAGTCAGGACATAACACAGAGAATCCCATGGTTACAACTTCTCTGTCCAGAAGTGTTTATTTCATGAGAAAGTCATTAAAATATGCTATAAATAAATTAATTTACTAAGAAAAAAAAGACTTCTAGGAAATACCACTGTAAATACCACTCCAGCAAAGGAAAATGCTTTTGTGGAATTGTCCTTTAGATAAAACTTCTGTTCAGAAAAAAACAGAGGAAAGTAACCTTGAGAGTACACCTTTCACAAACCTACAAGCTCTTGCTGAGTTCATAAATGAGGCCTTTATAATTGCAGGCAGAGCCCTATTAGCACTTAGGAGAACCAAGCCTTTCTATTACTCTGTCCTAATTAGGTCCAACGGAATCCCTTATAAAACTGGACCCAACAGTTCTCCTTGATCTTTTGGCTCATAAGTGGCTACTCTGAGGTAGTTCATAACATATGTGGTAGTAGTATATGGCAGTACTTTATGGCTGACTCATGGAATACCATGAACTCTGTCATTTAGTTAGTGGATGGAATTCTGTATCCAAAGACTTTTTGTGGGGAGTTATTTTCTTGTAGGGACTATTATTTTCTCTTAACCCTTTGTTATGGAAGATCTGGAGTTGATATAACCACAACCATTTTGTGTTCTTACCACCATAAGCTGGAAACAAGAATTTGTAGTCAAGAAGAATTTGGCTTTTCTTAGGCAGACAAAAACAGCTGTCCAGCTGCAGTATTACTTGCAAGAGGAGATACAGTAAAGTGACAGATTCATGAGAATAGATTAAATATTAATAGCTGACCTTGAATATGGATGTCTGTAGGTATCTTTCTAGGAGTTGGTTTACTGTTAAGTAGAAATTATAAGTTCTTTGCGGTTGCTAGAGAAAGTGAGTAATTGAGTTATGCTTTTTTTTTTAGTCATCTGTAAAAGAAGTGAATTAGTGTATGTATTTTTAGAGAAAGGATTTCAATGATTTAGGAGACTGACATCTGACTTCCTACCAGCTGGGAGGAAGGTTGGCCACTACAACCTGCTGCTGACCAATCAACACCATCTCAGACTTTGGATATCTATATGGGGTGTGATTTTTAGATTGTAATTTTAGATGTGTGCTTTGCACTCAGTAAAACCAAGGATTTTTGGGTGGAAGCTCTCTTGTGTGTACCGATCATTTATCAGACAGAGGTGTTGTGTCCCCCACTGATGTATTTCTTGACACTGCTTGGGAAACAGAGACCAGTTACTTTAGCTTTGGGTTCAGATAACTCCAGGTAATGCCTCCTGTTCAAATTATTTCTCTCTCTCTCTCACAGAGAATGGGGGGAATTGAACCTAATCTCCTATCTACCAGGTTAGTGTTCTAATCTCTGGTCTAAAAGTCATGAGGTGCCTGGCAGAGGCTCCTTCCGCAGCTATTTCGTGTGGAGCAATACATTCCCAGAAGAAACCACTTAGGTGCCTCTCTCTCAGAGAAGGGTGAGGTTTAGTACAACACCTCCCGTTGGCTAGTTTAGGCATCTTTGCACTTAGGATGCTGGCTTGTGTGGATCACATTCTTGGGTGCATATCTGTCCCCATTCATTGCATAGGGTGCCTAGGTACCTAAGGAAGGCTTTGTGGCCATCACTATTAATTCTGTGATTTTTCTAGTTGTCTAAAAGGTAGGTTCTGTGGTGCTTAGCATTGCAAAACCTAAGGCCCTTCATGGGTCCCACGCAAAAACATGAGCTGGAACATTAAACCTAACACATCACAAAGTATGCACTATTTTAAAGACTGAAAGCCACATTCTTCTTTGACTTACATTTGATGTAATCCAGTCCAATTTAAGTCAACAGAGAATTTAGCACAAAGCTTGCTAATTTACACTGAATTATTAGATGCTTAGGAATCCTGAATTGAAAGAAGAGGTACAACATTAGAAGAAACGTACAAAATTAATATTCTACAAATTTCTGGATAGACTGTTTCTTTCTACTGGACAGGTATGGACATTTATCCAAAAAAGTTGGTCATTTCTTGACTGGATCATTGCAGAGTCTCTGCAGTTGTCGTAAAAATCTATCTAATGCTGTGATACTCAGGCATAGGTTGTTCAAAAGCCAAATTAAGAATCAGCATTACTCAAAAGGGCCACAATAGCATTAATTCACTGGGGTTTTTTCACTATAGTACTATTCATATTTAAACAGTATGACGGGGTAACATTATGTATATAATATTCTCATAGCAAAAAAGTTAATTTAATGCAAGTTGATGACTTAATTGGTTAACAACACAATAAAAGCATCCTGTCTGGTTAATGATTGTCACAGCATTTTAATAAATTCTGCACATTAAAAAGCCACTTGGCTTGTGAGCTGTAGTGTGAGTATCACTGATGCTCTATTGGTTGTTATAGTGCCTCCCACCAAAGCATGACAATCGCTTGATATTATGTACTTGGTTAGTGCCAACAAAGTGTTTGGTTCTGGAAACAGACTGAAGTAGAGTGTGCAGGCCTGTACTACTTACAGTCTGAAAGAAAAGAGAGACACTGGAAAATATATCAGTGGGGAAGATTTAGAAATTCATATTTTTACCTCCACTCATAATTATAATAGTCTCTTTTGTAGCTATCACAGAACAAGTGTTTTTTTTAAGGAGGGATTACAGTGAGATTTGATAGAAGTACCAGCAAAACACTCAAAGATGGGGGAGGGCAGGGCAGGGTACCCTATGAATCAGTTAGTACCTGAAATGAATGATGCCAGATTAGGGCTCCCAAAAAAGGGGACACTGCTGAAGCAGGGGGAGGAACTAGCTGTGGGGTGAAGTTGGGGGTGCTGGAGGAGTGTGTGTGTACTCTGGGGAGGGGGGATAGAGAGTTGTTCGAGGAGGTATTTGGAGGATGCTGGAGAGGTTCCCCTGGTCTGCGCCAGCAACCCTTCCACCATGACAGGGAGCAACACTGCCCCTCCCCCCCCCACCTTGAGCGTGAGGCCAGAAACACACATCCCACCAGGAAGAGATACCTGGGAGGATATTGGAGGGGATCTGTAGCCTCACTCTCAAGGTGGGGGAGCACTGACATTCCCTGTCATGGTGACAGAGTGGCTGGTGCAGACCAGAGGCAAAGCATCGGCTATTTGTCAGTGCTTCCCTACCGCTACCCTTCCCCAGGCCTGTGAGCCAGGCCTTGGGTGAGTAGGATTTGGCAGCTGCAGAAGAGGGACAAATAAGGATTGGGAGCCAGCTCTTTCTGAACTGCAATGTCTGCTCCACAGAACCCCAGACACTTCCTCTTATTTGAAAAATCTTCCCAGATGGAGGGCAGAAGATCAAAAAAGAGGAAATGTCCAGGAAACACTATGGTAACCCTACAGCAGATTATCAAACTAATCTCACAACATGTTTAGAAAGTATTTCCTGTATATGCATATGGGTGGTTTTACATTTTATGGTTTAGCGTTGAAGGGATGAACTGCTTTATCCTTATATTTTAGATTTTGAATTTTGAGGAAAATACAAATACATAAAAAATAGGAATGGTTCTTTAGGATTCAGAGATGCTACATTACACATAGCATAATGAGGAAATATGTGAATAACTTGAACTTTCTGTGTATAAAAAGATGTCATATGCTATCTCTGCACAATAAGCCCATAAAAGTACTTATTTGAAAATGGTACAGTCAGGTTAAAATTCATATTCAATATTTTAAAATCATTTTTTTACTTTTATATTGTGATAATGAGAAACCAATATACTTTTATGCCTATAATATTTTAAGGTGCCCTGGACTACAGATAAGTATACCTTGTTATTAAATAAAACTTAAAAAAAAACAACCAAGATAGAGAAGAGAGTTTAAAATCCTATGGACAAATGTTGTGGTGACCAATATAGATGTAATCTATTCTTAATCTTCAGAAGTGATAGTAACTAAACAGGAACATTAATAGTTTTCACTTTGAAAACCTGGATTCATATCTGTCATTGACCATAAGTAAAATGAAATTTTCTTTTGAATCAGTCAAGTCAACTATATGCTATTCGTCGGAATCCCTAAACAAAACCGCCATCCAGTTTCAGCAAGATTTTAACTGAACTGACAGCCTTTGGTCACAGAAGGCCTAGTAAAGTCCCCAATTCCAGTAACTCATCTTTTAATTAAAAACAAAGTAATTGAAGCACTTCCACCAAACCTGAGTTATTTGAAAAGTCTTGCATGGGGGCAAAATGTGTGTGAAATTTTAAATCAATAGTTTAAAAGCAAATATCAAGGTTTACCTGATATTTATTAATTATTTTTCACAATAATATACAGCAAATTATTTATTTTTACTTTCTCCTTCCTTATGATTTTTTTGCCAGCCTAGTAAGCAATCACAATAATTTTTGGTGTCAGTTTTATTTTGTAGGACTCTGAGATACAGATAGAGTAGCATGATTTAAATAAATTATAAATAAATGTATATAATACATCACATTAACATTCTTTACCATTGAAAAGAAAGATATTTTCATTCTCTCTGCACTTCAGTCTCAGTTATATTGAAAATGGTATTCATTCCACTATATTTAAGATTAAGGCATAAGCAATTCTATTGTAAAAGCCCTGTTTTTAGGATATGATTTTATTATTAAAATTGTTGTAAACAGAAATATGGAATGCAAAATCCTATCTTAGGAGGGCTTGGAAGGTGATTTTTAAACAAAGTTTTGCTTAAATCAGTTTATATCTATCTATATAAATATAGATATGAGTATATAGAATGAGGATGACAAATTTTATATTTACACGAACTGGAGAGAACTTATTTTCAATTGTTTTCATAACTTTAATGTCCTCTTAAATTGGGAGCCATAGAAAGTAATGAATGGGTTCAAGGTTCCCTCTAAGCTGCACAGCCCCACAGTTGCTTAATGAGCCCTGCCCAGCCAGGGGCTCAGGACTCACGCACGGAGCTGCCATACTGGCTGGCAAAGATCACTGTTCTGCCCTCAGCAGGGAGCTGCTGCTGTCGCTGAGAAAGAAGTGCCCCTCCCCTCACCAGGCAGCTCTGTGTGCAAATCCTGAGTCTCTGCCTGGGCTGGGCTCATTAAGAAGTTGTGGGGCTGTGCTGCTGCGCAGCTTAGAGGGAGCATCTCCACTTGGAAGCTGCTTGATGATCTGTGCAACAGAAAAGATGGCTAGATCATGGAATCTTAGTATTTTTAATAGGTATTTCTAAGAGGCTCATAACCCAGGCATCATACTATCTGAAGAATGGAGGAAAAGCACCCGCACGGTGGGAAAAGGGCTCATTACCATGCACATCAATACAATATGGCAAAAAGGCCATGAAAGCCCATTTCCTCAAATCTGAAGAGCTTCATGGATCCAACAGGAAAAGAGAGCTCATAAATGTCAGTTGTCCCCAACTACTCCTCTAAAAAGCTAATTGCTCAACTAGGTGTGTCTACACTGCCCCCTTAGCTCAAAATAAGCTATGCAAATTGTGTAACTTATTTCAATTCTTTTTTGAAATAGGCTATTTTGAAATTTGGCTCTTCTACACAGTGCCACATTTCAAAATAACACACTATTTCAAGATATCCCTTATCCCTCGTGCAACGAGGTTTAAAGGAATGCTAAAATAGTGCATCCTCTATATTTCGCAATAGTGGACGCATTCAAATAGGGCCGACTCACAACATTTTGGCACCTGAGGAGGGGAGCCCAAATGACGCCCCCATGCTCCCTAGCTTGGGCCAAAACTTTGAAAGGTCTCAATTCTGTCTTCTTTCTGTTCTGCTCCTCTCATGGTACTCCACCATCTCTGTGCATTTAGGGCAGAGAGAATACATATGCACCAACAGTAGACACAATTTTCAATACTCTGGTCCTAGTGGCACCCTAACGCCCCCGCCCCCCCCCCATAGTCCCTCAGTTCGTCTCATGGTCAACCCTGCATTCAAAAGATGTGGGGTAGCTGTTTTGTGATACCTTTGGTATCCCAAAATAGCATTGCAGTGTAGACATACCACTAGTTTCTTGTAGGCACCAAGGCAAAATGTATGAACATGAAAAATCTGTGTCTAGAGTCAACAGTATTACATTATTTCTTATAAGTCCAATTAAAAAACTTTCTATCTTATTTGTTGCATGTTGTTTTGAGGCTGTGGAGAGGGGAATTAATTTAATATTAATTCAATATTAATTTAATATTGAATTTAATATTGAAAAATATTCAAGCTTGGGTGCTAAATCTTAGCCACCTAGGACCAAATTTTAAAGGCATTTTAGGTATTTACAGATGCACATGTGCAGGTAATGGGAATTTGCAAAAATGTCTAGATACCTACCTCCTATGGTAAGTAGAATTGAGATTCACAACTATATTTAGGTGCCTACCTCCCATTAAAGTCAATGTACTCCTATTGAAGTCAATCCTAAATACCTTTGTGAATCTAACAGTGTGTAGGTTCTTTAGAAATCCCAAAAGGGATATATCTTTTCACCAAAATACCTTAAAAAATTGGCCCCAAGCCAGCAAAGCACTTAGGCACATGCTTAACTTTAACTACATATGAGTGGTCCTGCTGAAAGTGACGTCAGTGAGACTGCTCACATTCTTAAACCAGGCCCTAGGGCCTAAACCCATAATTAGGCATCTAAATAAGTGGCCTGATTTTCAGAACTTCTGAGCACCTGAGAGCTGTTGGGTGCTGAACATTTCTGAATGTCAGACCATTTGCTGAGAGGATAGGCATCTAAATTACAAGGAACATAAGTTTGAGCATTTTGACCTCATCATTTCGATAAACATGCAACATTGTGCACCATTATCACAGAGTGCCTATCAAAATACAGTAGAAAGACTCATTATTTTCAACAGGGTCTGGATCAAGTTTATATTTGTACCATTGAATATTACCATGCCTCCTCTGGTTACTGACTTAAATGGGCAATACTGTTGTGTCTATACATTACTCAGTAACGTCTAATCAAAAGAGCAGGGAGGAATATTTCCCCCTTAGGGTAAACCTCAATATTGTCACTCAGAGTACTGGGAACACACAAGGAAGAATAGGTCCTAAGATTGTTTGAAGTAAATATTGTTAATATTTTTCACTTATCCTAACTCTTGCCTAGAGCATTTTTCTGGCAACAAGCTCGTAAGCATACTGTAGGCCCTTTTGAGTGGCTTCTATCTGAAGATTTTATGTCTGCTATATTGTGTTCTATGTTACCATGTTAAAACAACAGTATGGCTGTAACATTCTTGCAGGTGAAGCTGTAAATCAGACACACTTTAACAGACTCATGTCATTAACCCCCACATAGTGTTCATCATTCTTTGGGATCCATTTTTAGCTAACAAAGTAAGCACTTTGGTAAAATGACCAAGACAGCTTTCAGCTTCAAGTTTTCAGGTACTGGGAGGAATAAAAGGTTAAAGAATTAACAAAGTAAGATTCTTGGCAATATGTCCATAAAGGCCTGTGATGAGAGACTTTCCATTTATCAACATGTATGGAATCAGCCTCTGTTATGGAAACCATGGTTCATTTAAAGGAAAAACAAATTGATTTATCAGTCTGGCTACAATTTTTTGAAGTACCGTGATGAAAAGTTTCTTCTGTTTCAAACCATGACAAGATAAACTAGACATGACTAAGACTGAATGCATCACTTCAGTTAGGTGAGATAAGCCTGATGAGCCAGGTACACTTCACATGAGGATTCCAAATACATTTCACAAAAGATTTATGTTTTTCTTTTTGGTTTTCAATATTTCATTATCGCTGAAGCCAAACAAGCAGTGACATAAGATTTCTGGATACTTATTACTGAGCCAAATGGCTGAGACCCTATGAGTATGGAAAACACATCAAGCTGGTTTTTTTCTCTGAAAGTGATGACATTTAGTCAGAAATAGTCTATTTCTAAGTGCTTGGGGGTTCAACTGTGAGAGAGGTTGCTTTACTAGGTGGAAGAGCTCATAGGTTTTCTTTCTGGGCCAAAATAGGGGTGTTGAGCTTTGCCCAAGGTAGAGTCACGAGTGGGGTGATAGCTAGAAATAAGTAGATGATGGGTCTACCAGCTGAAACAGCAGTGTATGATAAATAAAGGGAAGAGGAAGAGTGGAATGGATGCTCCTAGTGAAAGGACTCTCAATCCAATCCCCTGAGCTAACAAAACCCTCCCACACCTCTAAGCATTTTCTAACCTCTTCACACTATCAAATTCTCCTCTGCCCTGGTAACAATAACCTCCAACACAGTTCTGTACAGGCTGTGGGCTGTGTGCTTGTCACTAGAAGTGAATAAAGATAGGACTATTTATTACTGAGGTTTCTGCTTCTGGGATTCTTCATCCCTTCACTCTCTTTACAGACGTCCTCCCTGCTACCATATTCCAAACCCACAGCTTGCAGTATTTCCCCTTACCTTAAAAAATGGACTTTTAGCCCAAAACAGAATCATAATTTGATGTGCCCCTGACTCCACCAAGCAACTGAGAAGGAGGCTCCAGGCTCCTTTTTTACAGTAGGGAATGGGTGTTCCAAAGGCAAGAGAGGATTGCTGTTGTGTTGGCGTGGGGTGGGGGGAAAGGGGAAAGTAAGGGAAGGGGGAAACAATGCCACGAGTCTTATAAAGTACTTATAATTTGCATATAATCATTGGTAACTGTTTACTATACATTAATTTCTGATATTTGCCGCTAATGGATTGGGAGGTAGATTATAATATATGGAAGCGGAGGACAAGGAGAGGGATTTTGTTCCTCTTTCTCCAGTTTGGAACTGTCTAGCATTGCTTGCTTAAGAGGTAGTAAGAAGTGAGCCACATTTTTATCCAAGATAATTTTTGGATTTCTCTAAACTTTTTTCAAGTATTTAAAGTTTGCTCATTATTTCTTACCCAATTATGTTTCCAGATCAATAAGCAGATTTTTCCATTGGACCAATCATTTCCGAAGTCCTCACTTTTACAATGCAGCTCATTTTGTCAGTTTTCTCTCAGCTAATGGCACTTGAAAGCCTACATTAACTGGTATCATCCTTCTCTGAATGCATGAATTAGTTATTTAAAGTTTTGGCACACTGGGGAGATTCCTCTCATTTTCTAGCCAGCTCAGGAGACAGCAATCATACTGTATGATTTTAATACAATACCATGATAGGGCACACTCACTGCTTATGAGCCCCTCTCCTGTCAGCTGGGTGTGATCATGCATGCTTTCCTTTCTCTGTTCCTGGAGCCCTCTCTTGGCTGTTGCTCTTGCCAGGTGGGTCGTCAGTGGCTCAAGTCTTCAGTGACTCAGCTCTCCAGCCAAGTCACACAGTCTAAATGCATGAAGCCAAGTCATGCAGTTCACCAAATGATTGTTCTTCTCTGGGGTCATCAGTCCCATCTCTGGTCCCATCTCTGATTCTATTTAAATTTTAGTTGCTTTCTCCAGCTTTTAGTACTGAGTCTTATTCTCTTCTTGGGGCTCCGACCACTTCCCCAGTGGCCAGTGGAGGGATCTAGGCCTACCCATTAGTCCTGTTCCAATAGAAGGACCCTACAAATAGCAGCCATGTGCTGCTTTCATTATTAGTTGCTGCTGTTGCATTGTCTGAGCTTCTTCCTATTTGTTCCATCACTTACTGAGCTCTCTGTCTGTTCCCTGTTTGAGTAGAGTGTCTCCCAGGCCTCCTTACCTGGAGAGTGTCTCAGTTTCTGTCCTCATTTCTCAAGGTACTCTCTCACACTTCTTTGCCTGGAGAGCTTATAACAGACTGAACCTTGACTAAAGGGAATCACTTTCCCAGAATTCTCTGCCGGGAGAGCTTCATAATCCTGTCCCTGCTGGAGCAGGATTTCTCCCCAGTCACTTTATCTGTGGAGTTTCACAGCCTTTGACTCCTCTACCCTCCTGGTCCCAGACATCAGCTAACCTGTTCAGGCCTGGCAGTGCCTTTTAGCTGAGTCTGCTGAGCTCTGATTGGCTGCTTCCCTGCAGTCTGTCTAACTAGGTTTGGAGGATTCAGAGTGACAGCTCCTTTCCTGGGACAGGGTGTGGTAGAATCACCATGCTTTCAGCAGGGGACCTCAGAGGCCTAGTACAGCCCATCACAAATACCATAGCAATATATAGGGGACACAGTCTAAAATAGTAGAAAAACACAAAATAGTCACAAAATTCAGTTATTTTTATTCAGTGAAAGTCCAACAGGCTAAACCATGAAGATTAAAAAAAAAAATCACAGCTTTTTCCTTTTCATTCCTTTTCTAGCTACAGAGCATTGGCTAGCTTACTTCAGCCCTTAACCAAACCTTTTGCTAGTCCCATCCTGGGCCTAGTGTAAATACTACCAATTGTGCTACATTGCTTCAAATAGTGTAGTAGTTTTATGTACACACAAAGAAATGAAACCACTGAGCTTATCTGATTACGTAAACAATATTTTAGCACTGGTCTCAGGTGAAATATTAGTATGTTAAACCAGTGTGCAACCTAGTTGCTTCTTAAACTTGTTTTTGAAGTTTTCTCAGGACTAACTTTTGGCAAAATGGCACAAAAGGAAAAGTGATAAGGAGGTTAGAATAAGGCATACCAGGTCTATATATTAATAAGCATACTTCCAGATGTCCTTTTAAAAAGTGCATTTTCTTATAGAAAAATACTCTGATCTTATTTGTTAAGTTTCAGTAGTGAGAGAAGATGTAACAATGTCAGGTAGTTGTGAAGCATTGTTTAAGAAGAAAAAAATGGATTAAAAGCTTTGGGAATGATATCTTGGAGAAATTTGGGATTGCTTTCCTATAGTTTTAATAAGTGCAGCTGAATGAACACAAATACCAAAGATAAACCAATTTTTTTAGACGGAGTCCTATCCCAACTTAATTATTTATTACAATACAGTGTGGATATCTTCCATGAATTAGAAGAATAGTAAAAGTTCACTATTTCCCATTAACTGTCTTTTTCATTGTGTTAATTTTATCAGTAAGGCTGCAAATTATAGTTGTCACAGTTCAGAAGCTAAATAATCCCATTTGAACTCCAATTTGCATTTAACTTTGCTGATGGGGTCCAAATCCTGCAGTCCCTAACTCAATGACTCAATGAGGACTTAATCCTGAAGCCCTTATTTAGATAAGGGCCAGGTATTAAATATACATAAATACTTGATTTACAAAACACATGTAGGCTGTGTCTACATTGGTGCAATCTTGCGCTAAAGCGGCCGCTTTTGCACAAAAACATGCTGCCTGTCTACACTGGCGGGGAGTTCTTGCGCAAGAACACTGATGTTCTAATGTGTGAAATCAGTACTTCTTGAGCAAGAACTATGATGCTCCCACTCAGGAATAAGCCCTCTTGTGCAACTGTTCTTGCGCAAGAGGCCAGTGTACACAGGCAACATGAATTTCTTGAGCAAGAAAGCCCAATAGCTAAAATGGCCATCAGAGCTTTCTTGTGCAAGAGAGCATCTACGCTGGCATGGATGCTCTTGCGCAAAGGCACATGCCAGTGTAGATGCTCTCTTGCGCAAATACTTTAACGCAAGAACTCTTGCGTTAAAGAGTATTTGCGCAAGATCATGCCAGTGTAGCTGTAGCCATAGAGTATAGTCATTCTTACCCTCTTCAGAGCTGAGATCATTCACATTTGTACAGCATCTAGCACACCAGAAACAGAGCTCCATGTTCTACCAACCTTATTCACAATGAAGAGAGCTTTACTCTGTGAGTAGTTTTACTGACTTCAATGGACTAGATTTTATCCTCAGTTGAAAGACTTCTTCCCCTTTATGTCCCTGCATGGGCTTCTTGTAAATTGGGTCAGGTCTAACAGTCAGAGATAGCTGGACAGTATATGCCTGTTACTCCCCTTTCTCCCCAGCAGATAGGTGAGGAGTGGAGAATGGCTGCAGACATGGCTACAGAATGCAGTTGTGATGTAAGGTACACCTCAGTGCAAACAGGAGTGACAGAATCTGGACCATGATGATAACTCCTATTTCCTAAACTTGTCGGCTGTGTCTAGACTGGCCCCCTTTGCCGGAAAAGTCATGCAAAGGAGGCCAGTTGGAATTGCAAATGGAGCGGGGATTTACATTTTCCCCGCTCCATTTGCATGAACATGGCTGCCGCTTTTTTCCGTCTTAGAGTTTTGACGGAAAAAAGCGCCAGTCTAGACAGGGCTCTTGCGGAAAATAAAGCCTTTTCCGCAAGATCTCTTATTCCCTTTTGCGTGCTACTGATAATCAAAATGAACTGAGTCTAATGAGTGACAAAAAGCACATTTTAAATGCTTAGAAACATTCTGAAATCAACTGAACCTGATGCTTTCTTGCAAAGATGCTGAAAGTTGTATGGAAGTGTTTATGAAAGTAGAGCCCTCAAACATTGTGGTTAAATAAATAAAAAAAAAGTTATATCAAAATCAGAAGAAATACCAGAGAATTGCCTGAAAAAGATATATGCCAGAATTTTCAAATCTGGTTAACTACAGTAGAGTCCCTATCATCCGACTTAAACGGGACCGACACATGGTCGGATTACCGAATATGTCGGATGATACAGACTCTACTGTAGAGAGCAACGGAACAGCTGATGCCACTCCTGCCGGGGATGAAGTCCCTGCAGAGCAGCAGCATCAGCTGTTCCATTGCTCTCTAGGATGCTTCTAGGCAGGAGCGGCATCAGCTGTTCCCTTGCTCTCTAGGAGAAGCTGCTGCTGCTGCCGCTGCTGCCAGGACACTTCCAGGCGGGAGCGGCAGCAGCAGCTTCTCCTAGAGAGTGACGGGGCAGCAAGCGGGGCCGTTCTCTCGGCCCACGCTATACCCAACCCTGCAGCTCCCGGGGACAAAGTCGGATAAAGCGGGAAGGGTCGGATAAAGCGGAGTGTCAGATTACTGGGTGTCGATTAATCCGGACTCCACTGTACTACTGTTAGACATGTGATCCTGAATGTAGGCACCTAAAATAAAGAAGCTTCATTTTCAGAAGTGTTGAGCATCTGCTCCTGTCATTGACGTCAAAAGAATTTGTGGTATATGAATGGAAGAGTCCTAAATATTCACTAACCTTGAGATCTGAGGTTTGAAAATGATGGCCATTGCTGCAGTCTTTAGAAAAGGCAAAGAATTGATCCAACAAACTATCAGCTAGGGAGCAGCCTCTCACACCCAAGTAAAGTAGTAGAGCAAATAATGAGGGAATTGAATCTATGACAATTCTGATGATGGTATTAGACCAAATGCTGCATTCTGACCAAACCCTTCCTACTCCAACACAGCCCCCAACTGCCCTCTGAGCTGGTGCCTGGGGTTATGATCAGTTGGTATGGAGCTCACTATGCCACAATACAGGGGAATATCACCCTAGTTCTTTAAGGCCCTTATTCAGCAAAGTCCTTATGCAGTTGAAGTCAATGGAACTTAAATATCTGCATGATGTTAAGCAAGCGTAAAGTGCTCTCTGAATGGGCATAGGCATGGTGCAGTCGTAAATGCTTTAGTAAACTGGTGCTAAAGCCAGCTTTCGGGCAATATATATTGTAATGGGTTGGACCCACTTTCTGCACAGTTCTTCCCGCAGGGTGTCTTTGGGGAAGTAACTGGCAGCTCCGACACCGATGCGCCCACTTTGAGTGAGGTGTTACTTTTCAGGGCACTGCCCTCCGGCAGTGACCACTCTGGTCTTGGTCCACACCCCCTTCTGGGGTGGAGTCATTGTTCTTCCTCCGTTCCTCCTCCAGGGTCCTCCCTACACCCTAGGACCCCCAGTTCTTCTCCCACTCTGCCTGCCTGCTTGCCTCCTGCAACCCTGCCTTGCGGACTGATGGCCTGGGGCTTCCCTGGCTCAAATTCTCCCAGCCTAATGCAGCTGCCTCCTTGCAGCCTGGCCTTTTAGGGCTACTTCCATGCGAGCCCTGCCCTCCATGACTGCCTCCTTGCAGCCCTGGGCCTCAGGCTGGGTAGCCTGGGTTTACTAGGCTGAAGCTGCTCTCATGGCAGGCAGATCTCTCTCCTCCTCCCAGGAAAAGCTCTTATAGTCTCCAGCTGGGCCCTCCTTATTTGCCTCAACTGGGCTTCCCCCTGACTCCAGGTCTCAGCCCCTTAAAGGGCCAGTGCAGGAACACCCTGCCACAATATATCATCCTAGGTAAAAGATAAGACAGAATGGAAAGCAAAAATGTAAATAGTGATCATATACAGATAGTAAACTTGAATAATATATATTAACTAAAGACTGGTTTTAATATTTTAATAACTGGACAACCAAATTATACTAAAATTATCAGAATAACCTGGCAAAGTATTTAGATTTTGCTCTTGAAGTAAAAAGGAGTCTAAAGTCTGTTTGAATCTTGTGGTACAGAAATCACTTCTATAGTCCTCTTTCAATTGGTTCAATATTCTTTTCCATTGTTGCAGTGCCTATGAGAGAGGTGCTGGTTTTTAGTTTAGTTCATTATTTATCTAAATGAATAATTTTCCAGTAAAGATGCTAAGCTGCCATAGGCAAGGGGGCTTGTATGTACCAAGAGGTGAGGGGAAAATATCCAATTATATAGGAGACTATTAAAACAATATTAATTTAGAAAAGCAATTATTCTTTTAGTTGAGACTTTGGAATAATAGTCAAAGGTTTTAAGTCTTACAATGTGCATAAGTGTACCTTCCGGATCAAAATGTCCCATGCTTTCAATGATGACTGTGTCAATCATCAAAATTGCTCACATGTGTATGTTTCAGCAATAATTGTTTAGTGTTGTAAAGATTGAAATATAATATACTGCAATCTTTCTCTGCCTACCAGAAATGTCATCTGATCATTTAAGTCCAAGAGGCATACTTGAGCTCTTTAGTAACCCACAAGGTGAAAAGGTTTTATAGATGAAGCAATACTCCACCATGTGGTACTGTGTGAAAGAAAACAACATTCTCTACAAGCCATGCTTTCCTGAAATTTCAACAGCTAAGAAATTGCAAAGCAAATAGTTCAGATAAAACCTAGTCTTAAAATTACAGCTGGTCTCAGACAAATTTGAGTGGAACCATTTTCAATCAGAATATGCAGTACAGATTGCAACTGTCTTAGCCAGGAATCTCTGGTCCAGCAGCATCCATGGTCCAGCAGCATCCTCTGGTCCAGCAGCATGGATGTTGCAGGACCAGAGTGTCCCGGTGGAGAGGGCCAGTAGCATGGATCTCTGAGGCACTGGCAGGGCAGTGGGCTGCCCGCAGCAAGCTAATGGAGGGGCCGCCCAGCAGGACTGCCCAGTAGGGTTGGGAGATACGGTTGCGAGGCTGGGAGCCATGGTAGCTTGGTGGGACAGAGAGGCTTGGCATGTGACACGTGCATGGCAGGTCCCTCAGCCCTGGCACAGGACATGAGGCAGGTCCCGCAGCCCCACCACCATGGCAGTGATGGCTGCCCAGTGGGGTTGGCAGGACAGCAAAGCCAGCAGGAGATGGGGAGGCCAGCAGGTGGGTTGGGGGGCTAGTAGCAGGAGTCCAGATATGACCTCCCCCGTCTGGCCAAATCCCTCACCTAGAACCGGTCAGGTCCTGAAGGTGTCAGACAAGGGAGGTCCAACCTGTACTATTGAAATGGTAAGACTTCATGAATTCAAATCAATGTTGCCAGAATAATGTTTGCCTAATGTCAAGTTGTACCATTTCAATTTTCTAGAACTAAACATTTTGATTTTTCATGTATAAATGACTTTTCATTTCAAAATTTCATAATAAAGTACAAAATAAAAAGTCACAATTGAAACAAAACATTCTGAAAGACCCAAAGTGATTTTTTAAAAATGTTCATTCACAGCGAATTTTTGAAATTTTCAGTTTTCAGTTTCCTTCCTATTCAGAATTGAGCCAAACTCTGATATATCCAAATTGAAAAAAGGAACTTTTATCCTCCACACATCCCTACTTAAAATATATTTTGGGACTATGGAGAATTGTTTTCTTCACCAAGCACTAAAAGTAAATACATCCAAATTACAAGTTAAATCTGCTCCAGACAGCAATCACATATCACTTCAAGCATAAAAGAAAAATGTTTATGGAGCAGAATTATATTTTCTCCCTAAAAGACGACAACAACAATGATTGAAGCATAGAAATGTATTTGACTTTTAGCTATTCCATAAAATCAACAAAAGCTCATTAAAACCAATACCAAATTAAAAGAAGCATAGACACTGACAGTTCACTTACTTATCTTGGCCATAGGTATTTTAATTGTTACATGTATTCAACAGAAGATGTTAAAGGCAAAGAGCTTATCTCATGACCCTTCTGCTTTTGTCAGAAAACTGGTACAATCCTGCTGGCAAATACATTCACTACCCATAGCTAGCACAGCTGAAAAGAATGCTTAAGTGCTTTTGTTGAATCCACATGCAAAGGATATAAACATTGGAATTTACACCACTTCACTCCAATAAACTTAACTAGATAAATGTAAGCTGGATATCAGTGTTCTCCTATCATTTAGTCCATGTTGGATTACAAATTAATGTCTTTGCATCTTTACTCATAAAACAAACCAACCATCCCTGGAATCTTTTTTGTTTTGTTTTCTTCTAAGTCTGAATGTACTCCAGTTTGCTAGTTTTCCTGGTATCTTTTTTCTAAAGCCCAGTTTACATGTTGAAAAGCTGATATAGATGCTTGTGTATTTGTAAGACCTTTGCATAAACCAGAAAGAGAATTAAGCTTTGGGAATTTGTTTTGTCTACAAAGGGACGTGCTGTTGGATTAAATTAATATGAAAATAAAAAGCTTTGAAACATGATTCAGGTTAAGAAATGCTAAGGCTTTTGTCACAGACTTCAAGAATAAGTACAAAACAACCAGGAACAAAATGGCTGAACCTGAATTAGTGTTTTGGACCATTTTTTCAGATGTTTTTGCAAAACTGGGATGCAAATGTGTACTTCGATATCATGGCAATGACTAAGGTACAAAGGCCTAATCAATCCTAAACCCACTGAAATCAATGAATGTCTTTTGATGGATTTCAATGGGCTTTGGAAATGGCCCTAAATGCCTAAATAAAATATGTATAATACTAATACTCACAAATCCGTATTATTTTTTTACCTTCACAGAGACCTTACAACCAACCCTAACATCATTCACTTGACTAGAGTAATGCTGGCAATCCAAGTTTTAATATTTTCATATGTTTTGTGATGACACAGAGAAATTTCCCATTGACACAGAAAGATTAATGAGAGCCTTTGGGCCCAGTTATCCCCACTGCATCATACCTACAGCCAGTGCTAGGCCTGGAGTTAGAAGAAAAGGAGAGAACTTGGCTCAGTTTGGGGCAGACTGGCAAAGATGAATGAGCAGCTACTTCCTCCCTTTCTACGTGTGCGGAAGGATCACTAGCCTGCCAGCCAAGGCAGCCACCAGAAAACAAGTACCATCTCCCTGGTTAAAGGCAGAGACTGATTAATGCATGGATTTTAGGGGCTGCACTGTAGAGGTATGGACTAAGGGTAACCTCCCAAAATAAATCCAGTGGCACAGCAGATCTCAGGCAGGAGGCCTGCATGCTGTGGCCCCATGCCACTCACAGAAGCAGCCAGCTGCTGACACGTCTCTGCAACCCCTGATAGCGGAGAAGGGGACTCCGTACACTGTCCCTCACCCTCAGCACCATTCCCACAGCTCCTATTGGCTGAGAACAAGCAAATGGGGGGTGGCACTTGCAGGTGCAGATACTGAATGGAGATGCTGGGACCCCTTTCCTCAGGCGCATGCAGAGACTTGCCAGTAGCTGGCCCTTCTAGAAGAGATGTGTGGCCATGACATGCAGGCAGCCTTCCAGAGCCCTGCTGTGGTGCCAGCTGGGAGCTGCCTGTGGTAAGTGCCTCTTTAGGTCAGAGTTTGCACCTCATACCCTTTCCTGCACCCCAACACTCTGTTCCAGCCTGGACCCTCCTTCTGCATCAAAACTCCCTACCAGAAAGAAACTAATATAACAGTTGTTCTAATGTAAGAAGTAGGTTATTTTGAATGATCTGAACAATATTTTACGTGTTTTTAAACCAAAATGTAACCATCATTTTTGCCGCAATTGTGATACTGTTGTTTTAAAATTAAACAAGACTTGTATACAGGGGCCACACAAATTCCAATAGCCCTGAGCCCACAGGAAAGTTAATCTGGCCCTGGCTAAATGAGATTGTGCACAAGATTTAGGAGCACTTGGACTAAGACATACCTGGGTGACTGAACCACAAACACCTTTAGGGTTCTGGCCCATTAAATTTATGGCTGCTTTGCCCAAAGGAACCTATGACCACAGTAGGATGCTGCCCAAAGTCCACAAGTGGTATGTTACTATAAACAAACTGCCTAGTACCTTGTCCTCTTGCTGAAGACATTTTTTATGAAGCAGAGTGTGGGTTTAGACCATCTAACAGGCACTAGTGACCTGGACATCCAACACTCTGGTCATCTGAAGAAGTGGGCTGTGCCCATGAAAGCTCATGATACCATCTACATGTTTTGTTAGTCTTTAAAGTGCAACCAGACTATTTGTTGTTTTTTAAGTTTATCCTGTACAGACTAACTGGGCTACCCCTCTGAAACTTCTGATCTTTATTGCTTGCCAACTACAGGAAAACTGTAGAAGACAACACAGACCATTATATCTGGCGTTCATTAATCTGACAAAATTTGGATCCATCAACAAGAAAGCACCATGGAAAATCCTCCGGAACTATGAGGCTACGTCTACACTGCAGGCTTCTTGCGCAAGAACTGCTTTGCGCAAGAGTTCTTTCAAGTTTAATTCTCAGTATGCATTTGAACAGTGCCTACCAAATTGAGACCCTGATCCTTGTTTAGACCATTAAGCACAACTGTAATGCAAATGAAATATTGCTCTCTCTCAGCTAGATGAATGTGCATCAGGTGTCACTAATTTGTCACACCCAACTTAGGCAGGATTTGATAAACTATCTGAAAAATTCAGTCCAGGAGAGAATTGTTGCCATACTAAGAAGCTATCACTTTTATGAGGCGAGAGCAAAAACAAAATATGGTAGTCTATTATATGCAATATTATGCAAAAAGCAAATGAATCTGTGGCATCAAGGCTAACTAGTGTCCAGTTTAACTTCCTTTGAAATCAGTGAGGATATTTATTATTTCATTGGAAGTTGAAACAAGTCCTTGAGTTGGCAAGAGTTTCTTTAAACAAACTTTTAGTAAGATGTTTTAATTAACCAATAGTCTACACAGACAAAGGTAAAACACATCTGCAGGAGGACATCAGGTTGTAGGGAACTCCAACTTGTATTTTTTGTATTGCATAAGTAGCAATCTAATGCAGATTGCCATTGACTTTGTGGCATTTGTCCTACCCAGGGAAATGGTAACAAGCTAATGTATTGATTGCAGACACTCTCTCCCCTTCCCCAATATATCAGAACAATGTAAAAGAGTGACACTTGTGTCTTCCTTGTGAATTGTCATGCCCAATATCTCAATATACTGCAACATGGTGGAACCTGAAATAGGCACTGCTTTACAGCCCTCTGGGAATTAAATACATTTAAAACATTGTCCAGTATTGCAAATTTCAAAAAACATTTTCATACTAACTAAACCAATGAACAATACTTAGAAAAGAGTGGCCAAAGTTATAATTTATACCTCCAAGGAATACAGGTGTTAAATATTTGTTTTCTATTTTAGCTATATTTTGACAATAAAGTAGCATAAACGAAAACTCAAACAGCTCTGAATATCCTTGACTACCTGGAACCCCAACGGAAAATGGAACAAAATCTGTGGTTATGATTTGTGCTTCAGTCATGCGGTCTATTTGAGATTATGACTGTCACATTTATGACTTGATTTGTCCCAGTTTATAAACCTTTACTGGACCAAATTCAAAGTCAGCATATGAAGGAATGTAGTTGAGTTTTTATCTGAGTTTCCAATCGCCCTACTAATATATAGTTGTTGCAACAAAAGAAATTGTTGAAAAAATATAAATGAATTCTTTTTTATTTATTTTTAAATCCAGCATTGTAATTATTGTAAACTGCAGCTAGGATTAACATTACAAAACATATTCTACTCTAGATATTCTAGCCAAAACCTGTTTTCTTAAAGCATACCCAGCCTTACTACTTCCTTGTCATTGATCTCATTGGACCCTTGACTGCTCATCTAGCCAGCATTTTGTCATAATCCTACATTGTGAGCAATCTAAAAGAAATTGTCCCTGTTGTAGTTATCAGACAGAACCTAGCACAGTGAAGACTTGATTGTTAATTAGGGTCTCGTAGGCAATACTGCAGTGTAAATAATAGACAATATATTTGTGCAATATTTAATACAATGGATCCCCACTGTTGATTGGAGCCTATGAGTGCTGCAGTGATGCAAATAAATAATAGTACACTTTTAAGGTTTCCAGACGGAGCAAGGTAATTTTAAAAAATGTTGTACCCATAATCAGAATGTCATCAGGGGAAAAGAAAACAGGCTTCAAGGCGCAGATTTGCTTCTCTTTTTTCTCAGGAAATTAAAAATAAAAATAAATAAATACAAAATAAATACAATACAATTTAAAAATGTTTTTAAAATAAAATCCATACACAGCATGCACTTAAAAAAAATAGGACTGCAAATGGGACAGGGCACAAATGGGCTTATAAGTGTGAATTTCCCACAATGTCAGTCATATGCTTGTATCCTAATAAATATAATATAGTGACCACTTCAGGGCCCATGTGATGGGTTTCTCTCATATGCAGGACTCGGGTAGGAAAAAAAGGGCCTATTAACCCTGTGATAGGCTACACCTGAAGGAAAGTCAGGACTGATAAGGCTTAGTGACTGATGAAACCTAATGACAGGAGGGACTGCCACAGGCATATAAAGAGGAACTTTGTAGCACAAAGAAGCTTGCAGGAAGCAATTTGATGGTCACTCCCTAGAGAGCAGAGGAGTACAGGGGGCAAACTGTGATTCTCCTGTGGAATACAGAATTCAGGTAGAAAATGAGACAGGGCAAAATATTCCCAAAGGGACAGAGGCAGTTCAGAGATTGGTCAGAAGATAGTAAAGAAGAGTAGAAGAGAATTGAGGAAGATAGCAAGCAGACTGTGGTTGCTAGCCATAGGATCCCTGGGCTGGAATCCAGAGTAGCTGATGGGCCCAGGTTTACTTATCAGGCATTGGAGAAATGGGGCAGTCTAGCAGTTGACCAGAAGATTTCCAGAGACAGTTTGTTCAGGGTGACTGTTACTCCAGAAAGGGAAAGCTATAATGAGCTGGCTGAAAGGCCAAACCACAAATGTGGAACAATTGAGTGCAGAGGGGACGCGTGTGCAATCAAAGGAAGAGGCATCAGACTGGTTGAGAGCTAATACTCAGATGTGAGGCAAGCTCACCCTCCTGCCATTTGCATTTAGTTTATTGTCTCAATTCCCCACCCCCCCCACCAAAAAAGTTTTGGCACTAGTATGACACTTTTCTGCCATCACACTATTCCCTCTGTTTATGTTACTCCTCGTCCCCCTCTTATCTGCATCTATCTTATCTATTTAGACTGTAAACTCTCTGGAAAAGGATGCCATACTACTGTTTGTACAGTGCCAAGACAGCCCCATATTGTGTTAGCCCTTTTTAGACACTACTGTAAAGATAATAAATATATCAAATAAATGAACAGTAGTAAAAGTCATTCTGAGCAAAATGTTAAGTCACAAGTGAAGTAGCATAACAATATAATTTACTCATCTCAGGGTGCTCCGAATCAAAACTTGGATTCAAGATCCACTGTGTAATTCAGTAAGACTGTCTCTAAAGGAAAACAGATCTTGATCTTGCAAGGGCTGACATTTTTTGCTACCATTTATTTGACAACAGTATTTTAAGTATCTGATTCAAAGCTTCCAGGAGCTCTTAACTTACTTTTTAGGCTAATGTCTTTATCTGAAAAGGGTAGTTGTTGTGTTAAAGACAACTGGAAGGCAGAGGAAGCTTGTAATCTGCTTAAACAAATGTAATGCAAACATTACCTGGTAAAATACAAAATGAGTGGCTTTGAATGACAAATACATTTCATGCTGGCTGCTGCACTCATACAGATAAACACTAAGGCTGTGTCTAGACTGGCCCCCTTTGCCGGAAAAGTCATGCAAAGGAGGCCAGTCGGAATTGCAAATGGAGCGGGGATTTGCATTTTCCCCGCTCCATTTGCATTAACATGGCTGCCGCTTTTTTCCGTCTTAGAGTTTTGACGGAAAACCAGTCTAGACAGGGCTCTTGTGGAAAAGAAAGCCTTTTTTTTGTGCTAAATATCAAAAGGAGGAATTGGTTCAGAATTTTAAAGAGGAAGGCAGCTTGGGTGAAAACTATTATGAAAGGATAAGAGTTCATGATTGTGTTTTCTCTCCTACCATTTCTTAGAACATTAAAAATATGGATTTTAAGAAGGCAGACTTAACCAAACTCAGAATTGTACATAAAATATCTTGGGAAGCAAAGCTAAGGGGGGAAAAGCAGTTCAAGAGAGTTGGCAGATTTTCAGAGAGACATTAAGGGCACAAGAGCAAACTATCCCACTTTGGAGGAAAGATAGGAAGTATGGTAAGAGACCACCCAGGCTTAACCAGAAGATCTTCAATTATCTGAGATTCAAAAAAGAATCCTACAAAAAGTGGAAACTAGGTCATATTACAAAGGATGAAAATAAACAAATTGCACAAGTATGTAAGAACAAAATTAGAAAGGCCAAGGCACAAAATGAGATTAAACTAACCAGACAAAGAATAACAAAGAAACATTCTACAAATACATTATAATGCCTGAGGTTTTTTTTAAAGGTTAATAATGTCTGGATTAATAGGCAATTGATCTGTGATAAGGTTCTTCCCCAGAATCAGGGCTACACAAAATTCACACTATTCACATTATCTTTTTGGGGAATCTTAGGGTGGACAAGGACACTCACTGAGGGCAAAGTAAAACCTTAAATATCTTTATCTAAATAATGGATAAAGCTAGAAAAGAGGCAAGCCACATAGATAGAAATAATACAACAGTGGGGTTACCTGTGATATCAGTCAACAAATAACCTCTTAGAATTGCATACTCAGACCCTTTGTTTAAGATCTGGTGGTAAGAGAGCTGTTTCTGGCATGCTAGTGTTCAATGATCCAAGTTCCCCAATGAATTGAAAGGACAAGTAGAGAAACAGACATCAATGGAAGAGCCCAGGAAAGAACAAGCCCCAAACCACAGGTTGCTACAGGACCTGAGCAGTATCTGCTCATGTTCAGTCCACCATGCCCATATTTACCATTTTCACCAATATAAGCAAACATTCTGGGAGATACTAGCAAGAGAGTTGTAAGCAAGACACAAGAAGCAATGTATCCGTTCTATTCTGTGTTGATTAATCTTCTGCTGGAATATTGTGTCTAGTTCCACATTTTGGGAAAAATGTGGACAAACTGGATAAAGTTCAGAGAAGTGCAGCAAAAACAATTAAAGATATAGAAAACCTGACTTATGAGGGAAGATTGAAAAAATTGATTTGTTTAGTCTACACTCTAGAGAAAAGACGACCAAGGGGGGACATAAGAGTTTTTAAATACATAAAAAGTTGTTACAAGAAGGAGGGAGAAAAATGGTTCTCTTTAGCCTCTAAGGATAAGACAAGATGCAATGGGCCTAAACTGCAGCAAGGAGAAACTTAGGATATTAGGAAAAATGTTCCAATTGTCAGGTTGGTTAAGCACAGGAATAAATTGCTTAGGGAGATTCATCGTTATTAACTTGCTCTTAAAAATCTCCAAACACCTGTCAGGGATGGTCTAGATAATACTTACTCCTGCTTTGAACACAGAGGACTGTAGTAAAAGACCTCTTGAGGTCCTTTCTGTCCTACAATAATTCTATGCACGTAGTAGAAGTATGTTGAAAGAAAGGCTTTAATATTAAGACAAGCACACATTTTATACAAGTAACTCCAAGCAGTTACTAACTCACAAAAGTTTTTGGAAAATGGGAGTTAGCAGGGATTCTAGAAGTCAGTATGCCATGGAAAAATGAGGAATTTGCATTTTTTTTAAAGAGATTCTTTAGCTTTTATATTTTATGAAAAAATAAGACTAAATTAACCATCATAAATTTTACTGAAAGTATCAGTGCCACTTATTCAAAACAAGCAACCTCCCCCTCTTGTGGTTGATTTTTGAATATGTTTTACATTTACATAACTCCAGTAAAAATACTCCAATAAACCGTTTCTGGCTTATACAAGGCATATAAGGGTTGGTGTTTTAGTGCATCTCAAATTTCACTTCACCCATCAAATCTTAGTAACTGAGGATACAAAAAGATGAAAATATTAAAAATCACCCCTGCAAACCATACCACTGAGTACAAGAACAAGATTCACATTGATGGTAATGTGCTGTTTTGTTCTAAATGCTGTAGATTATATTAGAAACTAAACAAATGCAGAACACACGGAAAGCACTAAAAAAAAACTAAACGAAACAAAAACAAGAGGTTGAAGCAGAAGAGCCAGGGACAACAGTAAAGAAACAATGCATTATGATTTGATCATTCCTGTGTTTTTATAACTCATGATACTAGATATATTTTTGTTAGTCCCTAATGTGCCACAGGACTACTTGTTTTTAAAGTTACAGACTAATGTGACCACCCCTCTGAGACTTCAGATTTTATTCAAATATTTGTTAATGAAAACATTCTTATGCACAAAATGGATAACCGTCAGATATTTTTTTGAGCAAGCTCTTTAATGGAGGTAGTGCTCTTCCAAAGTCAAATCAACTGTATTCCCATTATTTACCTACTCTTTTTGAACAACCAGCAATTGATTTTCTCTGTGTTGTTTGTGCACTCAATCCTATATAAATATGTACTGTTTGTATATAGATTGTGAAATCAAAATTAAAGCTGTCCAATAATTGCAATATGGAATGACCAGTGAATTTAGAGATTGTCAAAAACTTATTTGGGTGGAGGATCCCTAGATGGCTGTTGAAGATTGTCTTTCCAACCTGGCAAACATGCAATGGTTCTCCTCTGACTGACTGTAAACTCAGCTGACAGGGAAAGAAGTTTCAGTAAACTTGAGGTTCTTTTCTCTGCTCAATGCCAACGTCTGAAAGACGAAACATGACTAATGCTTCAATTCTATTTTAACAACCATGACTAACTAAAAGAGAGTAATGTTAATGTAAACATAAAATTTCACTTTGAGTACAAATATTTGATATATGTAAAATACAAACTGCAATTCTATTAATTTTATTTTGTTATTGACAAGTTCATAGTTTTTAAGCAAGTTGAAAACCTACTGGTACCATCACTCATAGTTAAGTTAGTTAATGCCTATTACGCCCACTGGCATGTAGGGCAGCAACGATGGAGAACGTTCGTTGCTGCCCTACATCCCAGCATGCGTAATAGGCATTAACTAACTTAACTAATTATGAGAGATGGCACCAGTAGGCTTTCAACTTGCTTAAAAACCATGAACTTATCAATAAAGCACTGTTCAAATGATACTCACAGTTTACCTGCACACATTGTCTAGGGAAACTATTTTTTTTTCATTTTAATAATTGAAAAACTAATTTATGTAGAATTTTTATTTTTTAATCATGGAAAACCAGGAATCCTTGTAATGAGTTAAAATTAGACAAAACTGTCAGTCTTGGAAGTCCAGTGAGAGCTAATTAAACAAGAAAATAGAACCACATAGTAACACAATAGAGTGAACTGAACTATTGTGCAACTACCTACCTAATCTCTCCCCCATTCCAAACACTCATGGAATTCAACATGGCCAGTTCTCCAAATAGATGTTTTCCATTTAGAGTAGCACGCTGTACATTTTGTTGCAATGCTTCAGGTATTCTCTGGCATGCCTATACACTCTGAAATTTGCTTCAAGAGTGATCTTAAGCACTAGGTTCACTGACATTCATTAGAATGTAGCCCTTAAACCTCCTTTTAAAAAAACAGTTTGCTTAAGAGGCATGAAAAATACTTCCCCAACAACTTTAAAGACTTAAAGCTCGCATTTGAGTACCCTACTTAATTTCCCTGAACAAAAGAAATATATTCTTCCAGATAAGGCACTGACTGCTGCTCAGACATCTGGGTTTACATCTCATCTCTGCCAAATACTTCTTGTGTTTCTTTGGGCAAAACACTTAATCTCTGTTCCTCATCCATAAAACAGGAATATGTATTGTCTCTTTACTGCCCCTTCTTTTATCTCAGTAGAGTAATTCCACATCTATACTTACATGTCAGACATTGATCTTCAGGCATTCAATTTAGCGGGTCTTAAATTGGGTCAATTTAAGACCCGCTAAATCAAATGCTGAGGGGGTCTTTGGTCGGAGCCAATACTCCTTACAATTGTAAGGAGTAAAGGAAGCCAACGGGAACAAATGCTCCTGTCGATTGCCCACTGAAGATGGCACCAACCTCTGCATAAGGTATGTCGACTCCAGCTACATTATTTACGTAGCTGGAGTTGTGTACCTTAAGCTGACCTTCTGGGTCTAGTATAGAACGGGCCTAAGAGGCATCACCTATGCTGAAAGTAGTATAGTATGAGCCAGTGTTCCTTGAAACCTGAGTGCTTGGGCGATCGCCCCAGACAGCGTGAGATGCCACCCAGCTGATTGGCAGAGCACTCGCAGCATGTGTTTCTACTGGTGGTGCAGATCAGCACATGCTTTGGTGCACATAACACAATTTATTCTGCACATGGATGAAAAAATATAAAGAGAACATTGGTATGAGTATATAAACATTGCCTAGCAACGATCTTGATTGGAACCTCTGTGCTATTGTAATATAAATAACATTTGAAGTACGCAAACTGAAAATATTATTTTATTGGAAGTTTATCAAGTACTTCTGGAAGAATATGACAATCTTACATTTAAGCACTGCACTTTTGGACTCTTCAGTCCATTTGTAATTTCCTTCTCTTTTTGGCTTTGGGCTCTTGTGACAATTGAGACAATTCACTCTCTTCATCTATATCACAATGTTTTCTTTTCTTTTTCTTAACCTTTTTATGGTCACTTGGATTACCACTACAGTCACTTGCATAAAATACAGATTTCTGCTCTTCCTGCTTATGTTTTTTCTTCTTTGGCTTTTTATCATAATATCCATTTACTGTATCAGGACCCTGCTCCTCTGCATCTTCTACCACAGTATTATCTGTATTGTCTGTAGGCTCTGTGTCATTTTCCAACTCAGAATTCTTTCTTGCTCTTTTAAGTTTTTTCTTTGGTATTTCATCTCTGCTGTTTGTATCTGCAGGTACTGTTTCAGGATATTTAGGCTGCACACTGTGAGGAAACATACAAAATAAGCAAGAGTTTACAAAATGAGATCTCTATAGATATTGAACACTTCATGATGTTAAGCTTTGCTGAAATACAATACAGGTTGGACCTCCCTGGTCTGGCACCCTCAGGACCTGACTGATCCTGGATGAGGGATTTTGTGTGGGGCTCCAGGCAGCTGCGCATGCAGGGGCCCCTTGGGCAACCACTTCCTGAGCAGCCGTGCATGCTCTGTCTCCGTGAGCAGTCCTGCGCATCGTGAGCAGTCCTGCGCATCGTGAGCAGGGGCTCCCCGGGCAGCTGTGCATGCGCCAGGTCTCCCAGCTCTGCTGGGCAGCTCCACTGCCATATGCTGAGTGGCCGCACTGTCAGCTCCCTGCAGGCAGCCCACTGCCCTGTAGGGATCCTTACCACTGGCCCTCCTCCAGGACTCTCTGGTCCTCCAACATCCATGCTGGACCATGGATGATGCCCCACTGCGATTCAATAAACAAAAAAGACTAAGGTCTTTTAGTAACAAGGAACTTATGAACCTTTAATACTTGTCCAATTTCCAATACTTGGTTAGTCTATATTCTATTAAAGAATTAGCACTGTTCTTAAATTTCAATTCCTCTGATAAGTATTATCCGCTACTTCGGTGTATTCTGATTATTTTTCTTTTGTATGTAGTTCTCTGATCCAGTATTCTACTAGATAAATACACACCAGGTAACATAAGCACATAAATTAAGAGTATGTAAATACCTGGAGCAAGACTACACAGATTATCAGTATTAGGTAACACAGGACATACTTAAATTCTTCTGACTCACTATATGCCATGGGAATGAGGCTAAATTATCAAGCTTTCATCCTCGAGGAATTTAATATACCTGACAAGTTATAACCTAATACTTTAAATCACTATTCTCTAGTCAAGTAGAGACCACTATGCTTATAAAATAAGGGAGAAACCATATTGATGAAAAAGTGAATTAATGAAACTTCAGAATCCAAATACAACAGTTGCAAATGTAGTTATGAAGATGCCTAGAGACAGTTACTTTTTTCAAAATCCACATAGTCTATCCACAAGGCACCTGCTGAAGTTATGAAGTCATAGATAAAAAAAAGTACTAAATACAAAACTGCATGCTGAACTTCCCTGGCTCTGAATCCAAGTAAGTTCTCCTATGAGTACAAATGTTAAACCATGAAAATCTGCTTTGAAAAATTGCTCAAAAAATAATATTTATAGAAGGTGAAATATGTTTTTACCTGACAGATCAGATTATCTCTGGTCAGTTTAGGTAAATGATTATAACCATGATAAACTTAAAAACTCATACTGCACATAAATATTGTTTATAAATGAATCTGGACACCATACAAGATATTTTAATAACTGCACGCAGTGAGTGATATGCAGGTCAAATTACTTACATTGAAAACCTTGATTTAAAAAAATATTTTTAACATTTTGGATTAATCTACTTTTACACAGTCTCCAAACATGCAAAATGGTATATAATATAAATCATCAGACCACCATGACCTGGAACGGGGTCTGTGTTTTAACATATTCACACGTGATCTGAAAAAAGGAATGAAAATTGAAGTGGCAAAACTTGCAAAAGATACCATATTACTCAATACAGTTATGTCCAAAACTAACTATAAAGGACCCTTCAGAGCTGGGAGACCATGCAACAAAATGGAAGATGAAAGTAATGCACACTGGAAAAAATAATCCCAACAACATATACAAAATTAGGGGGTCTACATTAGTTGTCTACCAAAAAAAAAAAAGGATTTTGGAGTCAACATGGATAGTTCTCTGAAAATATTTGCTCTAAGTGCAGCAACAGACCAAAATAGGGATGTTAAAATGTTTTTAATCAACTTCCATCAACTAGTAAATAAACGGGAAACTGTGGAGCTGCAGCAGAGTTAGCTCCTGTGGTTCTGCCTTCGGTCCTGCTATGCCTCTGCCTATCCTGTCCCCCTCAGAGATGGTGCTGGGGGGGGGAACTGGCTTTTAAGCTGGCTCCCCCTAGCACTGGCTGCTGCTTCCCCTCCACTACCTCTCTTTGATAGACAGAGCAAGGGATGGGGGGAGCTGAGTCACTAGTTAAATCTCCGATAAACATATGCTGCTAGACCAGAGAATCCATATGCATATGCTTATCGGCAGGGCTCGCCGAACCGCGGCGAGCCCCGTTCACCAGTCGCACGGTTCTGCGCTCTGCGCTGGCTCTTCCGGGTTGTAATCTACTCGCCATGGGCAAGTAGATTATATTGTTTATCGAGCCCTGCTTATCAGATAGTCGACTAGTCGCTTACATCCCTAGTCCAAAAAGCTAACAAAACATTAGGAACCATTAGGAAAGGAACAGAAATGACAAAATATAATGCCACTATATAAACCTATGATTTGCTCACACCTTGAATACTGCATGAAGTTCTAGTTGCTTCATCTCAAAAAAAGATATACTAGAATTGTAAAAGATTCATAGAAAAGTAACAACAATTATTAGGGGTATGGAACAGTTTTCATAAGAAGAAACACTAGAGAGGCTCTATTCTAATTAGAAAATATGATTATGTGCAGGATCTGATAGAGGGCTATAAAATCATGAATGATATGAAGAAAGTGAATAGGAAGGTATTATTTACCAGTTCACATAATACAAAAACCAGGACCACCCAATTAAATTAACAGACAACAAGTTTAATATGTAAGGACACACTTTATACATGGCAAATAGTCAGCCTGTGAAACTTGTTCTGGGAGGTTGTGAAGTCCAGAAGAATAACTGGGTTGAAAAAATAAATAAGGGTACAGCTACACTAGCTCGTTAGTTCAAGCTAGGTAAGGTAATGAGGGCAAGCAGAGTGGAAGTGGAATGAGGAATAATGGTAGTTCGAATTAGGATCTTTAATTTGAACTACCTACTCCGTGCTGCGTGTAGCCACGGGCACGGAGTTCGGACTAAGGGGGATTTAAAAATGGCGGCACCCGGGATATTTAAATCCCGGGCTTCATTTGCAACTCCGCTTGCCCTCATTACCCTACCTAGCTCGAACTAACGAGCTAGTGCAGATGTACCCTAAGATTGTTTTTCAATAACTATTAATCAAGATGCTCTGAGATGCAACCCTGCTTCAGATGCCCTTAAATGTCCAATTGTCAGAAGCCAGGAGTGGAGACCAAGGGACAGATCACTCAAAATTGCCCTGTTCTGTTCATTCCCTCAGAAACATGACACTACATTACACAGGCCCATTACACAGGAGAATGGAATAATTGGACAATTGGTCGGACCCTGCATGGATACTTTATTAACAGATTTTAAAATCTAACCTAAGAGAATATGCTTTCTGTACAGCTATAAATATCTCACATGGGAAAAAATATGAGTTATGACAAGACACTGATTTTAAGCTTTATATTTTTAAATAAATCCACTAAATCAGATCAGCCTGAAAAAAATCCTCTAATACAGCACTGTACCTGTCTTTATTCAGTCTTCCCCGAATGAAGAATACTCCAGCAGCATCAGAATCTAAATGCAATACTTCAAATTCCAGCTTATCTCCTGTTTTTAACCCAAGATCTTGCCACTCTACAGCTGACATTTGATTAGGTTTAGGGATGGAAGCATTGAAACACCCATGTATCAGACAGCCAATATGACTAGGGGCCACTTTATTGATCACACCCTGGAAAAGAAAAGAAAACCATGTAAGACTATACTACATTTACGGTTAACAACATTAAGAGATTCATTCTTGCACATCCTGTAAATTTTTGTGAAGATTCTTGTAAATAAGAAAGTTCATATATACAAATCCAAATGATAAATGGGTTTAGTACTTGTACAAATGGAAGTCACATTTTAAAAACTGTTAAGACTTTCAAATTAAAAATACAGAATTAAGCCTACACTAGAGTACTTATGTCAGCAAAAGTCTTATCACTCAGCAGCAGGGTTATACAATCCCATTTAATTGGTTAAATGGATAAACGCTGCCACTGTGTTTAACTGAAAAAAGAAGATGTGGGGTGGACGGGGCACTGCAGCCGTGCTGAAGCAGCCCACCAACCTGCGGGGGTTGGGCTAGGACAGCCCTCACCACAGGCAGGGGCTGCACCAGCCCAGTTGTTCCTGGCCCACACGTAGTGGCTGCTGCGGCTTCCACTGCCACTCCTCTGGCTTCCAGACGGCGTAGGCTGGGAGCCAACAGCCGCACGCGGAGGCAAAGCAGGTCTGGGGCTGCCATGGATGGGGGAGCTACTCCTAGGTACCAGTTAATCATTACCCATAAGCATCACCTGCTAAGAGTGATGCTTACCAGGTAACCCTTTAACTGACTACTCCTTCACATCCCTAGTCAGGAGTGTGAAAAAGACACTCCTTCAATGATGTAAGTTTAATCAAAAATACCCACTGGTGAAGACAGATCTATGTTGCTGGGAGATGTTCTCCTAGCAACACAGCTACCACCACTTGTTGAGCTGGTATTACAATGTTGACAGGAGAGCTCTCTCCATTAATATAACACAACTACACAAGTGTTCTTTCAAATGGTAATCGGACAGTCGACAGACTAGTCGACTAGTCGCTTGCCTCAGAAAGACGCAGCAAGGAGAGGGGAAAGAGGAACAGATGCTTCAAAGCAGCAGCGCTGCTTGGAGCATGGGGCCAGACCTGGGCTGCATGTGGTGCTGTCACTCTGAAATGCTTTGTGCAATCCAGGGTCAGCTGGGACCAGCCCTGGGGTTGTTGCTACACTTCAAAGGAGGAAGTTCCCTTACTGACTAATCAAGTAGTCGATGCAAATTGCATTGACAATTCAATTAGCCAAATAATTGAAATTTTACATCCCTACATCTGTCAGAAGGCAGAGGCAGCAGCATGGGTACAGCAGGCAGCTGGTCTGGTTTTTAAACTGGATTCCTTCAGGGACCAGCTCATGCCTGCCACTCCACGCTGCTCTCTCTGATGCAGAGGCAGCAGCGTGGGTCACAAGGGCTCCCCAGGCTGATAAGAATTCATGCGGTTACATGACTATTCAATTACATGATATCTAACATCCCTAGCATTCAGTCTCTCTAGAGCAGATGTGTGCCAGCCTAATGCTGGAGGTGGGAAATGGATTCAGGGGAAACAGTCCCAATAAGGATAGGTGATGTGGGGAGCAGTCTGGAGAAGGACTGGGGGGGGCACTCCAAATTAGACAGGGCTTTCCATCTTTGTAGGCAGGATCTGCACCTATCCTCTCTGGGCATTCAGCCCAGCCACACTGCCAGCAGCAGAGCAGAAGTGAGGATGGCAATACACCATGCCACTATTACAATTAATTAATAACTTCAACAATTGATGTTTGACTTATTTTAGGCTTGAAATGAAGGATGCTATTATACTGCTGTGATAACAAATACTAATTGATTTTTCAATAAATATACAGGCAATATACATATATTATATGGATGCTGGCCCTATAACAGAGAGCTGCATATGAGGTCTACAGTTGTAAACAGATTGAAAATCTTTACTCTACATAATCTCTCCATTGATATGTACAGTGGCCTAAGAGCAGAATTTTTCCTATGTTCTGTAATATTGTATCTTTATTATTAAAATTCATGAAGTAGACTATCAAAACCATCAAAGCTAGAACAGAATGTTAATAAACTACTAGAAGATTTACCTAGCATTACACTAAGGTCCTTAATTAATTTTTGGTTTTTGGAAAATAAAATGAAAATGTACAAGCTTCATTTGAATCATTGCTCTGGGGTCAGGTTGAGAGGTTCAGTATGCAGGCTGCCCCAGGGAGAGAGGACTACCTCAGCCCTTTCTCACCTCAGCAGCTAAGGGGCAGGTGAGAAACACCTCTCTGCGGCTGCTGTAGCTCCAGCAGACATGGCCGAGGGAGAGATGCATGTTCATCTGCCTCCTGCGCTCACCAGCCAGAGTGAGGAATGCAGCAAATTGTGCCCTTTTCTCTCACTCCCTGATGAAGGGGAACAGCCAATAATGCTCCCATTTGAATGGGGGGAAGGGAGCATCAGGCCCCATCCACCCTCCTAAAGGTCACCTAGGAGGTAAGAGGCTCAGAGCTGGGGCAGTCTTGGACAGGCGCAGTGTGCCCCCAGCCAGCTCCTTTCATCTGCCTGGTGAGTCTGTTGGTGAAACAAGCTTTTGAGATACACAGACGCTAGGTCTACATTACAGGCTTATATCAACATAACTACATCATTCAGGGGTGTGAAAAATATACATCCGAGACACAGTCATGCTTAACTAATTCCAAGTGTGGCAGCACTATGTTGACAGGACAGTTTCTCCCATTGGCATAGGAGGGTCTTCACTTAAGTTAGTGGTTCCCAACCTTTTCCAGATGGGGACCCATTTTGACAATTCAGGAAGACTTGGTGACCCAGGGCAATTCAAAAAATGTGTGAATGGCTCCTTAAGAGCCAACTGAGGAGACACCTGCGACCCCTTTGAAATGTAATGGCGACCCATATTTGGGTCCCAACCCATAGGTTGGGAAACCCTGACTTAAGGTGACAGTGGTGCAGCTGCATAAGTGCAGTGTTTCAGTGTGTAGACCTGCTCAGAGATTCTCTTCACATCTGGGAAAAATACTAAAACTGTCACAACTAAATACAAGATTCAACAGATGGTTCAGCAGAAGTAGGTAACATGTATCATAAGAGACCATTTAAGGTGAAGTGGCCTATTAGCACCCCAGCAATCACAGGACAAAAAACAGGTTTACAGACAGCTGTAATTAATCTTAAATCCAGTGTCTTTAATAAGACCATGATTTTTAGTGTCTAGCAAAGTTATAAATTTGAGTTCCTAGGTTTTTGGTGGAAAGTGCAATGCAGCTTTCCTTTGAGGATGAGGACGGATAGGTCACCTACAGAATGACTGGTTTATGAAAAGTGTTCACTCACAGATGATGTGATGTTTTTGTTTTTTCCTATGTGAGTTCATTCTAAAAGAGTAGTCTCCAACCTTTTTAAGCATTAGATCACTTTTTGAATTTAAGTGCAATACAGGATCTACCGAAACCCAAACACTCTTGACCTGCCTCCTTCCCACCCCTTCTCCGAGGCCCCGTCCCTGCGCTCACTCCATCCTTCCTCCTTCCCCCATCCTCACTCACTTTTATTAGGCTGGGGGCAGAGATCTGGAGTACAGAGGAGGGGGATGTGGACACTGATCTTGGGCTAAAGGATCTGGAATGAGGGAGGGGCTGAGCCTGGGGCAGGGAGCTGAGGTGCAGTCTCTGGGAGGAAGTTTGGGTGCAGGGGGACTCAGGGCTAGGGCAGAAGTTTGGCGTGTAGGAGGGTTTCAGGACTGGAGCCGGGGTTCTGAATGCAGGCTCCAGCTGGGCATCACTTACCACAGGTGGCTCCTGGGTGGTGGTGCCGGGCGCTAAGGCAGGCTCACCCCTACTCTGGCCCTGCACCACTCCCAAAAGCAGCCAGCAAACTCTCTCCATCTTTGTCTCCCCCCACCCCCGCAGGGTACAGGGAGGAGCACCCTGACATCAGCACCTCTGTGCTCTGCACAACAAGCAAGAGGCTTCCAGGGGTGGGGGATAGCTCCAAGGCAGAGGGCAGGAGCAGCACGGTAGTCCTAAAAGGGGCAGATGAAGTGCGGGTATTTGACAGCCTCCCAGCCAAACCTGTCAGGATCACCTGTGAAAGGCCCCAAGATCTACTAGTTGGTGACTACGGTTTTAGACCACAGTGACTGCTTTCACCAACATAGTTCTAATAGGGTCAATGAGTGCACTGGACGAAGTACAACACATGTTGTGATTAGGAATGTAAAATCCTATTGAATTAGTTAACCAGTTAAATGTTAAATTTAACCAGTTAACTGATTAAACGGGATGCACCCCTGTCCTCTGCAGCTGGGCTTCAGTGGCCTCCTCCGACACAGCTGGGGGCTGCTCCCACCAGGCTGGAGCTCCCCTGCATGCAGCGAGCCCAAGCCAGGCCACTGGCAGATGTGGGCTGCTCCAGCCCCCACCAGTTAACCATAATCAGTAAGCATCACTTGCTAAGGTTGATGCTTATCAGTTAATCACTCACATCCCTATTTGTGATAGGCCTGAGTAAGGTCTTGGATCTTGAAAGGTGAGTTGTGATGGGTGTTGACCATTGTAGCAGTGGAGATATGGGTGCAGGATTTACATCTGTTATTCTGGCAATGTTTGGTGCAGGTCTGTGCAGACTTGCTTCTGATGATGAGCACAGAGCAGACTGAACTTCAGAAAAGAAGGTTAAGGAAATATTTCTTCCAGATGTTTTCAAGATCCATGGGTCCTACCACAACTATTTATGCTGAACTATGTTTTACCCTATATTTAACTGTAACTTTTTCCAGACCTTAAGAGCCATATAGCTTGAAATCTTATCTCAACAGCAGAAACTGGCCTGAAAAAGATATTATCATTCACCTTGTGTCTCTGATATTGTGAGATTCTCACTGCTACATACGTTATACAGTAAAACTCCATTAGTCCGGCACTCCTGATAGTTCAGCATCAACTGGAACCCAGAACTGCTCAGGTTAGCTGCTCTCATGCCAGGCTGCTGTGACCCATGCCGTTCCGCTCACAGTCCCCAGCGCACACAGTGTCCAGCCTGCACGTGCTAGCAGCCGGCCGCTGAGCACAGGCAGCTGCTTCGGGACCCGGACATAAGGTTGGGGGAGAAGGGGCATTGGGCGACAGCAGGGAGGGGAGGTGTTTGGCTCTGAGGAAGAGAAGGGGAAGGGGATTGGGTTGTGCACAGTATTACGGCCAGCTCATTGAAAAGCTGGCCGCTCAGTGCACGTGCCCCAGCGCCTGGAGGGAGACGCGTGGCTATACCGGCAGCTCTGGGACCTGAGCATAAGGTGGGGAGGAGGGGGATGGGCACTGGATTGGAAATACGCCCCCTTTTAGTACCTCCTGGTACTCCGGCATATCCGATAATCCAGCACCACCTAGGTCCCAAAGGTGCTGTTTTATCAGAAGTGTACTGTACTTACAAATGGTAATTTAGCAGGAAAAACAGATTCAAGAACAGAGGTAAAGTAGTTCAGTATTTGTCTACCAACCATAACAGTACCTCTTTAAATTCAGTTGTTCAGTCTACTTAATAGTTACATTAAGATTTACTTATTAAAAATATACATAAAATAGAAGCGTTTTTACATACCACAAGCTTTTTTCCTTTCTTCGGCATAAAAATGACAAAATCTGCTTCAATGTTAAAATGGATGAATCCTTGGTCATCATAAATGTCACCCAATTCCCCCACTACTTTGATATTATCATAAGCCACTGGCACACCGTGGAGGCTACACAGGGAGAGGAAAGACACGTATTTCACTATTGCTGAACAACGCCGGGAGCACAAGATCAGCCCGAAACTCGATGGGGGAAGGGACCTCCCCCCCGTTTAGGTGCATGCCCCGCTTGCCGAGGGAGGC
>CM057846.1:185055051-185092471 GCA_030068395.1 Apalone spinifera | reverse complement strand
TTTTCCGTTAAAAGCATTTCCAGAAAATCATGCCAGTGTAGACGTAGCCCTATAGTATCGTGGGCTTTTGTGGGCAAAACTCACTTCTTCAGAAGCACTGGGGAGTAATTGCTTACTCTGGGGACTAGTTATTTTGAAATAGCAGCAGTGGAGCATCCATGCTACTGCTGTTTCAAAATAACTATTCCTTGTGGAAAGCAGGAGTTATTTCAAAATAACAAGCTCCTTATCTTGAAATAACGGACTTGGCAATGTGGATGCTCTGCATGTAATTTCTAATAAGGGGAGTTATTTAAAAAAACTCCTTAATGTAGATCAAGACAAAGGTTGCTATTTCCAAAGAAGACATTAATTTTAATGGAAAGTATTTGTTTAAATTCCTTAGGCGGATTTTTGCCCTGTCGTAGGGGTTGTCCTATGTCTTCAGAGGAGTTAATGGACCACTTTCCCTTGAACAGTCCTTAGAATGTGTTATTGTCACGTTAACCAATCTGCTACATCTTGTATTCAGCTGTAACACCTAAAGAGCTTTCTGTAGCTCAAAAACTTGTACCTTTCATCAACAGAAATTGAACTAATAAAACATTACCTCACTCACCTTTCACTTTTTTGAAAATCCAGGCTTTAGTCCTGCAATCTGATCTGTGTGAGTGGACTCCATGAAGGTCTACACAGGCAGAGGTGCTAAGTTCCCTGGTGGTGTTCAATTCCTGCTCCGTCTCAGGCCCTGTCCCCACTCCTTCCCTTCTCCTAAGTTCCCACTCCGGCCCTGCCTTTTCCTGCCTCCACTCCTCCTCATCTCGCCCTCCATCCCCAGTGCTTTCTACATGCTGCAGAACAGATGATCATAGCAAGTGGGAGGCCGTGGGAGGGAGAAGAAGGAACTGGTCAGCGGTGCCTGCCAGTGAGTGGGAGAACTGGGAGGGGGCACAAAGCTGATCCATGGTGCTGCTGTTGGTGCTGAGCACCCTTTTATTATACCTTAAAGGACTGTAGAAGAAAGTCCTCTACTATATGGAGATACTTTATTACATTTGCTTTTGTCTGTCATTTGATCTGTAGCGAGCAGTGTATTTTTTATTCAGTTTAAAGAAGAATTTAGAAAAATAAAGAATCAACCTGAGCTTTCATCCAAAACTTCATGGAAACCACAGCCAAATTTTCCCTAAGGTTCAAAAAGCTTTTTGTTTGTTTTGGCACGTGACTGCACACCATGATTTTACTTTGGACCAAAAATGGAATTGCTGGGAATAATCTTCCTCATGTTATTCATTGTGGTTACAACTTAGTAACAATCAAGGAATACCAGCAATTTTATGTAAGTTCCATCCTGATTTTAAACAAAGAGGTTTAGATAAACACCCACACATTTGGAAGTTTATTCCAAAAAAGTCTCTAAATGTTTTGCTATTTACCCATCACTGTCAGCAGTTCCTTTCCTAGGAAGATCCTCTCTTAACTGCTAAGAACAGTTTATAATTCCTAATTAGAAATAAAGTACTTTGGAGAGAATGTTGAGGATCTCTCTCTTCAAAGTCCACAGCTCAGCAGAGTAGGACTTTGTGAATGTGTAGATGTTTACATGATTAACCAATGAGGCTGGACCCCAGGGTTAATCCTAACTGTTACATGAAACCTTTGTATCAGAGGTGGGGAGGGTAGGAGAGCCAGGAGCTGGCTCCCTGTGCGTACTGGCCCTGATGGAGCCGCTTGCCCCTTCCCCCCGCTGCCTCCAAAATAGAGGCAGTATGGGGTGAGGGGCAGGTGGGTGTAGGCTCGGCCAAGGAGTGTGCAGGGCCCCCGAGAGCTGGGCAGCATGGGGCCCAGCATATGCAGGGCTCAAGGCAACCACCTCATTCGCCTTTCCCAAAGGCCAGTCCTGCGTGGGAACCTCTACATTCAGGGAGCCAGTTTAAAAGCTGCCTCCCCCCAAGCACTTCCTGTCCCATCCCCATGTTGTTGCCTCTGATACAGAGGCAACAGCATGGGGGGTGGGCAGGTGGGAGCTGGTGCGTGTGGGGACCTGGCTTGAAAGCTGTAAATTTCAGCATGTTTACAAAAATAAACAAATTTTAACATCCCGAGAGCAGAGAAACATGAAAACTGGGAGAGGGAGGGGCAAAGCCAGATTTCTTGCTGATTGTCTTGGTGCCCTGCAAAGCTAGCATAAGGGACCTATGTTGCTTCAGGGACCCCATGATGTCACTGACCTTGGTAGGAAAAGTGAGCCCTTAACCATGTTTCGGTTCACAAGGCTGTAAAATGGGCCCTGCTCTACATTTGCTAGACAAAAGTAGATTTATTTGCCATCCGCAGGAGTTGGGCATATGTATTGAAGGAAAATTAGGCCCTATTTTACTCTTTAAAGGCAGATTGTGGATAAATATTTTGGTGTGAGCCGTATTTATCCAGTAGGTGTATTGATAGTACTCAGATTTGGGTATGTCAGCTCCAGATACTGAAACAAATGCAATTGCCTCAGTTTCAATAATCCCGCATTTCAATGGTTGCATACAGTGTGTTTACTGTAAATGTGCCATCTCTTGAGTATTTTATCATGGCAATTTTTAGGCAATCAATAGGATCTGGATCCACAAAGCGAATTAAACTTTGCAATGCAGAACACTACCACCTTCTTCAGTCAGATTTTGAAAAAGACCTAATCTGGTAGGCAGCATGTGGGCACTTTTTTCCAGACTGGGCCCCACACAGGAACTAGGCAGAGGAGTTCCTATCTTCCCCTGATTTGTAGATTGTATTGGGGCTTAGGTAGGAGACAGGGACCTGGATGCTTAGAATGAAGCAGCATTGTGTTTACCATAGTGTATGATTGTGTCCTTAGTACAAATATGTTTGTGTTGTGATGACAGGTGAACACTCCTTAGCCTACCTGTTATCCTGCCAGATGGAAATTCAACTTAACGCTCTGTCTCCCTGTCTTTAATGCCTTTTATTTTGGGGACAATGGATCCCTCACTGCTCCTAGAGGATGGAAAGCTCCTTTTAGAAAGTTCATTTGCCTGATCTTCAGGACTGCATTAATCTCAATGTTGTTTGCAGAGCTCTTCCTTTTTCCTTAGCTTCCCACTTAGCTCAGGGTTTAGCTTGGCAGTTGTCAAGGTTCTCAGTGAAACTGGGTCAACTGTTTATCATCACATCCATAATCCACCCACATGTGCAAGTCCCAAGATGTCAAGAGTCATAGTTATATTAAAACCAAACATGAGAATAATGGCATCTCCTGAGAGAACAGTGCCCATAATACAATTCTAGTGATCCCTATACTTGTAAAAACAAATAAACGCTTGGTGGCAAAGTCCTGCTTCCAATTCAGATCTTGCTCTTGATTCCCAAAGTGCAGTTTCATTAGTGTTACTTCTCTCTGAAGCAAATGATTAAGCGAATATGTTATTTATGTTAATTTAATTGTGAGATTAGTCAGGGTTTATTTTCTTTTTGCAGTTCAGTGAAATGTAAAAGCAATGGGCCACATCCTGAATTTCTTATTAAGCTTATTCAGTCTTCATGCCAGCAAACTTCTATTAAAGACAAATGGAATTTGTCTGAATAAGAACCAAATAAATATCTTCTAAATTGACCTGTGATAATGCAACCTTAAAGCTGAAGTTTGAAAATTCACAAACGCCAGAAAATATAAATTTATTCCCCCTAAACCAGCTGCAAAATTTGCATAAATGTGAATATCATCTTCAGTAATAAAAACTATTATACTGAAGTGGTTCTGCTGTCATAGATAATAAGAACACAAGTATGGCCATACTGGGTCAGACCAAGAGTCCATTTAGCTCAGTATCCTGTCTGCCAACAGTGGTCAATGCCAGGTGCCCTAGAGGGAATGAATGAATAGGTAATCAAAAAGTGATTCATCCCCTGTCACCCATTCCCAGCTCCTGACACATACAGGATAGGGATACCATCCTACCCATACTGGCTAATGCTACCAATCAGATTTGCCTGTTACTCTGGGGAATGCTCATTTATTAGGGTTACACTTATGGGGGGCGGGCGGGGTTAATAAATCAGTGTATTGCTTGTGCTACTTGTACTCTCATTCATTAGTGATCTTTACCCCCACACAGCCACAATATGGCTCTAAAATATTTACTTTCAAGGTACAATATTTAACTTCTTATTGCACAGTTGTACAATAATTCCAAGCACAATTCTTAACTTAAACTTACATAACTTTACCAAATAGTCTATGAGAAAGACAGAGGGATCTCACTAAAAGAGCTTAGTCTAAAAAAAAAAAAAAAGATAGGAAAAAAGTTTGTGCAGGTTTGTGCCTCAGTAACTCTGCAGCAACTATTCAACAAGTATCCCATATTCAGGTTTGCATGCTGCCCACATTCTCCACCAATTTGTTACCAGATTTGCCCGTTACTCTGGTGTGTGCTTATTTATTAGGGTTACACTTATGGGGGATGGGGAAGCAGTGTGCTGCTTGTGCTACTTGCGCTTTCATATGGAGCTGAGTTCTCCCAGCTGCCAGTTCCCTCACAACAGATCTCTTCTGCAGGAACTATGTTCCCCAGCACTGGGTTCTTCCCACCCTAGAATCAGATGAACACATAGAAACTAACAGAGCATGTCTGAAAGGGCTGGTTAATCAGCACTCAAAAGCTGATCCCTTATATGTCCCTGGACTCAGTAGGCTGGGTTGCACAGCAATGCAAAGCTGTAACCGTCATGTGCCCGTGGACTCAGTGGGCTGGGTTTAACAGCACTTTAATGCCACCCTCATATGCCCCCAGGTTCAGCACCTCCCTAAAACCACTTCCACACCACAACCGTTTTGCTAATAATCTACTTGATGAGCGAACCCCACAGGATTTGGGGGTGTTAGAGGGATCTTTAGCTTAGGTACAAGAAGCATTGTTGCACAGTGAATGGGGAAGCCAAAAGACCCCTGAAGGTGAGAGAGGAAGAGGGAGGGGGAAAAAAGAGAGAGAAGCAACCAGTTTAACAATGAAAGATATTTATTTCTAGGCAGTAACCGTACAAGGGGAGCCCAATAAACAAAACAGTTACAATATTAAATCTAACAGTTACAATATTAACTCTAAATTAAATCTGATTACAAATCTTTGGGCTAGCAAACCATATAACTGATCGCAAAAGGCAGGGTCAAGCAGCTATATGTAGAGAGAGGTGGGTGGGAGCGAGAGAGAGAGAGAGAAAGAGAGAGAGAGAGAGAGAAAGAGAGGATTTGTCTAGGCTATAGGCTTCTTTCAGAAGAAGCTTTTTTTGGAAGAAAGCTTTCGGAAAAACTTCTTCCGAAAAAAGGCGTCCATACTGCAAAAGTGCATTGAAAAAGTAATCTGCATTTTCGAAAGAGAGTGTCCAGAATGAATGGATGCTCTCTCGCATGTAAGCTGTAATTGCTATGGATGGAATTGCCACCAGGGCACCTGTGCTTTTTCCTCTTTCCTCTTCTTTCTAAAGAACTCCCTCTTCCCCATCCACACATGCCTTTTTCTGAAAGAGCTCTTTTGGAAAAAAAGCTTCTTCCTCGTAGAAAGAGGTTTACCAATGTTGGAAAAACCCCTCTGTTCTTTTGATTTCCTTGAGGAAGAACGTAATTGCAGTGTGGATGTTCCTCGAGTTTTGTCGGAAAAACAGCCGTTTTTCCAACAAAATGCTGTACTGTAGACATACCCAGAGAGAGAGAGAGAGACCTCACCACTCCGTGAAGCTGGAAGTGATCAGGGTTCCCAGATGGCAATAGGTAGCTGGGGTTGGGGGGGAAGGATTCTAGAGTGCTGGAGACAGGCAGAGCATAGCCCCCATCACTATCAGTCAGGAGCAGATGAGGTCCCAATGGAACTGATGCAGACTTCAGATCCAAGCATCGGAACAGTTTTCTTGAGCAAGGGTAGGAATTTTTGTAGGGACATAACAATAGTTCAAAGGGAACACTGGATTTGTTTATGGGTAAACAGATGGTTCAGGGAGTATTTTAAAATTTAGTTTAGGTTAGACAATAGAAACTGATCATTCTTAGCTATGGGTGGTGTTCCTTGAGAGAGCTCATAATGCACCTAGGCAGTTTCAGTATTTTGGATATCAATAGAGAATCTACTACCACAATTGGTCTGAAAATTACTGATTTGAGTGTGAGCAGGCATGGATTCATTAGCATCCGGAGCAGAGATTTTCTACCAGGCAGTGCTTTTCTGCTTTCAGATCCCATAGTTCACTGCGGATCCTGCTTTGGAAGTGCTGTTCTGCATTCTGTGTATGCTAATGTAGATGTCTGTCCTAGCTTCAATGATGATGAGGCTAGGGGTGTTTCCTCAATTCTTTCACCCTTGTCTGGAGGGGTTTTGGTGTTCTCCCTGAGTATCATGTCCTGGCTCCCCAAGAACACAGGGCTGACAGGTGACCATGCCTTGGTTCACCAAGAACACAGAAATGGTAGGTAACTCTGCTCTGGTTCACCAAGAACACAGAGCTGATAGGTGACACTAATAGCCACTGGATATCCTACATGAATTTATCTAGTTCTTTTTTGAACCCTGGTCTTATAGCTTTGGTCTTACCAACAACCATTGATTATGTATTGTGTGAAGGAGTACTTCCTTTTGTTTTAAAGCTGCTAGCTATTAATTTGGTGGTCCCTAGCTCTTGTGTTATAATAACACTATATTTATTTTCTCCACACCAGTCATGATTTTCAGACCTCTATCATATTCCCCCTTAGTTGTTGTCAGGGCTGATCCCCACTCTGGCACGCCAAGTGCAGAAGGTGGGGGGGGGGCACAAGAAACCTTAAAAATACCTCGCTTCTACAGGTTCTGCTTGCAAAACTTCCCCAGAGTCACAGATTTACTGACTTTGAGGGGTTGCTGCCACCATCAAAGTATTTACCCTAAAAAAAATGGGGGTACACTTGAATCCTCTCTAGAGAAACCCCAAGCTCTTTTACGAAAAGAGAGCTTGAAAAACAAGAGAAGAGAAAAACGAACTGCAGTCTCTGATAGCTGACTGCTCAGTCTAGGCGGGCGGACACGCACAACCAAACCCCTGTTCCTTCCCAGGACACTGCTTTAAAAAGGTGATTTTTATTAACAAAACAAAAGATATACTTGATGAAGCATACTTGATTGCTATGTGTTACAGAGCAAGCAAGTAAAACAAAATTAGGTTGGACATTAGGAAAAAATTCCTAACTGTCAGGGTAGTCAAACACTGGAATAAATTGCCCAGGGAAGTTGTGGAATCCCCATCTCTGGAGATATTTAAGAGTAGCTTAGATAAATGTCCATCAGTGATGGTCTAGATGGTATTTGGTCCTTCCATGAGGGCAGGGGACTGGAATCGATGACCTCTCGAGGTTCCTTCCAGTCCTAGTATTCTATGATTCTATGAAAATACAGATAAAATCTCTGGGAACAACTCTTAGTGAATAGGGGAAGACAAATTCACACAGAGCAATTCAAACCAAACCACAAAAATAAAGAAAAATACCCTGATCACGTCTAGATAGACTTTTCCCCTTTATCTACTCATGATCCTTCTTGGTTCAGTCCACTTCCATGCCCTGAATTTCTTGGAGACATGGTAGTCCTGCTTGGGTTTAAATCATTCTGTATTTCTTAACTCCTGGCTTAACTTCCCCCACAAAGAGAGCAGGCAAGGTATCTTATACAATTCAAATTTCAGCACAGTATTTCCATTGGTTCTTCTGACTCCCCGTCAACCCTCCTGATGGCTATCTGAGTTTAACCCTTTAGTCACTGGGTGCTGGCCAGCATTCCTCCTATCCATCACAGTTGTCTCTTTTCCAAGCTGAAAAGTCCCGTTCTTATTAACCTCTTTTCATATAGCAGCCATTATATATGCATAATCATTTTTGTTTCCCTTTTCTGAACCTTTTCCAATTCCAATATATCTTTTTGAGTTGGGATGACCTCGTCTGTGCACAGTATTCACGATGTGGGTGTATTATGAATTTATGTAGCAGCAGTACATAAATTTTTCTGCCTTTCTTAATGATTCCCAGCATTCTGTTCATTTTTTTGACTGCCGCTGCACATTGAGTGGATGTTTTCAGAGAACAATCCATGTTGACTTCAAGATCTCTTTCTTGGGTGGTAATCGCTAATGTAGACACCATCATTTTATATGCATAGTTGCAATTATCTTTTCCAATGTGCATTACTTTTCATTTATCAACGTTGAATTTCATCTGCCATTTTGTTGTCTGATCACTTGGTTTTGTGATTTTTTTTTGTAGCTTTTTATGATCTGCTTGGGGTTTAACTGTCTTGAGTAGTTTTGTATCATCTGCAAATTTTGTCACCTGACTATTTATCCCTTTTTTCCATATCACTAATGAATATGTTGAATAGTACTGGTCCCAAAACAGACATCTCTGGTGGACATCTCTATTTACCTCTCTTCATTCTAGAAACTGACCATTTATACCTACCTTTTGTTTCCTATCTTTTAACCAGGGTTAACCTATCTTTTAATGCATGAAAGAATCTTCCCTTTTATCCCATGACAGCTTATTTTGCTTAAGAGTCTTTAGTGAGAGACCTTGTCAAAGGCTTTCTGAAAAACTATGTACACTATATCCACTGGATACCCTCTTGTCCACATGCTCATTGACCCCCTCAAAGAATTCTAGTAGATTGGTGAGGCAGATTCTCTTATTATGTTTTTTTTTATTTGTAGTATCCATTTAAGTTGAGTTTCTAAATCCTTCCTACGTCATCATCTCATCCGTGCATAGAGAACCTGCACTTGTGCCTGTCTACTTGGACCTGCATGTAGAAGTGGAAGCATTTGAGAGAATGCTACCATGTGTGTCCTGGATTTCAATCTCTTACCTAGTAACTTAAATTTAGCCTTCAGGAGATCTCTCCTAATCCTTCCCTATGTTATTGTCACCGCCCAGCACTACAAATAAATCTGTCTGTTTGGATCAGGAAATAACTTTGGCATCTTCAATGCAAGCATAGACGCATATTGACATTCTAATGGCAATGGATGGGGAGCCAGCTGCCTCTCAAGTGCCCCTTCATGGCCTGGGAATAGCTCTGCAGCATTCTGTTTCACTTCCTCTCTGGGACTCCTCCATAACTCATAATAAGGTTTTCACAAGTCCAACAGAACACCTCGTTGTGGGCTAAGTTGATAAACAAAACTGTTTAAAACTGTCCTCAAAGCGAAGTGCCATAATGAACCACCTCCTGCCCTTTCCAGCCAGATTCGTTCCCAGGCTTCTGCTTGCACTGTTCGACTCTTTGGCTACAACTGGGCAGCCAGCAAATTCTCTCTCTGGCTAAGCTAGTCCTTCTGTGATTTTTCAGCATCCCTGAGGAAGCCATGTTGCTTTCTGCCACAGGGTGGCTGTAGCTTCCCAGACTTCTACCCCACTCAAGCTTCCTTCAGCTTCTATGGAGGCCTCCCCCCTTATCAGAGGATCAATGAGTCACATGACCCATTTAGTTCTATAACAGCAACCGGTATAACTACAGTTCTGGTAAAATTTTGGATTATGTGGTATAGAACGAACAATTCTACGAACAGCTACTGTGTATTTGCATTATATCTTACCTGGGATGGCTAGCAGCCAGTGTATGGTCTGCAAATTGAAATGAGCTTTTCAAAATATTTCGTCTTCAAAAAAGAATGTGACCCTGCCAGCTCTACTTTGCTCTTCTGCTGAATACCTGAGTATTATTAGTTATTTTCCAAATACAGAGAATATGTTTGGTGCATTAGGAAACACAGAAGAAATAACATTTCCAGCTTCAAGGAACTTAAGATGCAAGGCCCCAATCCTGCAAACATTTAAGCACATGCATAACTTTACTTGCATGGGTGGTCATATCAGTGGACTAAAGTGGGCCCACTTATATAAATAAAGTTACTCACATGCTGAAATGGTTGCAGAATTGGGCCTAAATTGTGTGTATAGATACCATAGCTACACAGAGTATTGTACACACATACCTCTAATCCTGCTTAAGTAAACACATGCTGAGTGATCCCACTGAAAATGATGGGGTTACTTTGTGAATAATGTTGTGCACATGTTAATTTTTTTCAGGATCAGAGCCATACATTTTAGGTATACATAGACGGCAGATGAAGTATTGGTGGGAAGGGTGAATCTTCATGGTGAATTTATATATTTGATATTTAAGGTTATTATTGAAAAATGTTATGGAATTAGTAAATTTTAAGGAGGGTTTAAAATCTGTGCAAGGCTTGAATGAAATGCACAACTACAATCTTTGGCAGACACTTGACACAAAATTAAACAATTGGCTTAATTATAAATATTTTTAAAATATAAAAACATTTGCATGCTATTAAAATAATTGTTTAATTTAAGTCAATCACTCTGCTTATAAATATCACCAGCTACTTTGAATGCCTGGGAGCCTAATACCAAAGAAAATCCAAATGTGCTAAAAGATTTCCTGGAATGTATCACTGAACCATGTGTATTCTGTCTGAAAAATCTACTTACTAAAAAGTGTTCCCTGGAGGGTTGTAGTAACTAGGGGTATGTTGAGATTAACTGCAGAAAAATGATGTGTGGTTTCTTTTTTTGGTCATTGCTAGCCAGATAATAACTGGTTAGAAGATTTAATGGCCAGTTGAAGGAAAGTGTGCTGGTGGTTTTCATTGGTAATAATCAAAGAACCATCTATGACTACTATTAAACCCTCTTTCTCTTTTCTGCTGTCCCCATTAAAGAGTTTCTCAGAGCTAATTTCACTTCCTTCTTTTCCAAAGAAATTGATGTGCACTAGCCACTTTTTAATATTGCTTCTTTCAGAATAGCTTTGATGTGACTTTGAAATCATGCGTGCGCGTGTGCATGTGGTGAAAGGGCTGCGGAGCCAGAACACCTGAGTTCCATCCCTTAGCTTTGCCATTGACTGAATGTGAGATTTGGGGCAAGTCTCTTTACTGTACTGCTCTTTGCCTCAGTTTACCTAATCTCATGCTGATGCTGTGAAACTTAATTAATGTTTTTGAAGTGCTTTGTGATCACTGGAATGGAAGATGCTTTAGAATTCAGAAATAATATTATTATATCATGTTATTTCATCACACTGAAAAAGAAACATGCCCATTTCCTTTTTTCCATTCCACCCCCTCTCATCAGGGAAACAGCTGATTTGCATAGTTAGAGATTCCCTTTGAGAAATTATCACAAACAGCAATTAAATACTCAGTTGTTGGCAATTAGAAATGAGGTTATGGCAGCATTATTGTTATTTTTCTTATCATTTGCATCATCAGTATGTTACCATTAATTTAACCTCATTAAGGGGACACTCTTCAAGTAATCATTATATATCTTCTTCACTAAGTCATATTAACCATGCCATTTTTAAGTCAGTTAACACAACAAATCATTTTCTTCCCATTGCCCCAAACCCAAGGAGCAAATTACATATAGTTACATATAGTAACTTGCATTAAAGTTCTGATCCAAAGATGCTATTGATTTCAGTGGGTATTGGATCTGATCCCAGGTACACATAGTCTCACAAATTGGTTGTGCATGAGACTGACCAACCCTGGGTGCCTCCAGCCTGGTGTTATAGGAGCAGAAAGAGAGGGTGTGGAGTTGATAAGTAATAAATGAGCTCTTTGACAACTGAACAGCTTTCAACAAGATTTAGTATAAATGTATTGGGCTAAATATATAATTGATGTAACTCCATCAAGTTTAATACAATAAAATATTACAAGGTTATATAAGGTTGTAATTTCTTCCATAAATATAATCCAGCAATGCAGGAACGGTATTTTCTGTGGTGATTAGAAAAAGAAGAAAGAAAATTAAAGGGGAGGGGATATGACAGAGGTCCATAAAATCATGCCTGGTGTAAAGAAAGTAGATAAGGAAGTGCTATTTATTCCTTCACATAACATAAGAACAGTCATCCTCCTCTGCCAGTAAGATGGTGGGGATTTGCTGTGTTTACATTCCTTGCCAAATGTGATGAATGTTTGGGAAGTCCCCAGAATGCACATGTATTTATAAAGTTATTTTAGAGAGTTGGTATGTCTGTCTGTCTGTCTGTGAGCCCATTTGTGCAAGAGCTCATTTTTTGAGGAGTACAGGATCTGTCAAAAAAGCTCCCCGCTGTCAGCAGAGATGCGGATAGACTTTACTTTCACTTTCGAAAGGGCGCTTGATCGGCACAGCGCTCGAATGTGAGTATGCAAATGAAGCCCGAGATATTTAAATCCCCGGGCTCATTTGTACTTTTGAAGTGTTTGATTTGCATCCCTCTGTCATCAGAGGGATGCAGTCTGGAGGTAGCCTAAGAGCTAGGACCACCAAATTTGGCATGCAGCTTCCTTTTATCCTAACTTAAAGCAAGCTCAGAGTTTGGTTGTGCTAGTAAAATGGGAAGTGCCTGGACAGTTTTCCATAACATGGAAAGGGAGGGGGCTAATTGGAGGACTGTAACCCCCCAGCTGTGGCCCTCCACAGGATCACCTCTGAGGCTGAGCAGTGCAGCCTGGTCCCCACCCAGGAGACCCCTCCCAAAGAAAGGCCAGGACCAGGAATTGCGGCCAGTCCCCTGACAGGAAATACCTCTCTGAAGGAGAGGCTAGGAATCATAGCCTGGCTGTGGACCAGCTGCAGGCTGGGGAGGCAACTGCAGGTCAGGGTTGGCCCCCAAATTCCCCCTGGGCTAGTTTCAGGTGTGGGTGGGGGAGGCAGTTGGAAGCTAATGCCAGCCCCTGGAGCCCTGCACCCCCTCAGAGCAGCTGTAGGGAGGGAATGTGGGTCAATGGAGGCTGGGGCCTCCTTTTATTTATTTCCTTTTATTTTCCAAACAAACCCCCAAACTCATTACTTCACTTGAAGACACAAGCAATGCCAGGTATATCTAGTGGTATAGACAAAAAATAAATCTTTCCAACCAAGCTTTCAAAATTCATATGTGAACTTTTATCTTGTGAAAAGTAGGGATTGTAGGGGAATCATTATAGCTACAAGTAAATGGCTCAGATTTAAGTTGTTTCAGACTTACATTAATTGAAAACTATAAACAAGATCATGTACTAACTGTATCCTGATTGATTGTTCACAAAGTGTCCTTGGTCTGTGCGCAACTCCCATGAGTATCAACTGAAATTTTGCCAGTGGTTGGGGGTTATATTTGTTGAGATAAAAAGCCTGATTCTCTTCTAAGTAACACCAGTGCAAATCTGGTGTATTTAAAGTCCATAGTCTCATTCAGTATTAGACCTCAGTTCAGGAGAGCATCCCTACTTATGAATGGCATTTAACCACATGCTTAAAGTTAAGCAAATGCTTACATGCACTCCTGGGCTATGTCTACACTGGCGGGTTCTTGCTCAAGAACGGCCATTCTTCCGCAGAGTGTCCAGACTGCCCGCCTGCTCTTGCACAAGAAGATTTACAGTAAAGTGTGGTTAGAGAGGGCTTCTTGCGCAAGAGCTACGCTCTTTTCTAACAAGTGTAAGCCCTCTTGCACAAGCGCTCTTGCAAGTGGATGCGAGGCAGGGGTTTCTTGTGCAAGAAAGCCCTACGGCTACAATGGCCAGCAGAGCTTTCTTGTGCAAGACAGCATCCACACATCCATGGATGCTCTTGCGCAAAAACACATGGCAGTGTGGATGTGTTCTTGCGCAAGAACATCTTGCACAAGAACCCGCCAGTGTAGACATAGCCCTGAAGAGTGACATTAAATGTGAATGAGGGGATAATCAGGCCCGGTCAGAGGGTAGCTGAGCTTTGGCCTAACCCACCTCTGACAGGCTGCACACGGTGGCATGAGGCAGCTCAGGTTCAGCTGGGAGTAGTTTCTCACTGAGGCAGGTAAATAAGTAGGGAAGGACCTGGGAATCATAGAAGGGGGAAAACTCGAGCTAGAGGTAGCTGCTAGAAAGACAGAGGAGTCTTTCAGCAGACTGCTGAGATACTACCAGGGAAAACTAATGCTCCAAAGAGGAAGAAATTAGGCAGGTGGCTGGGGAAGATTCTAAAGTAGGAAATAGCATTAGGGTAGCAAGAGCCTGAAGACTTGTTCTGGCTGTCCCTTACCTGGAACCCAGGGAAGTGAGTGAGCCTGTGTTCCCCTATATGCCCCAGCTAGGCACTTTCAAAGAAGATTTTTCTAAGCTCAGTAGAGCTAAGACTGATTAGCCCCTATTAGAGCTACACTCAGCCACACGGGAGTGTTGGGAGGCAACAGTGCCTCTTTTATAGGCCCCAGAGGCATACATTTCCGTGCTTCGGTCATAGAATGAATGCAATCAAAAGAGGTCTTGATCTACACGAGAAGCAAACATAGAGCTATATTCTTTTACTAATATCTTGCTTATGAATCCCAAATTATAAGCATAAAAAACCTCAAAGGAATAGTCATTACAGATTCAATATAGGGAGCAGCTTTCAACCTGGGGAATTTCAAAGATGCTTTGGACTCAATTACCATGAAAGTTTGCTTACACTTTTATGTAATGATCTGTCAATTTTTAATTGTTTATTTTTTCACAGTTATAACTTGGCTTTTTCAGACTTCCCTAGAACTGTAACAGGAACATGCTAGATTGGTTTGTGCCTACACAAACACACTTCTAGGATGATATAGTTATCACTGAGCTAAGAATTTTGCAATATTTTCTTGAGCTGTAAACTGAGACAAAATAGACATGATTATGATGTTGGAACTCAGTTTAAAGCTGCTTTGTGAAATGTTCATTCCAACTATTTCAATTGCCAACTAATGCTAAGTCCCAAATCTTGGGCCTAATAGTTTCCATAGCATGGAGCCAGAAGTAGCTAGTGTGTGTGTTTCATGAGAGGAACAAAAAAAAGCATTTTGTGAGGCAGCCATTTATCTCTTAGGCAGGTACTCAATCCTTCCTGACTCTGAGAGAGAGACACTGGCTCCACTCAGCCTAACTGCTATATGTGACAAATGGCCAGTGACATTAGCAGCACACTCAAGTGTAAAGCATGAGTCTGAGGCATGTTGTCCCCCAATGCAGGGGAGCTGATTCCTGCCTAGATGATTGCCTGACAGAGTGGAATTGAATGGTCAGACTCTGGATTAACACCTGCAAAACAGTCATTGACCAGAGGGACGATTGGGTTTATCAATCCAAAGACTGCCCTCTTTATGACAATCAGGGAAGGGGGAGAATCCCCTAGATCTCTCCAGAGTCTTACATGGTGCACTACAGGTATTTAAGTCTCTCTTTCTCCATCACCACTATGGTTAGTATAATTTATATGGCTCCAGTAGAGGCAAGAAAAGGGTTGGGATATGTGATCATGTAATCTAAGATTCTACCATAATTTATAGGCACAAATGATGAAGAATAAAGTTGCCTAGACAAACTGAAATGTGTTCACGAAAGAGCTACAAGAACATTTCCAAGTCTGGAAAACCTGCCTTACAATAAGAGAGTTCAAGAAGCTCAATCTAGTTAGCTTATCCAAGAGATGCTTAAAAGATGGCTTGAACACAATTTATAATCATCTATATGGGATGATTTCCAATAGCAAAAGGCTCTTTAACTTAGCAGACAAATGTATAATCCAAAGGCTGGAAGCCGAAGTGAGTTAAAGTCAGTCTTGAAATGAAATTGAACAGTGAGGGCTATTAACCATTGAAACTAGGGATGTGGTGGTTTCTTCCTCACTTGAAGCCTTTAGATCAAGACCTTCTAATAATATGCTCTATGTCAGTCAAAAGCAATGGACTTGATGCAGGAGTTACCGTGGAAGAGTGTGGTCTGTGTCATACAGGAGGCCAGACTAGATTACCATAACAGTCCCATCTAACCTTCAAATCTTAACACTGGTATTTCCACATTTTTGAATGCTTGACTTTGCAGGTGTAATGATATTCTTTTACTGGACTTTTTAGTATGAAATTTCATAAGTTTTGTAAAACAGAAACCAAATGCTCCACCTCTTCACACACTCCAAAAACTGTCTCATAGAAGAACCATAATCACCCCTGCAATTAATCAGCAAGGTGTGAACCCAGAATCCTCTAAGCAGATCTCTTCCACTCAAATTAAGTGAGTTTTAGGCTGTTATCTTCAATGTCTAGTAGCCACTGGAAGGATCACACCACGCCATGAGCTTTGGCAGTGGGTTACACAACTATTTGCAAGTTAGCAATGAAATGTTAATCAGGACTCCTGGCTTTTATTCCTGGCTCTGAGGTGGGGGAACATGGTTTAGTGGTCAGAAAGTTGATCACAAAAACCATAGTCAACCACACATTTATTCTGAAAAGCATTTGGGTAAGCAGAAGAACAAGATTTGGATCTTGCCATATTACTCACCTGATAGAAGTAACTTCGTACAATCTCTCAGTATGGTGATCTGTAAAATGTAGGCAATGACACTCCTTAAGTGGGCATGCTTCTATTGACTAGTATGGAAACTCTGTGGCTTGTGAGTGCCTACATTGCATTTGTGATCGGAAGATTAAAGCTGTATGGATGTGGGTGAGCATACATTTGTTTTGACTTTCCACCCCAACAAAATCCCATGAGACCAAACCTTAATTTACCTCAAGCCGTTATTATAATTGGAAACAAGGTTATTTTGCATTCAGATGCTGCAATACCACTGTCTGTATCACCCCATATAGTATTTTTGGAAGCACTTGCGTTACAGCAGATGACAGGAATTAAGTTTGAGGTACTTCAGAACTGATTTCTTCAAATAACCTTTCTAGTGATAAATAATAGAATTGCATTGATGTGGAATTCAATAAAGCCACCGACTGTGACTCAGTGGTTACTGGATGCATAAGATATCCTATAGAAAAGCAAACTTGTTATAAGGGGAAAATAGAAACTGTCAGTTTTATATACGCTCATATCTTATTTGAGGGAAATTTATCCTAGACTCCCAGCAATATTTCTAAAATGTTTGCCTTCCAGAAATAAATGGACACCAACCCATTATTCAGACTGATGGGGCTATAGCGGTGCACTAGGAGAGGGGCAGCAGCATCTCTTTAGCTCATAAAGTGGCTGTGAAGTTGTCTACAGAAGTTATTTTATCCTCCTGGCATCAATAGGCCTTTGTATTCTGATTCTGAACATGGCTCCATTGCAATGGGATGGCAAGAGGAGGTCTTGGCCAACTCCAGCTTGCCTAGGGCCTTCTTCCATTGAGTTAAGCTCTGTGCAATAGTTAGAATACATAGTTCCCTGGAATGAGGCCTTGTCCCTTGTGGAGAAGAATTATGCCATTTCTGTTGCCTAGAGCTCACCTAAAGCCACAAGTGGGTTTGTGTTTGTCCCTAAATTAATTACAAGGACACTTAACGTGGCCAAAGAAGCTGCTTCTCTGAGGCAGTAGCATTTTCTACAAATGTGGCCATTATAGATTCCCATCCTTGGTTCAGTGCTTCCAGTATAATAGTGGTGTATATATTTCCATAGCTTTAGAATTACGGGTACAATTGTCTTTTCAATCCAGCCTCTCAAATACACTTAGAGGTCAAAAATCTGTCTCTTAAAAATAGGAGGATTTAGTATGTTTGTTCTAATCAAATTTTATTTTATAAAAACTACTGTGTATTTTATCAAGAGATTGTGGTTCTGTCTGGATTATTTTAGTTCAATTTTCCTGGTAAGTTATGGAAATAATTTAGGTATACCAGGGCCTCATGGTATACCTAAAACAAGCCAGTTGATATTTGGCAGTGATTATTCAATGTTTTACAGCAATGTTTTATCCTGTTTATGTTCTTTTGAAGAGATCTCTAAATTGCAAAATTGTAATGGAGGTTTGAACAATAAGGCTGGACACCTGACTTGCAAAAGTAATAATGGGTAAGAACTGCGCTCCCCCCTCCCCCCGGTATGCCCCTTTATATCATGTAGAAGGGATTAGTTTGTATAAATGGGCCCCAAAAGTCCCATACCTGTTAGGGATGTTAGTGTATAATTGTTTAAAAAATTAACCAATAAGCCCGGGCTTATAAATTAATGCAAACGACTACACTCTCTCCCCCAATGCTGCCTCTATATCAGATTCAGAGGCAGCAATCTGCCGTAGCAGGGGGCTTTCCAAAAATGGGACCAGAAGCACACTGGCTGCTGGCCTTGCACCCAGAGACCATCAAATAATCATGCAACCACGTGAAATCTCATCTGTTACATGATTATTAAACATCTAATATCCCTCATACCACCCAAGGGGAGCGGTTCCCCAGTGCAGACACTGTAGAAACTATGAGAATGCTGCCTCCTGAGAACTTCCCAACAAACCTCAGTGTAAGGAGCAGGGCTGGGATGGGAAAGGAGAAAAATATTTGCTATTTCTATGTGTAAATATTTGGGAGATAATCAGCTATTACAAGAATGCAGCCATATAAAATAGATTATTTGGTATAACAATACAGAACTGGCATAATTTAGCACTTAACTACATTATAGATCCTTATAGTGGGCTGGCACCTGCTTGGCAGCTCAAAGATGACCGCCATACAAAATTATCGCCTCAAGAAGAACTTAGGAATGAATACTTATTTGTGATTATGAATTGCCTTGTATAAATTTAGCATTGAACCTGACCATCTGCTATCAACCACATAGAGGCCAACTTGTTTTAATGAATAAATGTATTCAGGAAACACTTTTAAACATGTCGTTTATGCACCAATTTGCTTTGTGGCCTACAAAATTTGCAATCTACTATTGTCTGTTGATTGTAACAAATTTGAAACATGGCCTTGATCATTAAATATATAACTATAGATCTATAAGTCACCAGGGGCACTTCTACACAGCAACATTATTTCGAAATAACTTAGTCTGCATCTACACAGCACGCAGTTATTTCAAAATAATGTCGAAATACTGTCAAACTGGAGGACTTCTTACTCCCACTCCTGTAACCCTCACGGTATGAGGAGAAAGGGAAGTCAGAGGAAGAATGCTCTATTTCAAAATAAATGCTGTGTAGACGCTCCCAATTTCTAAATAAGCTATTTTGAAATACGCTACGCTGATGACGCAGCTCAATTTGTGTAGCTTATTTTGAGTTAAGCCCTGCTGTGTAGATGCACCCAAGGAATGGATTTCTCTGTAATCTAAGTCAGCGATTTTCAGACTGTGGATTGGGACCCCGAAGTGGGTCATGATCAGTGTTTCCTCTTAGCTTCCCAGCAGCACAGCTTCACAGGTAATTGATCAGCACCACTCAGTCAGAAAATCAGGGCTCCCTGCAGGGAATACTGGTAATGATTCTGTTTTAATGGGGGTCATCTTGGGCTGGTTTACACTTGCTGGGGTCCGGCCCAAAGCCTGAGTCTGAGGGCATCAGCCCTGGCCAGAGAGGTTCAGGTTACAGGCCCCCAACCTGGTACTGAAGCCTTGGGCTTCAACTTTGGTCCTCTGGGCTGGAGCAGTGGGGCTTGGGCAGGCTCAGGCTTCAGTCCCCTCTTCTGAGGTCCTATAGTAATTTTTGCTGCCAGAAGGGGATTGCAATTACGTGAAGTTTGAGAACCCATGACATGTTAATATACAAAATATGTAGAATTAATCAAATTAGTCCCACATACTTTAGTTCAAACAATTACACTTTTCTGCAATAGCATGAAGCTGTTCAGAATTCATGGATTCCGCATTTTGGATTCTTTGTACCGACAGGTATGATCATTTTAGCATATTTCTGAAAGTATTTTTCTACAGTCAGCAATGGCCCCCAATTCCCCACACACTGATACTGGCATAAATCACAAGTAACTTCCCTGATCTTAGTGGGCTAGATCTCCCATGTCCCATGGGATGTTCTGCTAGCTAAGATTACCGTCTGCAGCCCTTCTCACCACTGGCATGCCTCCTATGTGCAGAGGAAGCAGTGCTGTGTCTGCTGTGAGCTCCCTAGTGGAATCCCCAGCTATAGCCCTAGTGCAGCTTTAAGTCTTGTTTGCATTTCCAGAGAGGCTAGGGGTTTGGCCCAGCATCACCTGAGCATGACATAACAATGAAAACACACACGCACATGCACACATATAGTTATACTTTCAAAACATTCTTCTTTTATTATATAAACACAGATCACCAGAGTGACAGTTCCAAATATTGTGTAGGATTTCCTGATCATTCATACATATGATTGTTCCATATAGGTACAAAGGAAGAGAGTTCTGTTTCTTTCCGGCCTGTACCTTTCCAGGGCTGATAACTTTGCCTCAAAGTTTACAATGCTGTGAAAAAGGAAGAGCTTTCCAAGTTGAATATACTTTACAGACTCAGGGCTTGAATCTACTTTTAATCAATGTTAATTGGGAATAATAACATCAAAGTTAATGGGAGATTTTGCATCTCTGAAAATAATACCACTTATTTTGATACTTGAAAATGTAGTTTGATGCCTAACTTTTAGACATCTGAGTTTAAACATTTTGGTCTTATTTAGTATTTCATGTGTAGTGCAAAACCAGACCACTGTCAATAGTGTCAGCTGGGCTAATAAAATAAACTTCCCTCCAAGCCCATCAGTAAGAAAAAGTGATCAGAAAAAAGTTATGTTGAATTTTGCACTAAATTAAGGACTGAAACTATATTAGTTGTTAAAGTAAAACACTCAATAAAAGAGATGCTTTTTATTCTGAGCATATCTGTAAACCTATAGAACTTTACCTCTTGTTAAACATGTTTTTCAGCGCTTTGTATTTCTCTGACAGAAGCAGTCTTTTCAATTACATAGTCAATTACTGATCACCAGTTTTGCATTTTGAAGGCATTGATGAAAGACAGCAATGCAAAACTGATATTGAATGCTTGGCCTGCTTGTCTATAAGCTCCACACTTGGCAGCTATGTGGAAAGAGCAATTTAATTATACTTGGGCTTGTTTGGTTGGGTTTTTTTTAACCTAGATCCTCTACAATCCTTTCCCTCTCCCACATTCCTCCTCTTTGAGTGTCTATGCCCTGCAAAGTAGCAGAACTGTGCAGTTCCATTGTATGGTTGGAATCCAGGCTTCAGATAGCTGACAGCTTCTAGGATTAGCACCACCTTTGTCGTGCAAAGCTTGAGGAAATGGGTACTTTCTGGGGTCTCTGGGCCTCAGATCTTCCACCACCACTACCCCCCATCAGGCTGGGAGGTATGGCTTTGTGTGTATAAATGACTTGCTCACATATCTGTTAGTACCCAAAATGTGATGCACAGTTGCAGATCAGTGGAAGCAGGGATAGGGGCTGATTGAAAATTTGGCTCAAAGTTTAAAGCAATGATTTTCAAGGCCATTAACAGGAGATTCGTACAGAGCCATTGCCAAGTAGCTTCTCCTTAGAGAATTAATTTGTTAATGACTTAGGGTATAATTTCTGGTTAAATATTTTCTATTAAAGTGTGGTCAATTCTCATGATTTTATCATGAGTTTCATAACTGTTGGTGCTTTTCTTAAAGCCTAATCTTCTGGAGTTGCATGATCATAGAAGAATTTCAGTTTTCATTTAATATCTGAAGAAAGCTTCTTGCCCTTTTGAGTGCATACAAAAGGATGAAAACGTGACTGGCAAAGGCTGGAACACCAGAGGCAAATAAAAAGAACCCAACAGTTATTTAAAAAAAAAATCTCATGAGTTCAAACCAATCTCACGATAGTTTGAGGCCTGATACATGATTTGTGAATGCTTGATGTTGGCAGTACTGGTGTTATAAATTACATCTGAATTCCAAAACTGCAATGTAATTTCCCAGCCACTGCGTTCTGCAGCACACATTTTGTACCTAATTTTATTAGACAGCAAGTAAAAATAGCCTTAGATGCCAGACAGCTTGAATGCAGTACTAAAATAGCCTAAATCAAATTGTGTGTGCATATATATTATTTATAGATACACACAGACCACACGCACAGTAATGTGACATGGTATAAAGGTTTTATGAGCATGAGATTAGTATGCTGCATTATGCTCCTCAATAATAGCGCAAGTTAGTTTTGAAAAACATGGAAAATAAGTGTCAGTAAAACCTTCATAAGTAAAATATACTTTACACACAAAATGAAAGTAAAACCTCCTTATGTTTATGGTTCTACATGACCTTATTTGACAAAAAATCTATTACTGAATTTTCAAAGAGGTTTTCATATAATTTTGTGGGACTGTGATTTATCTATTTGTATCTTCCATTCACATAGCCAGGCTGCCTTAGTATAATGACATCTGTCCCAGGGAAAGAAAAATTATAGCTATGGTTCCAACCTGGACCTTCTCATATTCATCAAAATAAGTGTATTTATTTGTAGGGTCAGTGCCTCTCTTTTGAATAACCTCCAAAATAAGTAAATAGCTTTTATAATAATAACCATGACATGATTTTAATGTCTGAGATTTCATGTCCTTGCAGGTATTGAAACAAATGCTTTATAGCATGAGGAATTCTCAGCTGCTCTCCAGTGGGATAAAGCACTTATTTCTAGTCCTGATGACTCACATTATATGGTCCTTTCACTGGGCCACTGCTTCAGTGATAGGTAGTTGTTGGTTTTGTTTGGGGATTCTAAAAAGTTTAGGAACCAGCGCTGCATAAGCCACAGAATTCTGATTTGGATTCTGAAAGCTCCTCTACCACACTGCATCTCCCGCCTACCTTGCCCCAGTAACTCCCCTTACACTGGGTGCAGCGGGAGTTGCAAGATTCATCTATTCTGGTTCTATTCCTCCCATGGATACCTTTGCACTGAGATGCTCCTGAGATGCCATTTTAGACACTGACCCTGCAAAAATGTATTCAGGTGCGTCATTTTGTGCACATGAATAGTTCTGCTGACTTTAATGGGACTACTCATATGCATTTCAACACATACAGAAATGCTTACAGGATTGAGGCCTTATAGCAGATCTGTGGTTCACTAGGACCAAAACTCTGGTTTTGAAATCCAATATAACTCACCATTGTAGGACAAGAAAGGGGAACTTTCTATCAAGAAGAAGGGACAGTTCTCAACAGTCTAATTGGATGCCAATCTTCCCTGCAGCCCTAGAATATCCCAACCTAAGAGACTTCAAGATTGTTCCATTTTTATTTATAAAACAGAGCTCTCTTACATCATCTCAGAGGTTGTTACATCATCTCTTACATCATCTCAGAAGCTCTTTCACATCAATCTCAGCTTCCTCTGAGCCTTTGTACTTGCTCTCAGGCTAATTAAGGCACCTGGCTTTTAATAGAGGGATATTTTCAAAAAAATAGCACAAATAAAGGTTCTAAACTCTAAAACATGCCTTAACACATTGTCTGCGATACACATGATAACTACAATCTATGCTGTAGGGTCAGATAAAGATTCCAGCTGCCCTCATTTGGGAAGCACAATGTAACTCACTTGTGTTTTGTTGCCACTCATAAATAATGTACCATATCAAACTCATGCTGAACATTTTTCCATCACTTCCACTCAAGCATGCATTAGCTATGTATAGTGGACAAGTGTGTATACATGTTTACAGCATATGTTCATGTTTATTATAAAATATGTTGCCTATATTTTTGTGCTTGCCATATATGTACAACTATTATACACACTGGGAGGCAGATTATGCCTCCCCTATTAAGGGGCGTGAGGACCTCTTTGGTCCAAGAAAAGTAGATTAGTCCTGAGATGCATCATTGCTCAAATAGCCCCCATGGATTGAATTGCTAAGGTGTAGTTCTGCCCCAGCCATTCCAACCTCACTCTTCTGCAGCCTTTTTCTGCTTCACCTTCTATTGAGGTCCTTTTGATATTTTGTGCAAATATGCAAATACAACAAACCAGATTCACGGATCTTTCTAACAAGCAGAAATTGAATTATTCTCAGTTTTAGATTTAATTTTATTTGTCATCTATTATGAACAAATTACGAAATATACTTCATTCACAAACTGGAAATATTTACAATTTCTTTACAAGAAGGCATTGTTGAGGTTTTGATTTATGGCATTCTTGAAGCATTCTGTCTTTCAAAACAAAGACAACAGTGTTGTTTTCAGAAGACTTATCCTTCGCTCATTTGTACTCTGCATGTGCAATGCAAACCTTTTACAAGTCTGATTTGCAATCTCTTCACAGTACAATCTACAGGTTAAACCCTCTCCTTTTTAATGGGATTAAAAAAAAAGTCTTCATGAGAAGAAGAGTTTGAAAAGCCTATCTTGAGTGCTGTGGTAATTCTGCAAAGTTATTCGGACAAGAAGAAAAAGAATAGAGGTGGAGTGAATAAATACTGTATATCCACAAAATCCTTGGGAGAGAAATTTCAGATATGTTTCTAAAGAGAACTGTGCTGTTCTGCAGTTGTGAAGTTCTAGCAATAAAAGCCAAGACTGTTTCCATTTCATTTCAGTCTCTTGGTGCCTGTTTGTTTGTCCCGAAGAAAATCTTTAAAATATTTTTTCCTTTAACTTTTTAAATCTTTTCATACACTCTTCCATTGTAAATCAGCTGTGGTCCTCCATTGCTCATATTGTCTGTCATTTCCTGTAACAAGAATAAAAAAGGGCTGATCAAAATTAAAATTATTTTATGGATCTTGAAATAATTGGTTAATGGTCTAATAAATATGGAGTGGGCCCCGAATGTCAACATTCAGAGATGTTGAATCTTTTTTAAAAAATCACATTATTAAAAGAAAAACTGCCAATTTTCATGTGAGGTGAGTTCTTATGAGAGATGCTAGATTGACTGTCCCAGAGACAGGCATTTATGATGCACAGAACACAGATATGTCACAAATGGCAGCAGTGCAAGCTTCCTCACACTGTCCTGCCAACATGCTTCCACTGAGACATAGATGGCAATCTAATCAGGAGTGAAATTGTATGTATCCAGGTCCCTTGAGACCTTGGGCTCTTTGCTCAGATGCCCCCAAAAGTGCCAGTTAAAGCAATCTCTGGAAGTGATTTTTGTGATATAGAAATTAGTCTGCTGAGGTCATCAAAGCCATTTCACATACGCCATCAATCAATCTCTAGATCGGTGAGGCTTGTACTGAAGCTTTCGAGCTGCAAGTGGCCCTTTAATGTGTCTATTGCAGCTCTTTGCAGAACATGATATTAAAACACAGTGTGAACTGAGTAATCAGTCTAAGTTATTAGCCAATCTGCATGCTTTTACTAGATTATTAGCCAATAGTAGTTGGTAAAATGTTACTACTTGGACAGTCCTTTTGTTTTGAGAATAATATAAACTAAAGTTTTCCCCTGTCTTATTGCTCATATATGCATATACAGTATTACAGAAAAAGAACCTATGAATTTATACTCCTGTGGCTCTTCTGGGTAGTACTGATAGCTAATTTGGCTTCTGTACCACTGAGGTCTGTGTGTCACCGCTCTAGACTATAGTAATATTTTGTCAGCTGGGCTATGAGTGAGCAAGTGACCGCAAAGTGAAAATCTTGGTTTCCCATTTCTATCACTTTAATTTATTGCCAGCATTTTCTATTTGAATGTACTTATAATTTCAGAATGAAATATTCACAGTCAGTATTTTCCTGACATTTCTATTCTAAACAAGAAAGTTGTAGTTGAGTTTACAAGCATTTGGATGTGTTGGATTTAAGACATGAAAAAGCATATATATTAGAAGCGGTGTAAACTGGTGGTGGATACATCCAGACAAGATTGTTTGGATGTCTACAACTCAAGTGAATATGTCAAATACTTGGCTTACTTCCAAATCACAGCACTCCACCACTTAAATTGTTTCACTAATTGTTAATACCTGTCCTGAATGCATTACTTCTGGGAGTGACTTCACAGCCTCAGCCAACACTGATTAGCTGAAACTATGCCTTCCTCTTAGAGATGGGACTTTTAAAAAGTGACATGACATAACACGGTAGCTGCCTAGAGTTCAGCATACCTTAGAGGTAATTCTGGTGTCGGGGGAACCACCGGGCAGCTGGGCAGGTCGGTTATTTCAATACCCCTCAATCTCTAATATAAATATAACAATTATACAATAAATATAGCACAAACATATGCACATATAGTACATGTCTATATTACTGTATCAGTATAAATATAAAAAATATAAAACACTTTAGACTTATGTTTAATTAGAGCCTAATTTAGTATTAATTTTTAAATGTCCCTCCATTGTTTTAAAAGACATGCCCGGGTCTTAATGTACTTTGAAAGACTTGTCCTTTCAGGCATGGTCTTTCTCTACCCCACCCTCTGTTCTTATCTTGCATAAGCACTCCTCTTTGTCTTCTTATCACTGTTGATGCAAGAGTTCTTTATTTGCAGTTCCTAGCAGCTGGAAGAGTCTTCCTCTATCTACCTCATGGATTTTTGCTTGTTTCAAATTTCATCTGGAAATGTATTTTTCTCCTTCTTATTTTATTCTCTGAACCTTATTTTAATGCAGTGCCTATGCAATTTAACTCTAATGATTTTGTGAAAGAGTGTGTATGAAAGATACTATATGAGTTAAATTATGTTGTACCTTTGTATAAATAGGTACTGCCTTAGAGATTATTATTATTATGATTGGGATATTTAGGAAGTGCATTTTACTGTGTTACATGCAGAATTTAAAAAAAAGATGTTTAATCAGATTAAAGCAACATAAAATTGTAACAAGTTTTTAAAATGTAGCAGTATTTCCTTAACATTTTAAAATGAGTCCAGACTCTAGATCTGTGTAGAATCTAATCTCAGTTAAGAAAGTAGTGAGCAGTGAGCAGACTGCAAAGCAGTCTTTCCCCTTATTGTACTTGGCACTGTTACATCACATTTTATCTAAGAATCTCACAAAGCTTTACATATATGAATTGATCTGCCTTTGAGGGAGGTGGTGGATATCATACAGACGGGTGACTAGCCACAGAGCAGATTTGTGTAGGATCCCATAGTGAGTCACTTGCAAAGGCATACATAAAACCCATGTTCCTGGCTGCTGCTAAACACTATACCTCTTAAATGAAAGAAAGAGGGCATTCCACCCTTATAGAAGATTTAGAACCAAAATGAGTATTTCACAGGTCAAGAATCATATCATCACACCAATTAGATGGCTTTAAGAACTTTATCTTACTTTAGGCCAACATTTTCAACCTTCACTTTAAAGCACATAAATCCCACTATAGGCACCCAAATAAAGAAAGAAAAAGTCCCTCTGACCATTGGAAGCTGTGAGTGCTCAGAATCTCTGAAAATGGGATCATCTTTATTTAAGGGTCTATGCCTTAAGTTGCTTAATTTTTAGTAACTGACATTTGAAAATGGTGCCCTTTGTGCTTGCATAGCCTGCTTTATTAACTGAGTATAAAGGGAGAGAAAAGAATTACATGAAATGATGTAGGTGCAGAAAGCATGCCATGCTTTTCCCCAGTCCAATACATGATAATTCATATCACTAAGGCTTTCAATTATGTATGATGTGCTATATTTAGAAGCTAAGCCTTTGAACAGCTACACAATGGAATTATATTGGAAATGGATGTACTTTGCTGAAATGGTTGTACTGCAAAGATACACCACCTAAAAATAACTCCATATACTGCAACAGGATAAAGCTTATACAGAATGGTCACATTTCATTTCCCAGAAGCGCTTTCTCATATGTAGTCAAAATTGAATTCACTTACTGCCAATTGCATATGTTAGAGAGAGACAGTGGGCGAGGAAATATCTTTTATGGAACCAACTTCAAAAAAAAAATTACCTCACCCACTTTCTCTCTGTCATATCCTGGGGCCAGCACAGCTACAACATTACATAACTGCATAAGTTAGCACATACAGTTGCTTTGTAAGAAAAGCAGAACAAACAAGGAAAGGTGCCCAACTCACTTTCTCTGCCATTTCATGGGAATGATGCAGTGAATGCTCCCTTTCCGAGAACATTCTTCGTTGTTCATAGCTGGCTAGCCGACAAGTGAGCCACGAAGAAAGGGTGCAACCTCCAATTCCAATGCAGGCAAGAGACATGGAAGTGAGATGCAAGGAATAGAGGGTGGAGGACTTCTTCGTTAGAGCACGAAGGAACTGAAAATTTAATATTCCTCCAATTAGCCCACAGATGCAACAGGCCGAAAAAAGGATCATCTGTTAGGAGAAAAAAGAGAGGCAATATCACAGTGACATTCTCCAGAGATCTCCAGAGATCTTACAGGTCCCAGACAAGACCACTCAGACTGAAAGTTAGCTTGACTATAATAATAATACTTATTACTAACATAGCACACATCATTTAAAGCACTCTACAAACAACAATTACTAACCCCCATAACTCCTGTGTGTAGGAGGTCAGTACATGTTGAACCTCTCTAGTCCAGTACTGTGATCCAGCAACATCTGTGGTCTGGCATGATTTTAGTTAGCTAGATATCCACTTACCATGGGCATGGCCAAGTTTCCTGCAGTCCCATAAAGTTTGTTTACAGCCACCAGTCCTGGCTCTAAGTGTTCTTTGCCATTATTCAGCTGTTATTTACCCCTAAATGTCTCTAAGAGCCCAGTAAGCAGTGGAAGTGTTGGTAATGTTGCTAGACAATATTGACCTCCCATGGTCCAGCAAATTCTCTTGCTCGGCACCAATCAGGTCCCAAAAATGCTGGACTAGAGAGGTTCAACCTATATAGGTTGCACCTCCCAAAACCGGGAATCTCTAATCAGGACCAAGGATGTTCTTCTTGAACAAGGGAGCCCTGGGGCAGGAGGGCCAACAACTGAGATCCCCGGGCATAGAGAGATTGGTGGTAGTGGGGCCAGGGCCTCAGTAGCCCAGCAACCCAGCTGGGGCCACAGCAGCCCATGCATACCAGTGGGGCTGGTGCTGCAGCAGCCAGTTGGGGCTGTGTACTGGCCTGGCAGTGGGGCAGCTGCCACGGCAGTGGAGCCAGCACTGCCAGCAGTGGGGCTGAGGCAGCCATGTCACCCAACCAACAGCAGGGCCGAAGGAGCTGGCAGCAGGGAAGAGATGCAAGCTGAGGGGGCTGGTGACAGGGGACCTTTCCTGGTCTGGTAAATTTCCTCATCCAGGACCACTCAGGTCTCAAGGGTGCCGGACCAGGGAGGTCCACCCTGTATAACCCATATTTTAAAGTGGAAGCACATCATGCTAATGTGACTTCCCCATGCTGATGGCAAATTAGTGGAAGAATAGGACTAGGATTCAGGCCACCTGACTTCCCTCCAGCTGCATATTCAAAATTCTGAGCTAAACTTCAAAAGCCTGATTTTGATCTGAGACACGTCCATTTTAAATCAGCAAAATGCAGTGAGAGCAGAATCAGACACCATCTCTGCACCACTTATTTCCTCGGCTGGAATGCAGTTCTTTAGTGGTATTGATATTGAATCTCTCCCGAGTCTCAGTGCCGCCAACCTTCCCCTCCTGTTCTAACCTCCTCAGGTCAATGTGTGCAGTTTGGTCATGGCCTCTTTGTTTGCCACTCAAGCAGCTTTGTATAATCTGAACATTGAATCATGGTGGAATTTAAACCAGTGAAATACCTGACAAATTAAAATCTGAAGCAACTGTATCAGGTGCAGTGTGTGAGGTGCTACTTTTCAAGTTTAGCTGATCTGAAAGATCTTCTGGGGTCCCAGAAACATCTAAACTGGGCTACAAGTAGCAACAAGTGTCACTGCTTGAAGACTGAAAGATATTTACTACAGTGATGGAAGTAACTTTGTGGAGCCCCTGGAACTGCTCCATGGACCACCAATGCCTAGTGTACCATTGCTGTGTGCCAATGGGATGGTAACTTTAAGAAGAACATAGTTTTCAAACTATTGTTCATGGTCCATTGGTAAGGGAATATTTATTGTGGTCTAGGAGACCACCAGAACTGACTAAAAAGGTGTGTGTGGGGGGGAGGGGCTTACAAAGGTCAGGCATGGTTGGAATGCTCCACACAATAAAGTACTCCTTGGAATTTTTTTTAAATGACCATCACTGTTATAGGGAATTGAATAGTTCACTGACTCTCAAAAGTAGCCTTAGAGAGAACGATTCTCCTTCCACTTATACTAGATTTACATGAATATAACTCCTTTGACATCCATGGAGTTAGTTCCAGTTCTTTCTTGTGTACATCAAAATCAGACCTATAGAAAACTACAGCCAGTTTCAATGCTTATATAAACAGAAACAAATAAGCTTTAAGGCTGGGCTTTATAATAGGATCATATTTTAACAGATAAAATATTTCTGCAGTTGCTTTTGTACCAATTGTACCATCTGTCTGCAGTCAGGAAGACTATACTTCAGATTCTTATATGAAACTGAAAGCATCTGTAATTATTTTAGAACTGGTGTAGTCATGACTCAGGTTGAAAAATATTATCTTATGAAAACCAGTGAACAGCTAGAATTTCTGAGATCAATCTGGAGCAGTAACCTTGGAACCAAATCCTGCACTCACCTCAAGACTGGGATGCTGGTCAAAAAGGGCACAAGTCCAATTCCCACTCAAGTAATTAGGAATCTTTCCATTGATCTTAATGGGACTTGGATCAGGCTCTTAATCAAGACTGGGATAACTACAGGGGATACATTTTTGACATTATTTGTATAGACCATTTAAATATGTCCTCCCTTTGCTGAGTTAACCAAGGGCTGATTGTTTTTGCTTGACAGCCTGTGTTTACTTTTCAATGACTTGTTTATCAGCTGCATTTTGGAAATAAAGGAGTCCAGGGTGAAGAGTTCAAGTTACAGCAGTTTACATTTCAAGTACTTATGCATAATGCATGCAGTGCAAAAACTTACAACGAGTCCAGATTTTTTTTTGGCGCACAATATTCCACATATGCCACAAAGCAGAAACTGCAAGGGAAAAAATACCAATTATTTCATCGTCTAATGCCTTGAGTTCTAAATTAAACTTTGCTCTTGTTATTGCAGTGGGAACCACAAAAGAAGATTATGCAGTTGTTACCATTGTGCCAGTGTTTTTATTACAAACCTTATGTTTCAGGAAGTTATAACTCATCCATATACACATGTATCCAGGAAGAAACTGGGATGAGAAGTCAGCTTGAGGGTGATTGCTCATAAAAATAGCAAAAATTAAATAATGTCTGTTTTTTAAGCTATGAAGATAAATAAAATATGAAAAACAATGTTACCGGTGTAAGAAGATTCTTTTACCCCCATGTTGCTCAGAAATTAAATTTGGCAAGGCAATAATCAGGCATATGGCCAAGTATTCTGATACTTTAAAAACATATAAAGTACTTATGCCGTCATCTTGTAAATTGAAACACTCAGGGAGCCCATATGGGATATTACTGAAGTCAGTTGGTCTTAGCACAGTAACAGAGGTTCACTGGTGTGAATTAGGTTGTAGAATCTGGACCTAACATTTGAAATTGCTGCAATGCATATATAGTCTGTTTTAGCATGCATCTTCCAGACATGTAGTGAGCAATATGACCAGAGTCGGATTAAGACATGCTAAGGCCCTAAACTATGCCAAGTTTTAGAGGTCCCATAGCATTACCAAAAAATGTGTTACAGGTTGGGCCTCCCTTGTCTGGCATGCTCAGGACCTGACTGGTCCCCCAAGGAGGGAGTTTGCTGGACCAGAGGAGGTCAGCCCCTCTGCTGACCAACTTTGGGCTCTCCTGGGAATTGTCAGCACATCGCCATGCTGTGGCGCAGTCCACAGGGCTCTCAGCTCCGTGGTCACCACTGGGGCTGCCAGGCACCATTGCCTCAGGGCCAGCAGACTCAACAGCCTTGGAGCTACCACAGCTCATCTGTCTCTGCCTTGAGCTGTGGTTTTCTGGTCCAGCAAAATCTATGGTCCTGCTGGACCACGGATGTTGCCAGACTAGAAAGTCCCGGACCAAAGAGGTTCAACTTGTGTTAGGACAATGAAAATAGAAATAATAAAGATTTATATCTGCATATATACCAGTACATAGGCAAGGATGCAACTAAAAACTATATATATTTTTTGTATTTAGAGGCCCCTCATAATCTGAGGCCCTAAACTGTAGCTTACTTAGCTTGTGCATAAATCCGTCACTGAGTAGGACATACCATAGGAAGGAGTTTTTTCTTTACGCAAATTTAGTGCTTATAAATGAGCTGAACTGATAATGCTGGAGACTTGTATTGGGCAAACAAAATTCTGTGAATAGATTTATTCCTTATTTTTTGAATGAATCCACTTCAGCCCTATCTGTGTCCCTTTTACTTTCTGTGAATTGCTTCTTGTGTCCCCTGAGATGTGCATGTTAATTCAGGCTTGCCTGGGGAAGCAATGGGAGTACAGTTCCTGAGGAAGCTAAATTGACAAGGGCAGTATAAGGTATAAGGAGTTGTAGGCGAGTCGCAAGATTATTGTGGGGAGGTTGTGGTACTGCTACCCTTATTTCTGTGGTGCTGCTGGTGGGGCATTGTCTTGAGAACTCGGTGCCCAGCCAACAGTTGCCACTCTCTGGCCACCCAGCTCGGAAGCTGGTGCAGAAGTAAGGATGGCAATTCTGCCATCCCCTAAAAATAGCCTTGAGACCTGTGTCCCCGCTAATTTTTATGTCTATGTGCAGAATGACTATTGTGATGTGCACCAATGTGGAGGTGATGTATCCCATAACAAAAGTCATTCCGCACATGGACACATATGGTGGGGTGGCACCAAGGGGTTGGAGGTGCAGAAGGGGACTCAGGACTGGGGAAGAGTGTTGGGGTACAGAGGGAGACTAGTGCCTGAGAGTGTAGGCTCTGGAGCAGGGCTTTGGGATGCAGGCTGACCCAGGGAGAGAGGACTCCCTCCAACCCTCTGTCACTGCAGAAGCTTGGGGCCAGATGGGAGACACTATTCCATAGCTGTGGCAGTTCCAGTAGACATTGCTGGGGGAAGGGCGCCTGTCCGTCAGCCATGACAGCTTCATGCTGGACTGGAGTTGGGTAGGTGTCAGGGCCATGGGGCTGCAGAAGCTCTGGGGCTGCTCCATGCTGGAGCCAGTGGGGAAAAATACATCTCCACTGGTTGAGGCAGCTCTGTGCTGGGACCAGTGGGTGGAAGCGCCTTTCCCTCAGCCAGGGTAGCTCCAAGTAGGACTGGTGGAAGGAGGCGCCTCTCACCCAGCCACAGCAGCTTTGGGGCTTGGGAAGTGGCATCTTTCCCTGCTGCAGTCCTGAGCCTCTACGCAGGGCTTAGTAGGAAGCTGGGTGCCCATGTGGCTATGCAGCTTAGAGGGAACTTAGCATATGTCCCTCTGCTGCATCTCCCTTTTGGATCAGGACCTCAATTTGAGAAACACTGGTTTTCCCTGTGAAACCTGTATAGCATAGGGTAAAAGCACACAGAAGACTAGATTTCATGGCCCATGATGTGTTTTTCATGGCCATGAATTTGGTAGGACCCTATACATAGCATAACATAGAAAGGCTTCATGCCCATTCCTATATTTTACACGAGTGAAGTAACAAACCATTGGATCTATGCTTACATGAGTGCAATGGCTGGAGGGCCAGTAGCAGCTACTACATCTCATAGCCTGAGATACCAATTAGAAGGATATTGAGATGTTTCACTGCAGTGCCCAGGCCTGTCTACCCCTCAATTTGGGTAAATTTCACACTTCCAGCTTTTGAGCAGGACATGTACATAAAGTTCTTTTACTCAGACTTTACATGGGATTCTAGTATTTCACCCAAAGTTCTGCCATTATACGTGAACTTTAGTTTATGGCATACTGTATTTCATACTTTTACATATGGTGTTTTGTGATTCTCAGCATCCAGACAGAAAATATAGCCAGTTCTTTGTTTGAGATGTCGTAATAATCTCATTCATTCAGTCTTGATGACTAAATAATGTAAATAGACTAAGTAATGTTGTTTCCTTCTCATGAAAACTTGACAGGAGTAAAAGAAAAATAATACCTAGAAAAAAGAATGTTTCTCGGTTATAGCAAGCTTATAAAAAACTATCTGGAAAATACAATCAATGTTATTTTCAATATGTAACAAATGTATGTACATAAAAAAAGCAAAACTTCCTCTATTTTCAAAGCAGTGTGTTTAGGAATTTAGCTGAAAAACTCATGGCATAGGTCACATGGGATGGACTTTTCAAAAGTTTTGCAACACTGAAGACATGAGAGTTTTACCATTGTTTTCAGAGGGACCAGACTTAAGCCAATACCAAGCCATTTTGAAAATCCCATCTATTATGACTCAGCTTTTACAATTTCCTCATCTTCAAGTTACAATCAAATTTAATTCCTTTACTTGCAGCTAGTGCAAACTCTAGCAATATCTTTGATTCCTAAACATGTAACATCGGTCTTACATTCTGCCAAGAGAGTAACAAAAGAATTACAGAGTCACTTTGCTCATATGGACTGGGACCTAGCAATCAGCAAGGTATACCTTCAAGTCACCCAGCAAATTGTTCTTTAAACCACCATTTGATGGTACCATTAAGCCAGTGGGTTAATGTACATTTTCAGTAACAGTCCAAAGAATATGGAACAAGCCATTGCAGCAGGTATACCTTAGTCCTTCTGTTATTCTCTAAAACGATATTGAGTAGGTCCTAAGTTGCTCTCTAGGAACTAGTGTCTTTTACCATATCAAAGGAGTTTTCTCAACATAAATGGAGAAAAGAGTGTTTTGTGATTAAGGCACTGCACGGGGACACAACAGCTGTTAGTTTCATTCCTGGCACTGCCCCAGGCTTCCTGTGTGATCTTTGACAGGCCACTGCATGTCTTTTGACAATATCACAAGCATGCTGTGAGGCAGCCTTTGCTAAGATTCAGGAAGCACATTGAGATGCTGGGATGGTGTGCAAGGATATTACTATTGCTGTATTTTTGGGTTGTTGTGCATCAACCTCAGGACATTTTTCAGAGAAAAGGATTCTCCAATAAATAGAATGATGCGTCAGTTACAGCCAGTATGTATTTTGTCCAGTGTTTTAGGCAACTTAAAATCCCACAAAAATGTATGACCAAGCCAAGCCCTCTTTTTTTCTGATGGTGGTTTATCCTGACCCAATGAAACCGGTGTAAAGCTGCTGCACAAAATGAGTAGAGGAATTTAGAGATCTTACTCAGAGATCCCTTACTATTCCATCCCAGAGACCTTAGTTACCACATCCAGCTCAAACTCCCTCTTTCCCCAGAAAGCTCTGGAGAGAATGGGAAGTCAAGGGAGATTATAGGTTGATGCTATCCAGTGTGGTCGGATTGGCAAACCAAATGCACGCAATTGCACCCCAGCATGGAATTATGGTGTTTTCCCCATACATTTTCTGGAGGTTTTTGAGGACTCAATATTACTGACAGTAGTGATGTAATGTGTGTGGGAGGCATGGGCCATGTATACAGAAAGTAGGGCTTGTGCACAGTTCAGTTTGGAAATAAATCTGATAGGTTTGTTTTGATTTGCCGTTTGAGTTTTGAACTCTTAGGTTTCATAACACTGTCAGCTAGAATGCAACATGAGCCACTTTTCTGTCCTCAAAAAGCAACAAATAGTCTAGAAGCACCTTAAAGACTAACAAAAGATCTAGATGTTATCATGAGCTTTCGTGGGCACAATCCACTTCTTCAGATGACTGGAGTATTGGAAGTCCAGATCCAAGAATAAATAAGGGAAGGAGGGAGAGAGGGAGAAGGAAAAAAATAGAGGGGAGGAAGAAAAAAAGAGTCAGTAAGTAGATAAGATTCAGAGGGATAGCCAAGTACTATGTAGAATGTAGTAGAGAGATAGCCCTTGAGACACCACTAACTTCCTGAGGAAACTACAAAACATCAGTAATCTACCTGAAAATACCATCCTGGCCACCATGGACGTAGAAGCTCTTTACACCAACATTCCACATGAAGCGACAAGGAATCCTGTAGCACCTTATAGACTAGCAGATGTATTGGAGCATAAGCTTTCGTGGGCAAAGATCCACTTCGTCTATATTCCATATGAAGATCGATTACCGGCTATGAGGAACACCATCCCCGACAACAGCACTACACACCTGATTACAGAGCTCTGCGATTTTGTCCTCACCCACAACTACTTCCAATTTGGACACAATTTGTATCTTCAAGTTGCGGCACAGCCATGGGCACCCGCATAGCACCACAAAATGCCAATGTCTCTATGGCTGACCTTGAACAACGTTTCCTCAGCTCTCTCCCCCTAAGACCTTTACTCTATTTATGCTACATCAATGATATCTTCATCAAATGGACCCATGGGAAAGAAACCCTTGAAGAATTTCACAGGGATTTCAACAACTTCCACCCACCATCAATCTCAGCCTGGATCAGTCCAGATGAGAAATCAATTTCCTTGACACTACACTACTATTAAATGATGGGCAAATTTCTACCACCCTATACTAGAAACCTATCGACCGCTACACTTACCTCCATGCCTCTAGCTTCCATCCCAGACACATTTCCCAATCTATTGTATACAGCCAAGCCCTAAGATACAACCGGATTTGCTCCATTCCCACAGACAAACACCTACAGGATCTATATATAGCATTCTTAAAACTGAAATACCCACCCAGTGAAGTGAAAAAACAGATCGACAGAGCCAAAAAAGTATTCAGACATGAACTACTTCAAGACAGGCCCAGAAGAGAAAACAACAGAATTCCACTTATCATCACCTACAGTCCTCAACTTAAATCCCTCTAAAGCAGTATCAACAATCTACAACCCATCCTAGAAAATGACCCCTAACTCTCAGAGGCTTTGGGGGAAAGGCCAATTCTCGCTTACAGACAACCTCCTAGCCTCAAACAAATTATTTCCAGTAACCATGCAATACACTTCCATCATAATTATCCAGGAACCCACCACTGCAATCATCTCCAGAGCCAACTCTGCACACACATCTACACAAGCGATTTCATCACTGGACCCAATGACATCAGCCACCAAATCAGAGGCTCATTTAACTGCATATCCACTAATGTGATCTATGCCATCAAATGCCAGCAATGCCCCACTGCAATGTATATTGACCAAACTGGACAGTCTCCATGGGAAAGAATTAATGGACACAAATCAGATATCCGAAAAGGCAACACACAAAAACCTGTTGGAGAACACTTTAATCTTCCTGGACACTCATTAATGAATCTCCAATTCGCTGTTTTGTTTCAGACCAATTCCACAAGCCATATACACTGAGAATGGTTGGAACTTAACATCATTCACAAGTTTAATTCTCATGCAACTGGTATGAATTGTGATATCGGATGGCTCCCACATTATCAACCAACCAAACAACAAAGATGCTAATGGTTTTTGATGTCTGTGTAGTATGTGGTGTTGGTCATCTTCCTTTCCAAGTGCAAACTAATGGTTCTTATCAGCCTCTTGTAAATATTTAGTCTTTTAGGTGCTATTACACTATTTGTTGTTTTTTAAGTCTTTCCTGTTACAGACTAACTCTGCTATCCCTC
>CM057846.1:185042646-185054951 GCA_030068395.1 Apalone spinifera | reverse complement strand
CTGGCCAGTTTTTGTGGAAAAGCAGATGATTTTCCACAAAAACTGGCCAGTCTATACTCAGCCCTTGTGTAACTGACTTAGTGGGAGCAGGGTTTCCCCCCAACTAGTTGACTGGTGCTGAACATGACTCATCCTTGTTTTCGCTGACCAGCTCAGTCAGCATCTTGTCACCTCACTCCAGTGTTAAAAGTCCTGTCACTAAATGTAATTACATTTCCTAGTGATCATAAGCACTAAAGAGCTGATGCAGCCGTGCTAATCAATGCTTGGATCATTTCCACTTACTGTCCTCTCTGAATCATTGCAAAAGATTCAAAAACACACAAGGGAATAGGAGCTTAGCCTGAGGACTGGGTAGTCACCTGTCACCCCTCTGTGCTTGTATTGCTTGAGCCCTATGGAGCACAGACTGCACTACTCCTGGGATTGGAAGCACTTTCAGATTGTTGGCTGGAGCTATATAACAATATATATCGCTGGAGAGAGAATTTCTCTTCCTCGAGGCAAAGACGATAACAAACAATTGGACTCAAGTTTCTAAAGCTGAAATACGCATCCAGGGACACTGATGTAATGATGTTATAGTCCTCCTGCCTGTCTACCTATCTCCTTTATGTATTGCCTTTCATCACAATACCTGAGCTCCTTACACAAATGAGATGACTCAGTGCCCACATGTACACATCTCAGGCTGAGGAATCATAGACTACTAGAATTGGAAGGGACTTCAAGAGGTCATCAAGTCCAACCTCTGGCACTCACAGCAGGACCAAGCACTAGATCATCCCTTTCATTAGGATAAGTTAAAGGAACCAGCCTGGAAAAAACTACCTGAGTAGACAGGCATTGAGGAAGGGACGTGCAATCAGTCCCAGTAGCAGATTTAACAGTCCAAAAGATCAGCAAATTCTGACTGGGCACTACCTTATCCGGGCTCCCCGTCCCTTTCTCCCAAGTCACAGAGGAACAAAAAGCTGGGCCCTGGAGCTGGTTTTTATTGCCATCACATGTCTCATATTCAAAGAAACTCTCACCTCCCTCATTCCCCACCAATGGTCCTTGTCTCTGGATCCCTGCTCTGCTCCCCCATGGCTTCTCTACCCAAGTCCATGCTGTGCCACTGGCTCCCTCTGGCCCAGGGCCTGCACCAGTGCTGCTACCAATAGACAATTTGCCACTGCTCCCGCCAAAGCTCCTGCTGCTAGCTTGGGAGCCAAAGCTGTGAACCACCACAGCTGCTGCCACCAGAATGGGAATCAGAGCCTCTAGGAAGGGCAGCGTGTTGGTTCCTGCTACCCATGTTTAAATTTTCCCAGACAAAGGGAGAAGAGGAGGGGCCTCCAACCAACATGAAAACACTGCCATTGGCAATCCCATTAATTGGAATTAATGGCAGAGCCACCATTTTGGAGTTCCCCCTCCCTGGGAAATTGAAATGTGGGCAGTGGGGGCCAGAGCAGTGGGCAGTGGGGGCCATTGAGGGCAGTGGGGGCCATCGAGGTTCCAGCAAGCTGCAAACAATGGGCAGCAGCTGGTGCTGGATATATGCTCTGCAGCAAGCAGCCCTGAGCCTGCAGGGACCCTCCAGTGTGCAAACCTCAGAGCAGCTGCACCAGAGATTCCTCTGCCATTTCCGTCTCTCCTCTCCCTGGCTTGATGCTGGGGCCCTCTCCTCCCCAGTAAACTGAGTCAGTCACCCTAGGTGCCTGAGAGCTAGTGCAATTGCTTGGATTGCATGTGTCTATCACTGCCTCTGGCCAGCAGCCCCCATTTTTATATGGACCCCAGGGGACCTGCACCCACTTCTCCGGCAACACCTTTGCTAAATCCCACCAGCATTTGAGCATGGTGGTAACAATAGAAGTTTCCTATCCCATCCTGCAGAGCTCACAGTCATTTGCTATGCTCCAGTGTGGAAGGGGCTGATTTCAGAAAATGTAGCTTGTTTCCGAAGCCTCCAGAGATTCCCCTTGCTAAAGGACAGTGAGAGGTATGTGGCTGCCTGCTTCGGCTTTTCCTTACCCCCACAGCACTCTTCCCAATCAGCCTCACTCTAGTTCTGCATATCCCTGCTAGATTCTGCATGGAACAACCAACATTTTTTTAGGATTACCCCACAACTGAAGGTTAAAGTAAGCAGCAGCAAAATGTAGGGTGTAGGGTGTAAGCTTTGTGTAGGGTAGGCCTATACTTCCAACTTAGTTATTCTTAGACTAGAAGGTATCTGAAAATGAAAACAAATACAAACACAAGTCTGGTCTTAGAAAACAAAAAAGAAAAAAGATTATAGATTGCCTCCAAGGCCTTAAGTAGCAGAAACTATCGCTTTGTAAACTTCCTGATTAAATCCTGCAGTCTGAAGTAGAAAGTTATGTGCAAAGCCAGAAAACAGAGCTCAGTATACCAAAGAAAGAAAATCCTGATATTTAACTGTCTTGCCTGTTTAACTGTAGAAAAGAAATAAAGAAGCTGAAATTCCAAATTGTTGCACGGACCCGGGAAAGTGTCTGAAATCCCTAGGGTCTCCTGTTTTCAGTAACAACACAATGCAATGGGAAAACATACAAATGCCCTGACCTGGTGATGAAGAGCACAAAATTCACACAAGCAGATAAAGAAATCAAGTCAAAGGAAAAGAAGGAAGATACAGAGAGTAGATCCATGACAGAGAAAGAAAGAAACCAGCAGGTAGGCAGACCATACAGAAAAAGGTTAACCATAAGAAAATAGGAGATTATAAACAAACAACAACCCCTCTCAAATCCAAATCTATAGGCAAAGACTTCTAAGAAGATCTCATTGAAGCATACTGAACACAGTGGCGGAGATTTTCAAAGGTACAGTTAGTTAGGCATTTAATTCCCATTAACTTTCAATGGGGCTTAGGTGCCTAATTTATCATTTGTGTCTTTGAAAATCTTCCCATCAGATTTGTTTAAAAAAGCTATTATAGGGATACAAATAATATCAAAGAATATCATTACAACACAGCAGTGAATAAAAACCCTGCTTGCCTGGGGCCTTTAGGCCTGGATCAAAAACTCACTGATGTCCTATTGACTTCATTAGGGTTTTATTCTAATTTACTTCTAAAAGGTTTGAATCAGTCCTGAATGCTCAATGACAGAATACATTTCACTTTATGCTGTGAACATTATAGTTACACATCAAATGTTTTATTTAAAGTATGCAAGTGTTCTTGTGTAATTTTTTCTTTCCGTAAAAAATGGAATCAGAAGATTATTTCTAGCTTATCAACTAAGGCCTCAGATCGGCAAAGAATTTAAGAATGTGTTTAAGTCCATCCCTATTCAGCAATGATCTTAAACAAAGTTTGTGTAATCAGTGGATAAATGAATGGGACTCACGAGTAGGAGAAGAGAGGTTTGGCACTGGTAGAACTACTGCTGGAATACTGTCTGCAGTTCTGATGTCCATAATTCAAGAAGGATGCTGAGGGTTTTCAAGAAAGATTGGAGAGGGTTCAAAGAAGACCCATAAGAATGATTAAAGAATGAGAAAACATGCTCTGTAGTGACAGACTCAAGGAGTTCTGTCTATTTCTCTTAACAGAGAGAAAGTTAAGGGGTGACTTGATCACAGTTGATAAATACCGATGTAGGGAACAAATATTTGATTATGGACTCTTCAAACTAGTAGTCAACTCTTTAACAAAGTCCAATGGCTGGAAAGGTAAGCTAGACAAATTTGGACTGGAAATAAGGTATACATTTTTAACCATGAGGATAATTAACCACTGGTCCAGTTTACCAAGGGTTGTGGGAGATCCTCCATCACAGACAATTTTAAATTAAAATTGGACTTTAAAAAATATGTGCTCTAGACATTATTTTGGGGGCATTCTATGGCCTTTGGTTTAGAGGAGGTTAGATCGGATGACTACAGCTGTGGCCTTAGAAGCTACAGATCTATGACTATGAAAATATTAGCACATCCTTAAATAAAATAGTCACACATCTGCATTTAAATAACACTGTACATTGTTTGAGTGTTCATTAGAAATAACCATGTAGTTTGACTGTTCTTTTCCAAAGTAAGCCACGCTATTGGTCACCACACTTCCATTTTTTAAAAACTGAATTTAAACATTTTAAAAAAAATAAAGACCACCAACATTGCTTTCACAGTCCAAACTTATTCCTTAGTCTGTGACAGTTCTATAGTAACCCCTTTTTTGAAAACTTGGGAAATAAAAAACTCCCTGTAACTATGTATTCCAGGTACCAATTTGGAGCAAATTCCTATAGCCAAATTATAAATGGTTGACATTGGAGGTTCTTAATGGAAAGGAAGTGCAACAATCACAAACATGGAAAGATGATCTGCATCTCTCTAGAGCTATTGGCAGTGACACTCTGAATGCATAATGCTTAAGAGTGTTTTGACATTTGTCTTCATGAGTGAGAAAATTATCCCATTCCTGAGTGTCATAGCCATACGGGTGTCATCTGATGTCTCCATACGAATGAAGATAAATGGCATATTTGACTGAAGAGGGTTTGAGTGTATGTGCGCAGGATGGGGGTGGGTGCAAGGGTTGGGTCTGAATTTTATTTACAATAAGGGTCTTTACACCATCTCAATGTAAATGAGAAGCAGGACCAAACAGGCTTGAGAATTATAGTTATAATAAGTGTATGTTATATACGCATTCTGCTTAAGATTCCATCTTGATTATAGTATATTTGACAACTTTTAACATTTGGTTATGTTATGCAGGAATATTTTTGAAAGAATATTGTTCTGATTTTTCTTTTGTGTGACAGCCAGTTCAATGCATTCTATCAGACTCATTATCCTTGTGTGAAAGTAGTTTTAAGTCAGGGGTGGGTAACCTTAGGCCCTGGGGTCGCTTGCCTGGATCCAGCCTCTGAGGCTCAGGGCTCCCCACCAGCACTAGGGAGACTGTGCTGGCACTCCAGCCTCCCCCCCCCCCCACACACATACTTTCCCACTGCGGGGCTTAAGCACATGTAATCTATTAGGCTGGATCCTCATAGGCTCTGGTGTGCAAAGGGAATGTGGGGTGTGCCCTTCTCTTTCTCAGTTGGGGGCCATGACAGTGAGGGTTTTTTTTGTTGGTTTTTTAGTTTCTCAATTGTGTGCGGCCCCCAACTGATTTTTCTGTGGGTCAGTGGCCACCAACACAAAAAAGGTTCCCCACCCCTGCTTTAAGTGGCAGAATTAAGGAATGCAGCATGATTTCTACTTACTAGGAGAAACTATAGCAGTTGGAATAAATGATGACAAGGCATGCAAAACACATAGGAAAAGAATTCCAAAAAGCAATAGTATGTCAGCTGTAGTAGAGGATTTTGATAACCAAGCAACCATCATAATATTTGATAAAGAACACATGTATATGTTTTATATATAGAAAATAAAATTAGATAAACATAAGTGATCATAGATAAAATTGTTTTCTTTTGGATATTTTTCTCTGCTAATTTTCTTTATCTTAATAGAGGTCATTTTCATAAACTATTAGGTGAGGGCATTTAAAATAGATGTTTTCCTATGTATTATATAATACACATATTTTATAAAATACATTTCCCCATGTATTTTAAATAGATGAGTACCCTAATTCAGATTCATTCATATTTTTCTTTTACTTCATTGCCTGCTATTCAAGTCATTTGGGCACAATCCTGCAGTGCAGAGCATGCTGGTCCCACTGGAGCAGAGCACTTAAACGCTAGTCCTATTGATCTCAGTGGAACTATTGACATGCTTTATGTTAGGCACGTGCTTAAGTACCTTGCCGTACTGGGGGTCCTAAACAAAACAACTGTTATAAAATAAGAAAAACTATTTTTTAACAAGCGGGCTAATCTGCTTAAGACTCAACATTATTACATTCCGTGAGATGTTAATATCATTTCAATATTAACACATTTTAGTCTCAATTGAAGCCATATTCACCTTCTTGCACACATATGTGTATGTTATATCTGTGTGGATATCTTGTTTCCTGGAGTAATATTACCTGAAAATGCCACAAAAGACCTTTAATCTAGTTCTGACCTCACTTACCTAGGCATTGCCCAGCGAAGACCCAGTTTCTCATGTAAATTGATAAAGATGAAGGTTACTATGGAAACCTTAATTCCGATGTTTGTGGATTTTAAATCTCACACAACATAATAGACAGATACAGATATAATGTGTGTGAGTTAAAATCCACAACCACAGAGTCAAGGTTTCCATAGTAACCACATCTTCACTGGGCCTTGGCTGAGTTACATGCATGTAAGTGAGGACAGAACAGGGTCAAAGGTCTCATTACACTTGTAGGTAACATGACCGCTGGAAAAATGATGTTATTTAGCTTAGATCCAGTGGTTTATCCTGTGGAGTTTCAAAGTAGTAATTTTTCTTCCCCCGTTTAGCTTCCCCACTAAGGGAAAATCTTGATTCCAGAGCACTGAATCAGAACACAATTACTTTGTGTGTGACATGCAAAGAGCCTGAACCTCTGGTCCAGCCATGATATGCTCGGTAGCAGACCGAACCGGGAAGAAAAATGGCTCTACACCACTTTTGTCACACCACAGTCCTGAAGCTGGAAAGAGGGCAGATAAGCCTCCAGAGCAAAGCCCAGTACTGCTGCTCTAGTTTGTCTAGTTACAAATAGCCCCAAAGAGATGTTCCATCAGCCATGGATTTCTAGAGAACAGTGGCACTCTGACCTACCCTTTTCATCTGCCACATCACCAGCATTTCCCCTATGCCAGCGGTAGGCTGCCTAGCTACTCCCCTATGCCTGGGAATCTTCAGCAGGCTGGGTAAGCCCTTTGAACTGATGGGGCACAGGGATACAATTGAGGGGAAGGCTCAATCCCAAGATTTCTAAATTTACATTCCAATTAAAAGCAATAGAAATACAATTATTTCACCATTACAGAAAGCAAGGATAGTTTGCTGAAAGGCATACTATAAGGGAACAAAACTAGCATATTTAAAAGAAGACTGTTATATAGGAAATATACATTGCTGTGAAATGTTTCTCACTTGTACATTTTTATTACATAAGGTGAAATACTAGCTCCATATCTATCAATGGCAAAACTCTCACTGACTTCATCATCAGTCTTCAAATTTCTCCTTAACCTCAGCTCTTTGAGCAATCCTTGCCACTCTTTTTACAATCAGAAATCCCCCTTTCTCTGCACTGTTGGTAACTTCCTTACCTGTCTTCAGGTGTGTTGTATTGTCTTGTGATTGTCTCCTGTCTGGGGGCAGGAACAGTGTCTCACTATGTTTGTACAATATCAGGAATACTTACAGTGCTATGTACATACATTTATTTATAATTTTAAACACCAAGAATAATATTATATTAATCCCTTTGTTAGGAGAGACCTCTAAAGATTATCTAAGATTCCAGCTGAAGTGAGTAATCAATATTTTTCCAGCTTCTCACCAACTAAAAAATAAATGGTCCTTTTAGCAATATAGCTATTTAATCATAACCAAGCAGTGCTATAGAGTTTAAAGTACTTATGTTTACCCTGGATAGTCCATGTTGCAAGTCTTGACATCATTACTTCATACAATTTTTGTAGGTGGGCACTTACTAGATAAAAGGCTCATACTGAACATACATCAAATAACTTCTGAGATATGAAGCTTACAAAAATGCTGTCTGGGGGGACAGGGGACACAGTTGGATGTTAATTGTGCTCACCCAGATGTTGGTATATTTCTAGCTAAATTCTTCCCTGAAACTTGAGGCCAGAAACCCTGGTCCCAAGACACTGGTGTAAGGCTCCAATAACTCTTATATGCTTATATTCTTTGTTCCTCTGGAATGCAGAGGACATGCCTTGGCCATCATTCTAAAGGAACCCTTAGCTCTTCCTGCCCAAAGACAGGACCAGCTGGGGTCCTTTGGCTTTTACAAGCAAAACTCCCCTTTGGTTTCAGGTTTGCAAGCCAAGGCCCAACCTGCTGAACACTGGAATCACACAACGGCCCAGGCAGCCTTTCACACTAAATGGAGAAGAGGTTTGGTGAAAGTTCAATTGTTTGCATTAAAAGGAAAGGAAAGGAAAAGGGTGGGGTTCCTGTCCAAAAATGCCCCCCTCCCTATGTGCATGACTATTGCACCGAGACCAACATGCATCCTGGAGGGGAAGCGGGGGTGTCAGGAACGGGCTCTTTCACACCAGCTGAAGCTCATCACCACACCGAGTTAAAGAGAGTGAAATGGCTAACGTACACACACCCCGCTCCATACCGGAGAAGAGTCTCCCAGCTGAGGCTTATGCTCTGCAAGGACCAAGCTGAAACTGACCGCCCCCACGGCCACGCTGGAGACCCCCAGCCCTATCTCCAACACGGAGAGCACCAAGAGGCTCCCAATGATGTGGCTGCTGGTGCACATCCTCCCTGGGTCATCGTTCCTCCCAGCTCAGCCAGGAAAACAAACCATCCGCCTTCCTCCCTCGGGCTCCCCGAACTTTTCTTCCCTCTCCTTCAGAGGCAAAGCGTCAGATCCGCAGCCGGGGGGCCGGGCATTCCCGAGGCCAGGGCGCCTCTCCTCAGCCAGCGGACAGGAGACCTCCTCTCCCCAGCCAGGCGGCCCCGCACACAGGGATACTCCGATGGCTGGAGCCCGACAAGTCGCAGCCCGCCGCAGCTGCGGTCAGCTGGGCGAATCCTCCGGCGCACCCTGCAAGGCGGCAGGCTGGGAGCTCTCCAAGGTACCGACGCCTCTTCTGATCCCACCCCGGGGCGCGCTCCGAAGTCTCCACCAGCCTCTCTCGGCTAGTCCAGGCTTGGAGGGCCCGGGCCAGGCTCTCTCGGGCTCGCTTGGCTGGAGCTGTACTCCCGCGTCTCTCCCCCGCTCTCCGAGAGGCTGGGAAACGCAGATTAAATTCAGCACCACGCTCCACTCGCAGGCTGTCTCCCCTCCGGAAAAGTCGACCTTGTCTGATCGCCTCCTCCACTCTCATTGAAATGACCTCACTGGGATTGGGGGGGTTTGGGGACTGGGGAGGGAGGGAAGTGGGGAAAACCCACCCTGGCTATATTTATGTATGAATCTGGGGCCAATATGCAGGCGAGTCTCTACAGGAGCCCCGCCCCAGGGTCCAAACACAAGGCACCCCCCACCTCCCAACACACACCTCCTCCATCCTTCTTCCCACGCCCCAGCTGGGTTTGCTAACCGAGCAGGGAAGTGGTGGTGCTGACAGCAGATTCCCTTCATGCAAAACTTTGGGGAAAGAGAAAGCTGGATTCTGCTACATGCTGTCCCCCCTCAAACACTGTCATGATATAGAACAAGTGTATATCTTCCTGCCATCATCAAATCCAGAACTCAGAGTAAGAACGCTGCAAAAACTCAGATCCAGCATCAGAATGCTGGCATTTTTGGACCCTCTTTTCCCCTAGTACTAATGCCCAGATAGTGTGACTAGTAGAGATGCTCCTGGGATACCTATGCAATCCAGATCTCAATGCAACCCAAAGCAAATGAGCCACAACTATTCTGAGCTGAGTGTTGCAAAATCCTTCTAAGTTTTGGTATCAGTCGCTTTATTTTGTTGCTTAAATAGCATGCTCACCCTATTGCACCTTAAAAACCAGACCCTGATGTGCCTCCCAGCAACAAACCTGCAAAAATTCACAGTTGGCATCTAGACTCATCTGTTGGAAATTGAACCAGCAAGACAGACATTAAGAGTTGTATCTAGAATTCTATCCCAAAATGTGGACCCAGCACATCCCGGTACAAGATAGCTCCCAAAACTTTAAAATTTATACCAATATCTTGCTGACTCCAGCTACATACTCTCCAGTTTTACTGCCTAAATGTAGTTCCTATGTAGCTTCTTCTAGCCCACCAGAATGATCCACATCCCAACACTGGAATACCAGAATATTTTGGGGTCCAGATTTTCTGTTTAGGGAAAAAAAGTCTACACTTGTCCCTTATAATAAAGCTAAAATATATCTTTGGAGAAAAGAGTCAAAAAAATTAGCAGAATCGAAGTAGATACTGCTTTTTTCCTGATCCTAAAACTTTCTTCTGAGAAAAGAGACATAATGCTATAGTCATGTGATGAGGCAGGATGTCCACTTGGAAAACAGGTTACATATGCTATCTAATTTAATTTGCACAGATATATATAATCAGATCCAACATCTATGGATATATGGGCCATATTCTAGATCTACCATATATATCGACATGGATAAATTTATTCCAGATTTACATGGACTTCAGATTCAGATTTTATATCTAAATATGACATATGAAAGGAGGAGGGGGAAGGGAGAGAGGAGGAAGGGATATATAGCCGTAGGATTCATAAGATCTTATCACTTCATCATTTAGAACAGCGCCTTCTGCAAATCTTTCCACACTTGTCCCAATACACAATATCAAATAAGCAAATATTTTGTGTCACTTTCCTAAAGAAAAGCTACATTGCAGGCAAAAGCAAAATTGTCCCTTCACAGCTTCTCATATCTTCTGTCTTAAATAGAACCTGACATCTGTTATCATAAAAATCAAGACACAGTATAAAATCTTCTAACTACTGTACTTATGAGGGAGGATGGTGCAAGCACAGATTTTAAAGCACCCACATGGATATTTCTGCTATGCTAGTGCCCTTTTGATGTCAAATTATTATACATTTTATAGTGTTGGTAAGGTGCAGTGACTTTTCTCATTAGAATTTTTTTCAGAACTATAATAATCTGGTGGTGATAAGATGAGAACTGGATAATGAGGTATTTCATTAATATGTTTAATGCATGCAGCCTGATACAGTGCGTGTCATGTCAGGACAGTGTTTGTGTGACATAAATAATGTTTCTGGTGAACTGCTTGCTTTATATAACATTTCCACATCAGCTGTAATAAGCTGTCAGAAAGAGAGGGAGAACAAGGCCTTATAAGAAGTGATTCCTAGCTGGAGATTGCCTGGTGTGCCTGCTGTTAGGGATAGGGATATACATTGGAGTGGCATAACAGGAGGTATCCTAGGATGCATGCTCTCCTGTATGCAGAGAAGTAAAGAATGGGGCAAGACCCCAGAGCTCATAACACTGCCCAGCTAGAGCTTAGTGAGTTTTTCACCCTTTGAAATGAAGAAAGGAAGGAAATATATTTCAATAATTATCTTTTTCAAATAAAGGTATTCTTATCTTATGTAATTGCTTTTGTTTATTTGTGCAACAATACTGCATTATCATTTAGGCCCTGATCTCTGGGATTAATATTATTCCCTCCTGTGAATGTAAGCATAGGATATTGCAGCATCGGGGCATTCACGTATCTGTTTGCTCTTTGGTTATTTCTATATTTTATTGTCGTTTTCCTATATTTATTTTCCACGGCTGAATAATACTAATAATATGCCAGTACAATTTTTAATTATGTTTCAAAAACTAGCACACATGGCTTTCCCAAGACCCAAAGCATAGTCCCAAAATGCTTTTAACTATCAAGTGATAGTTTTCCATTGTAACTAATTTTTATTTACCAATAAAAATAATCAAGAGGTGATGCTTTCCGTACAAAAACCATCAAGCATATAATCATTTTTCTTGTAATAACTCAAAGCTTATTTATAAAAGTAATTTGACCATTATAACAGGAACTGTTACAACTTCAACAAGAATACTGTGTACAATTCTGGTCTCCCATGTTTAAGACAGATGATTCAAACTGGAACTCGTGCAGAAAAAGGCTACTAGGATGATCAAAGGAAAGAAGAACCTACCTTGCATAAGAAGGCATAAGGAGTTTGGTTTTTTTTTAATCTAAGAAAATGAAGACTCAGGAGAGATCTAAGAACATAAGAACATAAGAATGGCCGTACCGGGTCAGACCAAAGGTCCATCTAGCCCAGTATCCTGTCTGCCGACAGTGGCCAGCACCAGGTGCCCCGGAGGGGGTGGACCGAAGACAATGATCAAGAATTTGTCTCCTGCCATCCCTCTCCAGCCTCTGACAAACAGAGGCCAAGGACACCATTTCATCCCCTGGCTAGTAGCCATTTATAGACCTAACCTCCATGAAATTATCTAGCTTCTCTTTAAACTCTATTATAGTCCTAGCCTTCACAGCCTCCTCTGGCAAGGAGTTCCACAGGCTGACTACACGCTGTGTGAAGAAGAACTTTCTTTTATTAGTTTTAAACCTGCTACCCATTAATTTCATTTGGTGTCCTCTAGTTCTTCTATTATGAGACCTAATAGTTCTTCTATTTGACCTTGTCAAAGGCTTTCTGGAAATCTAAGTATACTATATCTACTGGATC
>CM057846.1:185025863-185039838 GCA_030068395.1 Apalone spinifera | reverse complement strand
CCTTTGGTCTGACCCGGTACGGCCATTCTTATGTTCTTATGTTCTTATGTGGACCTCTTGGTGCATCTCGGGGTCAGAGATGGGGTATGTTCTGACTGTAAGCTATGTTGTATCACTACAATAACACAGTGCTAAAAAATCTAGCCAAGAGTTTTTTCTCTCATTTCATTAAAATAGCACCACAATCTATGAGCCACATATTCTCTTACATCCTAGTGAGTGCTGTGCTAATCAAGCAACCATGTATTCTCTTAGTGCAGAGGGACTCCCCGATGGTTTGACCAGGTTTAAGCCTTCTTTGCCTCTCCATTATAGAGAGCATGTCTGCGGGAGGGAGAGGCTGGAGTGCAGTGTACTCCAGATATTGGTGCTGACTAACATCTCCTTGGGGTCTGTTCCAGTTGGTGTAAATTAGAGCAGCTCAGAAGCAAACATTAAATAACTAGCATCTGGCAGCCCCAAGGATAAAACATTTACTGCCCCATCCTCAGTTGTGCTGAGCAAAACTCTGGCTCTTGCAGTACAAGATGTGGTTCTGATTGCTTTAGCACTTATTGGTTACAAGGAAGGTTATCCTCTAAATCAGTGGTCCCCAACCTTTTGGGCTGCCGGGCGCTCAGGGGTGGGGCCCGCGCATGCGCCGGGCGCCCGGAGCCCGGGGTGCAAGAATGTCTTGGGCCGGCCCTGGTCACTAGGCGGGTGCACATAAATGTCCCGGCGGGCACCATGGCTCCTGCAGGCATCATGTTGGGGACCACTGTTCTTAATTATGCACCTAAATACTCAGACTCTATGTAATCTATCTATCTGTCAATTTAGCCTAATACATATTCATCCTGGGTTACAAGGTGGGCTGTCCCTTAAGGGGAAGTTAGGCTCAGCCTCACCTTGCCTAATTAACAAGAAGATGTGCTTTGGAGTGTGGGGCTTGGGCCAACCCCAAGGCCTGAGCAGTTTACCAGACATTGTATGAAGGTAGCCTTGAGGTATGGCTTCCTGTTACAGGGAGACTGCTCTTTCAGCCCTGATCTACACAGGGAGTTACTTTGAAATAACCCCCCCTCCCCTTTTTGAAATAATAAGCAGCATGTTCACACTACCAAACCTGTTATTTCAAAATAAGGGGCTGCTTATTTCGAAATTTGTACTTCTGCTTTCCTGGGAGAATAAAGCTTACTTTGAAATTGGTATTCTGAAATAGCGTTAGTGTGGATGCTCTCTTGCTGTTATTTCAAAATAACTAGTCCCCAGAGTAATTTGAAGTAATTACTTCCCAGTGGTTCCTGGAAGTCAAAGTAGTGCATCCACATTAATGGAGCCTGCCTTGGACTAATTTTGAGGATCCCCCATAGTGGAGACAAACTATTTTGATTTTGTTATTTAGGGAATTATTAATTTGAATTTAGTTATTTTGAAATAATTTCCTTGTGTAGACATGCGCTCAGACAGGAAGGAAATTGGGAAGGGCTTTGAGTGGCATCCTATTGTAGTGTAAACCTGCTGAGAGAGTGTAAGTGCTCTGGACTTCTTGCCCTGAGATAAAGGTAAAGAGAAGAAATTCCTGTGTAAGATTCACAAGAAACATTGAGTCAGAGAGGGCTGGGGAAGGTCTCCCTAAAACCTGGGGGAAAATGCCTGACTGGAACACTGGCACTGAGTAGCAGGAATAAAATCCTTCAGAGGACTGGGGGACTATGGAACCGAGCGAAGAGGGCAGGAACTTCTAGTTTTGAGCTAAGCTGTTATTTCGTTAATAGTCCAAAGAAAACACACGATTGGCCATTGGTGGTGGCTTGTTCTTTTGAATGAGGGAGAGACACCGTGGGAATGATAGAATCTGTTGCTGGAGGAAGTAAATCTCACCACAATATTTTTGCTTTGATATTATATGCAATACATCACAATATGAGAGGTAATTACATGTTGAGTCAGAATCTGGTAAGAAACTGAACTCCACCATGCTTATGTTGCCAAGGGCCTACACATGATTTCATAAGGTGGCATGTGCTTTTCATATTGCCCTCTGTGGTAAAATGAGCAGTTCTCAAAAGACATTTGGCAGAATTTTAGCAAGCAGAGAACTATTCCTTTTATTCTGCTAACCTGACAAAAAACCTTTGTGCACTGACCTAAAATGAGATTGGACAGAAGCATGAATTCTGATCCATTTATTCAATGTAACCTCCAGAAACCCAACTTCTTTAATCATACATTAACCTTGGTTGTGCAAAATAAAGCAAAAATGAGAACATTACTGTCTTTTTCTATAAACAAGCAGAGCATTTAATTCAATACTCTATGGAAAGGGAAGATTTAGATAACCCACTTGACACTCTGCCATTATTGAGTTCTGTAGGCTTCCCTTTATTTGTAGAAATAAACTTTATATCCCACAAGTCCATTAAGCCAAAGTTTAATTGAACTCTTTCAATCTGAATGAAGTACAGATCTTTCTGATTTGGTATATACTGTAAGAAAGCATTTTGAAACCTAAAGTGCCACTAAAAAGTGTCTGCATACGGGCCACGTCTAAACTTACCATGCTGGAGATCTATCTTCTTGTATTAAATTTAGTGAGTCTAGGAAAGACCCACTAAATCAAATGCTGATGGCATCCCTGGTTGGTGACGGGAGTCCTCTCAGTCACGGGGAGTAAGGAAACCCAATGGGAGTGTTTGCTCCCATCAGCCTCCCAGTGTGAAGATGGCGCCAAGCATGTCGACTCCGGCTATGTTATTTACGTAGTTGGAATTGCGTACCTTAAGATGACCTTCTGTGTCTAGTATTGACCTTCTGGGTCTAGTATACATTCTGGGGCTGCTGTGGTTTTTTGGAATTCAGTAGTGCATTCAGGTGAAAAGATGAGATTATATTAACATTTTAGTAATACTGGCCTTAATCCAGCAAAGCATTTCATCACATGCTTTAAGATCAGCATAATTTATGTGCTTTGCTAGCACCAGTAGACTTAAGAACATGAACTTTCAGAGTTAAGCATGTGCTTATGAGCTGTGCTGATTTAGGGACATAATAGGTTATGTCATGCAGACATTACTCAGGCAAAGCTCCCCTTTATTTAAGTAGGTGTTTTCTGAATAAGGACTAAATTATCCAGTGGGAGTGATTACTATTGGTTTGGTCCTGGTTCAGTAGCTTTGGCAGAAAATTATTTCCTCTGCTGCCAGAAATTAGACAGCACACAGACTGCTACTCAAACTAGGTGCTAAGTTCTAGGAGTTAGTCCTTACTAGACTATCATTGTAGGTTTGGTGGCAGAGGCTACTTGAAAGATCTGGAATGGGAGATGGAGTTTGAAGAAACAGCTCAGATTTTCAAAGGCCTGTGTCTTATTTACACTTGGATCTCTTTATCACTCTAAAAAGCTAACAGGGCTTTAATGTGGACATAAATGTAATTTACTCCCACTTACTATTGCCAGAATAGTGTAGAGAGACTTTAGTGTTAAATAAAAGCAGATCCTAAATCTTCAGTAGTACATTCATCTCTATTAGGAAACAGGTTTTGCCTTCAGGTTAGTAGTCTATTAATACCTCAGCTTCATCAGAGTCATTCAGGTAATTGACTAAACCTTTTTTGAAATGGAGCTATTGATTGAAATTGTATGGACATGATAATTCAAGACAGTTTCTACTAATATCTTTACATTCTAAAGCTTGACTATTGTGGAAAACTTCAAGTGAGATTTATACAATATTGCTTTGTCTCTCTGTATTTACATATGCTTTGACAGCTCTGTGGGACATCCCTTTACCTTGTAATCTGTCAACTGATGTACTTTGATAAATATAAACGAATTGGGCCTTTTTTGCTGCTGGATTTGTAATATAGCTCTTTCACTTTACTGCAGCCAAACGCATCACCCTCAACAATGAAGGCATACACTATATAAACAATTAGCAACTCTAATTGGCACCGCATTTGCTGGAAATCTTAGAGCTACACATATATCGTACAGCTATCTATATATCTATATACTTTAGTGTACATCTGTCAATATGTGTGTCTGTCTGCAAGTCCATTTGTTCAAAATGGTAAGAGCTAGGGCTACCAAATTTGGTATGCAGCTTCCTCTTCTGCTAACTTAAAGAAAGGTCAGGGTTTGGTTATGCCAGGACAACTGGAAGCCCTTGGAAAAGGACTGTTTTCCACAACATGAAAAGGGAGGGGCTACTGTTCAGAGGAACGTGATGCTGAGAGAGGCATCTGCAGGCAGTAAGCCTGCAGATGAGAGCTATCCTGCAGAGTATCCGCTGGGAACAGTAGCACCACCAAGGGAGAGGCCAACAGGGCAGTGGTTCTGCCATCTTGGCTGCAAGCACACTGGGTAGGTAGCCCCCCTGACCTAAACCCTCCACCTTCTCTGGCCCTTGGCTTCAGCACCGGGTGAGCAGGGGAGAAAATGCCACTGGCAACCAGGGCTGGGGGCCTGAGGGGAGAGAAAATGCCCCTGGCAGCCAAAGAGCAGAAGGCTGAGTGGAGAGAAAACACTCCTAGCAGCCAGGGGTGCAGGATTTGGGGACAGAAAATGCCCCTGGGAGAGCTGAGAGTGGAGGGCTGGGGGGAGAGAAAAGGCCCATGTCAGATAGGACCCCTTCCCCTGAGCCCGTCCTCACTCCACAACCCTTACTCTTGCACCCCCCCATCCTCCTGCTCTGTCCCCCAACATTTCCAAGGCCCTGCCCTCTGACTCCCACACCCCTACTCCACCAGTTCCCTGGACCCAGGAAACACTGGGAAAGTCTGTTAGTACATACATACATACATACATATATATATATATAAATAATAATAAATACTGCAGTATTCCAGCTACTAATCTGAGATTTCCTTTTGGTCAGTGTTCACTGTTTAATGGTGGGCACTGCGCATGAATATATGAAATGGCTAGTATATTAACATTAGTGTTTTCTATATTCCCCAACCCTCTAAAAGGTGGAGGTAGTTCATGGCCCATAACACTGAAACATTCACCAGTAGAATTGCCCTGTTGAATTTTACTGGTTTAGTGCTCTGGCTCACTGGCTATAGTTAGTGAAAAAAATCTACCCCCATTCCTTTGCCTCCCACTGATTACCACAAGAACAGCTTTCGCAGGGCTGAAAGGAAAACTGGGCCATAATACCTTGTTCAGGTTCTACTTCCATCGCAGTCAGTGAGTTTCCCCTGTATAAGTGAGACTAGAAAAGGGTCCTAATATACTAAAGAAAGACAATACTTTCCATCTGTGCTTCAGAAAGATGGTGTTAATGAGTTGACTTTTCACTATCTGGTGTTGATTTGTTCTTACCAGTTTTTAAGTATTAAACATGCCTTGATGCCTAGACACAGGGGAAGTAAGAGCAACTCACTCAGTGGAACGGTATAATGACTGGATGTATCAGTCCTGCTATTTTAACTATAGATGTGCAAGGATACTACAATTTGGCAAAAATAACTGATCAAGCATTTTAGCTTCAATCTTGTAAAGATTCAATACTGAGGACATGAGAAGCATGCAAACAAAGGACTCAAAATTGCATCTGTCTGGCAGCAATTACCAGAGATAAAAATCCATGAAAAATAACATACCTAGCTCCACTCGTTAAACAGTACTAGATAGCAGGAAACAACTGATTTGCATGTGTCTATGAATGAGAGAGAAACCCATAGAAATGAAATGATTGTAATAATCTCTCCTTCACTTAGACTACGTCTACACTGTGGGTTTTGCCGCAAGAGCCTATGCAAATGAAGTGCAGATTAGCATATTGCCATGCTTCATTTACATAATTAATTAGGGTCCATTTTTGCACAAGAGGCTTTTGCACAAAATGGATCTGTGTAGACAGCTCCTTTTTTCGCAAAACCCCCCTCTTGTGCAAGAGCCGTTCTTCCTCATTTTTTCAGGAAGATTAATCTGTAATTCCTGGAGACACAGGCCAATCCTGGAGGGTTGGCAACTCTGGCCTGTTCAAAGCTAGATATTATACAGAACTTCTCTTAAAAACTGCATGCAGTTGTGTAGTGGCTGCTTTGTACATGCAGATGTTGTAATCAAGCTACTTAAAAGTAATCAGATTGGCTCATAAAATGATTTTCTTAACCTCAAAAGAATCCCCATGGCCTTTCCTAAAAATGATCTGAACAACTTAATCTTGCATCTAGCTATCTTTATCTTTGATATCTTCTTTTAAAATGGCAACTGAACAGTGCCTGCAGCAAGATAATATGCATCAGAGGTTTGATATGTAAGGATCTGCATGTGGAATGAATTCCATTGTCAAGAGCCATGTGCTTTCAATAATTTCTGGCAGACTTCTTTACCATTTTAGTTTTACATTTCTTAGGGTACATCTAGGCAGTGGGGCTATTTTGGGATACCAGAGGTTTCGGGATACCATCTTTGTAACACACCTATTATTTCGAAATATTTTTTGAAATAACAGACACTCTATTCTGGCATCCCTGTAATCCTCATTCTATGAGGGTTAAGGGATGTCTCAAAATAGCACATTATTTTGAAATTTGGCACTGTGTAGATGCACCAAATTTCTAAATAAACTATTTCAAAATATAATCAAAATAAGATATGCAATTTGCATAGCGCAAAGTTTATTTCGAGTTTAGGGTGCTGTGTAGATACATCCTTATTTAATGGACTCTCTCCTAATAGAAGCAAAAGAGCATGTTTTCAATATCTTAACAGCAAAGTAAGAAGTTGTTGTATCTTGCACCCTGTTTGCTGTCTTGTGCATACCATGATGAGATCTGTCTGAAAACTTGAGATTATGAAAAATATCAGCACAAGTTTCTTCTTCCTCTGGGTTTGAATAAACCACTTTGTGCAACTTTATTGTTGATACTTTTAATTGAGGATTTTAATCAACCTGTTTATCAGGATATGGGGGGATCATTACTGAACATTTTCATTTATTAAAAGCTGTGTTTTCTTGCCAACAAAGGGGTTGCACATAGCATGTCAATTAAAAAAAGATACATAAAAATGTTAAGAATTGTAAAAAAACCCCTGACATTTGCATTGAACACTTTTTTTGTGGACATCTTTTTCTGGAGCATAGGGGTGAAAGACCTTTTTTTAGAGAAACTCCAGCATTAGGAATGGCGCCCAATGGCCCTTTCACAGCACAGCTCTGGAGGAAAAACATAGAGTGCTTCTGAGCAGTCACATTTACCTCCTGCTGCCTCCCTTGGGGCCAAAGCTTTGTTTATTTCAAGAACATTAACAAGTTGATATTATTTATATCAAAGTAGCAGGGCCTCATTGTGCCATGCACACTTATGAATTCCATTTAGTTTGATGAACTCTAATTATGACTAATATTCAGAGTGGTACTAAAAATCCATTTTTATGGCAGAAGACAGACCAGGTTTGTGATTCATAAACAGGGCCACCAACAATTGAACAATCTGACTTGGAGGATTCCATGGAGGCTGAGCATAAATCCTCCTCTGCCACCCACTCCAGTGGCCGGAAGGAGGGAAACAGCAGCAAGAAAATGTGTCAAACCCTGGATTTAAAGGGTCAGGTGGTCTCTAGCAGAAGTGGGTTACCTCATCAGATGGCTGAGCAAGAGGAGTGGAAAGCTGGAGGGACCTGGTCCCTTGGAAGGATGCAGACCTAACCTCCAAGGAAAGCTAAGCATTTAGAGGGAAGTAATTGCATTCAGGTGGGTTATTCCCTCTCCCCCGCTCCATAATCTGTAAATCTCCACTGCTGAGTAAAGTGTATCTAAGAAGTTCCTTTGCAGAACCTTACCTTGGTCTCCTTACTCCAACAGTCATGTCTCTGAATAGCAAAGCTACACACAGGGGTGCTCAGGTGGGGGATCTATAGGAACAGTATGTTTAAACTACTGGGAAAACTTGAGAGTTCTCTTCTACCCTTGGGGCCTAGGTCATCTGGATTGTGGGGGGGTCTCCATCGTCCCAAGGAGTCATACCCTGGGAGTGTGCTTAAGAAGCCAGTGCTAGGAGAAGTATGAGGACACTGCCCAGACGACTGGGTTTGGATGCACGTGGGAATCCAGACTTTACTTTGGATCAGATGATAACAGCCTGGGATCAGTGCTGGGGGAGAATGCAACCTGTCTAGACCAGAAGCACAGTTTCTGCCCTGAAAAATTAATCTTGTTTGCGACAAGATGAAAAGAACAGTTGGGGAATAGATAAGAGCAAGTCTTGGGTGGTTAGATGTATAGGCACTTAGGCTACGTCTACACTGCAACACTATTTTGAAATAACTAGCACTATTCGGAAAAACTTAGTCCACGTCTACACAGCAGACAGTTATTTTGAAATAGTGTCAAAATACTGTCAAGCTGGAAGACTTTTTACTCTGACTCCTGTGACCCTCATTGTATGAGGAATAAGGGAAATGGGAGGAAGAGTACTCTGTTTTGAAATAAGTGCTGGGTAGATGCTCCCTATTTTGAAATAAGCTATGCAATTGACATAGCTCAATTGGTGTAGCTTATTTCGAGGTAAGCCCTGCAGTTTAGACGCACCCTTAAAGTCCTCTGGCAAACCCATTTCAGCATAAAGTTAACAAAAGCAGCATTTACTGTAATTTCTCAGAATTAGAAATGAATGCTGAACTCATGGGTACCTTAAATCTCTGGAGTTAAACTGGGTGAGGATCTGGGCCATGAGAATGAACCAGTAAAAATATTCAGTTGAACCTGGGTTTTAGCTACAGTGTAACTGTAGCTTCTCTCTGGCTCACCACATCCTATAAGCACTTCATTCCCACCTGCCTGTCAGAGCTGCAGTCCCCCTGGGAATGTCAATGAACCTGAAAGGCTGTGTTCTATTCTTTTACAGTTCCCTTATGTTTTGATGTAGAGATGTCACAGCACAATAGGGGATTAGTGGGATGTCTACCTTGCTGGCTGTTGTTTAAACCAGTCTGGCTTTTACTTGCAATCTATTTTTAAAGTTTGTTTCAAATTGTTTGTTTTTCCCTTTTGGCGTGTGGGCTTAGAATGAACCCCTGTCCAGTTCCCAAAAGGGACTGTTAGTGTCCCAGCTAGGTGAACAGGGCACTTATATGTAATTTGATTAATTTGGAATACCTATACAAATTGTTTCTTAAAAACTGTTTTAGTACTGAAATGAGCATTGTTTGTCTCAGGTCTGTGAAAATCTCCAGAACATTAAACACTACATAGGTTGGTGACAATGCTACCAAAAACCAGGCAAATTCAGAGATGATGCAAAGCCTGTTATGCAGACCGTTACACTTAAACATGCTGACATCTGAAGTCCAAGGGAGTTTCCTTCTCCTCTTAGTCCTAATTTATATTGGTTTAATTCAAGTGAAACAAGAGTGGTATAAACAGGTGTAGGAGCTAAGAATCATGCCTGGGAGAAAAGAAGCGATGTCTAACTTACAGCTCCATACATAACTTCTAAACTTGCAGAGCAGTGAAAGGAAGGCTTTGTCTAAAAGGATAAGACCCTTTGTCTCCCCATTAAGTCACTGAACAACCATGCATGTTCAGTGGAGATATTTCTGTTATCTTCCCCTGAGTCTGACCTTTCTGCACAGATCAAGCCTCTAGGAACTACTGTTTCATATATCTGCACAGCACCTATAGCAATAGGGCACTGATCCCAGACAGACCTTTCAGATGCTACCATAATAAAAATAAATGACATGATAGAATGTAAATACAAATAATTAAATCCATGTTTCTTTCCACTGAAATAAGTTGTTTTATTTTTTTCTAGCTCCCATTTTCTAAAGAACCTGTAGATAGTCACACTAATAAAAGCACTTTCCTTATCTTTGTCATAAGGAGCTTAGTCATCCTATTGAGAATCCCTTCAAGTCTGGTTTCAGTAGTTGTTGAGTTTGCAGATCATTTTTACATGTGCCAGATAGTATAAACTTCATGGCTATGTTAAATAGCTATAGTTCAATAACTCACTCCACCAGCCTGCTTATTACACCCCTGCCACTCTCTCATATCCACCAGCTTTGGTTACTACTAGCCAAATGACTCCAACACATTCCCACTCCTGATTTTTTACCCAGAACCAAGTGCTCTGAATATCCAGTTCTTCCCTGGGCCATTGAGAGGAATAATAAGGCTTGTTACCCCTTTCAAAGGGACTACAACTAGCAGTTTGTCACATTGACCAAAGCTGATAATTCAGTTCAAATACAGCACTAGAGTTTTTTTTATTCAAATAAAAACAATTTATTAACAGGATATAGGTTAAGCAATGCCAAAGAAAAGAGATAAAGTAGACATGTTTATAAGCAAATGAAAGTTAAAAATCTACATCTAAAACTTAATCTAGCAAGGTACTTGCTTAAGATGGTGTCTCTCACCAATTGCTCTTTGGCCTGCAAGGGTGACTGTTTCTGTTAGGACCTGACACAAAAGAACAGTAGGCTGATTCCCACTGTCTTCCTAGGTGAAATATATCCTAGGGTTCTTTGACCCTCTCTTTTAAAGGCCAGCAAGCAAATGGTCTGGCAGCACTTTATAGGCTAACAAAACATGTAGATGGTATCGTGAGCTTTCGTGGGCAGTGAATCATTGAAATGGGTTATTCTGAAGTTCATTCAAGCTGTGAAGGAGACATGAATTCTGCTAGTGAAGGAAGTTCCATATTGGTTCCTTCCCCTAAAGTGGTATGCTAAAATGCAAAATGATTTGTTTCTGCCCTCTGTGATGCAAATGAATGGCTTCTTGACATATGATTGTGAATTGACTCTGACACCTGGCTAGATGCATCAGCTTATCCTTATCTCGGGAAAGTCTGTTTCCCCCTTCCCGGGCTTGTCTGGGAACCATGTTTTAGCTCCATGTTTTCTTCACATTTGTGAGGTCCCTCAGCATTTACTGAATATATGCAAAACAGAAATAGTAGTGATCAGTTTTCCAGTGACAGATCATTTAAGGTATGCCAAATACAATTTTACACTAGAATTGGTGCACATTGAACTGGTCAGGCCAGCTGAAACTCCCCACCAGATACCAGTGACTCCCTTGCCCTCTTACATTGGGATGCTGGTAGGGCCACAATGTTATAAAAAAACTTGACATTTCTATTCTATGGTAAATGTCAATATTTTGACTTTGTTCCAGTTAGTATAAAAACAAATTTTGACATGTCAGAATTCCCTATGGAATGCAAAATGTCATTTTCTAACTGGACTTATCCATGACCATACTGTTACTCTTCAGTGGGCTGAAAATGAACTGGTTGTTTTTGTTTACTCTGTTTACTTACTTTCAACTAGTATCAGGTATTAAGACACTAGTAAAAGTCTTACATGACTTCTTTAAGATACCCTTCACTTTATGATCTCCAAAGAAGTCCAGGACCAGATCCTTCAGTGGTTTAAATAAGCATAACCCACTGACATTTATAGAACTACCTGAGAAAAATTCTTCCTGCTCTCCAAACCATGAAACATGGCAGGATTCAGTCTGGTCTTTCTTCTGGATTTCATATTTTTGACTCATTTACCATCTTGTTGCTCATCTGTTATTTCTGATTCTCCATCTCTGTTAAGTAAACAATACAAAGGTCTCTCAGAGACCCCTGGGTATCTAGAGGATGCTTATATCTACCAATATAGGGATATACTACTTTAGTCCCTCTAAAGTACGACTGTTTTCTGAAAAAGTCAGCTTCGTACTTAACATATTTGATCAGGCCTTATGATCTCTAAAGAAGTCTTTGGAACAGAGTCTTCATGACCAGAAGTCATGTAAGACTTTTACTAGTGTCTTATTACCTGACACTACTTGCAAGTAATATTCTTGGCATCAGGAATTATGGGTTTGACCAATAGCTCACTGAGAATATGTCTGCACTACAGGACAAAGTCGAATTAAGATACGCAACTTCAGCTACATTAATTGCATAGTTGAAACTGAAGTAGCTTAATTTGGCTTTTGGCGCTATCTACACTGCAGAAAGTCGAAGAAAGAACACTCTTCCTTTGACTTCCCTTACGCCTTGTGAAAGCAGGGTTACCAGCGTTGACCAGAGTACCCCTCTCAGTTCAAATTAGCTGTTTCAACTAGACAGCTAACTTGAACCTTGGAAGATCAACAGTGGCAACTTTGATTTTCCTCTGTAGTGTAGATGTCCTGAAGACTGTGGAAAGACTCCCATTAGACAGATTGTAAATTGGAATAGCTACAGCAGTAAGGCTAAATGCAAGGTTGTTGACCCTTGATTTTATAGTGTGTGACAATCACACAAATTTACACCATTGAAAATCTTGCCTGTTTGACTTCCAAACAGTGATATTTGGCTCAGTCTCTGTAGCTGTTAAATTGTGTCTATTTACTTTTACTGCCAAATGTGCTATGTTAACAATGTAGTACTAAGACACTTTTGCAAGAACAAACTGGACTTTAATCTGCCTCATGTATCAGCAAAATTGCGAGATAAATTCTAATTTCAGATTCTTTGACCAGTAATGATGTAAGGAGCAGAGAAGAACACAGCTTGTATTTCAGATACGGTTGAGTTGACTGAGCTGGCAGTTAGAAAAATCATGTTTTGATTTGTAAGATGAGCACATCCTCCCTGGATGTCACTGACATTAAATATGGAGCCTTGCAAGGGATGAAATCCTGACCTCAAGCTAGACCCCTGATGGTTCTACTGCTGACTTCAGTGGAGCCAGGATTTTTCAGTGTCTCACACACAAATCATTTTAATAGTTCTAAATGTCTGGGTTTATAATAGAAGTGAATAATCTTTGCAAAGAAATCCTTCTATAAATGTCATGCACACGTTTTTGCTTCTTTCCTTGTCAAATCTGACCACAGAATGCAGGCAAGCCGATTACACTGACTTCAGCAGGTGCTGGGCGTGGTCACTTTAGGATAGAATTTGGCCCTTGAACATTATGTATACCTGATGGGGTAATAAACCAACACACACCATGCATTTTAATGTAATTCCTTATTATTGGTTCACCTGTTGATTGGAATTCCATGGTATAGCCACAGTTAGAGCTCGTATAGTCTGCATTCCTCTCTCCAAAGAGGAATGCAAATGAAGCAGATCTAAAATTCAAATGAAGCGTGGATTTGCAAATCTCATGCTTCATTTGCATAATCATGCAAGAGTGCTTTTTCGAAAAAGGGTTTAAAAAAAAACCCCTGCTCTAGTCGGGGTTCTTTTGGAAAAAAACCAACCCTTTTTTGAAAGAACCTGTACTCCTGAAAAAATGAGGAGTACAGGTTCTTTTGAAAAAGATTTTTTTTTTCCTGAAAGAACTTCAGGGTGTTTTTCGAAAACCCCTTTTTCGAAAAAGTGCTCTCACGTGATTATGTAAATGAAGCGTGAGATTTGCAAATCCGTGCTTCATTTGAATTTCTGATCTGATTCATTTGCATTCCTCTTTTGAGAGAGGAATGTAGTCTAGACATAGCCTTGGATTCAGGCTTTTAAAGGTCTCCAAGCAAAACTCAAGTTCAGAGCGCAAAGTGGTCCAATGCTTTCAAATGCATGTGCACATTTTAAAGTCATGCCAATGCATGTGGTTTGAGCCACCTCTACTACTATTTAAGAAAGTGTATTCTATGTTCACAATATAATAGCTTACTCCATGTAGCCATTTAGCTCTGAGCAATAACTACCTCAATTTCTCTAGCTGAGAAATGTAAGATAATTTTTTTAAAGGAACCTTGGCTGGTTTCCCATAATAGTAAACCCTCAAAGGTAAGTTGTTTAAATAGTTTAGTTCAAAATGGCTTTAGTCTCTTCAGTCTTTCTTTAATGATACATCTTAGTTTTTTACAAGCCTTGCATTTCATGCACAAGCTGCTTAAGCATTGTATAGTTAACACAGTGGAAAGCTAAATATTTATGTTTTAAGGACTAAAATTGCAACCCAGATACCATCAATAGGCAACATTTATAAACAGTAAGGCTGCGTCTAGACTGGCCAGTTTTTGCGGAAAATCAGCCGCTT
>CM057846.1:185001436-185023085 GCA_030068395.1 Apalone spinifera | reverse complement strand
TCTTGGGTGTATAATACACACACACCACTCACTGCCCTGACCATCGGCTGACAAGCACCTGAAAGACTAACAAAACATGTAAGTGGTATCGTGAGCTTTTGGGGGTACAATCCACTTCAAGTTGTACCCATGAAAGCTCATGATACCCTCTACATGTTTTGTTAGTCTTTAAGGTGCTGCTAGACTATTCATTGTTTTTAAAGTTTTTCCAGTTACAGACTAAGTTGGCTACCCCTCTGAAAACCTAATAGTGGTTCAGATGAAATTTATACCCCGAATAAAAAAAAAAAGAGGACCATAAAAATGCTACTATGGCTAAATAACAAAATAAAAGACATGGTTAAAAGCAAAAAAAGGCATCTTTTAAAAACTGGAAGACAAATCCTACTTAGGAAAATAGAAAGGAGCATAAGCTCTGAAAAATCAAATTTAAAAGTATAATTAAGCAGGCTAAAAAAGAATTTGAAGATCAGCTAGCAAAAGCCACACACAACATTTTGTTGTTTAGTTTTTAAGAATATCAGAAATTAAATTAATTTCTTTTTCTCCATCTTCATTGCAGATGATGCAAAGGAAGTTCCTACACCTAAGTCCTTTTTTTAAGTGACAAATCTGAGGAACTGTTCCATAGTGTGGGTTTAATAAGAGGTGGTTTAGAAGACATTATTGTTTGTTTTATCAATAAGTCAGCAAGACTAAATAGTATTCATCCAAGAGTTCTTAAATTCAAATATGAAATTGGAGAACTCCTAACTCTGGCATGTACTCTTGTTGCTTATGTCAGCCTCTGCACCAGATGACTGTAATGCTGATTTTAAAAAAAGCTCCAAGGGTAATCTTAGCAATTACCAGCCAGTAAGTCTAGCTTCAGTACCATACAAGTTGTTTGAAACTATAGTAAAGAACAGAATCACCAGACCCAAGAATGAATGCACTATGTTGGAGAGAATTCAGCATGGCATTTGTAAAGGGAAATCATGCCTCATCAATCTATTAGAATTCTTTGGGGAGGTGGAAGTCAGTGAGCACATGGACAAGAGTTTCAGTGGTCCTCAAACTTTTGTACTAATAACCCCCTTTACAGAGCAAGCCTCTGAGTACAAACCCCCTTATAAATTAAAACACTTTTTATAGATTTAACACCATTAGAAATGCTGGAGGAAAAACGGGGTCTGGGGAGGAGGTTGACAGCTTGTAACCTCACAACTCCCTGTAGTAACCATGAAGTAGCCTCACAACTCCCTGAGGGGTCTCCACCTCCAGTTTGAGAATCCTTGTGTACTTCGACTTTCAGAAAGTCTTTGACAGGGTGCCACATCAACATATCGTAAGCAAAATAAAAAGTCATGGGATATGAAGGAAGATCCTCTCAGCAAGCAGTAAACAGTTTAAAAAAAAATCAGGAAATAACGGGTAGGGATAAACTGTCAGTCTTCACAATTAAGAGAGGTAACTGTGGCAAGGTGCCCCCCAGATGTGTATATTGGGACTAGTGCTGTTCAACATATTTATATATGATGTTGAAAAGGGGGTAAATGGTGGAGGCGGCAAAGTTTGTAGACATTCAATTTCTCAAGCTAGGTAAGTCCAAGCAGATGACAAAGTGTTACAAAAGAATCTCACAAAAGTAGATGAGTGGGCAGCAAAGTGCAGATTAAATTCAATGTTGATAAATGCAGAATAATACATATAGAAAAACATGATTCCCACAGTACCTAAAAAATCCCCACTGTCCAGCAGGAGCGGCCCTAGACGAGCTGCTGGCAACTGGTGCCCTAGGTGAAAAGTGCGATCGGCGCTGCCGCCTCCAAAGCCCTCAACGGCCGTTTATCTTGGCACCCTAGGCGACCGCCTAGTTCGCCTGTATTGACGGGCTGCCACTGCTGTCCAGTCTAAATTAGTTGTTACCACTCAAGAGACTGCAAAGTCATTGTGGATAGTTCTGTGAAAACAGTCGCTCAATGGTCAGTAGCAGTTAAAAAAGCTAGCAATGTTAGGAATCATCAGAAAAGAGTTAACTAATAAAAGAGTAAATATCATAATGCCACTATATAAATCCATGCTATGTCCATGCCTTGAATACTGGGTACATTTCTGGCTACCCCAGTTCAGAAAAGATATATTCAAAATGGAAAAGATTCAGAGAAGGGCAACAAAAATAATTAAGATGATGGAAGCTGTTCCCTACGAAAAGATATTAAAAAGATAGATTCTTCAGCTTGAAAAAGAGATGATTGGGGGGGGATGTGATAGAGGTCTATAAAATCATGAAAGGTGAGGAGAAAGTGAAGAAGGCTATTCACCCCTTCACTCAGCACAAGAACCAAGGGTCACCCCATGAAATATAGGTTTAAAAGCAAACAAAAGGAAGTATTTTTTTCATACAATATACAGTCAACTTGTGGAACGTGTTGCCAGGGAATATTGCAAAGGTCAAAAGTATACCTGGATGATTCAAAAGAGAATTTAGATAAGTGCTTGGAGGTCCACCTATAGCTATCAGCCAAGTTGGATAACCCTCTGACTGCCAGACACTGGGACTGGACGGCAGAGCATGGATTACTCTGTAATGGCCATGTTCTTTTCATTCCTTCTGAAGCATCAGGAATTGGCTACTGTCTGAAGATAAGATACTAGGCTAGATGGTCTGACCGAGTATAGCTGTTCTTATGTTTGTACTAGATAGTCTCTTGTCAATGCAATATATTGCCCAATGGCAGGCACTAATTGCATAGCTGCTCTCTGAAAAGACTTGAAGCAGGAACTATCTCCACTACACAACATGGCTATGTCTAGACTGGCATGATTTTCTGCAAATGCTTTTAATGGAAAAGTTTTCTGTTAAAAGCATTTTCAGAAAAAGAGCATCTAGATTGGCACGGACACTTTTCCACAAAAGCACTTTTTGCGGAAAAGCGTTCATGGCCAATCTAGACACGCTTTTGCGCAAAAAAGCCCCGATCGCCATTTTCGCGATCAGAGCTTTTTTGCGCAAAACAAATCTCAGCTGTCTGCACTGGCCCTTTTGCGCAAAACTTTTGCGCAAAAGGGACTTTTGCCCGAACGGGAGCGTCAAAGCTTTTCCGCAAGAAGCACTGATTTCATACATTAGGAAGTCAGTGCTTTTGCGGAAAATCAAGCAGCCAGTGTAGACAGCTGGCAAGTTTTTGCACAAAAGTGGCTGATTTTCCGCAAAAACTGGCCAGTCTAGACACAGCCCATATCTTCCTTCCAGATAGCAAATACAGGAGGGAACTATTCATGCTCACATATAAGTTATAAATAGAGGCTTGCTTAAAGTGCATGTTAAAAGCTAACGGATGCAGCATCAGCTATCATAGTAAATTATTTCTTCATGCTTCTGGCCAGAAATTGTATAAATATTTTCTTTGTGTTTACATTAATGCAGAAAATAATTTGCAATATTATTTGTAGGTAGTTGAAGTGGTAGGTTTTTATTTAATATCCTAATGACATTTCATTGCCAAACCTCTAACTGCATTCATTACAGATTGTAAACCACATAGCTCAACAGCACTCTTAGGCTACATCTAGACTGGCATGATTTTCCGCAAATGCTTTTAACGGAAAAGTTTTTCCATTAAAAGTATTTGTGGAAAAGAGCGTCTAGATTGGCACGGATGCTTTTGCGCAAAAGCACTTTTTGTGGAAAAGCGTCCGTGCCAATCTAGACGCGGTTTTGCGCAAGAAAGCCCTGATTGCCATTTTAGCCATCGGGGCTTTTTTGTGCAAAACGGTTCTGGGTTGTCTACACTGGTCCTCTTGTGCAAAAGCATTTGCGCAAGAGGGCTTTTGCCTGAGCGGGAGTGTCATTGTATTTGCGCAAGAAGCACTGATTTTGTACAGTACAAAGTCAATGCTCTTGCGCAAATTCAAGCGGCCAGTGTAGACAGCTGGCAAGTTTTTGTACAAAAGCAGCCGCTTCTGTGTAAAAACTTGCCAGTCTAGACGCAACCCCAGACTGTAAATGCCATGAAGAGAAAATGAACAATAGAATTCCACAACGAGGCCATTTAGAATCAAGACAACCTGTTGTAATATTCCACATTGCTAACAAACATACTTATTGACCTTTATAGGAGCAGAGTTAATCCCACACTTAAATGTTTCTGAAAATCTCACTCTAGGAAGCCAGAAGAACTTTAGGTGGAGATGAAGAATCCTCTTGCAAACATTCACCCCTGACAAAAGAGGATACTGTTTGGGCACGAGGCTTTTCTCCTGTAGATTCAACTGAAAGAAGTTGTAATTGGGAAAGCCAGCTGTGGTTGTATACATTGGTGAGAATTTTTCCTGCCTAATGAGATGACCTAACTAATGCTGAGTACAAATGAGAGGGAGTGGTTAGCACAGACTAGCCTGAGAGTTGATTATTTTTAAAGTTGGGTTGGAGTCAGCCTATTACTTATGCATTCTGCTAATCTGCACTTACTGAAAAACAGCTGACTTTCCTTCCAAGCGACAGTACTGATGAGATAACTAATCAACTTGCTAGAGCTTCCACATGGGGTCTCTGCTTTCCTGAATAAATACAGAGCCTTCAGTGGTCAAAATAGATTGTAGTGAAGATCTACCTAGCTCTAGTGAGCCATTGGTGTAAATGGGCCTTACAAAAGCGCTGGTGCTGTGGGAGAGGGGTGTAGGGATGCACATGCGTATGTGCCAAACAGAGGGAGAATAAGCTCTAAGGATGGATAGGCAAGAACAAGCTTTTCAAGGAATCTGGTTAGGAGGGGTCCTCTTTGAAAGCAGAAGCTGCTGGCAGGAGGAACTATCTCCAGAACACAAAGCAAGAGCAAGAGTGCACCCACACCAGAGGGAGGGACACTACAAAGCTTTCCAATCACAGAGGACTGAGAGGTTCCCCTTCTGGCTCAGGGTGGAGATTACAGGGGTGTGAATTATTCATCCACACCCCTGAATGATATAAATTATACTGACCTAAGCCCCAGTGCAGACAGCGCTACGTAGGCAGGAGAGATTCTCCTACCTACATAGGTGCCTCTTCTTGCAGAGGGAGGAGTTATTGATCTGAAGAGAGAGTTCTCTCTTGGGCTATCTCTACACTCATGGCTTCTTGCACCAGAAATATGTAAATGAGGCTGTGTGGAATATTGCTGAGCCTCATTTGCATACCTAATGAGCTGCCATTTTTGCAGAAGAGGCTCTTGTGCCAGAAGCAGCTGTCTACGCTGCCCATTCTTGTGCAATAAAAACCCTCTTGCGCAATGCCGTCACCCCAATTACTTTTCAGGAAGAATGGCATTGTGCAAGAGGGTTTTTGTTGCACAAAAAGGGGCAGTGTAGATAGCTCCTTCTGGCGCAAGAGCCTCTTCTGCAAAAATGGCAGCTCATTAGGTATGCATATGAGACTAAGGGCTACAGTGTCCATTGGTACTCTATAAAATGCCTCTTGTATCACAGGCAAGGAGAGAACAGGGACTTCTTGGGGTTCATCATGTCTCATACAATAGGCTCCTATAACCTTCTGAATCTGTGGCCAATAATAATTCTTCTTTAACCTATCATAAATTCATGGTGCCCTCAAATGACAGCCAAAGAACAATCATTCACTAACAACAATAACTCCGCCTTATGCTAGGCAGGCACAACCAGTTGTTTGTATGTTCTCCCAGGGCTTTTATCCTTTCCCCTTGGGAACGTCTCTGTATAATTTCCAGTCCTCTTAAAACAATCCTTCCCTATTTCCCCTCAGTGGAGTACCCCTCAGCACAAGCCCACAGATGCTTCCTAGATGGGGGTCTGCTCTCTGTTCATTTGCCTGCAGACAACCTGAGCAGCCTCTGCACTTATCAGAGAGAACTCTTTTTCTTTCACCTCTGTAAGCAACTTTCTTCTGCTATGCAGGAGGAAATATTTCCTATTCCAGAATCTCCCACATTTACCAACAGAAGGATGTCTGTTCCATCAGTTTGGGTATCTCTACACAGCGGAGCTATTTCAGGTTACCTCTGGTATCTCAAACTAGCTATTCTGAGAATTAAGAACAAGCACATTATATCGAAACATAACAGGCTCACTGTTCTGACATCCCCGTAAACCTCATTGCAAGAGGAATAAGGGACATTTTAGAATAGTACCTTATTTCAAAATTTGGCACTGTGTAGACAGCGTCAAATTTTGAAATAAGCTATTTTGAAATAACATTGAAATAAGCTATGCATTTTGCGCTTATTTCAAGGGAAAGGTGCTGTGTAGATGCACCCTTTGATTTTTATGAATGAGGGATACCATAAATGAAGTAGATCTTGGCAAATAATTCAAAATGTATTATCTACAAACAGAATGTGATTTCCGCATATTGGTTTAGCACTAGAACTGATCCATGAATAGTGTCTTTACCTAATTTTTGGCTTGTATATTCATGAGCAATTCAATGAAATATTAAGTATTGGACATACAAAATTTGTGTTGTGTTGACTGACTGCATAGGTCACATGGCATGATTCTGCTCCTGTACTAGATTAATATAATATTTATAATCAGAAGACTATTAATAATAAATTATAAGGTTTTATTTAAATGTCTTCTGTCATACTTCTTTAAAATCCACTGTTCTTGCAAACATTCCCCAAAGAAACTTCATTTACTAAAATACATGCAGAAAAACACAAGAGGAGATGATACTGAGGACGAAAACTTGTATTAAAGATCTCACAAAATAGGTATAGATAATATTTCTGAATTTTCTATGACTTAAATGACTTTCCTTTGTGGCACCTTCATTAACTTCAAGTCCTGACTTGCACCTGTTTAAGAGTCTCTCTCTCCTCTCAACTGCTTTTGCTGTATTCACCCAGTTCTGATAGAAGCATGCAATAACCAAGAGAGAAAAATATGACAATAAAGTGCTATACTATTTTCCTTTTATTCGTCGTATTATTACTTAGATATATGTCACTGTAAATGCGGAAGTCTTGATTAATGGTTTACTTTCATCATAACAGTCAAACCAAAATTGCTAAGGAGTTTTTTGAATAGGATTAAAATAATTGGAACTATAAAATCTTTTCATCAACGTTGGACACTCTTTCTAGGTTTACTATTAGCTTTTCTTTCTATTCTAATCATCACAATCATTTAAGACCTCTTGGGTATGTACTTATGTAACTTCCCTATAATTATTTCTTCTTAATGTTATTGAATAGCTGGAAATTGATACCATAGGGAAATAAGTGTTACTGAATTCACAGTGAGATAATTTAGTTGTGACTTGAAAATGTGAAGGATTACTCCAGAGAATTTAATTTGGAGAAGAGTAATCCATTGCATGAATATTTAATTTCCAAAGTAGAAATGAAAGGCTGCATTCTTAAAAGCTTTGTGTACCATGTATGTAGTATATTTGTAAGGCTTTAGTTAGTTAGCCCAAGCAAAAAACATAGAAAGCATTATTTTCCAAGTACAAGGCACAGCTGTCCAATTTCCAGCTCCTCTTTTCTGTACCAGTTATCTGTTCTCCATTATAATCCCATCACAAGGCAAGAAACATGAAAACAGATGTTCCTACTTACAAAGAGGGTAAAGGGGGAGACAAAGGAAAAAAGGAAGGTGTAGCAAGTAAATGGTTGGTCTGTGTGCCTAACCTTAATTACCATGCCAGTGAGTAACTAACATACTTCTTAAAAGGCTATTTATATGCGGTGTGAGAGTGCTTGCTAATGGTTGGAACACGGGACTGGGAGATGGCACACCTGGTTTTAGTTGTGACTATTTTGCTGCTCTGTAGAGTGACCTTTGGCAAGTTAGTGTACACATTTTTCCATCTGCAAACTGAAACAAAGGTAGGTTGACAAAGCGCAAGACTAACTGAAGTTTATAAAGTGTTCTGAGATCTCTGCATGATAGGTGTACTAGAAGAGCCCTCCTCTGTTCTTGAATTAATGGAAATCTTACCAGGTTGTAAACAGCAATTCCATTCTGAAAAGTGACTCTATACAAATTTCACCATAGGATTCCATGTTCTTATAGCTCACAGAGTCAATATTAAATGTCCACACTTTCTACGTAAAGGCCACATGAGGCTAATGCTGGGTTAGTGAACTGGCCTTATGTATTCATGAATTCTGCAAAAGAACAGTGTAGAGGTTAGAGAAGGAACCAGAGAGTGAGGACTTCTGGGTTGAAATGTTGCCTCCCACTGAAGTAAAAAAGTTCAGCTGTTACTTACCCTCTTTTTCCTGTATGACAATTTTCCATGGTGCATTCAACACATCTAACCATAGCAGCCTAATACTTCTTATCCCAATCTGTGTGTTGAAAGCAGGACATTTGGAAGTAACTTATTGGTGGGCTAACAACCAAAAGTATAAATCTGTGGGGTCCAACACGCTAGCCTCTAGTGGCTATTTGGCTGGTTGAGTATGGCTAGTTGGCTTGAACAATGTGGCTATTTGGCCGGTTGAGTGTGGCTAGTTCTCTATAGCAGTAGCGTGGTTACTGCTTCAGAGCTGATTGGACACCATGGGTAATGATTATATATGTTGGAGAGTGTTGGTGGCTGCCAGTATGCATGCTGGGTTCTGAGAGTCAAGCTGGGTTCCTTCTTTCTCTCTTACGATATCCACTATAAAGATCCTGCAAGGTAAATGGTGTTCTCTCTTTAGTTAAGAACTGCAAGAGTTGCACACAGAAAGTCACTTGTCATGCATAACAACCTTCCCCTCTGGAATCCTACTGTCTTCTTAATATGGACTCACTTATAAATATAAGTCCCATGGAAGGCTAACACAGTAATATACAAATTATTAGATGTACACTGACTAGATGTATAAATTGCCCAGGGAGGTTGTGGAATCTCCATCTCTGGAGATATTTAAGAGTAGGTTAGATAAATGTCTAACAGGGATGGTCTAGACAGTATTTGGTCCTGCCATGAGGGCAGGAGACTGGACTCGATGACCTCTCGAGGTCCCTTCCAGTCCTAGTATTCTATGATTCTAGATCTGTAAGAGACTCAGGCTAAGACTACATTACACTTTTTTTTTTTTTTTGGAAAAAGGTACACAAAATGCCAAAATTATATTTTTTTTTGGAAGAGGCTTTTCTGAAATTTGGCCCATCTACACTGGGCCAGATTTTGGAAAATCCCCCTCTTTCGTAAGATCCCTTCTTCCTCATAGAACAAGGAAGACAGGGCTTCCAAAAGAGTATGTCTGCTCTTCCGCAAAAAAACGCTGAAGAGCAAACACGTTCCCTGGACCTAGCAAAGTTTTTCTGGGATACCTCAGATACCAAGGTATCCCGGGATACCCCTACAGTCTAGACATACACTCAGTGAGACAATAACTATTAGAACTCAGCAGTGCTATTTTGACGGTCAGGATTCAGAGTAGAACCCCTCTCTAAGCAATGTAAAATTATTGCCAAGTTGTAAGACTAAGATCTAATTCCATTTTCTTTTCCCTTGAGTCCCATATCTTTCTTCTTCTGTTTAGAAATGAATTAATAAGAGGTGGGCGGGGAGAAGATAGAATTTCTGCCAATATTCATTCCAGTTCTGAAGCAACTCCTGATTTATCTGTATCTGGATCAATTCTCTCCTGTAACAAGGATCCCCTTGGTGCATGAGAGGAGTGAGATAATTGGAGAGCCAGTCATGTCCACTCTAGACTCAAGCTTCCCTACCTCCAGCATAAGCTATAAGAACTCCCAACATGTTTTAATTTACAACAGCTGGCTATCATCCCAGTGTCTGTGAACTGGCACAGCAGAGCTCTCTTCCTCCTCTAACATTCTCTCTGTCTTGTGTTGTGGGCGCTAACTCAGCTAGTTTTACCACAACTGAGCATGCTCCTCCACCTGGGGAATTTAACTTGGCAGATCCATGGCCCTTTTATTGCATTTTGCAAGTGGCGAAAAAGAGGCCAGAACAGCCACGTCAGATAGTCTACCCCAATAAACAGAGACAGAGGCAATGCAGAACATCTAGTGTTCAAACAAAGCGTAAATAACACACAAGAAGTCTGGATTGGCTCTGACGAGGGAAATGTGAGCTGAAACAATCAGTGAGCTGTCAGTGTGCATATGAGACAAGAAAATATGTAAGATCCTTAGCCATAGTTAAATTCCCTTTACTAGAGTGGCACAAAAGCAACTTAAAGAAGGTTTAATTAGGCAGCCAAGACTGCAGGCTGCATCTGGGAATCCTCAGCTGGCGTCAAGAGGAGAAAGAATAGCTGGAGCATGATGCATTCAAGTAATTGTGAGTTGGAACATTTTTGACGGAGAAAGTTAGAAAAAGTATCTGGCTTAAGTGTGTATCTGGGACTAGTTCAATCTCCAACTTCCAGATAGTGTGAGGTGAAAATGCCTTACAGAGCCACCTCTGCTGACACCCTCTCAGTTTTGCAGATCATGAGCTCAAGACAGTCCAGGGTCCAGCCCATAAAGTGGCAGATGGTGTCATAATGAAATCAACAATTCCAAAGTGCAGAACTTGCGGAAGCTGAGCGTTTGGGCCTTGTAATCAGATGAATCAAGATCAAGCCTTTCTTGACTTGACAACTTTTAATACACAAGGACAACTCAGGCCTTTAAAAGGTGGGTTTGGGAATGTAAGCTCGAGAGAAGCAAGAACAATCACTGTGGTTCATCCTTTGGCACAAGTATTGCAAGGAAAAACAACTTGTATCTTGCATTGTTATGATGCAAAGTGAGCATAAAACACCGCCAAATCAAACAGCTGCTCTTACACCAGTGGTAGCATTTTACACCCCCCACTGTCCTCCAATTGTGTTGGTCCAAATGAATACACCAAGGGCAATACAATGATGAATCAGGCCGTAAGGCTCTGATTTAAATGGAGCTATGCTGATTTACACAAGCTGCAAATTTGATCATGGCAAAAGTAAACACCTTGCATTTAGGCTGTCTGATTTATTTAATGTATCCTCTAATCTAGGACCACTCTTTGGACTTCAGAGAAGAACTCTACTGGCGAGCTGGCTTTCTTTGTACTATGGCGAGAGAGAGGAAAGTTCTCTTCACTTCTGGCCAGATCTCACTTTCACTTACACCGGAGTCACCTCACTGAATTAAATGGAGTAATTTTTGTATTGACACAGAGTGCAGAGTCTGTCCCCTAGAGTGGAAGGTGTCTGGAGATTATTTAACCTCTGCAGTAAAATGAGAGGCTGGAATTAACATCCCTTACTGTTGTGCTTTGCAGCCAAACTTGTGCTTCAGCGAGATAATTTCCAACAACTTCTAGCACACAAAGCCCTATGGATGTGCACATTTTCCGGTGTTTGTCTAATACATTTGTCCTAAATTATCTGCTGACGTCTGCTTATTGAATAAAAACATGTGCAGTGTCTTTAAATGGCTTCAATTTAGGCTTATGGATTTTTGAAGGCAGCCAGTTTTCTGCCTGTAGCCAGCAGATACAGCCTCTAGAATAGGCCCTTCTCTAAAATAGGAGTTAGTGAGTGGTTCAGGCAAGAGTGGTTTTATGTCATTGCTGTGTGAACAAGGAGTACCAGGCAGGAAAGAACTCCATTCATGTCCTTTCTACCTGGGACTCTGTTTTCTTTTTTCTATGCAGTTTGGAGGCAAACCCTGCTCATTCAATTGAATGATCCAATTTAAATTAACATGTCTAATAGAAACCAAATAGGATTTTGTCATTGGTGGACATGATAAGATGGTAGACAACAGAAACCTGGTGTATCTTTAGCACTTGATAAAATGCTACCATGTATGTTAGCGCCAATGACAACTGCAAGATGTGGCCTGGTTCTCCCTGAAGCTGTCATTTAAGGATTACTAAGCATACAGACCTCTGTGGTCTGACTGAAAAAAGGCAAGAGAACTAGGTTTCAGGAGATTCTATTGCTTTATTTCATAGCTACCATTGTATGAAAGTAGCAATGGAGAAACACAGGAACAGAATAGGACACTGGCATTTTCTTACACCAGAATTCATTCTTGGTGTTACCAGAATTCCCACAAGTTGTTCTGAATAGACAATTCTGAGTAGGTGGCATGCAAAATAGATTCTCTCTTCAAGAACCTGTCCCTGAATGTCTTGAAAACCTATGTGTCTTTCATATCATGTTCTCTTTTTATCATGCTTGATTCAACCAACTTCCCTCCCTCCCGCAAATGAACGCTTACAAGCAAAAAGAAATGCTTAGTCTTGACAGGACTCTATGGGTATGGCTAGACTGCGGGGTTTTTTGTGATACCGGAGGTATTCTGAAAAAACTCCACCACATCCACCTTTTTTTGCAGAAGAGCAAACACACTCTTTCAGAAGCCTCTGTATTCCTTATTCCATGACGAAGAAGGGGGCTTTCGAAAGAGGGTTTTTTTCCAAAACTTGGCCCAGTCTAGCTGGGCCAAATTTCAGAAAAGCCTCTTCTGACAAAAGTATCAGAACAAGATCCTCACAGTCTAGACATACCCTTTGACAGGACACAATCCTTTTAGAAGAAATTGGTATCTCTTTTTGTGAGCCATTGTGAACTGGCTACTGACTCCTGCTCTGACCAGAAGGCATGGTTGTCCATGTGCTGGTCACTGACAGGCTGAGTAGCCCCATAAGAGAACTAAAGCTAATATGGTGAGCCTGGATTCCACAAAGACCAATCTTTCTCTAATGGAGAGGTAGGAACCGGACAGACTTTGCAGGCCCAGTTTGCTGTTCTGCATATACAGAATGCAGTCTTGCAAAGTCAAGCTGTGCTGTCTTCAGCTCTAACCCCTGCTCTATGTGAACTCAAGCTCTTCCTGCCTGGAAAAAAAAAAATAAATAAAGGCAATTGCCACAAATTTCATGGAATCCTAAGTCAGTGTTGGCTCCTGTTTCTGCTCTGCCCACAGTAGGACACCGCTGACCAAGCTTCAGTGGGATTGATTATCAGACTGAGTACTTTAGACACGTATCCTTGGAAAATTCAAGCTTACTTCTGGAACAATCTCAGGACTTCATTAGAGCTACGGCAGTGACTTTCAATGAGCCAAATCACAAGTGTATGGCTAAAGCCACACTTCAGCTCAGATGCTGTCCAGTTGCCAAATATGCAGTAAAGTTTCAATGCTTGGAAGTAGATAACTAAATGGAAGGAGGCTACCTAGTGTGATCATTTCTAATGTGACCTCAATGACTGTATTAAAGATGAATGGCCTTGGTGGAATCACATTTGGCCTGGAAGCCGTAAGCGACCCTATTCCTGAAGATCAATGATGGTGCAATGGAAGACTACCAAGAAAAAAGATGGTCCTCCCAAGCTCCCACCATCTTGCTAACTCAGATCCCCTTCTCCCCAGTCTTTGTCCATACAGCTGCCTTCCTCTACTGTCTTAATGGACTTCATTATAGAGCTGCCATGCTTCCGGGGATACTCAGCAATCAACACTAAGCAATCCCGGTTGTGTAGATCTCTTAACAAAAATGGTACGTTTCATCCCATGGGCACACCACTTTACTGCATAGGAGACAGCTCTCCTCTTTCTGGAAAATGTTGTCAGCTACAATGGGTTACCAACAGGAACTGTATCGGATTGGAATCATCTCTCAGTTCTGCAGGAATTTCTCAGCTTCCTTTGACAATGAGTTCCTCATCTACTCCACCTATCACCTGCAGACTAATGGGTAAATGGAAAGGCTCTGTCAGATCTTTGGAGCAGTATCTTTGCTGATTTTTGAGTTACCTTCAAGATGACTGGCCTTCTTTGAAAAATATGGCTTCAACCTGTTTCCACCTGTGAGGGTACATCTAGACTACATGGCTCCATCAACGGAGCCATGTAGATTAGTGTACTCGAAAAAGGGAAATGAAGCGGCAATTTAAATAATCGCTGCTTCATTTAAATCAAAATGGCTGCCATGCTGTGCTGATCAGCTGTTTGGCGGCACAGTGCAGTAGTCTGGACGCTCCGCGGTTGACAAGGGAAGCCCTTGTCGACCGTCCCGGTAAACCTCATTCCACAACACATAATGGGGCGGTTGACAAGAGCTTCCCTTGTCGACTGCAGAGCGTCCAGACTACCGCGCTGTGCCGCCAAACAACTGATTGGCAAAGCGCGGCAGCCATTTTGATGTAAATGAAGCAGTGATTATTTAAATCGCCACTTCATTTCCCTATGTCTATAAATCCTCATCTCCGTCAACGGAGCCATGTAGTCTAGACATACCCAGAGTTTCCCCAGTACCAGCCAGATTCAGACATCACAGAGTTAACCTTCCATCTATGCTAGCTCTGGTATCTGGCCTCTAACTCTGGCTTTCACCCTGGGCTCTGACTCCTGGCTGTAGATTCCTGTCTTGACCACTAGGCTGGGCTCCTGACCTGTTAACTAGTTGTGACCACCCACATCCTGGTCCTGACATAGAGCACAGACCAAGTAAATCATCATGAGGTCCAGTAATATTGTGATGATTCACTTGGACAGAAATGACTGGTGCTTGGGTAAAAACGGACAGATCTGAAACCACTTTGACCCACATAATGTCAATAGTTTGATCTCTAGCTGTGTACAAAAATCAACCACCTAAAAACTTTTTGGAAACTAGCTATTTTTTCCATGGCTTATATTTCTGCAGCTCCTACATTACGTGACCCCAAATTTGACTTGTTAATTTTATCTTGCACCCTGCTGAGGTAAACCAGATTTTAAAACATGTAAGCATGCATATTTTTAGGGCTTACAAAGATCAACCTTTTAACTAGAAGTAGTGATGCAAACTTAACAGTGGTACTTTAATATGGAGATATATCTATCTCATAGAACTGGAAGGGACTTTGAGAGGTCATTGAGTCCAGTCTCCTGCCCTCATGGCAGGATCAAGTACCATCCCTGACAGATTTGCCCCAGATCCCTAAATGGTCTCCTCAAGAATTAAACTCACTACCCTGGGGCTTAGCAGGCCAAAAATCTGCTATGGTAGGTCTGAGTTTGGCTGATGGAGTGTATTAACAAATAATAAGTTGCTCTCTCCCCCTCTTTATATCCTATTTTGTGTAGTAGAAAATTGTTTATAAATCTATTGCTGATCATTGTAGTAGTGTCATTGGAGTAAGGCAGCTAAAAATCTTTGTTCATGAATACACCTACGCTGGTGTGGTATAAATGTGCTGTTTTGTTCTTACCTCATTTGGCTTGGTTTTGTAATTTTTCCATTAAGCAAATGATGGCATTTTCCAATTAAGTGAAATGAAAGTTAGCCATAGGAAAATAGTTGTTTATGCTGCATTTGGTATTGCTTGTCCTCAGTCAGAAACTAATTTTCAGATAATGCAGAATGCTGTCATTTAAAAGGAGCTGACACCTTGTAGAATATGGATTTTGTTTGTCTGAAAACGTTCGAGGTGTTAGAGAAAATTGTGGGTGCCCTACAATATATCGAGACAATGTTAACTTGAGCTGTTGAGTGGGTTACATATCTCTAGCAGGGAGGTGACGATAGTATTTCATCAAAAGGATGCTAGTATATTTGTAAATATGTCCAAAATTTGGCCAGTTCAGATAGCATTGCAACTGTTGTATCTATAATAAGCTATAGAGGAAACTGAAGTACAAAATTCCATACAGGATTTTGAACTCCTCAAATTAAAGAACATTCAGCTCTTGAATTTTGGTTTCTACCAATTGGGTTATTTTAGGTGCCATTTGCAAAATGTGGCTTTGGGCCCAGATTTGATATGGAAACCCTTCTTCACATTTCCATAGTGTTCAGATCAGGGGTGTTGGTCTGTGTTCTCTCTAAATAAAATGAGTAGAAGCATCAGTGCTCTTATGAGCAGAACTGAATTTAAGAGCAGGGAGAGAAGTTCTACAAATATTCTTGAAAAAGAAAGTTACACTTCTCAGACACAGACCATGGCCTTTGGCTCGAAAGGGAATTTCACCCAAAGAGAAGACAATCAATGGTGGAAGTGAAACAGCACAAAGAGACCCCTTCTAATGTTCAAAAACAATCTCCTGTCAAATCTTTGCTGACATTCTGTCAGAGCAATTGCAGAGGCTATGTTCTTAGTGTAATTCATGAAGACCATTGATCTGCCTTAGAGAAGAACCATTCCTAGATAACAGGCAAGCTATATAAATCTGCTGAAGGCAGCTGAAATATTGTAGATCTATGAAAGCAGCGATGGCAAATGGATTGGTTTTGCTCCCCCCAAAAAAGTGCAGGTGCTTGAGCACAATTTCCCATGAAAACTGGCCCATCTTTGAGTTCATAACAAAATGTGAAAAACCTGACGTTTCAACAGCTTTTTACTTTTGTCATGAAGGAGCTGCACAATTCTATCTTTTGTGCCTCAGTGTTTCTTCTCTTGAAACCCAAGTTCAAATTCCAAGCTCCTAAAAAAAAAAAATCAAGCACATGTCCTGGTCTAGTCCCCATTTTGCATCAGACAATTGGCCAGCTTCTAGCTTCTATTTGAGAGAACTGTGGACTCTTGAGAATGGATAGAGCTGTGGAGTCTTGCAGAGCTCCCCATGGCACTGGGCTTCATGTTGGTGCCCTTTGCCAGTCCCTTCTTGAGAACTCAGTATTTCATTCACAGCATGTTAAAGGCTTTATTTAGCCACCAGTTCTGCTCCTAAAGGTTTTGGTGTGCACATTTTTAAAGGGAAATACAGTAGGTTAAGATAAGTAAGCCAACTCTTAAAAATTTAAAAAATAGTCTAGAATTGTTCACTATCTAATGTACAAGAATATCAAGGTGCAGACATTTACTGTGCTAACAAAACTCACTTGGGGAGGTTTCTTATTGAATTCATTAAGGCTTTCTGGTATATGTTGTATTTGGCTGTGTTACCGTCACACCTCCGAAAGAATATGATACATCATATATATCGAATATATCAAGAATATATCATATTCTTTCAGAGGTATGATGGTGACATGGCCAAATACAACACATACCAGAAAAATACTGATTTTTATCAGACAAGAAACAAGAGGGCTTTTTCTTTTCAAACTTACCCCTATATTGTGTGTACCTATCTAGTCTCTCATACGCATGATCTCAAGTTACTGGTGACATATCGGACTAATAAAGAAAAAGCAAATGCAGCAATGATATTTTTGAAAGTACAGGCGAGGGAGAGAGAAAGAAAAGGAATCACTGCAATTACCAGACAGCAACTATCTCCTCTTCCTGCTAAAATAATGGAATAAGTATTAAGGGGGAAGTGATTAAAAATCTGCCGCCCAATTCTTGCCACTGGCTTTGCTATACTGACTGCAGGTCCTGAGAGGATATATGATATACAAGATATTAATAAAACCTAGCCCAGTATCTCAGCTGTGTTCTGCATTGCTAGTAGTAGTACTCTGCAATAAAACCCTAATGTTGTCTTTAAAATAAACAGAAGTGTCTGAAGACACAAGGAGCAGAGCCATTGTGTAAAAATACAATTTTTATATAGTCACATTTCATGATAGAACATCATTTGTCAGTGGGCTTGGCTTATTCCTATGTTCAAAGTAGCTAGGATCTCTCTGAAGGTTAAATTGATCTTCAGCAGAAACATTCATACTAAGAAACAAGTTCTGTAAGTGAACTAACTTGCATGCAGATTTATTAAAAGACTGATGAATGTTAGGCGACACATAGTCTAGGTTTGATGGGATAATCTTGTACAACAATATACGAGGAACCATTATTTACTCAGCTGACTTCAATATCTGTCTCTTTCTACCATATCTATTGCTTTTCCCTATTTATTCCTGATCTTTAGAGAGCTAGTAATTCATTCCTTTGGAAAAACTTAATACCTAGGCTGATATCATTACTAGAATCCTGTATTCAAGAGCAAATTGGGGAACATGCTCTTATTCTGGGCATGGTTCTTGCTGACATTTGATATGCGTACTGAGAAGGGGAGGGGAAGAAAGTACAGGGAGTCTGTGTTTGCAAATAGGCACATTCTGAAGCCGGTATAATACAGAATCAGTCCTCCCTGGAGCTTTTGTGACTGACTTGCATGCTGGAAACTCTTTGTATTCCCAGAGCATACGTTCCCTCACTGCTAGATTCCTGATAATACCTGGCAGCACATGTTGTGGAAGAGCATGTACCACTCTCAACAAAAGGAGATGTAAGGAAACAGCTAGGTATAGTGGAGCCCTTCCGGTGTCCCACAAGTTCCTTGAGGCCCTCTGTGCCTTCCGTGTCACTGGAAATGCCTCCCAGCAACTCCTGACTGCTACTGCTCCACTCTTGAAACTGCCATTGGTCAGGCCACCATTTGACCTGTTTAAATGGCACAGATGTGGACTGCACCGATGATTTTGAGCCCTGCATAAATGGGTTGCGTCATCTAAATATTTCCCCTGAGCCTGCCTTTCAGAGGCACAACTGTTCTCCAAACTCCTCATGGGACCTACACTGCCCCCAGGATGTGTCCTGTATCTGAATGACCCAGTTTAATGCTTTGAGTTTGTTTTTCATTTCTTAAGGGAAAATGTTGCCAAGACTTCTGCATATTCTCCTGATCTTGAACAGAGCCCAAGGTCCTGCTCCATATTCTCTTGGGTCTCTCCATTGACTTCACTGGGTGTGCAGCTCCAAATTAAAGTATTCTAAGGACACAGAATTCGGCTCCATGGTAGGGTTACTGTTTTGAAACGTGCTACTCTAGAGAGACATGAACATTCTGTGCGTTCCTGCTAATACATGATTTGGAAATGGCTATGGCTATGTCTACACTGCAAAGTTAATTTGAAATAACAGCTGTTATTTCGAATTAACTTTAATAGCGTCTACACAGGCAAACCACTATTTTGAAATAAATTCGAAATAGTGGAGCCCTTATTTCGAATTTGGTAAACTTTTTTCTACGAGGAGTAAGGCCAAATACGAAATAGCTATTTCAAATTAAGTGCTGTGTAACATGAGCCAGCAATCCACTGGCAGCCAGCCCTCCACTGCTCCCCAGGAGCAGTCTGCCAGCTCCCAGGAGCCTGACAGGGGCTGGAGAAGGTGGGCGCCTTCCTGGTCCAGGGTGGAGATCATGGACCTTATTCAGGTTTGGGAGGGATGCCTCCAACGTCCATGATCTCTGCACTAGATGGAGGAACACGGCCGTCTATGGTAGGATAGCTGCCAGCCTGGCCACCAAAGGCCACATGCGAACCCAGGAGCAGGTTTGCATGAAACTCAAGTTGGTGCGGCGGGACCTCCAACCCTGAGCTCTGAGCTTCCCCTCCCCCTTCTTCCCCTTGCTTCCCCCTTCCAGCTCCCTCCTCCCAGGTTTCCCCCTCCCCTCTCCCACCCTCTCTCTTCCCCTCTCCCACCTCCTTTTCCCAATCTCCCCAGAGCTTCATTGTCCCCTCCCCCCAGTTTTGTTCAATAAACCCAGTTTCTATTTTTGAATATACGTGTCTTTTATTTGACATCAGGAAAGGGGGCTAGAGAGGGGTAAGTGGAAGGACGTGAGGGAGGAATGGGGCATGGGCACCCAGTGGGGAGGACCGGGGAGTCTCTGAGGGCTCCTTGGGGTGGACGCTCTCCTGGATCCTGACAGCCCCCCGATGGACCTCCCGGATGGCAGCCTGCAGCAAGTGTAGCCAGGCTGATGGCAACAACCCCACGAGATGCACCGGCATGCCTAAGGGCAGCTCTGGCTCCATGTGGCCGAGTGCTGTGGTGTTCCGAGTGCGGGCACTCAGGGCACTCCAAGACAGGACTGCTTTGCTGTCCCTCATCGAGGTAGACAAACAAGCAGGGAACCCTGAGAACTGTCTGTCTGGGATGAGGGTAGGGTCCCTTTAAGCATAGGGCTCAGTTAGCCTCAGGCAGCAGCCTCACACACTAAGTCCTAACCTCATGTCCTCCCGGCACTGGTTCCGGCCAGCCTTAACTTCAGTTCAGGGGCCACTCAGCGTGGACGTGCTATTTCAAAATAGCAAAACGCTATTTCGAAATAGTTTTTGTGTATAGATGCGTTATTTCGAATTAGCTTAATTCAAATTAACTATTCGAATTAAGTTAACTCGAATTAATGCTGTAGTGTAGACGTACCCTATGGAAATAAACAAGGCACAAGTGCCTTATTCTCATAGATTAGATTCATTAAAAGGAATTTCATTCCTGTCTTTTAAAACTGAAATCTAAAAAGGGAAGATGATGTGACTCGCTTTTAAAAGTTATGGGGTTGGAGGGAATAAGCATTATCCAGTATTATGAAATAAATACATATAATCTGCTTTAAAAAAGTTTAGACGACAGTGGAAAAATCCCATTAAAATAGTCAAAATAGCAGAAGTACACTTATACTCAAAGAAAGGAAAAATGGAATTACTTATATTTTCAGGCATGAACTTAAAATTCATGCTTTTGGTCAAATTAGCTTCCAACAAAATTCAGCATACAGCCAGTTACTAATTTTAATTGCACAGCCCCACTTGAAGAATCCAGCTGTGTGGGCTCAGCAGCCAAGTAGAGAGGAGGGCTATGCATGTGACCTCCACCTACAGCAGAGATACAGAGAGTGAAAGTGCTAAGGGAGAAATTTTATAAAGTAACAAGGCACGAGATAAAGATGTTTTAACTGAGACTATTAAAGGCATTTTAGCACCATGCATTACAAAAAATCAATATACAATTACAACATTTACTGAGATCTAGCACAAATTGAAAGTTTTTAATTGCTGCATTTTAACCACTTATTAATGCACTGTTTGCATGATTCTTAAATACCCTAGTGTCATTCTTCTGGAATGTATTCTAGTGTGCTGAAGTTAGAAAAATACAATTAACAGGGATCATTTCTCCAAATGTTCTGGAGACCTGATCTGTTTAATATTAAATGATGTTTAATATTAAATGATGAAGGGGGAAGAGGGTTTTTTTTTCCAAAAGAAGAAGCCTCCAGGAAAAAGCACAGGTGCTTTGGTGGCTACTCCATCCATAGTAATCATAGCTTACATATGAGATAGCGTCCAATCAATGTGGATGCTATCTTTTGAAAAAGCCGATCGCTTTATCAATGTGCTTTTGCAGTGTGGAAGTGCTCTTTTGAAAGAAGTTTTTCCAGAAGATCTCTTCCGGAAAAGCTTCTTCTGAAAGAAGCCTGCAGTCTAGACACAGCCTGTGCTACAAGCATAGGCATCGTTAACACACAGTGCAGCGACATTTTTAGTTATTGTTTGTAAAGCTCTTTAAAGTGCCATATAATGTATTATTATTAGGGGGCTTGTGCCTGCATTTTTTACTCAGGTCAAATTCCTATTGACTTAAGTAAAACTAGGTAAAGGAGTAACAACATGGCCCAGAGGTTATTTATAGAATCGCAGGCTCCAAGGCCAGAAGGGAGCAGTATGACAATATAATCAGTCCTGCTGTATAACATAGGACTTCCCTAAATTAATTCCTATTTGGATTATATATATGTGCACTTTGCATAGGGCCAAAATAAATGTAAACAAACATCTCCTAATCCTATTTATTTGATTGTTGTATAAGCTCTTCAAGGCAGGGGCCATCCCTCCCCTCTTCTGTTTTTGTATAGCATCAAGCGCAGTGGAGTCCTACATCATGGTAGGTGCTATAACAATATACATAAGTGTGTCTTTTGTGATAGTGCCCACAGTATGCTAAACACTGTGGCTACGTCTACATTGGCGCGCTTTTGCGCCAAAGCTATGCAA
>CM057846.1:184981105-185001336 GCA_030068395.1 Apalone spinifera | reverse complement strand
CGATATTCTAACGCTAAGCCTCATTTGCATAGCTTTGGTGCAAAAGCGCGCCAAAGTAGATGTAGCCCATATGTATATGTACACACATACTCCACTCTCTATCCCACAAGAATTTACAATCCTACAAAGACGTTTAAATAGGCTGTAGAGATGAAGAATGCATGGGGAAAAGTGGAAAAAGTATTGCCCAAACCCACTTGTGAATAAAATCTGCCAATTCACATTATTTGTATTTGCAGGCCCTCCTGTTTGCTAATGTTTGGCTATGCACAATGGATATTCATGGAGTACACAGGTTTCACAAAATATTAGTGTGAAAAATATGAGGATTCTTATTGGAAGTGGTAATTTCAATTAAATGGCTTATTTTATTACTAACAAAATAAATTTGTGAAGTAGTACATAATATAAAAGCTTATTATTTATAAAGCTTTTGGGTCATGCTATTAAGAAACAAACAATATGTCACTTAGGTGACCAATCACATAGTGATTAGTGAATACTTACTGTAACCATTTAATGTATAACATGTAGAAAGTTTTTCATATTCTGATACTGCCCATAACACTCTCTCTCTCTCTCTCTCTCTCTCTCTCTCTCTCTCAGACCTTCTGGTCTAACAAATGAGGTTAAACAGGCGGTGAATAAAGAATAAATGAAGAAAAAAGTTACAATATATCTGCAGAGAGAAGGTGGGTGAGGTAACATCTTTTATGAGACTAACTTCTGTTGGTGAGAAAGATAAGCCTTAGCTCTTCTTCAAGTCAGCAAAAAAGCTCAATGTAGCTCAAAAGCTTGTCTCTCACCAACAGAAGCCGACCCCATAAAAGATATTACTTCACCCACATTCTTGCTCTAATATCCTGGAACTGACATGGTTACAACAATACAGCATGTAACCAAAAAAGGGGCTAAACTTGTTAACGAAGATCTTTGCTGTAAATAGTTCACCTCATGATAATTCTAAGGTAGTTCAGAACCTCAAAAGAAAAGCTCCGCAACTCCTAATCAGCTCTTCCAAAAGATTGCCCAATTTCTGCAGAAATATGGTTCAAATCTTAATTAAAAGTGCTGTAGGAATTATAACCAGAGTGATACAGCAGAAAATGTTTTCCCTTCTAGGTATTCCCTTCTAGGAATGTTCCTTGTGAATGATCATGTATGTTCCTGCTACATTTTAAGTCACATTCGTCTGAAAAAGAAACACATTTATAACATTGCTATGTTTCTGTAACGATACTGAAGTGCTATAATTGTACTGTCTGAATGTATTTCTAATTTGCCAAAATGTTGTGTTGTAAGAGAATGAGGTTTGACAATGAGCTGACTAAAAATAGAATTGCTGATCTCACAATAGTCATTAGTTTACACTCTGGCTTGGTCTAACTGCAGAAGTACTTGCTGGGGTGCTGATGTAATAACCTTGCTGAATGCACTCAAATAGTGAAGTGACAGTGCTGCTGCATCAGAAATATAGATTTTGGCTGAGAACACTACATTTCCTGACCAAAAATAAAAAAATTTAAAAAATCATTACATTGAAGGACTTCCATACATGTGAAAAGAGGGTCTCCATTGATAATTTCAAAGTATAATGACAACTATGTAGATAAAATACATACATACATATATTGTAAAGGAAGCACCTAATTCAGCCCTCTAACAAGATGAATGTAATGTTGTTCAATCCCATTCAAATTGTACTGTTTGTTTCTTTGGTTGTTCAGGGTTTTTTAATAAACTCAGTGCTACATCCTGGTATCTTGCAATAGCTGGATTTAAAAGTCCACACTCATAAATCATCTGCTGCTGGATACCTTAGGGCACAATTTATTACAATTCAGTTGGTAAGCATTGCTAAATGCTGTGAGGGCCCCAGCTACCCAGCTGAGGTGAGATTTCACCATCTGCTTCAGAACAATAAGAGCAGACAAAACCTGATGTAGCTGACTTACATAATTCTCTCAAGGAGAAAAGAAGCCTTGGGCTGCTAAATGTCAAAACTGCTTACTTCTCTTCCTCTCCAAGTGCAGAGTCAGCTGTATAGTTTGAAGATGAATGAGCCACCAAGTCTAGCTACAGCCAGTCTGGCAAATCACAACACTTGAGAAAGGGATATTTTAATTTATCATACTGCTTCCTTTATCAAATTCATAACAATGTCTAGGGCATAATACCTTTGTTTCTAATTTAGAAAAAGACAGTTGCAAAGTGTCAAGAAACTCTGAATAGCCCTTCATTTTCCAACAAATGTATCACTGAGCAGATGTGAAAAGAATCAAAATGGCTGCTGCTCTCCTCTGCGAAATTATTGTCTCCAAAATTTTTCTTACAGTCTTTTATTTTTCCCATATTCACTCAATACACCCACTGAATGCAGATTGGATGTAAAGGGTGCTTGGAATACTTATGTGAAGCACTATTAAATGCTTCACCCACATTCCTAAACTTTATGGATGAAATAAAATGGGACTTACATTTGAAATAGCCTTGGTTTAGATTTTGCAAAAACAATCCAAACTAATGTGGTGGCCCCATTTCAGTTTGATTTACCGTTGCATTTGGGGTTGGAACCAGGGATTCAAACTCCTCAGGAATTTGGGGATTCTGATAAAATACCATTTGGGTTTTGCCCATTTCTTACTGCCATTTCCTTGCAAACTTACTGCTAATATGAATAATTAGCTAGTATGCTAGTGCTTAGTTAATCTAAACAAAATACAATCCCCCCCCCCTCCCTTTGATATGGATCTGTGATCAGTACTTTCCTCTGCAACTTTAAAGCGTTAAACCCATTGCCTTACAAAAGCAGAGAGAAAAAAAAGGTTGCACAAGTCATTTGGGAGAAAGGAGGTGGCAATAAATGAGTGAGATAGTGCGCCATAAGATTAAAGGTTTGAAGGGCTCTCCTGTGGTTCTTTCTTTTACCACATGGCTTTCAGATTTATTGCATTTTTACTGTAAACTGTTACTGAGTTTTTGGCTCCTTTCACTGTACAAGTTCCTCCCCAATCAGGAGCTAAATAGACAGATGGGGAAGCAGGACATTTTTGCAAGGTTCTGTATGAGATATGCTAACTATACAGGAACAATTTAAAATAAACTTTCCTGGTGATCTCATAAAATCATGTGATTTTTTTCAGTTTCTAGCAATTTTTGGAAATATATGTATGTGTCTATATTGCAACATTCCCCATAGGGGACGTTGTGTATAAAGGTGCCCAACTTTAATTACAGCCACTTGCTCATTACATATTTAGCATATAGGTTTGGGGTATGAAATGTCACACAGTCATGGAACCGTGGAATTAGAATGAACCACAGGAGTCATCTAGCCCAGCTATTCTTAAATGTTAGCAACCCAAGGATGCACATTTTGATTTAAAATTTTGCACTGGGTGCAGAATCTGGAGTGATGCCAGAAATGAGGGATTCAGGGTGCGGGAGAGGGCTCCAGGCTGGGGCAAAGGGTTGCAGTGCATGTGTGGTGGGGAGGAGGCTCTGGGATAGAGCCAAGGATTGAGATGGTTGAGGAAGAGGAGAGGCTCAGGGCTGGGGCAGAGGGTTGGGAGATGCAGGCTCTGGAAAGGAACTAGGGTGTGGGAAAGAGTGCGGGTGCAGGATCATGGCAGTGCTTACCACAGATCTCAGAAGTAGCCACCAGGCCCACAAGGCCTCCAGGTGCAGGAAAGCTCCACATTCTTCTCTCACATCTGCAGGCACCACCACTGCTCTCAATTCCCAGGTAATGTAATCTGCAGAGCATGCACTTGGGGCAAGGCACATGTGGGAGGGCAGTATGTGTGCTTAGAAGTCCACAGGGACCTGGCAGCTGCTTCTGGGAGCTACACAGAGCCAGAGCTGGTATGGTGCCTGCCATAATCCTGGGCCCCTACTGTGCCACCTATCAGACTTTTAATGACCCAGTAAGTGGTGTTAATCAGATCCAACAAGGTGCCTTTTCAACCGCACTTCCAAGATGTGCAAGAGGCACTCGTAGGGAAAGGGAGAAGCTGGGCCAGCAGACCACCACCCCCAGAACTCCCTTGCAAAGCCCCAGGAGTCCATGAACCCCAGTTTGAGAAATGCTGATCTAGTCTAATGTTCTGCTAAGATACAGGACCTATTGAGTCTAAACCCGCCTCCTCTTGAAATCCTCCAATGAAGGAGCTTCCCTAGGCAATTTGCTCCATTGTCCTATAGTTCTTAAAGTTAGAAATTTTTTTCCTGAGATTTAATTTAAATCTACAATGCTGTATCCTGAACACATTGCTTCTTCTTCTACTCTCTGTGGCAAGAGAACATTTTTTCTCCATCTTTTTAGAGCAGCATTTCAAGTATTTGAAGACCACTAGTGTGTCCCTTTCTTACTCTCCTCTTTTTCAAACTAAACATACCTAATCCCTCCAGCCTTTGCTCAGATGGCTTGCATTCCATCCCTTTGATCATCTTTGTTTCTTGCCTCTGGGCCCTTTCCAGTTCCTCTACATCCTTTTTATTACAATGACAGTGAAAATTGGACACAGTTCTCCGGAAAAGGCCTAAGCAGTGCCAAGCAGAATGATCCTATCATCTCCCGTGGCTTGCATGCTATGCCTTGGTTAATGCAACCCAAAATTGCGTTTGTCTGTGGGGTTAGGTTTTGGGGTTTTTTGTTCCGTTTTTTTTTGCAATGGCATCATATTATTGACTCATGCTGAGGTTGTGATCCACCAAAAGTCCCAGATCCTACTCAGCAGCGCTTCTGCCAAGTCAATTAGCCCCCATTCTATATTTGTGTATTTGTTTGATTTCTTCCTTAAGTTTGGCACCTTATCTTTGTTTAATTTCATTTTGTTTATAGCCCAGTTCTAAAATTCAAAGGGCTTGATAAATTAGAGCTTGCAATCCCCATCCCCCAATAGTTTTGTGTCATCTGAAAATTTGATTAAGTTGATTCTATTCCTACATCCAGATCATTTATTATGTTAAATATCACCAGCCAAACTAAACAGATCACAGTGGAACCCTATGTGAGCTCTCTTTCCATTCTGACATTATTCCTTTAATAATTACTTTTTTTGTTGTGATTAGTTAACCAATTATGTACACATTTAATGGTAGTTCAAATGACCCCACATTTATCCATCTTATAAATCAGAATGTCATATGGGACTATGAAAAGTTTTGCTAAAATGTAGGTATATTATGTCCACCACATTCCCCCATCCACCAAACTAGTTACCTTGTCAAAAAGGAAATCAAGCTGATTTTGCATAATTTGTTCTTAGTAAATCCATGCTGGCTGCTAGTAATTATCCTTTCTCCAGCTACTTACAAAGGGTGCATTTACACAGCACTCTAAACCCAAAATAAGATACTCAATTTGCGCTATGCAAATTGCATATCTTATTTCAAATCTATTTCAAAATAACATGCTATTTCAAGCCATCCGTTATCCCTCATGCAATGAAGTTTACCAGGATGGCGAAATAGCCCACCCATTATTTTGTGTAGACGGGGGGCCCGCTGTTCCGAATTCATTTAAACTAGTCAGAAGCTCTGTGTTCTTTACTTATTCTAATCTGCATCCCTTCACCTTCATTGTCTATAATAACTTTTCAAGTTCTTTGTAAAGCAGACACTGATCAGTTTTGTCTTTCTATCTTCCATTACCAACTCACCTCCACTGAGTAGCAGACCCACACCACACCTGATCTGTTTTTGTCTGATATAGCCGTAGAATCCCTTGTTGCCTCTAGTATTTCTTCCCAGATAATACTCATTCCTTTCATCAACTTTCCTGATTTTTAGTATCCATACAGACACATGTCGTTCCCATGCATACTTTCTTGATGGCATGCCCCTTCTTCCATTCCTTGTATGTGACCTTTTGACTTTTAGAAAGCTCATTTTGCAGCCACATGAATGGTCCCAGCCCAAAGGTCATTTTTTTGTGGAAACTTTGAAGCAAGTCTATCCACATAAGTTAGACAAGCAAACAACAAAATAAAAACAAAACTTAGGCATATACTAAAGATGTTTCCCACAGGAATAAAGTGTACTTATATGGTATCTGGCATCCAATACTCTCCAAAGACTTTTTACAAATGTTATTTAAACAAATTTCATAATAAATCTAATAAGATAGATGAAGGATATACTGGGATCTTATTAGCCCCCATTGAAGTGTAGCCACATTGAGACAGAAACATGAGAATAGGACCCTGAGGAAGTTGCTTCATACAAGGACACATTCTATAGATCCTCCTGTTCGTTGCATATATGCCTCCATAAGAGGATTTGGGAGCAAATATGGTCTGTAGTGCTTTATGAATCTCTTACCTGGGCAATGGTGGTTATTTAATAGTGTCTAAAAGAAACTGGATCATGAATAAGAGTTAAAGGCTGAGAATTAATTCAGACATGGGTTTGCAACCTGGAGTTTATAGGAGTTTACCAACTGCTTTTGAATGCCAATCTCGTAGTACTCACAATTTCTTGTTCTGGCACTATCTATTTTTTCTTGAAATACATAAGCATAAGAAGGAAATGTCTTCTGCTTCCAGTGCCAATAGGAATCCAGGGACAGTATTAGGGATACTTTTTTTGTCCAGGAATGCCCACTAATTCTGAAAGAACCATAGACAGTCTACAGGATTCACAGTTAAGAGTAGATATCTTATTTTAGTGAATAAACATTTACTTAACTCAAAATTAAATATCCTGAAAGCACCTCTTCTCTCCAGCACTGAGTGCACGGGAGGAATCATGATGCAGGTGAGTGAGAACTCTGTTCTATCAACTAAACAAACATAATCTTCCATAAATGGATTAGGAGTTCAAGTTAAGATCGACATCAAACCACAGCCCTTGTGTCTGAAACAGAAAATGAGCCCATTATATACAACAAAATAATAGCTTGAATCAAGATATTTTGTTTCCATAGGAAAGATTTAATACTTTGAAAAAAATCATATTCCATTCATTTTTCTGTTATTAAATCAGGAGAATGTATGAATACTGCTGTAGACATTTGAAAAATATATTTATTAAATACAGGGCGTCCCCACAATAAGTTACCCTGATGTACATCTGTTCCGTACTAAAGTGGTTGATGCTTGTTGGAACTGATGTATTATAAGTCCTCCCATTTCCTGCTCTTAAGTCGTGCAAAAAAAATTCCCCGCTTTAAGTTGTTTCGCTATAAGTCCAAGTTTTTTGGAATGTATCTTGGACTTATAGCGAGGACGGCCTGAATGTTAATCTCTACAAACCAAAGTTGTATTTATCTTGGAGACTGTTTGCCCATAGAAAAGCCTTCACAAGAAGCATATTGGGAAGAATTTTCTGCTGTTATGTCTCTGATAAAATTCTGTATATGGAATGATTTTCTTACTTTAGCTCCTTGAATTATATTAAAACTATCTTTCTCAGCTCTCTTGTCTCAAGATTGATGACCATCTTGATGAAATATAAAGGGAGGTGTTTTGCTGTTAGAAGTTTAAAAAGCTCTTCTCTTCATCTGGTAAACGATAGCTATAAGAAATAGGTGGTGTGTTTTAACCATTTAAAAAGCAGGGTGAAATGGCAAATTATACAATACCCCTTGGGCACAATTCTTTCTTCCAAAAAACTATTTCAGGAATCCTCAAGTATAAAACATATGGACAAAGTTTGCTTTCATGTATGAAATTTGCCTACTGAAGTTTTTTGACACTAATTTCCTGAGGGGATTTCCACTGATGGGAGCCTACCTTGGAGAGGGAGGAACTTCTCCAGGGATATTTTTAAAATATCAAATTGAACTCCCAGTCTCTGCTGAATAAGGCAAGAATCCAATGGCAAATATCAGATCCCATGACCACAGATGTGGTCTCCTCATCTCAGAAAAGATATACTGGAATTAGAAAAGGTTCAGAGAAGGGCAAGTAAAATGATTAAGGGTTTGGAACGGGTCCCATATGAGGAGAGATTAAAGAGACTGGGACTTTTCAGCTTGGAAAAGAGGAGACTAAGGGGGAATATGATAGAGGTATATAAAATCATGAGTGGTGTGGAGAAAGTGACTAAGGTAAAGTTATTTACTTGTTCCCATAATACAAGAACTAGGGGCCACCAAATGAAACTAATGGGCAGCAAGTTTAAAACAAATAAAAGCACATAGATTGACTATGTGTTTCTTCACACACAGCACATAGTCAATCTGTGGAACTCCTTGCCTGAGGAGGCTGTGAAGACTAGGACTATAACAGGGTTTAAAAGAAAACTAGATAAATTCATGGAGGTTAAGTCCATTAATGGCTATTAGCCAGTATGGGTAAGGAATGGTGTCTCTAGCTTCTGTTTGTCAGAGGGTGGAGATGGATGGCAGGAGAGAGATGGCTTGATCATTACCTGTTCAGTTCACTCCCTCTGGGACACCTGGCATTGGCCACTATCATCAGACAGGGTACTGGGCTGGATGGACCTTTGGTCTGACCCAATATGGCCATTCTTATGACTGACACAGACCCTCTGAATAAAATAATAGAAGAATTTTGTCTCATGTTTTCAGCAATAGTGGATGTTCTGCATCTGTTTTCAACAAAAATTAAGGATTTTCCAAGAAAACCAGGCAATTTGAGGAGAGTTCTGTGATCATAAAAAATCCACTGGATAATGTTTCTAAATTATTCTAATTCTGTTCAGCTCATCTCCAGCCTGACAAGATGGAGGTTATTTTCAGATCTCCTGGAGACAGCTTCTGCTCAAGCTCCTGATGTCTCTAATCTGTAATCCATGGAGCCGCACACAAGTGAGAAGCAATAAAAAAACAAACAAAAAAAAACAAAAAAACAAACCCCAACCCCACTCCCTCACTACCCTCATAGACAGAGACGCTGACTGAGAAGGCACTCCCAACATTCCCCTCGCACATTAGAGCCTAGGGAGACCCAGGCTATTACATTCTGTGTGCTTTAGTCCTGTGGGGGAGACGGTGGGATGGCTGAAGCACCAGCACAGGCTCCCCAATGCTGGGGGTGGATCTAGGCAAGTGGGGGGCTGCATCTGGCCCCCAGGCTGTACCCATTTGGAGCTATTAGCTTTAGCAGAAACCTCTGTTCCCAACTGTTAACAGATATCACCTGTATAGGCACACCCAAATGGAGAGCACAACTTGAGCACATGGACTGGAGTGTATCTTCTTCCTTTCTCACTGCTGTGGGAAGGGCTATTAACAGTTCAGGTATGCTTATATGCACACGCCATGTGTCAAAATGAAATCCTTGCTTCAAGTGGTTATACAACTAGTAGCAGGCTAAGGCACAGCTGAGCAATGTGACATTAAAAAAAAAGCTTTTATTTAAAAAAAATCTTCTAAAATATTTGTTTTATCAAGACCTAGTTATCATCACCTTGGCAATTTTACCTATACATTATAAAGCCTTTCCTCTACTCATTGACCACTTTTTTCTTTAGTTTGAAGCTCTTCTCTATTAACATAACCCCTGTTACCATACAGAGCACGCGAGTGCCTCAAAATCTTCTGTATATTTATTCTTTTGACACACCTGTGAGGTAGGTAGGGATGTGCTATTAACTCTATTTCACTGAAGGGGAATGGAGCTACAAAAAACTGGGTATTTCTATAGTTCACAACCCTGCAGCAACCTGTAGTGCTCAGGTCAACTGACTTGGGCTTGCAGTGCATATGCTACAGGGCTAAACACAGTAGGTTGGACCTTCCTACTCAGGCTGGAGCCTGGCTTCTGATCTGTGGTGAAGGGGGCAGGACTCAAAATCCAGACTATTTTTTTAACCCTCTAGCATGGGTTAGCTGACCTGGCCTCTGACTCGCTGCCACAGGGTTTTTTTTTTGCAGTGTAGCCTTATTGTGTCTGACTTGCCTAAGGTCACACAGGAAGTTTCCGGTGGATCTGAAGTTGAACCAAGGTCTTCCAATGTCCACGTTAACCCTAACCTTGGGGGAAAAGCACAACCGCTTTTGTTCAGTGGACCTACCTTTCTTTTATTGTTCAGCACCCACCACATGATGAAAACCAATAATGCGACTTACTTCAGCACAGGCAGCAAATGCTGTGAGAAGCAGTATAAAGAATAAAGAATTTTCTATGTTTGTGATAAGTCTCAGAGAGGTAACTGTGTTAGTCTGGGACTTTAAAAACAACAAGCTTTCCTGTGGGTGTCTACATACCCCTCAAAACCCCATACACCACTCCTTCCTCTCTGCTTCCCCTGCCATTGCACACCCTTGCAAATGGTAAAAAATGATGGGGCCGGTCCCCTTGGCTCCTCCATGTGAACATCCCTGACTCCAGTCAGTGTTTAATTTAACTCTCCCTCCTCCCCTTTCATAGAACACTGAAGTACTTGATCCTGGCATTTACCTTCAAGAAAAAATATTCTCCATGTCAAATGAACACCAAGTAATTTAGAAAATAACCTCAGTTGGGCTTGGTCTGTTCCCTCTGCTCCTTTTCCTCCCCCATCAGTAGCTGTAACTTTTTGGTTTGTTTGTTTCCTTGACCACATTATCTTTATGCTCCTGTTAGGATTCTTGATAGCATCATTTTCCCTCTTCTTTGTTGTACCTTGATTAGACTTGCAATGCAGATCTAGAAAAGAGATACCCCTCTGTGGTCTGTGGGAAGTGGCAGGAAGCCTTCGTTAGTGTAAATTTTGTCCCAGAATGTGTAAGAGAGACTAAGGACAGCCTGTGGTGAAGATACACAACTGGGTTCAGATCTCATGTATACCAACATCTTTTTGTGTTGCCTTAGGCAAGCTAGCACTAGTACCTCAGTTCTTCTCCATAATGGGGGATAATGGGGAATACTTTGCACCTATCTGCAGGGACATTATGTGGAATAGTTCAGATATTACTGTGATGGGGTCTAGATAAGTACATGTAGGTGGACAGTTCATCACTGCTCCACACTAGGAGCAGCATTGGGTTGCATGGGGACACTGCCTTCATTTTTAGCATATGAGGTGAGTTTCTATTGAGCACCTTTTTGAAGGGTGCCGCCTATACTCCTGACCCAGTTTGGGGTAGCTTGTGTCCCAGGGGTGCTCACTAGGAAGAATCCAAATGCACATGAGATCACAGAGGCTGCAATGGTACCTGACCCCTGCAGTGCACACATAAGAATCTGACACTTGAGTGGAAGGAGGAGATCCAGCACCAGAGAACAGAGCTGGCACCTGAGGAAGAACTGACAGGAAACGTGAATGTGCTCCATCTACAAGGAAATAGGATTCTTAGCAACTTAGCAAAGGCGCTAACCTAAAGATTTCTTCAGTGAAGGGGAGCAGAGGAATTCTACCTACACAATTGTGAAACTAATTGATCCAAACTAAGAAAAAAAAATCTCCAAAGATGAGTACCTACATTTCACCTACAAAATAGGGGACACACCCATTGCAGTGTACAAACTCTGCATTTGCACTGGCATACACCTCTGCATCTAATAAATGTCTAACTGCATTTATAGACCATTTGCCATAAGTACATTTACCCATTGTTAGTCTGCAAGATTTAGGCCCTTGCTCTTCAAAATATATTTAAGCATCTAACTGCCACAGATTAAAATTTGTACATGCGTGCACACATGAACACAGATATGCACGAGGGCAAATTTGGTAGCATGTTTGAAAACAGGCTCTTCAGGGTTTACAAAAGTACATGGAAGATAATCTCAGGATTGCATTTCTCCTTAAAATCCACAAATGACGATCAGTATAACACACAACCGGTTCTATGGAAATCTAGTTCTTTTTCAAGCTGATAAAAAGGCATACTTTAATTAAGCTAACTTCACATGGAAATTAAATGACTTTCTAAAATGTGTTGAAAGTTAGACATTTATTTTTCTTGGCAGACTCCAGGCACTTCTCAGGCCCTATAAGCTTCAGTTAGCTTACAATAGTTTCCTTTTCATAATAACAGCTCAAGGACAAACACGTTAATGACCGCAGTTGAACTCAATGCTGAATCTGTGACATCACAACTATTCCCATGGTGACTGGATAGCATAAACATCCATGTTACAAATTGAAGGACTAAGCAGAATGAAAATAATGGCTGGAGGAATAAAATCATTTTGTTCATACAAAGACCCTGATTTAATCTCACGGACACTATTTTATTTCCCCCTCTATTGACTTCAGTGTTCTTTCTCCGGAATTACATTGGTCCAACCAAGATCATAATCAGGCCCTATATGTCTTCACCAACAGGAAAGGGAACACCAAATATTACTGGCAGGATACATTGCTTTGGGTGCAAATGTTCTTCTTGTTTTACACCTCAGACCTTTCACTTCTCTCTGGGGCATGAGTACTCAAGACACTGTAGGCCTTTCAGTGTGTCTTTTAGCATGACTCTGAGGCAGGCCTCCATACCATCTGGTGTATGGGCATGCAGGCGTAGGCCAGGGACAGCTGCAATTTGAATGTATGCAGATATTTTTAAAAGTGTTCTAAAAGTTTTGCCTACATATTGTTCAATATGAAATGCCTTTGAATGTGCTTTGGAAAAAGTGGAGAATAGGGAAGCCTCTCTAAGGGTACGTCTACACTTACTCCCTAGTTTGAACTAGGGATGTAAATGTAGCTGACCAAAATTGCTAATGAAGCGGGGATTTAAATATCCCGCGCTTCATTAGTATAATCTCGCCCGTGCGCTATTCCGCTCGCCAGCTGATTCAAACCAGGAAGTGTGCTCTGGAATGTGTTAGTTCGAATCAAGCCCCTTGGTTCGATTCCACGAGGAGTAACAGTTAATTCAAACTAAGGACTTAGTTCGAATTACCGTTTCACTGCTGCGTGTAGCCGCGGGCAGTTACTTTGGACTAGTGGAATTTAAAAATGGTGACTGGATGGGAAGATGCAAATAAAGCCCAGGATATTTAAATCCCGGGCTTCATTTGCAACTTCGAATGCCTACATTAGGCTCCCTAGTTTGAACTAGGGGGCTAGTGTAGACATACCTTAAGGTGCCACAGGACTTCTCGTTGTTCTCTAAGGGTTGATATCCAGGCCCCACTGAAGCTGATGTTGAAATTCCATCCATCATTAATAGAAATTATGGAGTAGGGGGAGGGATAGTGCAAGTTTCCCACACTGCCCTGACAATGTTCTTCAGCCTGGTTCCAAAAGGTTAAGAGGGGAGTTCCCTCTTCGCTACCACTCACTCCACCTTAGTCTCTGCTCTCACAGCCACAAAAGGTGCTACTTTCTGAGGGAACCTCAGATCCATGGACCTCATGGATCTTTAGTCAGACTGGCTGATAGCTACATCATGGAAAAGGCCACATTAGAAGGACTGCCCTGGTGGCAGTTTCAAGAGCAAGATTACTAGTGTGTGTGGTAAAAGTCTCAGATTCTTTGCCATGCTAGGGAGAATCTGGAGATTGCATGAAGTCACAAGCAACTTAACACAGCTGCAGCTCAGAGGAAAGCAACCCTCTGGAACACAGAGCAACCTCAGAATGAGAATCCTTGGAGTTTCATATACCCTATTGAATCTTAGTGCCTACAAAGAGTTAAAAGCCAGAGGCCTATATTCCACTATTAATTTCAGCCCTACTCTGACACTGTTTCATTGTAGCAGTTTAAAGGGTGATTATTATACAGTCATTTCCCATTTAATATTTTAAACGGTTACATTAGCAAAATTAAAGTCCAAACTTTGTTAAACTCTAGACAGGGAGGAAAAATCAGCATCAGCAAGAAAAACAGATAATTCATCAATAACACAGAGCTATGTCTGTGTCAGTGATTGCACTAGAGGGGTGTCTAAGAGAAATCTGCTCAGAATTCACTTTGAGCAAAATCTGAGCTGCTGAATTCTCTTTAATTTCTGAATATAGGTTATGTTTGGGGGTAAGAGGGTTCACAGGGCATGCTTACACTTTGGTGAAGACATGACTGTAGTACAGGTATCATACACATACTAGATTTAGGGTATGTCTACACTTCAACACTATTTCGAAATAATTTAGTCCACGACTACACAGCAGGCAGTTATTTCTAAATAGTGTCAAAATACTGTCAAGCTGGAGGACTTCTTACTCCGACTCCTGTAACCCTCATTGTACGAGGAGTAAGGGAAGTCAGAGGAAGAGTGCTCTATTTCTAAATAAGTACTGTGTAGACACTCCCTATTTCGAAATAAGTTATTTCAAAATAAGATAGTCAATTGACATAGTGCAATTTGCATAGCTTATTTCAAGTTAAACCTTGCAGCGTAGATGCACCCTAAATTTAGCTAGCCCCACATATAAGTGTATCATTGAAGAGACAGTGCTATATGGGCTAGCAACCAAATTACAAACCTCCTAGGAACCTTGGGTATGTTCTCTGGTTCCTAGCCCATACCACCACATCTTCTCTGCTGTTATTGCCTATTACAGCTGGGCTGACCTGTGCAACCTGCACTTGCAATGGAGACATGCGCCATGAGTTCAACAGAAATTGAACTCATATTGCTCCTCCAAAGAGGTTTCTAAAGTTATGATCAGCCTGGAGAAACACTGACACTTATTAATTGGGATGCTTGAAAAGGAGCTTAAGGTGAGCATTGCTAAAACTTGAGTGGTCCATATATTTGAGATACAATGGGGAGAGAGGCTACCACTATGGTATATACACAATATGGTATGATTTCCTTTTATAATCAGTGAAAACCTACTCATAGCAAGGGTGATGTCAGAGGTTAAAAACAAGATGAGACAGAATGAAAGTTTTCCAGCTACACAGAAACCACCTTTCATTCACAGGAAAAGTTTGAGGCAAGAATTAAAAGGTTTTTTTTTCCCCAATCTGGGACTTTTATTTTTTACTGGAATGAGATTTGTTGGAACAGTTTCCTAAATGAAACTGAGAGTTTACATTTTTTACAAATCTACGGAAAATGATTTAGCAAAGCAGGACAGCAGATGACCCTGAGCTGGTATTATTAGCACAGCAGAAACTGCCATCAAAGCTTACAGAAATTATGAATGTGCAAAGATCTATGATCCAGCCCAAGTCTGTGACACTACTGAAGGTTAACTGAAGGAAAGAGTAATGCTTTTCTTTACCCAACCCTCATCATAACAAAACCTGTGAGTAAAAAAGATTTCCTGGAATCCAAGGTCTTACTAAACAAAGATGAACTCAGTGTTGAAACAGGGATCAAAAGAACATCTGTTCTAGGATTCCTGCATCTTTAATAAGTAAAACTCTGCCTTGACTCCTGATTTGAAGGGCTGTAGTATACACGTTATTTAGTTCATTCCACACTTTCATTCCCCTCACCTCCCCCGCAGAGTTTCAGTTGCTTTTCAAAGTTCAAAGAAGAAAAAGCCTAATCCCAAGGATGCATGTATGCAGAATTTGGCCCTGGGGTTTTACAGTACTCAAAAGGGAGAAGGGAGCCAGGACCCAACCCATCTCTCTCACCAGCCCCAGAGCAAGACCAGATGGGTATGATAGGAAATCCCAACTAGAAAACACTATCATGGACCTGCTCTGGGAGGAGTGTGAAACCCCCAATAAAAAGGAAGAACCTAGATACTCTTCCACTTTACACTAGGCCACTCCCTGAAGCTGAATGCTGCCTTGTGGCAGTAAAGCTCTGGGACATAAAAGAAGAATTAGTGAACAATTGTATCTTCCTTTTTCTGAAAGGAGGAAAGCATTCAGGTCGTACAGTCTCTTCTAAGCCCTGAGTCCAGGCTTTCTCCCATACCACAGCGCTTCCTCATCCTCAAGGGTTCAGGAGCACCAGCTGCACCTCCCTTTCTGGTGCCAAAACCTATCAGATCAGACAGGCAATATGTAGAGTCAGGTAATATATCCTGTCACACTCCTTCTTGCACTTTGTGCCTTCTTTCACACCACCCTATCTCTCGAATAAATTCCCTCTTACATCCTACATTTTCCCTCTCCTCCTTTGCCTAAATTCTTCAGTCACTCATGTCATATGACTTTTATCTCTTTATATCATACTAGGAAAAATATTTCAAGACCTTGAAATCTGGTCTCCCCCGTGAAATCTGGATTTTTGTGTGTGTATGTGTTTTATCCTACACTATTCATTTGGATCTGGGCCTACCTAGACATGACAACTGAAGAGTTAGAGAAATTATGCATTTAATTTTTATTTTACAGGTGAGGAACTGAGGAATAGAGATGAACCGGCTTTCTGAAAGCCAGATGGGACTTCTTAGGTAGAGGTGGGAATTGAGCCCTGCTCTCCTGAGCGCTAACCCATTTTTTTCACAACAAGAACCACCTTCCCACAACAAATAAGTCTCAGAGGGGTAGCTGTGTTCATCTGTAACTTTAGAAACAATGAGTAGTCCTGTGGAACCTTAGAGACTAAAAAATATTCAGGTACTTATTTTTTACCAACATATGAGTTTCAAAACAAAATACTGTTCTGGCATCTCTCTCAAATTACAGAGCACTTCAAGATGTCACTGTTCGAATACAGATTTTTTTTTCTTTGTGTTGGTTTAAAAATTTCATTTTCCTTCTGAGATGAATTATTGATGTGATTGGGGTAATTTTATGAAATCCTGGCAGTTAAACTCTGACCTTTATTTGCAATTATATTAAGTTTTATATGAGGGCTTCCAATAGCTGAACTAAGAGTTTAATAATGTAATAGTCAGAATAGCTAATGTTAAAATTCAGAGTCTTCCTCCTAATATAATAGTATCTTATATCTTATTAAGAATGGAATAAAATTGACCATGTAATGCACTGATATCTGGCACATTTTGTTTCTAACTCGCCTCTACTGTGAAAAGGGGCCTACAAAGAAATTAGTAATGTAGTATTCAAAAGGGACTTCTATGACTACTACTGTTCTTGTGTAAGCAATGTTCTTAAAGGAACTTACATTAAAATCCAGTTTCTGATGAAGTATGCCTTAACTAGCATGTCCTGAATTTATATTTATTTTTAAATCCTTGCATTTCTTTCTGCACCTCTGTTGATGTTCATAAAGGTCTTTTCAACAAGGGAAAAATTGACTATGGCTCCAATCCTGCAAGCACAAACATGCTCATGAAGGATACATCTACACAGCAACATTATTCAAAATAACTAGCGTTATTTCAAAATAACTTAGTCCACATTTACACAGCAGGCGGTTATTTCAAAATAATGTCAAAATACTGTCAAGTTGGATGACTTCTTACTCCAACTCCTGTAACCCTCATTGCACAAGGAGTAAGGGAAGTCAGAGGAAGAGTGCTCTGTTTCAAAGTAAGTGCTGTGTAGATGCTCCCAATTTCAAAATAAGCTACACAATTGACCTTTGGGTGACTCTACACAGCAGGGCTTAACTTCAAATAAGCTACACAAATTGAACTATGTCAACTGCATAGCTTATTTAGAAATAGGGAGCATCTACACAGAGCTTATTTCAAAATAGAGCACTCCTCCTCTGACTTCCCTTATGGTGTGTCTACGCAGCATCCTAACTCGAAATAGATACACTAAATTGCGTATCTTATTTCAAATCTATTTTGAAATAGCTTATTTTGAAATTTGGTGCATCTACGCAATGACAAATTTTGAAATAGCATGCTATTTCAAGACCTCCCTTAACTCTGGTATCCCGAAATAGCCATGCAGTATAGATGTCCTCGTACTCCTCGTACAATGAGGGTTACAGGAGTTGGAGTAAGAAGTCCTTAGGTATGTCTACACTGAAGCACTATTTCAGGATACTTCCAGTATTCTGAAATAGCTATTCCATGTCTTGATAGCATGCTGTTATTTTGAAATATCTTTTGAAATAACAGGCATGCTATTCCAACATCTCTGTAAACCTTGTTCCAAGATTAAGGGACATTTCGGAATAGCAGTTTATTTTGAAAATTGGAGCTGTGTAGCCTGCGCCAAAATACAAAATAAACTATTTCAAAATATACTGGAAATAAGGTATGCAATTTGCATAGCTCAAATTGCATAGCTTATTTCACACTAAGGGTGCAATGTAAATGCAGCCCTCCAGCTTGACAGTATTTTGATATTATTTTGAAATAACTTCCTTCTGTGTAGATGCAGACTAAGATATTTCAAAATAACACTAGTTATTTCAAAATAATGTTGCTATGTAGATGTACCTGAATAGTATTATCAATGAAGCACATATATCACAGTGGTAGGACTGGTGTTGATCTAATTAATCAGGGGAACCAGTGAAAAAAATTTATATAAAGTGTGCTATTAGGTACAGAATAAACCAACTGAATCAGTAGTGAATGTTTTCTAACTTCCTCTTATAGTATTTTTAGTTGTTCCTAGTAATTGGAGTAAAGGTGATCAGGAGTTTTTCACCAAAATGACTTTTTATATAAAATTCAGTTTCCACAAAGGCAACATTTTCTATGGGAGACATTTGATTTTCCCCAAATGTATAGATTCTCCATCAGGAAACCAAACCAAAATATTTAGTTTCAGTGGGTTTGACGTGAATTAAAAAAAAAATCCATTTCTTGAACTGAACTGAAGTATTTTGGCAACAAAAGTTCCTTTTTTCCCCCACAGGGTTACAGGCCTAATGGATAGGACGGAAACTGTAGACATAGTCTTTCTTAATTTTTAGTAAGGCATTTGAAATGTCCCATTTGAAATTCTCATAAGCAAGGGAAATATGAAATTGCTGTACAATTGACTGAAAACTATACTCAAAGAATAGTTATCAAAGGTTCACTGTCAAATTGAGAAGACATATCTACTGGTGTCTCACAAGGGCCTTTCCTGAGTCTGATACTTCTCAATATTGTCATTAGTGACTTGGATAATGGAGAGAAAAGTGAATTCACACGGATGACAGTAAGCTGGAAGGGACTGAAAGCACATTGGAGGACAGGATTCGACTGGAACAACCATGACAAACTGGAGAATTGGTGTGAGTTTTACAAAAGACAATTCCATGAAAACAAGTGCCAAGTACTACATTTAATGAGGTACATTAAATGCACATTCACACAATGGGAAATAACCAACTAGATGGTAATACTAAGTTAGGGATAGCCAGGTCCTATTTCCAAATATGGACCTTTCTGTGGATGTCCATTCCCCAGATGATCTTCAGTAGGTAACCTTTTCCACTCCTAAAGCAAAAGAACATGGGCAGGGGATGGAGGCTGCAGAGAAACTAGAAGTCTGTCTCCAGTGCTACTCCTGGAACAATGTGTTATTTGCATTTAGTTCACCTAGTCCTATATTTATACAAAATGCATAAGAAATTGAATTATTTAATATGTCTATTAGCATGTGTACTGGAAGGTGCATATTTCCCCACACTATTCAGCGTATTGTCCTCAAATACCCATAAGTTGAATTAACACACTGAATCTTGTGACCCCATTTAAATGTTTGTAGTAGGTACCTTTCTAGAAACAAACTTCCATCTGATTATATGGAAAGAAATGACTACAAATGACCTGCCTTTTGCTCACTTAATTACTCCTATATACTCAGATATATAGATCAAGTTAAAATGCTAGTTAGTTGTATTCAAGATTTCAGGCAGATTAATTTTCAGGTTGATTAACTATATTAATAGCTGGTATTTCTCTTTAATCTTTGTAAAGCCTTTTGTGTCTGTCAGTTTCTTGGAACCAGAAACAATAGTAAATGTTCCTTGCATTTCTGGAAAATTACAACATAGTCTTTGCTAAGCAGACAAGCATTACATTAAGCAATATTTTTAAATCCTGTTCCTGGTAGAACAATTTTATCTCTAAGGTCAGTAAGTAAGTCTGCCCATGTGTCTGCACAAGGGTGTAAGAGTAGACATAAGGATCTGCTGATCTCCCTGGTTGGGCTACATAGATCCTATAGAATGTCACAGAAGAAGGGAGAATAACCTCTGTAGGGATGCTACTTTTCCTCCCATGCAGCTAGGCAAGCCAGTGAATGGATTCTTGGTTCTACTCTGTACAAGTACACTTGTTTTGATTGTTTTCTCCCTACTAGATAGCAGCCCCCAGGATTCATATTGGGATTCTAAGGAATATCCAGTTCTTGGTCAGCTCCTAGGCAGTGTGTCAAGGAGCTCGTCCCCCCTCTCGGTTTCACCACTAAGTCAATGCCCCTCTAGCAGGGTAAATATGGCTTTTGAGGCCTAGCCGCCCAGAGAAGCCTTTCCTTGCTCAGGGGTTGATTGTCCAGAGTAGGGAAAAGGGAGGTAGGGGGACCCGGGCCCTCCCTCTCCACCGGGTCCCAGCCCAGGGCCC
>CM057846.1:184937415-184951529 GCA_030068395.1 Apalone spinifera | reverse complement strand
TAATGGGTGAGATAATTAGAGTCTTTGTTTAAACCAATACATAAAGTGTCAAATGTAAGTATAAATGACAATTCTGAAGCTTCACATTGAAGGGAATAAGAGATCTTACGGAAAAGGCTTTCTTTTCTGCAAGAGCCCTGTCTAGACTGGCGCTTTTTTCTGTCAAAACTCTAAGACGGAAAAAAGCAGCAGCCATGTTCATGCAAATGGAGCGGGGAAAATATAAATCCCCACTCCATTTGCAATTCCGACTGGCCTCCTTTGCATGACTTTTCCGGCAAAGGGGGCCAGTCTAGACGTAGTCTATAAGGCAAAAGATAAGGTAGTCACTGCTTCAAAAAACACATGCCATCTAGCAGAAAGGCATAAATGACAGGAGTCATTAGGAAGTCCAGAAAAAAGAACAAGTTACTTTGAGAAGGCATTTTTCCCAGACTTCTCTAAAACAAAGTCTACATGTTAAGTACAGTCAAAACTCACTGCTTTCAAAGGACTGACTTTATTAACTCAGAATATACTAATAAGGATTCAAAGTTTAGTTCAAATCTTCTGCCCAATTCTAGTCTTCTAGGGTCTTTCCCCATGTCAATGAAGCTCATATCTTAGAGCCTCTCTCTGAGAGTGAGACTCCCATCTTCTGTTTATACATTTGGGCTAATGAGCCATTTGCCTCAGTGACTCAGCAGAACCCACATTCCCTTTTCATAGCAGGACCAACAGCTGCTGACAGGGTGAGGTGCTTCAGGAACTTGTTTCCAGCCTGAAATAGTAACTTTTTGGAAACGTGTTGCCTCTGGGCATGTTTACAAAAGTTAGTTTTTAGGAAAATTTAAATTAGGAGAGGAAGGTTTGAGAAGTGTAGATAGCCCCTTCGTTTCTTGCTTTCTGGGTACCTTTCCGAAATGCTACATTCAATTCAGACCTTTAAAATATTTAAGAGGCTTAGCAGAGATTTCCAGAAATATTGGATAAATTGAATTTCTGATCTGCACAGATCCATTTAATCAAAATGGTGCATTGAGTAAGTAGGAAAATCAGTCAGCTGGGGATATTCAAAGAACCTACTTCTTCAATATCCTGGGAAATCTTATCAGAGGACAAGGCAATGCAAACAGTTACTCTATTCCTCAAGGCAGTGAAATATTGTTCAAAGAATCATAAGAGTCTCCCAGACTAATATTTAAAGAAGTGATTAACAAGACAATAGGGTTTCTTGGTTTCTGTACCTATAAAGATAAGTAATGAGAATTTAGTAGGGCAGCATAAACAAGTGAAGAGTTCAGATATACACCTGTCTCCTGGAATAATTTCTACAGCCTGCCAAGTCAGCTGAAGTTCCTGTTACCACAGTAAATTCTATTTTTAGTAATGCTGAGCACATTTTGCAAACCCTTTTGTGAGTTCATTTCACCCATCACTCTAATGCAACATCTGGCCTAACCCTGGGCAGTTCGATTTCCCAGATAGCTAATGCTCTAGCAATAGTTATATGATGAAAGGTGCTTTAAGTTAGTGAAAAATAGGATCAAGTAAACTTTAGCCAAGGAGACAGTAATCTCATAGGATGAAAAAATGGAAGAGCAGTTTTTAAGTGTCTCCTTACAGAAACACATAGACTATGCCACTGAATTTTTAATGATGATACTCTTTTCTCTTTTTAATTCTCTGTTTGAGTTCTATGGTATATATTGGTGTGATGTATTTATTCATTATGCTTGCTTTTCTGTACAGAACCTGGCTGAAGTGCCTTAGGGAGTCTGGGAAGAAGTGATTTATTAATAATATTAACATCAAATTAGACATTAGTCAGCAACATCTCATAAATGTGTAGATACTTTTAGTACATTAAACAGCTCTCATCCAAATGCGAAAATGAAAACAAATACACAAATGCTGTAGAAAACTGCTAAAACCTGGATAAAATATTTCAATGAGTTACTTGAATCAGTATCTCACTATTGGGAGTTATAATAATTCTAATCAACAAAACCTCTGTGGACAGTAATTTTGGAAGACACTTGCAGAGAATACAGCGCATAAGGACTCTCTTGTGTGTATTGCCCAAGGGCATTTTTGGCTAGTTGAGGCTCTGATTTGATCAGCCAGATACATAAGCACATGCTTAACTGAAATCATACCAGTATTGCCATCAGCTATACAGGTAATGCTCATGTGCTTAAACTTAGGCCGATGCTTAGGTGCCTTGCTAAACTGGGGTTTTTGGCCCAGATCCACAAAGATATTTAGCCATCTAATCCCTAGATTTAGGTATCTAAATCCCTTTTTAGGCATCGCTGTGATCTGTAACACTCTTACTCAGCTCCCACATAGCCCTGTAGGTTCCTAAAGATGCTCTTTGCTATGGTTTCACAGTAAATTTTCCCTAGGTATCCATGTTTCTACCCCTAGGCATGTGTGCTGCTGCCTCACTCGAGGCCTTGTTGGGGGGGAGGGGACATCTATCTTACATCTAAACCGCAGCACATTCCACAAATCAGGATCCGCCACTCTTCACATGCAGGGCCTGGTCCAACAGACAAGCTCAGAGGCCATCTAGATTTACAAAACTGAGGATGTGGGGAATCTTCCCCTAAGTGGTTAGGGTACTCAGGAGCTGGGAGGCCCACACTTCATGCTTCACCTCTGCCTGACAAGGGATTTAAAGGAGGCTCTGCTACCTCTCAGGTGGTTGCCCTAATCACTGGGCAATGGGAATTTCTCAATCTCACCTCCTGGATTTGTTCTACTTTAAACAGATTAAATATTAATAGGACTAGAGATAGCATGAATGACTATAGTGAAGGCACTCACCTGAGAAATGGTTGCTTCCTGTATAAATCCCTTCTCAGCAGGCAGGTCTGAAGTAGGGATCTTCCACAGCCTGGGTAAATACTCCTGCTAGAGAGCTAAAAGCAGAGTGGCATCTGATGGTCTCTGGGCACACCTAGAGGATACAGCCCTTCCTAGGAGGAGAACCTGTCTTCCCTAGTTTGTAGATCAATAGCAGAAATAGACTCCACCCCACAGTCTGGACTTGGGCACTGAACTCTGTGAAAGCAGCTAGATTTAGGACATATCCCTCCTGTCAGCTTCTCCCACTGGCTAGTACAGGCTGCTTTCCACCTCAGATGCTGGCTTTTGTGGATCACATTTTAAGGAGCAGCTCTCTCACATTCCTTGTGATTTTTTTAAGTTCATCTATGATCTGGGCCTTGTGCCTAAAACCTGTGATTTAGTGTTTTTCTCTCATATTGCATCTAATGAATTTTCATCTTGTAAAGCATACTGAATACATTATCTCAACACCTATGCACAGGTAATATACCGCACAGGAAATAGCAATACAAGCTTTATTATATTGCCATGCTATGCTTGTTCTAAAGTAAGAGAGTAGCTCATTTTCCAGTCCTATTTAAACCTTTGCTGCCACTGAGATTGCCAACAAGGGTCAATGGTGGTTATGGTTATTAATTTTACCCAAACTATAGAAAAAGTAAACACTCACATGTTACAAATCAAGAGGCTGCTTCTCTTCTCACAGCCCTGGTCTACACTAGGACTTTATTTCAGGCTTCCTTAACTGCTCCTCATGAACCACTTGATCACCTTTCATTTGTCTAGTTTTCAGACAAACTACATTATTTTATGTTGGCCTCCCTGGACTTAAATAGAAGGTAGACTAGTGTTTCTGTAGTACCTGGCTCTCTAGTTCACATCACCCTGGCCTACACTAGGGGTTTATTTCAAATACCACTCCCAGTGGAATTTAGAAGCAGAGCGTCCACACTACCAAGCCCGTTATTTTGAAATAATGGGCCGAGGAATTCGAAATCTGTACTCTTGCTTTACATCAGGCATAATGCTAATTCTGCAATAATTATTTCAAAATAAAGGTAGTGTAGATGCTCCGCTGCCACTATTTCAAAATAATTACTCCCCAGAGTAATTTGAACTATTACTCCCCAGTGCTTCCTGGGGTTCTAAGTCCAAGGTAGCATGTCCACATTAACAGAGCCTGCCTCTGACTAATTTTGGAGCTTCCCATAGTGTGGATACACTAGTTCAAATTTGTTAAATTGGAATTTATTAAGTCAAATTTATTAATTTTGAAATAGTTTCCTAGTGTAGATATGGCACAGTGGTGTAAATCCAGAGTAACTCCAACAGAGTTACACTGCTATAAAATAAGAGGAGAATCAGGACCTATAATTTTTTGTAAGTGTAACTACCATGGAACTATATAAGATCTTCCAATTTATGTAGTAATTAAGTAACTAGTTCTGATAGAGTCTGACCCAGTGCACAGATGAAACCAATCAGCATCTTATTAAGTTCAATAGGAGTTGGACTGGGCTGTTAGGGAATTTCTTTAGATAAAGGTAAATGAAAGTTTCAACCTTGCTTTGTTTACCTATGGATTGAAGAAGCACCACATGAGCTATGAGGAAAAACTGAAAGAATTGGATTTTTTTAGTTTAGAAAAGAGAAGACTGAGGGGGAAATTATACCAGTTTTCAAGTACCTAAAAGGGTGTTACAGGGAAGATGGAGGAAAATTGTTCTCCTTGGCCTCTGATGATAGGACAAGAAGCAATGGGCTTAAATTACAGCATGGGAGGTTTAGGTTGGACATTAGGAAAAAGTCCTAACTGTCAGGGTGGTTAAACACTGCAATACATTACCTAGGGATGTTACAGAATCTCCATCATTGGAGATAGCAGGTTAGATTGGCATCTATCAGGGATAATCTAGAAGGTGCTTGGTTCTGAGTGAAGGGCAGGGGACTGGACTTGATGACATCTTGAAGTTCCTTCCAGTTCTAGTATTCTGTGATTACTAAGAAAATAATTACATGTTTTGTGCTCATAGTCAAAGACTGAAAGTACTCTAAATATGGGAGTTTCATTGAAAACAGGTGCAAGATTGTTATAAGGAAGAGACAGATGACAGGGCAGATTTTGAGCTTTGGTTATTTACAGCAGCTGAGATTCTCGCCCATAAATACGTATTCTTAGAAGCTATGTTAAAGCTGAGTAATAATATAGTCTGTGTCCCTAATAGCTCTGTACAAATGTGCATACGTACTCTTTATTACTTCAATTTATATACAATTTATGGTGGCACAATTCCCATATGAAGATAGAGAGACAAAAGTGGCATGTTAGCATGCGCACAGTGTCACAGGCAAGAACACAGTAAATCCAGTCAGAGCACATCACAGTTCTTGTGTGCTGACTAAAAACGTTTCCATTCCATCACTTCAGTGTATTCACAATGCTAAATAAAATCATCCATGGTCTGTAAACCACCTACACATTTGGACAGCAGCAGGTAAAATCAGAACAATTCAATTGAGAGTGTCTTAGTGATAGAATCTCCATTTTAAATCTAGAACATGTCTGGCATATTTATTCTCCAAACAGTTTTACTTGCATATCTCCTCCTTTACAGAACCAAGCTGTTGTTTTAATTAGCTGATTAAAACAAAAACAAAAGCAAAAGAACCAAACAAACAGAAACTTAAAATGGGAGCATAATGAGCACAAATTAATAGCACCACAATAAAAACAAACAGTGTTAATTTCACTAGACAGCTGCAAGAGTAAATACATCCATTTGTTTTGAAATTCTGCCTGAACATTGTGTCTCAGCTCACTAATTTGTTTCAGGTGCTATCATCTGTGTCTTTGTGTCTGAGGTCAAGAGCCAGTGGCTAATCCACATGACTAAAACAGCTTATTCCTTTGGACACATCACACTATCATAGGGACTAGCCATGTGAGAGTGTCTTTTTTTTCCCTTTTCATGTGTCCTTTGTAAAGAGAAGCAGACAGTAATCCTTATGAATCTTTTTTCTTCTGATGGAGGCAGCTTCAAATTCCTGATCCAGATATAAACTGTGACCTGCTGTCTTCATCCTGTGAAAACAGCATGTAATAAAGTAGTGGGAGACAGCCAGCCTCCCAGACCAGCTATTCTTTCTGACATGGAAAACAATACTACTGATTTACACACAGGCCTTGCACTCTAAGGCTATTATGTATCTCAAGGCATTTAAACAGTTGACTATGTACTATCTAAAGATAAAGGCCATAATTCAGGGAAATGCCCTTATTCAGGAAAACACTTGAGCATTTTCTTGTTTTTTTGAATAGGCATAAATTTAATCCTCATTCCTTCCAGCTGCTGAGTGCTGTTAAGAGAAATGCAGAGAGACAAAGCCCTCATGCTCATTTATTCCTCATCTTGGCAAAGAGGCTTCCATTTTGTGTGCAGTTATTCGCACAAGGTGCTGCTGAGTCCCCTCTGAGAGGTGTTGAGCGCACTGTTCAGTGGAGGTGAACACACCTCTCTGAAATGAGTCTTAGTGACTAACCCAGAAGTGGACAAGTTAGTGTGTAGGGGGCAGGGGAGATAGCCAGAGTATAGTTGCAAAGAAACTTATGTGTATATCAGGCTTTTTGGGGATTTTTCTTCTGCTGACAAAGAATGGTGGCTCCCTTGAGCATAGGACACATTTAGAAGAAACTGATGATAGTGGTTGACTGTCATGGCTACCTTTGCTAATGCAGAAATGCATCTATTGTTTCTAATAGAAACAGTATCCGGGAGATGTGTACTGATCACCATACACCTTCACACTTTCTGACTGCATAGATTCAGAATTCAAGGAGCTGAACACAGTCCTAGTGACTTTGCTCATGTGAAAGCAGCTACCATGATATTTTGGTCTACACAATTCAATGAAGCGTTCTGAGACAGCCTGTGTTTGAACTAGGGATGTTAAATATTGGTTAATTGAATAGTCGAGTAACCTCATGAATTCTTATTGGTTAGTCGACTATTCTATAGTCCCTCGGGACAGGGCCAGCAGTCCCAAAGAAGCAACCTACCACTGTATCAGCAGTGCAGGGTGCCATGCGGGAGCTGGTCTGCAAGGGGAGCCAATTTAAAAAACAGCTCCCCTTGTGGACTGACTGCCTGTAACCCTGTGCGGCTGCCTCTGATAAAGAGACAGCAGTGCGAGGTGGGAGCAGCCCCTCTCCAGGTGGGATCTGAGCTCCCAGACCTGGCATGAGACAGAACTGAGGCAGGCTGTCTGCCCACCTGGCTCCTGATGCACTTTAAATGCAGAGCCTTAATGGGGATAGGTCCCAGACCCGGTGTGAGCCAGGACTGAGCCAGGTCGCTGGCCACCCTGCTGAAAAATGAACTGGCAGGGGGAAGAGGGGAAATGCGTGTAGTCTACAGCATTAACCTATAAGCTTTTGCTAATCGGTTAATTGGTTAACTGACTATACTATTCATCCCTAGTTTGAACTTGATGACAAGTATCAGAGGTGTAGCCATATTAGTCTATATCTGCAAAAACAACAAAGAGTCCTATGGCACCCCAGACTTATTTGGGTATAAGTTTTCATGAGCAAAAATCCATGTGGTGCCACAGAACTCACTGTTTTTGTGTTTGAACCTGACTTTCAAAGCAGTCTTATTTTCAGTTCTTGAGTGCTGCACGGTTGGGTGAAGTGCTTTGGCTTTGTAACCTGCTTGTGATGAGTGACCCTTACAAATATGGGAGCTCAGATTTAGTTTGGATAAACACTGAGAAGTATTAGACATTAATTCAAAGATTAATCAAACAATCTTGAGGCTACCATGTTGGGAGAGGGGAACCTCACCTTTCCAGTTCTCTCCTCTTCCTTTCAGCTATGAATATCACAAGAATTGCTTCTTCCTGTGCTATTTCAGATCAGGAGCTTCCACTTCCAGGCAAATCAAGAAAGACACAAAAATGGAAAATGATGGTGTAAACAAAAGCTCATATTCAGGTTTAACTTCCGTTTTGGGACAAGAGTTTGAAGCTGTTCTTGCTTGTTTCCAGAGCTATCCTGGAAAAACTCTGCCGCATCCAGGGAACACATCTGCTCTTCCAACATTTTTTGCGGAAGAGCAGATGCGCTCTTTCTGAATCCTGTCTTCTTCATGTCACAAGGAAGAAGGGCTCTTCTGGAAAAGGAGGTTTTTCCAAAATTTGGCCCAGTGTAGACGGGCCAAATTTTGGAAAAGCCTCTCCCGACAAACTTTCAGAAAAAGATATGCAAATTGCAAAAAAAAAAAAAAAAAAAAAAAAAAATTGCGTAACTTTTGCCAAAAAAAGTGGCAGTCTAGACATAGCCTATGGTTGTCTATGAAAGAACACATTTTGATGGATATTGTAAGACATGGGTTCTAATCCCTGCTTTTGCCACAGATTTCTGGATGTGATATTGAAAAAACTAACTTTTTACAAAAATGTTAACCTACTCAGTTTGTAAAATGAGGATACTAATACAATATATAGCTGTGTTACAAATACTATACGGCTTGATCAAATAGCCCCTGAAGTAAATGGGAATTTTTCCATTGACTTCACTGGGCTTTAATTCTGGCTCGTAATGTTTATGTAACTCTCTGGAATGTTGCATATTTAATTCCTTAATATTTGGGAATATTCATATCATAGGTAATATGCATTTCTGTAACATCTTGTTATTTATTGTTGTGGGAAACTACTGAATTTCCCTTGTTTGTGCAGTGAGCAACAATCTATTGAGTGCAACCAGAAGATTAAAAACTATAGGCTCTTGCAGTACTACCAGCTGTCAGTTAATAAGGTCATTTTTCTTTCCAGAGAATATAGATTTTCATCCAGTAAAGATTTTTTTTTTCATTTTTTCACAGTGTGTTGTAGTATGAAGTACTTGGAAGGGACAGATTGGAACTTACAAGTGTCCGTAGCCATTACTATATTTTATGCATTTCTTAAAAAACGAAAAGGGCTGTTGTAACAGGAATAAAGCATCATTCATTTTCCACATGACTTGATTTGAGGAAATCTACAATATGAATTTGTTATATGACTGTGAAGTATAACAGAATCCTTTTCCTTTCTTCTATTTTATCTCCAGATTGGTACGCATCCCCACTTTCCCAATGACAAATCAGGTCATTTTTTCATTCTGTCACCCTCTATCATTATTTCCCTTCCTTGTTTCTGCCATTCTTGGCATGTCACCTCCAAAAGAGAGACCTTGGCAGCCTCCCATTTTAGATAGCTAAAGAGACTCAATGGTGTAATTTGAGAAGGGATCTGCCTATGTTATAGTAGACTCCCCTGACTGCTTTAGAGACCACAGCATAGTCTGGAATCTCTGCAGCACTGTTGCTGTCACCCACTACATTCTCTACACTAAGTCTATGTCTACACTAGCACTCTTGTCAGGATAATTTATCTTGGTCAGGAGTGTGGAAAAACACTGCACACCCTTGAGTGACAGAAGCACTGGTGTGGACAGCGCTATGTCAGTGGGAGACACTCTCCTGCCAACATAGCTCCCACCTCTTCTTGGGGGTGCTTTAATTATATTGATGGGAGAGCTCTGTCATAGTGGCCTAGAGCAGCTACACAGGAGATCTTACAGCAGTGCAGCTGCATTGTGACACTGTAAAGTCTCTAGTGTAGAGACAGCCTAAAGTTTAGGAGAAATAATTAACATTATTCCTAAATAACAAAGAGCGTGTCTACAGAGCAAGCCGTTATTTCGAAATAATGGTGAGCTGAAGGACTTCGTACTCCGACTCCTGTAACCCTCACTTCACAAGGAGTAAGGGAAGTCAAAGGAAAAGTGTTTCCCCAGAACCTGTTTGTTGTTTAACTTCCTCTTTCTTCTCATGTTTCCTTCACTCTGTTCCTGATCCACTACTTCCCATCCCTGACAAGCTTTGATTCTCCAATAAGAATTATATGTGGAATAAGACACTAGAGTGCAGATAAGCTTTGGCTTAAGGGAAGTGTGTTTTTACTCACCGTTTAAGAAAAGAAAGCAGCCAGGAACCAGACAAACCACCTGGAGTCTGAAAAGAATTAATATGCTAATAGTTGTGACTGGGAGAAGGAATGTTTGTTCTTATAGCACCCAGGGGTATGTATGCCTTTTGTGATGCTAGCACAAAGTGATAACAACACACCAATTCAGAAGATGTTTCTGAAATAACCAGGTAAGCAGAAGAAAATTGAAATGTTCCATCTCAAGGGATACTGACATTGGAGAAGGACATATTTGGAAGACTCTTTGTTGGTGGAAATGTGATTAGATGAACAAGGATAAGCTCATGTCCCACCCACAAAAACTTTAAGACCCTGTCAGGAGACAGAACAAAGGTCTAGATCCTGCTGCCATTCATTCTCTCATTTATGCCAACTGAAATGGTGCTCCTAAGTGGGGTGGCAGGAAGTGAGCAAGATTCTTAGCTATTTTCAATGCTTCTGAACCTGGCAGAGAAGCTTTCTCCCATTCTGTCTCCCCGGTTCATTGTTCCCTTATTCTGACAGTGACCGTCAATGAAACTTAATGGGAAAAATAGTAGCAAGCTCTACTATTTAGCTCTGAAGAATTGCAAATTCTTTCCCCTTGGAAGGTTATGCTGTCAGGGAGACAGAATGAGAGGGGCTACAAAGAAAATGCTGAGGGGGTAGAGAGAGAGACCCATAGCTGAGCAACCAAATGTAAGTGTAGATGTTTCCACAGCTACGTCGATGTCAGACAGCTTACAGCAATCTGTGTAAAGTCGACCTGGCCAGAGAATCAGGATCCCATCATAGCTTTGGTACTGCCTTGCTGTGCAACAATGGATAAACTGAGTCAAAGCAGCTTTCCTCATCTTTAAAATGGAACAACATTGACCTACCTCACCGGTAACTGAACATATTTGTTCCTTGGTTATAGCATTGGTGTTAAATCACCTCTATTGAGTTGGGAGAGGCTTGCTCCCTTCACATGCTCAGATCCATCTCAGCCATCACCTTAGGGTCTAAAACTTGGCAGCTATGTACTTGTATACACCCATCTGCCATTGAAAGCAAATTGCTAGCCAGGATCACTTTTTTAGCTGAGTTTCTCCCCACATTTGGAAGATAGGGGTGGGTTTGGCTGTCCAGATTTTCCCCTTTCTGCTGGAGTTCATCCCTATCTGTGCTAAAACTAAACCATCCATGACAGAGTAATTTTTATTGTTGATAACTTTTATCCCAAGCTCACAAAGATATTTCTGAAAAGCAAAACTGGCTGAGCTAAATAATTGCTATCTGATTAAACCAGCTGCCATCTGTTTATGGGGAAGGATACTCTCTCCACAAAGGCTTTCTTCCCCTCCATTTACCCTAACAAATTACTACATTCAAGCACTGCCGCCCAAACCCTGTTCTTTGTTAAACCCGTGCAAATTCATAATATTTCTAGTAATGACAGCGGAGTTAAAAGCTGTGTAAATCCTAAAGTATCTGAGATTAAAAAAAAACCTTGGAGTATCTGAGATCAGGCCTAGTGTGTTCTTTTAAACATTTTACTGTCTTTTTATTTCCTAAAAAGTACCTAACTACTGTATAGGTATGCATGTATTTAAAAAAATAGTTGTTTTGTTAGTGTTTTCCGAGAAGTAAAATAGAATTGATACCAAAATGAAGCTCAGCTAGTATTAAATGTGTGCAAAAATACACTTGTGCCTACAGGATTGATTTCCTAGCTCACCGTGAGCGGGTGTGTATGGTTTATTCATCTTATGGTGAGCCTATGTAAAGCTTCATTCTGTACTAGTTAAAAACTCCAGGAAGGACCTAGAAGTGAAGGTGGCAAAAATGTGTAAGTGTCTGTGAGGACAAGAAAAAAGAACAACCCATGAAACACCTGAGAGCTACTGCATAACTGCTGAAAATGCTGCCTTTGGAACCTGTTAGAGACACTAACACCTGGGAGATCATTTTGCAGAGCATGACATCCAGGAGACTTACCATACAAAGAGATACAGGAGCTAGGAACTAAGAAATGAATAGATCTCTAGCAGCTCAGTCTGGTATGTTGTTTAAAACCACACTCTCCCCTTCCCCTGCCCAAGCCTCTTAGCAAACAATTACAAAACAGTTTCAAATAGAAAAAAAAAAAAAAAAAACCAGTGACATTTTACTGGCAAGGTTGTGTCTTTTGAATAGTTTTTTTAGGAAAGCCATTCTTAAAGCCAAAGTAGCTATGCAGGGAAGACAGAGGGATGTCTATCACAGTTAACAGAGTGTTCTAACTTTGTATGCATGAGACGGTTTTGTGGAGAGTTGGCATGGAATTTCAAAAGTTACAGTGATATTTGTACCATCATTAACTCTGAACAAGTACTTTTAATCCTCTGGTTTTCAGATGACCTGTCTCTGTTGCTGCTTAAATGACTGTAGAATAAAACTTGGCATACAGAGCACCAGGCCAGCATTGATTTCTCTCTGGATTCCACAAAAGCCTTATTCCATTGCTTAAATTTCATTCATCTTCTGTTCCCATGCCTCCTCCTTTCATTGTTTGGATCATAATTTTATTACAGTCAAAGTTCCATCTGTGTCATGCCTGAGCTAATGACACAGAAGTAAGTCAAGAATCATCCCATGAAAATCAGTGGAGTTACACTTTTTGTAAATGGGGGTAAGAGAGATCTGTCACGCATTAGGGACCCTCATCGCCAGGATACCAAAAGGGAGTTTCAATAAGACCAGGATTTGGCCTTTTATAGAGTGCTATGTATGTTCTATGATTTCTGTGCATGACTCTGTCTGAATGACATAAATACTTTGCACTTCTGTAGAGCCTTCTATGCAAGGATCACAAAGCTCCTACTAATATCTCAGAATTTCTTCATTTCCTTCTTTTAGCACTAGAAAACCCAGCATTACTTAAAAGACTGAGAGAAGGTGAACAGAACCTTCAGTTCTGCTTGCAAAACCAGACATTAAGAAAAAGGTGACTAACAGGAAGGATTTACTTCATCCAAATTAAAACTTTTTATATGTCTTTTTATTAGGTGTATATAATGATGTCCCTTTGCATGAGGTAACCAATATTAGGATTAATAGAGGGTCATTTTCATGTGGAAAACAAATTTGACAAACTTCTTATGTCAGTTACTTATTTATGAAATGTATAACTGTCCTGTTCCCTTGACCAGAGGGGACCAAAATGGCACAGAGGCAACTGCACTTAGAGAAACCTCAGTTAAGGCGCTGCTCATAAGGCCTGTTCGTAAGAAATGATTCTCTCCTCCCACACCAGACATCGGGTTGTGCTATGCCTTTCTGAGATTCTAAAAGGAGATATTTACAATACCTATTTATTAAGATCATTGCCTTTCAAATATTTCTAAAAGTTCCAGTAGTAAAGCTTGTTGACATTAATATTAATCAGACTAGGTTTACAGGACTATCTAACCCTAAATCAACATACATGAAAGTGTTCCATTTAAAATCACAATTTACAGAATTATTGTTCTATTTTACATTATTTTTTATAGTATGGTTTAATACTAATTGGTGTCATGAGTTGAGCAAGGTTCTTACTATTTATGGCGAGCAATAATTTAGCAGCCTGGATCACATAGTTTCTAGTGTCTGTACACTAAAGGATAACATCAACCACCTATTTCGGAAGTATCTCAGCTAGAACTGGCAATTTTATAGGATCCTAGAAAACACACCTTTACTTCTTTGCTCAGCCTTCATAGATCAATCATCTAGAAAGAAAATGTGAACACTAGCATTTTGGCTAAACAAGGAAATAAATTCTGAAGCCAAAACAAATAGGAATAAAACATCACCTCTTACTTTGACAACAATTTATTGTTTAACTCTAATTATATAACTCGAAAGTCTCAGAGGGGTAGCCATGTTAGTCTGTGTGTGTATGTAACCCACATTCCTAGTGTGGTTCACTGTCTCATGTGGTGGCACTTAGACACTTACAATGAGAGATAAGGAAGAGTGTGTATGGTGTGGCAAAGCTCCAGCTATTCCCTGTGGGTCTTGTGCTACTGTCTGATAGTGTCAGTCTCAGAGGCTTGCTGTGGCCCTCCACATGGCTTCTTTCTCTTTACTAGAGGCAGGAGCCACAGCCTCCTGAGCCGTTCTCATCACAGGCTAGTTCATAAGTTCTCATCACAGGCAAAATCTTTATGTATCAACCCAAGAAATATCGTGCCCACATCATGATTGAGGGGACCTTCGGACACCTGAAAGCCAGATTTAGGTGCCTCCTCACCCGCCTCGAC
>CM057846.1:184904070-184916642 GCA_030068395.1 Apalone spinifera | reverse complement strand
CAGTCTAGACATACCCCTAGACACTGTCACATTAGTTCTAATCAAGTCAGCATGCTAAAAACAGTAGTGTAGCCAGATTAGCCTGAGCAGTGTCTAATGGCGGCATGAGCTACCTGTACTGAATACAAACCCACTTGCTATTGCTCACCACTGCCTCGGCTACCCTGGCTATTCTACTATTTTTAGCATGCTAGGTGAATAATAACTATCACCAGTATGTCTACATGTAGATGCAGCCATCGTGCCAGTTGTATGCTACCCAGGGGTTTTCCATCCACTAGGGAAATGGACAGGTAGCCACCCACTATGCTGGTCCCTGGCTGCTTCGCATTAATGGAGCTGGGACTAATATCTGCCCAGTGTAAGGAATCCCCTAAAATATTCAAGGGGTTCCCATCTCATTCTAAAGTTCAGTTTCAGAAAGAAGCTAAACTAGGTCAGATAACTTTGGGTCCTTTTCTGGAGAGGTGTTTTTGAGATACACCTGACTGCTCTGATTCTTTCTCTTTATCCTGACTCATTGCTCTGATTAAAGATAGCCAATTCCGAGTCTGGTTTGTATGAAACTCAGCTCATTATTTTGCTCCCATTAGGAAGCTTATGGCATTTAGTGGAAAATGTCAGTGATAATTTTGAAAAATTGAAATTCCTGCAGTACTGCCAATAGAAGGAATACATCATCTAAAGTGTTCCACTCTAGTTAAAATACAGCTAAATCTGTTATATGAGATTATATATGGGTCTGTTCAGAGTTTAAAGTTATTTATAAGTAGAAAAAGCAGTCTTTATTACACTAGATGCTCTAACAGTCAGTTTTACCATCTGATAAGAATCGTACCTGATGCATAAATCACTGGGATTTTCATAATGTGTTGTCTTTGGGCTGTGTAATTTATACTGGGGATCAGAAATCTCCAATTTTCTTAGAATTGGAGGGCACTGCAAATATATCTGACGTGCCCTCACCCTATCCTTCAAGTTCGGGGCCGAGTATAGCTCAATTTGACCAGAGAATCTCCCCCAAAGGGAGCTGTCTGGAATGGAACCCAGGCATATAGTTAAGGGGGCCAGCTGCTCTCAAGACCCTTAGTTGAAGGCTCCTTTCTGCCCAGCAGGAGTCAGAGCACCCTGGTTGGCACTGGCAGAATCTGTCTGCCCTTTGGAAGCTGAGTGATGGAAGATTTGCTGAAGAGAGCAGCAGACATTACCCCTCTGTTCCATCCCCGTCAAGCAGCTGAAAGCTGGGGCAATTAGAGATAACACATTAGTGTCCCTTCTAGGCTGAATTGAAAGCTGGTGGGAGGCATGTCCCCCAATCTCCCTCCGGTGGGCATGGCTATGGATGTTATTATGGAAACACAGTTCATAGCTGGAGACCATGAGGCTTAATTACGGGCCTGCCCCATTCCTCGGAGTTCTGAAGTGTTCTTGAATCCAACTTTTCCCAAGTAATTTCATTCTCTCCACTGCTATTCTTGGCAGTCTTTAACAGGCAGTTTCACACCTTGTGATTCAAAAAAGGCATGTAAAGAACCTTGTGTTAGTGACAGATTTTGTGACCGCCATATGTTGCGAGAGCCTAACCTAGCTTGCAGGGACAAGCAGCACTATTTTAGACGCAAACTAGCATTGGTGGCATCTCAGACATGGAGGAATTAAGCTCTGTTCTTAGAGTCAGGGAATTTAAGACCTGGATGGATCATCAACTCATCAGATTGGACCTCCTGTATGCCAAGGGACACAAACACTGTCCAACAACTGCACATTAAACCCAGTAATTGAAATTAGACCATCAGACAGACATACAATAGTTTAGATGCTTAACTAAGACTTGTCTCCATTTTTCAAACATAGACAGTTCCAGTCAAGCCCTGGGATCTTCTGTCCACACACAGTCCCCTCCTACGACAAGCCCTATGTTCCTCATTCCTGTATTGTTGTCATCTAGTTAGGAGTGCCTACTTTGCTAGCAACAATAGGAGTCAGTTGGTTTGATCTATCTTCACCACCACTACAATTTACTCTGGTCTTCTGGGGAAACAAAGAGTGGCACTTCCTACTCTGGTGCTGAGGAACTCAGTAACTGTTCTGCTGAGCTCTGCTGCTGGGCCTCATTAGCATTTAAAAGACTCTACTGTGCACCAGGTGATCTCATATAACTCCTTCCAGTTCTCTGACACTGGCAGATAACAGCAGGAATATGAGTGGGAATTTTACTTCCAGATCTGCCCATACAGTGCTATGAGACCTTGGCAGTTCATGTGACCCTTTGAAGCCCTTGGATGAAAGATGTGATATTACTTCAGAACAGTAGTTGAAGCATTATCACATTGTTTGGCATACAACTTTTAGGCTGTGTCTAGACTATAACTCTCTTTTGACAGAGAGATGTAAATTAGGCACTTCGAAATTGCAAATGAAGCGGGGATTTAAATATCCTGCACTTCATTTGCATAATAATGTAATGGCGCTCTTTCGAAAAAGTGCCATTTCGAAAGTAAAACCACGGTCTAGACACGGTTCTTTTGAAAACAGCAGGCTTTTTCAAAAGATCCTGTACTCCTCAAAAAATTAAGTTTACAGGATCTTTCCAAAAAGCCTGCTGTTTTCGAAAGAACCGTGTCTAGACTGCTGTTTTACTTTTGAAATGGCGCTTTTTTGAAAGAGTGCCATTATGTGATTATGCAAATGAAGTGCGGGATATTTAAATCCCCCCTTCATTTGCAATTTCGAAGTGTCTAATTTACATAACTCTGTCGAAAGAGGGATGTAGTCTAGACACAGCCTTAGTGGGTTAGCCAATGTACATGAAGGGCCTGGTTCTCTTCTTACATGCATCACTCTGAGACTGGGATAATTCCATCAATCTTGAACCTTGTGTAGTCATTTACACTTGTGCAAAGCAGGTGTAAAATGTTGCCATTCTGAGCTGGTGGCAGTTTGGATCCATTTTACATAGATACAAATAGTTACACAAGATTCAAAGCCATTTAGAATCTGGCCCATTGACTTCAGCTGAGTTCTTCCTGATTTTCACAGGTGTGTGGTGATAACTGGCACCAAATTCTCTGCTGGTCAAAATTCCACTGAAATTATTTACACAAGCAGCAAATTTGGCTCACCATGTTCAGAAAAATTTTACTGTCTGTCCGCATAGGCAGAATCCCTATGTCATATAGACAACTAGCTAGAGTTACCCGTCGTTGCTGAGGAAACCAGAGGAACAAAATGTAGAAAAACCATAGTTCATTATCTTTTTTTGAATGGTAGAAGTTGCACTGATTTTTATAGAGATTAAAATATAGGTCCGCTCATGCCCGGGGCTGCAGATGACGTGGGGGGCAGGGCAGGTATCCAAATCATTGTGCGTGTGGGGTTGGGGCACTGTGTGCCTGCACCGGGGCGGCGGGGAGTCCTGGATGGCACTGCGGGCCGCAGGCAGCGGGCATGTGACTTAGGGTGTTCAGGGTGGCCCCTTTTTTATTTTTACAGCTTGAACTTGGGCCCGATTGTGTCCAAAAGTACCTTAAAAACCTTCTTCTGGATGAAAGGTTATCCAGTGTAAAGTTTGGTTGTGGTAGCTCTTATAGTGTCCAAGTTATTAGCGCACAAACTTACAAACATTCTCCTTTATATATTAGATTTTCAAAAGCTATACTGAATGAGGCATTCCATTTTAATTATGCTGGAATGTCTTACCCACAGCCATATGGTTGCATGCACAATTTAATATTCCTCAGTTGCCTTTAGAGTGAACAACTGTTACCACTCTGGTGTGAAACTAAACTATAATTAAATGATCTTAAAGGTTATGCTACACCCCTTCCAAATTTAGTACACTGAATGTATTGTGAAATGTGCGTCTTTTGTCTTTGTTCTTTAGTTCTCTGTAAAGCAATGCTGTGGACTTCTGCATAAGCTCCTTTGAGTAATTTTAACTTTTATCTACTGCCAGGCAAATGCTCATGCACAAAGAAAAGTGAGGCCATGAGGATGCAATCTAAAATTAGTACTAAACTATAAGCTAAGGAAGATGTACACCTAGGGTACAAATCATCCTGGTATAGGTAGCCGAGCACCAGGCCTCAACCAAATCCTCGAGACAGGTCGTAAGTAATACCTATGTTTTGTGCTTGTGTAATGCACACACCTTCTGGGTGTGGTGCACTGTCCAATGTAGTGGCACTTAGACCACTTACAGAGTGAGAGAATGAGTTCACTCTACAACAGTGCTCTCCAACCTTTTTAAGCACAAGATCATTTTTTTGAATTTAAGTGCAATCCAGGATCTACCTCAAACCCAAACACCCTTGCCCTGCCTTCTTCCCACCCTTTCTCCGAGGCCCTGCCCCTGCTCACTCCCTCCTCCCTCCTTCCCCCATCCTCCCTCTATCCTCCCTCCCAGGGTTTTATTTTGCAATAAAATCCCAGTGACAATCTCCACAGCTTTACCAATGCTGCACAGTACACTTCTGTTCCAAGAAAAGCAGTAGGCTGATCATTCTCTTCATGCAGAGCTTAAAATAGAAGCATAGCTGCAGCCAGCATCTTCAAAGCCCCCAAAAGTAATCCCTAAATCACCTTAGCTCCGCTGAGATCAATGGAGATTGGCTGACTTACATCTGTGATGGACCTGGCCAACTATTTAACCTTCTGAGCAGCCATGTGAGGTTGCTATATAAACTTTATTGTTTTTATTTTGAAGGCATTGAGTTTGCTATTCTCACAAGTGATTTCTAACAGTTGCGGTGCATCCATTTGTGGGAGCAACTTTAGATGTCTAGGCTGACTCTTTCCATTTAGATGCCTAGAGTTAGTTATCTGAATATATAATGATACCTAGAAATGTGGTATTTTATAGGTACTAAGCCCCTGGAACACCTACTGAGTACAGGGAGAGATATGGGGGCTTAGCACCTCTGAAAATCAAGCAATGGGTTAAAAAAGTCAAGCCAGAGGTTTAAAAGGTCCACTAATTCTGGGTGCCTGGTTTGAGATATCTGGGTCAAGCTGGTCTCTCAAAATCAGTGGATGCTTTGGGGAAATATTGTTCTGGGTGTTATGTGCAAAGCCACAGAGGAATCACTGGAGAGATAGGAACAGAACTCATGAACCCAAGCCCAATATACTAGTTGTCTCTGTTTCTAATATGAAATATGTGCACACACACACCCCACTAATCTAAATTAGATTAGAATCAAGCCTAAGTGCTCAAATCACTGTTGCAGAATCACATAGCTAATGGCAAGGAAATAACACAGTGACAATCCAAAGAAATACGACAGCTGTAACTTAATGGACATCTGCAACCTTTCTGCATAGACAGGGAGAGAGAAACTACTATAATTTATAGGACACTTTACAGTTAGGTTCTATATTTGCTTCAAGGGGCTCTTGTCAACTGTATTTCACCCTGAATTAGTGCCTAGCAAAATGGGACCCTGATTCTGACAGAGGATTCTAATATAAATAACACGTAATATGAAAGTCCTTTTAAATATTAGCCTAGGCTACCTTTTGACCTTGCACCAGCTTTGTTTTCTCAGCAGCTGTTTGAAGAACTCAAGAACTAGCTCCTAGCGTTCTTTTTTTTTCTTTTCTTTCCTTAAACCAAAACAGAAGAGGTTATTTTTCCTTTGTTTTCAGTCAGTTTGTCATCACAGCCTGCATTATTCCACTGCCTCAAGACAGCTTGGTGCCATTACATAATAATACTAAAGGATAATATTTAAGGCCTGGTCTACATTAGACAACAGAAGGCTGAAGTAAGATATGCAACTCCAGCTACGTAAATTACGTAGTTGGAGTCAATGTATCTTACATCACATTTCGATGCCATCCACACAGCAGGAGGCTTCCCTTACTCCAAGTGAGGAGCAGGAGTACTGGCACTGACGGGGGTGCTTAGTGAGTTCAATCTGGCAGGTCTATACTACACCAGCTAAATCAAATCCCGGAAGATCGATGGGCAGTGCTGATCTTCCGCGTAGTGTAGATATGCCCTAAGGGCCAGATCCTTTGCTGTTATAAATTAGCATAGATCTATTGAATTCAATAATGTTGCACTGATTTTAACCTAAATATTTGGGTCATGTTCATTTAAGAAAACTATATTCCTTTGTAAGAAGTTTAGGGATATCATATTTTGTATTTTTGTTTCCAATATGTTTGATTGGGCTTTCTCAAAATCAGCGGTACACCACACACAACACAGCCACTGCGTGTTATCTACAGTAGTATTAAACATGGCATGGACTTATTTATTTTGCAATAGCTCCCCAAATATTTTCTGCATATTTTCCAAACTGAGCAACCTATTGCTACCAAGGAGAATACACTCTGAAAAGTCCAAGATGGGAAAGGACATGAGATATAGGCCACACAATCACAGTGCTTGTTGCTAGTTGTAGCCAGACAGGAACCCCCCTGTAACATCCATTTTTGCTTGCCCCTCTCTGAGATGCCTGGAGCACACAGGGCACACACAGAGCAGTAAAATCAGCAGTCTTTGAAGCCTTGACAGAAGGCCGAGATATGCCAGTGTACAGTGACCCTGAACAACTGTAAGCAGAGATATGAGGGTGATCGAGCTAATTGCTGACCAAGAGGCTGCAGAGGAGTGCCCTTGACTGAAACCCATATTGATACGAACACTCACTAGTCTGGGGGGGAGGAATCTCCCGCCCACTAAAGAATGCCCAGTACTCACAATTTAGTTATCTCTCTTGCAAGTGTAAATTAAGTTTAAACTCCCTTGTAAGAACTGGCGCCACAAAGACAGACCAACACAATTTGGCATCTTAGATAACAAAGAGGATACGGGCCCCAATGGGTATAAAAATGGGTCCAGCAGCACACTTACTCTGAATGTTAATCTACCATCTATCTACTGGTCGGGTTAGGTGATTGGCCTCCTGAGGTTCCATGGGGATGCCCAGCTCGTATTCGTCTTTCCTAGGAATTGAGGGACCGGCCCTGGCCTGATACGCTGGAGTTGAGAGGTACAGAAGGGGGTAAAAATTGTACCTGTATGTGTCCTTTGTTTAAGTATATATACATAGAATTAGAGCTCTTTAAAGATTAAGCTGTCACTTGGTATCATTATTTCTATTTTCTATCTTTATTTTCTTTGTAACCATTTTTAAGATCTATATTTGTAAATAATTAAGAAGTAGAGCAATAGCCATTGTAACCATATGCTTTATAAATCTCCTTAATAAACCTGTTACTGTTTAAGCTTTAACCTGACTCCTTCAGTTGCTGTAACAGAGCCAAGCACAATTTAAAAGAACTCCAGCCAGTCATAAGGGACAGATACAGGCAGAGCTGGGCATTTGGATCATGTCGCTTCCAGAGGACAGATCCATGGGGCATCTCTCAGCCTCCCTAGGCTGCCCGCTGCGAAGGGATCATGTATCTAGCAGTCAAAATCTGAGATGTAATAAGCTGTCCCTGTAAACTCTGGGGCATCTGTCAGCCTGTTGGCTGCCCCCGCCGCGACTGGACCTGGTGCTAGCGGTCAAAGACACAGACGTTAAACTTCTCGGGGCGCCTGTCGGTCTTCCCCTAAGGCCACCCGCTGCGACAGGACCTTGTGTCCCAGCAGTTGAAGACTCGGATGTAACACACACACACACACTGCCCTGACCATTGGCTGACACTAGTTTCAGATTTGATGGCTTGTAATTTAAAAATTCAATGCCCCTTTCCTGATGGTAACCAAGTCCTTCATCTTCCCTTGTACAACAGTTCCCAACTTCAGTTCTCATGTCCTGCCATGTCTTCCTCCCAACTTTCACTCTCCTCCTTCTGCGTACATGAGCAGTTTGCACATGGAAAGTAATAAGTAACTGATTTAGTTTTTATAAATGTCATGGTAAATGTGGGACCTGGATGAGAACCTGAAGGGTATTATCATGTGTCGGGTGGCATGGAATGAAAGCGTGGGGATGGCCATGGGAGAGGAAGGTTAACAGGGCAATGAGACAGTACCATACATGATGTAATGGAGCTGGAGGATGTAAGGTTGGGAGAAGGGCATCAGAGGACAGTGATTAAAGAAAAAGATGGATAAGAGAGAGTTGTTGGTGTTATGGTAATAATATACATCTTGAACTTAATGTTATAGAGCAGGGGGAGCTAGCAGAGCAATGTAAAAGGAAGGGACATGACCCAGTCAGAATGATGGACAAGGGAGAGAATCTGAGCTTTATCATGCTAGTCTTTGTAGTGGCTATTGGCCGTTGCTGTGTTGGTCTTTACAAAATGCAAATAAAACATAAAATTACAAGCAGGACTATACAAACTAATGTCTACGGTTCCTGCTGGGTTACTGCCATATCTTATACCAAAGTTCAGAGCTAATTGATTTGACTGAGGGGTGTACTAGCCACAAATGAATATTTTACAGAATTATGTGGCAGCCACACCAGGTTAGAAAAAGGCACCTATATTTTTTCATTACTATAAGTATGCGCAAAATCCATCAGGTCTCTTCCATTAAGTGACACACAGAAGGAAGAAAATGCCTCCAGAGGGATGAAGAATCAGTCTGGTTCTCCTCTTTAATTGGAGATTTCCTAGAGAGAATAAATATGTTGATCATAATTTCCTCCAGAATCTGGTTGTTTTGCAAGTTTCTGGTACGCTCTAATAAATCTTTGTCATCTGAGAGTTCTGTGACTGCCACCACCATTTTATTTCACTGCTGACTGCCATGTATTAAGAAAAGTGGACTATTCTGGCTCCTTCCAAGCATTTGTGTAGATGCTTTCCTTATTAATAAAAATCTCAGGGTTATGCAGCCAACATTCTAACAAAGCGCTTTCACAAAAATACCCTCCCTTACTCTGTAATAAATCCTGCATCCCAGTGGTGCACAGAAAGGAGGAGGAAAAGTACTGGGGCGTACTAAATTTCTTTTAAAATGAGAAGAAATGAGTGTTTTGAATGTGAGGTTTTTCACTTCAGGGATTTGTGTGTGTGTGTGTGTGTGTGGTAAGAAATTGAATATTTTGTTAGCAGACCTAGGATATTTCTTAAAGTGCAACCATATATTGTATTTCCTAAACTAGATGCTTGAGTTTCAATTATGTGGTGACAGAAAGGCAGCAGAATACAGGACAATATAACTGCTGAATGTTAGGATTTTAATAGATATAATGAAGTCTCTCGTTATATCATTACCTGCAATAATGTAGGTACAGGTCAGCCTTGGCTTATGCACATTTCTTCTAATGAGTGCAGACTACATTTGACGGGAGAGAGCCAGAAGCAATATTCCAAGTTAATGGACAACCCTGAGGCCAGAAATAATTGGAGTTGAGAAAAACCTGTTTAAAATGCAGCTACCAAGTTTGGAGGCCCATGTGTGGGCCCACTACAGCGTGAGTGCTATGCCTCAGAATATGAGATAACGAGGAACGTATTTAGCATGTGTCACTCTGGGGTGACACTTTGGGGTGTCGCTTCCAAATCGCCAATCTGTAGGAGACAGCATTTCTGAAAACCAGGCTAACGCATGGAGGCTCTCCAGTGTGGGAATGACGTGAACCAGACCTTAATATGGTGATTAAGAGAAATAGTTAAAACTCTGCTTATTGTACATACCAATGATTTTCCTGCCATTATCCCCAACAGACACCTTGGCTAAGTAGCTATTTTCTTCCCTAAAGACTGGCCTACTGATTGACTAATGGACTGTGTCTAGACTGGCCAGTTTTTGCGCAAAAGCAGCCGCTTTTGCGCAAAAACTTGCCAGCTGTCTACACTGGCTGCTTGAATTTCTGCAAAAGCACTGACTTCCTAATGTATGAAATCAGTGCTTCTTGCGGAAATACTTTGCCCTTCCCATTCAGGCAAAAGTCCCTTTTGCACAAAACTTTTGCACAAAAGGGCCAGTGTAGACAGCTGACATTTGTTTTGCGCAAAAAAGCCCTGATGGCTAAAACGGCGATCGGGGCTTTCTTGCGCAAAAGCGCATCTAGACTGGCACGGTCGCTTTTCCGCAAAAAGTGCTTTTGCGCAAAAGCGTCCGTGCCAATCTAGACGCTCTTTTGCGGAAATACTTTTAACGGAAAAACTTTTCCATTAAAAGTATTGCCGCAAAATCATGCCAGTCTAGACGTAGCCATGGAGTTTTGGGGAAGGCTCCTTCCTCTGTATTCATTTCATTTCCTATTAAAGATACTCCCCAATTTAAAAAAGAAAAGAAAAGGAAAGAAATTTAACTTATTTCAAGGGAACAAGCCATGTACGTATTTCCCAGGCTCAAACAGAGCTCTTATAAAGGTTTCTGCTCTGCTGTCTGCCAGCGGGGAGTCACTAAAAGCATCTTCCCCATAGCTAGTCATGTAAACTTGTAGATTGATGAATGACAAGTTAATTACAGTGGCAGCATGGCCCAGTGGATCAGGCATTGGAGTAGGCTTTTGTGGTCCTAGGTTTTATTCGTGGCTCTGCCACTAAGTATGAGTGTGCCATTAGGCAAGTTTCTTCACTTTTCTGTGCCTCAGTTTCCCCTCCCACATTTTGTCTGTCTTTTCTATTTCATTCTCTTACCATGCATATGTACAGCAATGTGCATAAGGGGGCTCCAAACTCAATTAAGGTCTCTGGTGTTAACACAAAAAGTATTAATAATAATCCAAAGTAATTCCTCTTTTCTCCTTTTCAGACAGAGAAACAAAACAACCTGTGAGGAGGGTTTGAAAACACTTGCTTTTCTGTCATGTAGTAATGCTAGAAGATTTTATATACATCATCTTGTTTTCTGTTATTTTTTACTGAAGAAAGAAACATAATGCTCTCTCTGCTTAATAGGAATTTACTAATCACCTATGGTCTCTATCAATAGGATTTCTATACTCTGAAGTTGTGAATTTCTGCACCAACAGTGCTCATCACATTGCAGTTATTCAGGAGGCAGCCAGGATTTACTGCTGAGGTGTCCTCACAGGTCTCTGGCTCCGTTGATGATAGTAACCAGAAGGCTGCTTGCATGTGTGCCATGTCAACTTGTACACTTAGTCTCCACAGCAGATCCCAAGAGAGCCCCTGAAGACCACTAACCAGATAAGGATCGAAGGCGCCAGGGCAAGTTTATTGTTAAGTGAAATACAGTAATAATTGCCAGTAGACTCTAACGAACCACTACACACAGGTACCCCGTAACAATGGAATGACTCAGTCAGTGGGAACTTTCCACTGCCCCCCAGGTTATACAAAGATTGTCCCCCCAAGACACCACTTTATATACAGGTACAAACAAATCACACATCACTGCTGACATATAAGGTTGCCACCCTCTGACGCTTCTTAGATAACACCCTGTACCTCGTTGTTGGATTAGATCATCTCTATTCATCATGCTGTCATTTTAGACTCTTTCCTGAACCTGCATCTGTATCTGTGAAGAGTAGGTACCAAGATCTTTTTTTATTAGCTGGTGGTACCATGTGCTTTCCATTTCTGATTGGTACCAATTACTGTTCTACCACTGGGCCTTTTACCAATTAGTGATTTGCACTCTCAGCCCTGTTCATGCCAAGTTATGTGAGCAGGGGCCTGCCTCTTGCTCACAGCTTAGCTTTGCTTTATGTTAGCCATGTTTTGTCTGTTGTTAGCTAGGTCTCAGATCAGGCCTGTGCTACACGAGCTTATGTTTTAGGCCTTCTTCTTACTACATACGTAACCTAACCCCCAAATTCCTAATTGTGAAGCCTCTCCCAGGAGGAGAAAAGCCCTGCTAGGCTAAATACCTTGTCAAAAGTGGGAGACTAGAGCATATTTGTGGACTCTAAGAAGAGATGGCTCAGGAAGTCCAGTTCAAAATGTTGTCTGGAAATTCTAGTGTGAGCAGGTGCCTTTTCCAGCCTGCTCTATAATAAAGCCCAACTGCTGTGCAGAGTCCATGCTCACCTTCTGCTACAGCTTGCCTTTCTAACAGATAATTTTATGAGAACAGAAAGCTCTACTCAAGTTTTCTCATCAGGTTTGGCTATTCTGGGCTCCAATCCTGGAGTGCCCTGCATGTGGGCAGACCCCAAACTCTGGCTATGTCCACAATGAAGTTCTTTTTCGGAAAAAGGTATGCAAATTGCGAAGTGCAATTTGCGTACCAATTTCTGGTTCTTTTTTCGGAAGAGGCTTTTCCGACATTTGGCTCCATCTACGCTGGGTCAAATGTGGAAAAAACCTCCTCTTTCGTCAGAGCCCTTATTCCTCATAAAATGTAGGCAGTATTATTAAACCATCAGTTATAACTTCTGTAGTAACAGCATGGCAAGCTTGTATAGGAATAATTCTATATACGATGGTATTAGGCTCTAATAACATTTCTACTCATAGAATCATCAAGTCATGGCATTTATGAGTCCACCAGATCATCTATTCTGACTTCCTGTATCCTGAGGCCACCAACACCCAGCACCCACCCACTAAGCCCAACAACCACAATCAGACCTAAACATCACAGTTCGTTACCAGAGCTATTTAAAAACTAGGTTTTTTGATGTGATATTTCCTTCCAGATTTGTCTCACTAACTTAACTCTCTTCCCTGGAGAATAGCAA
>CM057846.1:184874238-184890412 GCA_030068395.1 Apalone spinifera | reverse complement strand
TCATTTGCATAGCTTTGGCGCAAAACCGCGCCAATGTAGACGTAGCCATAGTGTTACCACATCTGACAAAGTGGGTTTTTTGCCAACAAAAGCTTATGCCCAAATAAATCTGTTAGTCTTTAAGCTGCCACAGGACCCCTCATCGTTTTTGTAGAATACAGACTAACATGGCTCTACCTGTTGAAGCACTGGGATTCATCCTATTTTAAACATTAAAAGGACCTTCTCTTAAGTGGCATGGATGATACTATTTCTATAATTATAGCTCTTCCAGGGTATGTCTAGACTGCATCCCTCTTCCAGGGATTTCTGTAACTATAGCTCTTCCAGGGTATGTCTAGACTGAAGAAGGCATAAGGGATCTGTCGAAAAAGGCTTTCTTTCTCAACAGATCCCCCTCTAGACTGCCGCTTTTTGCTGACAAAGTGCTGAGTCAGCAAAACACGGTGGCCATTTTTATGCAAATTAGGCATGGGATATTTAAATCCTTGCCTCATTTGCAATGTCAACCTGCCTAATCTACATCCCTCTGCTGACAGAGGGATGCAGTCTAGACATACACCTAAAGGCAGCAAGCCAAATTTGCATTTCAGAGCTGGAAGTTATATGCTATTCACAGATAAGATAACTCTTAGTTCATTGATATCTCTTTTGTCCTGCCATTTGTATATAATCCCTGTCTTATATTCACACTGCACTGTCTCCATTTGATAGGCTGGTTAATTTGTCCTTTAATTCTCCTTGAATAAAGAGAAACATAAATGAACCCAATTCATTTTAATATCACTACCTGGAATGTTAAGCTCTTTATTCAGTTTCCTAGTGGCCACTTCTGCCATTGTCTCTGGGTGGCGTATTTCTCTGAGATTGTTTGAATGCTGACTTTCCAAAGGGAATCAATTAGTTATGTCAGGTAGCACTTTCAGTGTGTCTGCAATACAGGAGCAACTAAGGTATGTCTATGCTGCAATTAAACATCCCTAGCTGGCCCGTGTCATCTGACTCAGGGCTTGAAGGGTTCAGCCTATTGAGCTGTTTAATTGCAAAGTAGACATACAGGCTTGGGCTGCACAGTGCAACATGGGGAAAATTTAGTTGTGAAGCCACAGTTTTGAATTCCTTGGTGAGCCATTATTATAACAAATATAAAGCTTAGCTCTCTACTATTCTGTCTGCTAAGCAATCTAAAGGTATGTCTACCTTTGGGGAAGATCAGTGCTGCTGCGGTTGATCTTCCAGCTTCAATTTAGGTGAAGACATGCTAAATCGAACTCAGAGAGTGCCCTCGTCGGTGCAGGTACTCCTGCTCCTTGCAAGGAGTAGTAAGGGAAGCCAATGAGAGCATTTGCTGTCATTTACTATCTGATTGTTACTCTCAACACCACTTTTTCTTGACTTAACACAAACATTGTTGTATATATGCACATTTTCACATGTAGATTATATGAGGACTATGGGTTTTATAACTCAAACTTTTTAAACATGTGTGCTTACAATTTTCAATTATTGTAGTCATATTTGCAAAGATTCACAATACAGTACCAAGGTAATATCATATTTCATTACTTAAAATCATTACTCATAAACTATACTCATTTACTTTCCATACAAAACAGATGAATCCACTTGAACAGTACTCACAACAATGAGCTCATAAAGAAACTGCCTTTTGGGTCTGTTAGCATGGCAATCTTCCTTCAATTTCTTCACCACGTATGCGACTCTTTCTGATTCTTTATCTGCTGGTACCTCACTGAAATCATTCAATGACATATGTGAATATCCTAGCACATTAGCCAAAGCTTTCCAGTTGTAAACACTCTCTGATACCGTAGATAGGACTAAGGAATAGATATATGTCAGTTTCTTAAAAGGCAGTGCAATTTGTTCTAGAAGATTCCTAGTTGGCAGCAGGCTATCAGTGATATCCATAGCTTGTTCTTTTAAAATCACTTTTACATTTTTATAGTGCACGAGACCAATCTTTCTTCGAAGAACTCCGACATACCATTCTTTAACTTTAGTTTGTCCAATGGCCTTCACTTTGTCTTCACCGAGCAATGCTATTGTATCCCCTTTAAAATACTCTAGTAAATAGTCTATCTTATTCTGGCGTAAGACAGTTTTCAAGGCCACTCCGTAGCTGGTAATATTTAAAGTCTTATCTAGAAACTTGGGGTATATAACTGATGGTGTCAAAAGAAAAGGAGCTGATTTGATCTCTTTGCGTTTCTGTAAGCAGGTCGGCTTACCAGTCATCCCAGTTATCTTTGGAGCTGGATCAGGAGTTGTAATATGGAACTGGGTCACTAGGTTGTTATTTGGGACTTTAATCTGAACTAGGAAAGTGAACAAATGCATTTCCCCAGTTCCCAGTACAGAAAATGAAAACTGCTGTTGGACTACTTCACCTGCTTTCAACTGCCCTTCTTTAATTTCTTTGCTTTGATCTTCCAACTTCACTTCAAAATCAGGATCACAGGATATCAAAGAAACCTTTAGATCTTGTAGCTTATCAAGTACAAATGTATGCTTTCCCCACAGCTTAAACACAACTGGAGGCATGTTCTTTCCACCCTTTTGAATGTCACAAATTGTGAGTTTTTCTGGAATGTAGTTATGACCAAAGGCTGTAAGAACTGCAGTGAAAGAAGGATGAATATGTTTGGGCCCATAAATTCCAATAGATAGGGTTCTATGGATGTATTCCCAAACAGATGTAGCCAGAGACTGAATTGGGTTTGTTTGTATTGCAACTACTGCATACATCACATGACTTAGATCTGTCAACTTCACTTGTAAGGTATCTGTGAAAATGTAGTAGTTATGCAGCTTTTCAAAAGGACCTTCTTTGCTTAGACTATAAAAGCACACAATTTCCGTCATAACTTGACTGAAAGGATCCTTCTTCACTTCAGCTGCAATTTTCATCTCTAGTAAAATGGCTTCCATTGTGTTTAGGTTACTTAACGTAAGTTCTATTAATGGGCTCACGGTGCTTGAAAGATCATGATTAAGTGATTTTGGAGGGTTCAGAATAGCTCTTAAACCAACCTCCTGGAATTCCCCAGGTGATACATGACCCTCAGGGATGTGAACAGTGATATCTGAATCAGGAAGCTGCACTGAACCCCCTTCATGATTCACTTTGAAGACTACATGAGTGTCTGTAGGTTGTGTTTGTGCCCATCCTGGACTATGACTCATCGCATCCAAATCTAGACAAGATCGGGCCAGCTGTCGATGACTCAACCATGCCATCTTGTAGGCTTCACGGTCATTTTGAAGCCATTCCATGTCTGCATCTAAAATCTGGCCAGAGGATGCTGTGTTGTCAGGATCAAAACTTTTGTCATCTACAATGTCCAGAAGTTCAGAGGCACTCTTAGATCTCCCCGATTTCCTTGCTGCAACATTCCTCAGAAGATGATGAATATCTAGCTCATCACCCGATGAAGCAAAAGAATCCCTGTAACTTGAATCTCTGGAGAACAGATAGGGGTCTTCTTTTGAGACAGAAATGTTTTTATTGTTCTTGTCACTGTTATTTAACTGAGCTACGTCGTATAAAAAAGGGTTGGATGCTGACAGTTCATTCCAGAAAGGATTAGTCTTGGAAACAGTATAAGCATGTTGTTTGAACACCTCAGGCCAGTCAATGATTGAATCCAATTTATTCTCTCTGTCATCTGTTTTAAAAAAAAACAAAGGTAATTATTCCAATCCACACTATTTATTGGACAAAACTGGCCAAATTCATCTCTTCAATAAATCTCTTCCTGTAGTTACAGTACACTAGGACTACATTTATCCAAAGTTAAAAATTTTAAAGCTTGTGAGTCATTTAGGGTCAGTTTAAACTTTCATATTACTTTCAAGGTTTTAAACGTAACCAACAGAGTGTCAACTATGTAGACATATTTAAATTTGGATTCAAGGAGTGATATTAACAAAAAAGCACCAACAAATTATTCCTTATAATAGGAGTTGATATTGCAAGGTATGGAATATCTGCAGCACGCCTGTAGGCACCTGCAATTCCCAGCAGTAATAATGGGAGTTGAGGAAGCTGAAGTCCATCAAGAGCAGACCCTTAAACTGTGTGTTCTAGTGAATATTGTCCACTAGAAAGACCATTGGCATTTTTTGCCCAGTGGCTTGCTGTGTGCAGAAATACAGTGGCTGACGCTTCCATTTTTGAAACGATCTTATACTCACTATGGAAAAGATGGTACACCATTCAGACTTCCCTTTCTTCCTAGCACAAACACCTCAGAAATGCTATTGTGAACTCATTTGGTTTCAGCCCTAGAAGAATTTGCTCATGTTTTCACTGTAACAATCCATAACTCTCATTAGTCTAGAGTCAACTACACATTTTAAATTTGGAATCAGCAAAAGAGTGAATTTTTCCATTTGATTATTTGTATAGTGAATAGGAGTAAAGAGTAGGGGGCAAAGCTTTGCTTCCTATATAGACAATATTTAAATACCCTTTTAGATTGAAATATGCATTGCTAGCAATAAAGTCTATTTTACTATGTCTGCTTGTTATAGATGTGCGGGCACCCTTTTGTGTAGCACTCATATAGAACCAAAAGCTAAATAAATAAATTTGCATGGTGACAGTATATGGTAATTAAAGACTCCATTGCATGAGATGCTAATTACCCCCTGCAAGGAATTGACTGAGAGCTTGCAACTCCCATTGCCTTACACAGGTTCTCTACATGCAGATAATATCACAAATAATAGCAGTGAAAGGGATTCTTTCTTCTTCCCCAGCCACAATCTGCCAGTAAAGTTCCTTTATCTTTATTTAAAAACCAACAAAAGCAGCAGCTCCGCCTGGTTTTATTTATCCCTTTCGGCACACTCATGCCTCCCCCTTTAATGCTGTCTCTCCCTATAGTTTATTGATCCTCCCTTAAGGTTACAGTAATTCTTACAAATTGAGCTGTCATTATGCCAGCTTCCCCCTACACCAGAGCCACTCTCAGTACTGGAGATGAGTGTGGTAGGGTGATATAGATCTGACTGCAGCTTCCTGATTCGGAGGATGAGCTCTGGCCCCCGCAATACTAACAGCTGCTTCTGGACAAAGATCAAACTGACATGACTGATGTACAATCCTTAATAGTTCCTATGCTCTTTTCTCTCTCCCCTGACATGCCCCCTTTGAGAATGGAAATAATGCAGACTTGGACCTGGTACAACACTACCCAGCAGAGTTCTCCCATACCAAGGAAGTATTCTACTGATATTTGCAGCTAGATCGTGGCCCATTACACTGTGTGAATAGTGCAAAGGATGCATAATGCAAAAGAGAGGATGTTGCACTGGATTTAAGACAACATACTTCCAAGCAGAATAGTTCTTGCTTGGCTATTGGTGTCAATGAGAGTTTTGCCTGACTAAAGCCCACAAGGTGTGTCCTTCATATTAAACAAACCTGGCAACTCGCAGCTTGTTGAAGGTTTTCTGTCATCCATGTCAATCACAGTTCCTTTGGATCTACTCCGTGCGATCTCTCTAGTGTGAAAGGAAGTTGTTCTGCTAGTGGACATTTTTTTTCCTCCTAGGAAATAGTAGGGTATGTTAGTGAGTGTACAGTTTGAGAAAGGGGAAGCTGACTGAAGAATTTTTGAGCACCAGTTCTGCAATGTGACACATGTGGGCAGAGCCTGAGGTTTCATCTTGGGTGCAGAGGTCTCTCCCTTTGTATCACATTTCATGACTGGAGCTTCAATATGTAAAGTAAAAGTAAAAACAATACATTATGGTCCAATAATGACTTATGTCCTATAGAAAACTATATATGGACTATGCAGCATTTTAAAGACTAACAAGATGGTTTATTAGGTGATGAGCTTTCGTGGGCCAGATCCACTTCCTCAGATCAATTTGTGGAAGAAAATTGGCATGACCATATATACCGAAGTGATACAATCAAAAAAAAGTGAACACATATAAAATTGACAAATCAGATTTTCCTAATAAACTGTCTTGTTAGTCTTTAAAGTGCTGCATAGTCCTGTCTTTTGTTTCAGCTAGACCAGACTAACACGGCTACATCTCTATCATTATGTCCTATAGGTCATGCATGTGCTTTGCTGAATTGGGACTGATTGCCCCCCCCCCCCCCAAAATTCCAATAACTTCATCCTACTGTGTCTTTAACAAAAATATTTTCAAATTAAGCCTTTTATTCTTTGCATAAGCATCCCAATCCTTGTTTAGAGATAGGATTGAATACAAAAATATTAACCATGGAAGTTCATATCTGTTCATTTCCCAACCAGTTTCAGATAAACAACTTCTGCTTCACCCCCTTTCCTCCCGTGTGCTCAGCTCTTCTTTTTATACATTTCTTTGATGGGGACATCAGATCAGATTCTCCTCTCAGTCAGCACTAATGTAAACCCCTGTCACTGGGTGTCTGGACCCTGTAAATGTAACAGGCACTCCCAGCCTTGCCAATTAAGAGGCAGACAGCACCTGGGATTATGAAGGATGAGGGAGAAGCTGAGCGGAGGGACACCCAGACTACATCTACACTGCCAGCTTTTTGCGCAAGAACTGTTTTGCGCAAGAGTTCTTGTGCAAAAAGTCTTCCACAAGAGCGCGTCCACACTGCCATGTGCTTTTGTGCAAGAGCATCCATGGCAGTATGGATGCTCTCTTGCGCAAGAAAGCTCTGATGGCCATTTTAGCCATAGGGCTTTCTTACGCAAGAAATTCATGTTGCCTGTCTACAGTGCTTTCTTGTGGAAGAGGAATTATTCCTTAGGAGGAGAGGACTAACTCTTCCCGAAGAAGCCCTGTTTTCTGACGCTGTACTGTAAATTTACTTGTGCAAGAACGCACGTGCAGTGTAGACGCTCTGCAAGTTTTTGCACAAGAACAGCCATTCTTGTGCAAAAAGCCTGCAGTGTAGACGTAGCCCCAATGTTTCGGAGCTACCTGAGTCAGCCAGGAAAAAGGGCAGGTGAGAGTTACCCGGTTCAGTCAGAAAAAGGGCAGGAGGGAGCAGCTTGGGAGTAAGAGATCAGCAGGGGAGAACTTCCTTTGACCAGGAGATTGGAGGAGGGGAAAGACAGATGGATTCACTGATGTCCCCAAGCCAAGAGGGCTAGGGCTGAAGACTAGAGAGGAGTGGAAGAAGTTGCCTACTGTAGTCTCTGACCTAGTGAGTGGAAGTGTGAAGGCAGGGGCTCAGCAGAGAGGCCTACCTGCTGATGGCTCCATGCTGGAGAGGTGGAGCCAGAGAGTTGGAGAGAGCTAATGGAGCAAGGGAAGTGAGGGATGCTCCCCCAGAAGACAGGCTGTGGGTATACATGTGGGGGGAGTGGGAGTTCCCTCCTGGGAAGAGTGGGAGGTCATAGCAATGGAAAGGGCTGGGGTGGCTGTCCCCCAAGTGCCAGGTATGGCAGAAGACACCAGAGGAGGGCATGTGGGGCACTGAAGGGGACTAGATGCCCAGGGATTTTAGGGACAACATGCGCAGTGGGTGATAAATGGACTACGTTTGGGGGATGTGTGTTTTGGAATACCAGGAGAGGTATTACTAAGATGGGAGAATCTGGCATAGAGTAACTGGGAATTCAAAAAGAGTGAAACTGAGGCATCATGCCTCTTGTATCCCAGCATGGCACAGAAAAGTGCTTTGGATGGGGCACCTCTGTTATAGTCACTGGACAGATACTGACCTAATATCAGTATAAGTGAGACAAGATTCAGGTACCTCCTCTTCTTTACACTGGTTATGATAGCTTCTGCTCCTTCTCTGATGCCATCTGAGTGGTCATTATTAGCAAGCTACCATGGCAGGACAAAGAAACCAGATACATTTACCAAGAAGAATGAGGCAGGCCAGATACACATTCAAATGGTAATTCCACCCTTCTTCTGCAGCCAGGGGATTTCATTGCCTGGGGAATCATCCTCTGCTGCATTGTGTGCACACATTGATTTATTGTGGTTTTGAGAGCTGGTGGGAGGTATGTGTGTATGAAATACCTGTAGTACCCAAGGACTGGAGCAGACATCTGTAAGATGTAGCATTTCCTGGGTGCTGAGGGTTGCAGGGTAGATTGGGGAATCTTACCACATCTGTAAAAGGAACAGCAAATGCAGACCTGCCAATATTTACTAAGAGGTGTGGGAGCTAAAACTGTAAAGGAGAATATCGGCTTTCTGTTAAATCAGCAGAAGTTCTACCCCTTTTCCTTCTGGAGACATCCCTGGTGATGTAAACAGAATGCTACAGCTGGAAAAAAGTAGCAGCTAGGCTCTATGGCAACAATAGGAGGCTGGAGGGAGGGGAGGAAATAACAATCTGCCGCCTGCCTGCCCGCCTGTGCGCGTGCACACACACACAGAGATACATCACATACACTAGAGACTAGTTTTACATAGAAAGTCTGTATCTCCAAGGATCACCGTGCTAACCCTCCTCAGGCTGGTTCTGTGTGTAGTGGGATGATGATGATGGTGATGGACATGAGACAATTAAGTTTAAGGCAGTGGCAAGAATCATTCTCCGGGCCCATCTCAAAATTCTAAAGCCAGCTCTGCTTCGGGGTCTGATGGACCGTATGCTCCCCTCTGTGCAGCAGCAAGACTGACAGCTAAGCAGCTCTTCTCCCACCACTTCCCCACATCTGCCTTGCCAAAGTATGCAGTGCAGACTTTCTGCTGTGGCTATGGGAGAGTGAGAGCCTTGCAAGTCTGGATGTTTGGCTATGAAACTGGAAGTAACACGTTAATTTAAAGTGATGCTAAGGGAGCTGTTGGCACTGCCTTGATTCAGTTTCTGCTTCATTTCATGATGCAATATACTATGGTAAAATAGAGATTGCTTCACCACGAGCTCTGAGCATTATTTTTGTTTGTTGCCATCAGCTGGAGGTGACAATATGTTCCCACACTGACGTCTGTCAGGGCAATGAAGCATTGCTGACGTTCCAGTTGGCCTGTCATCTGAACAGCAGCCCGACAGTCAGTGAGTCAGATACACTTTCAAGTTCCCCTGCCTTGTCTGGAAACAAAACTACAAGACACCATTGGGGCCTGACTTTCCTCCATTTTCTCTTGTCATCCACCAATGTATCTCCATTGACTTCAGTGGATCTATTCCTGATTTACACAGCGATGTGAGGAGAACCACGCTCTTGGTCTATAAAGAGTCTGCTGAGTAACATGTGCTTATTAAGAATGTTAAGATGCAGGAAACTGGGTAATTGTGTAGTCGATAAAATTTGTATCGACTACATGATTAGTTGATGAGGGAAGGCACCACCCCACAGCAGCCTGGCTCCTACTACATTTAAACTGCAGAGCCACGGCAGTGGTAGCTCCTGGATCCAGCACAGGCTGAGACTGAGCAATGCTTGCTTAGTCCCAGTTCATGCCGGGTCCAGCAGCCCCTGTTCATGGGGGGTGCCAGCGGGGGAGCAGACACACACACACACCGTAGATGGGGCTATTTTGCTACAGCCCTGCTGGTACCCCCTGCAGACAGGAGCTGCTGCTGGAGCAGCTTTCCCTGCCCCCCGACGCTGCTGCCTCTCAGTGGTAGCAGTGCGCGGTGGGGGGTGAGGGGGGAGTGGCACTGCAGAGCTAGTGCTGGGAGAGCCAACTTTTAAGCCAGCTCCACTCAGTACCGGCTCCTTCTTCCTTCTCTCCCCACCCTCCCCCCTTCTCCCGCCTTGCTGCCTCCAATATAGAGGCAGTAGGGGGGAGAGGAAGCAAGTAGTCAACTTGGCTGCTCTTTTACATCCTTAGTACTTATCTGTTAGGTTCATTTTATCGATTTGAGATTAGGGCACTGGCTACATTAACGTAAGTATCATCTGGAAATAATTGTGCTACCTGACTGCATTTGATATGGATACTCGGAGTTAAGAAAGAACAGAGTCTAAGGTCTGCCAAAAACTCTACTTTAGACACAGGGCCTGCTGACAGTGTTAACTCTCTTTCTCTCTCTCTCTGCAATCATCTGCGTGATGAACAAGTGGTTTGTAACCCTGTTGTCTTAGCTTTCCAAAGTTATAAAGCATTTATTTCTAGTCCTGAGAGGTTGTTGAAATTAATCTCACAATTCTAAATGCTGTCCTGTTTGTTTTTTATTTTTTTCCCTCTCTTCTCCACCTGAATTCCAACATGAGTTTAGTATCTTCTATTCTGAGAATTGCTCATATCAGAAATCTTAATAGTTGAGCTTGGACTCTTAGCTATCAAAACGTATAAAATGTTCATCTCCAATTCTAGCAGTTCATGACAGCTGCTATTAAAATCTTGCCAGAATTGATGTGCAAACTAAAAGTCATCTTCTAATCTGAATGCTGTGATTTCAAGGTCTGATATACCATGACCAGCCAATGCTAGAAGCACTTTGACAATTCTATAACTTTTATTCCACAATATCTATGCCCAAAAATGCTGTAACAACATAAAATACTTTTACAAAATAATAATTGTTGTTAGCTGCAGGCCTTATTCACTAATGCCATATCTACACTAGGGAATTATTTTGAATTTACTAACCTTGACTTCCGGACTCCTGATTTAACATATTCAAAGTTCTAGGGCCTCACTATGGGGAAGCATCAAAATTAGTCTAAGGCAGGCTCCATTAATGTGGATGTACTACCTCAGAGTCAGAGCCCCAGGCAGCACTCTGGGGAGCTGTGGGAGGCCTCTCAGAGGCCAATAGGTATGAAACAGTGGCACCGAAGAATCCACACTGACGTTATTTCAGACTTACAAGTTTGGAATTAGCATTACTCCTCATGAAATGCAGGCGCACAGAGTTTGAGTTCTGTGTCCCGTTATTCCGGAATAATGGGCTTGGTTGTGGACTCACTGGTTACTAATTTGAACTGGAGGGGCGGGGTGTTTTTCGGACTAAGGTCCTATTGTAAACGAGGCCTCAGGGGCCAGATTGTCAATACTTTACTTATGCTGGTGAGTCCATGAGCATTTCTTGAATAAGGGCTTTGTAATATAGTCCAAAATAAGCAGCACAGAAAAACGATGAGCAGTGTTTAGGAACATTTGCATATGTATGACTTTGTTTATTTATGCAAATATAAATTGGTCTAAAAGTACTTGGTATATAGTATAGAAATAAAAGTTAGCATTAAACATTTCAGCCTTAGTTGTGGGTTACTCAGCTCTGAGTCAACAAACACATGAAAGTCCAAATACAAGTTTAAGAGCCAAATAAATGAAGAGCAGGACACAATATCACAAATCAGACAGATGCAAAGTGGCTAATTGCAATAAATTACATACATTCGAAAACAAAAGGCCTGGGGAGATGATGAGAGAGTGCCTCTTTGCACAGAGGGAGGATGTTGACAGCATGGATATGACGACAGCATCACAAATAGAAAAAATGGTAAATAGAGCCAACCATTCCCTAAAATTCCCTTTGGGATCGCTGTAAACTATCGGTGTGATGCCTTCATTACTAGTACAAAGACTGTAAAAACAAACTCTCAGAAGGAAAAACACTCTTTTCAAGAGTAAGATTCTACCAATCTCTCTATAAAGAGCTCACTAAGATAATGCCTGGAGACAGTCCTGGGATTTGTACATGTTATTGGTCATCAGCAGGGTGGTGAGGAGAGAGAGAGAGATGACACAGTGAAGGAATGAATGCTGGGGAGGGAACCAGAGCAGAGGGAAAAATACAGCAGCAGAGGGAGAAGGAAGGGAAGGGCTTAACATGGAATAGATCACGTATAGCAAGCAATGGGAGCTCGGTTCTCTGTAGAAACCAAGTGAAACATAATATGACAACATTTAATGGTGCAGAGAATTATTTGTGTCAGCACGCAGTGTGTGGTGAGCAGGAACTGAAATGTGGAGGTTGGGGTGAGATTAACCATGCAAGTGACTGGTGAAAGAATGTGAAAGATAGCCAGGGAAAATGGATCTGTACTGCCAGGCAAAAGACACCTTGGCAAATGCTACCCTATTGTTAGGGCTAAAAGTGTATCACCTGACTCATAAGGGACTTGAATCAGGAGCTTGCAATAGTGACACTTAATGGGAAAAAAATAATGCAAGAGAGAATATAAAAAGTTTATGAAATTCTAAAGCACTCGGAAAGAGGTGGCTTGTTCAGCATGTGGGGCTTTGCAAGGTGCTGTGCTTTTATAAAACTCGGAATCCTTTAAAACTAAATGGTGAGCTCTTCAGAGTTATTGTTATCAAAGATAACAACAGCACATTAGCTGTTCAGGAGAGGGGCTAGTTCACCTGCACATAGCCTCAAGTAGAAGGGGCATAGTGAGGGCAGTCAGCCCTTAGCACTCCCCAAAGTGCGGCACTGAGCTTCCCCCTTCAGCCCTCAAAGCTGTGCAGAGTAGTGCTACAGTGCTCTCATGGCAATTCAAAGGGGCCCGGAGCTCCAGCTGCCACTGCTGTTGTAGGAGCAGCGGTAGTGGCCGGGAGCTCCAGGTCCCTTGGAAACACCTGGCTCCGGTGCAGTTGCCCCCTTTGCCTCCTCCTCTCCATCACTGAGCTAGGCTAGAGGCCTTTTTTTACTGAAAGAGGAGATTATCCTTTCTATTTACAAGTCCCCAGAATCAAAAGGGATGCTATGATGATGGGCTTCCTGTCTCCCACAGGCTGGATTTTGGCAGGAACAACTATTCGATTCCCGACCACACACCAATTCATCTGGTGTGACTTACAAGCCCTGAAAGGGTAAGACGATAACATTTCCCAAACAAAGACAGACTTGGCTTGAGCAGTAACCTAGTCCTTCACAGGGAATTAACATTTATACACTCCACTGAGCTGCATGCTCATAAATGTAATTACCTTTGCAATTTAACTGTTAATATCAGGCCAAAAAATTTCAACTCTTTCAACATTAAAACATCCCTGCCAGCCCAGTGATGCGCAAATTGCAATCATCTTACAGAATTCCACTTTCCACATGCCATTGTCAAGGCTGCCCTAAGAGCGGTGGAGAAGATGACCCGGAATTCACTGCATACACAGGGCACCGCTTCAGTCACTCACTGCCCATTTCAGGCAATTCTAAACTGAGACCTCTAGAGATAATACAACGTTGTGCTCTTTTCAAGCTGGGCTTGTGAGGGTTTTTAACCCTGGAATTATGACTATGTTTTGAATGTGTCTTTATTAACATTGGCTGCATTACAAACTGGATCAGTGTGTCTTGTTACCATACAAGGCCACTGCTAAGGGTTGGGCCTAAAATGTAAAAGTTTTCACAATGAGACATGACCTGGAGCTTTCGGGCATGGTGGATACCTGACACACCCACATAGAGAGATGATCCCCTGACCTGGTGTTAGAAGATATCACAGCTACGACACACAAAGCATATAAATACAGTGCATGTGCTAGAGCACATGATTAGGAATGTGATAGGTCTCAACCATGCATTTTCACCTGATTATGCACTAGTGGCAGCTCAGGCTTGTTAAAGGGAGCGACAGGAGTGGCAGACAGGGCAATTGGCATGGGTGGGCTGCTCTTCAGGTGTGACCACTCCGGAGAGAACAGCAGGCCTTGCATCTAGGTGTCTGTGAATTCTCTCTGTTCCAGATACCTCTGTACCAGATGAGGAAAATTTCCCCAGAAGAAAGAGGACCAGTGAACTTTGAGGATGTGTGGTGCCCTGTACCTAGTCTGATGTTGGTCTTCTGCTCAAATGCAGAGTGAAGTCAGTGTCTGGGACATGAGGATCAGACCTGGCAGCTTTGACACTGTGTCAGCCAAGCTCCCAAGAGACTTTCACTGGATATATAAGCCAAGATGAAATCATAGTTGAATATGGGGAGGAAGAAAAATGTGTCCCAGGCAAGCACTCCTTGGCTATGTCTACATTGGCGGGCTCTTGCACAAGAACTCTTGTGCAAGAACACGTCCACACTGCCATGTGCTTTTTGACAGTGTGGACACTCTCTTGTGCAAGAAAGCTCTGATGGCCATTTTAGCCATACGGCTTTCTTGTGCAAGAAATCCCTACCGCGCGTCCACACTACCGTCTTGCACAAGAGCTCTTGCGCAAGAGGGCTTACACTTGTTAGAAAAGAGCAAAGCTCTTGTTCAAGAAGCCCTGTCTTCCGACGCCATACTGTAAATCTTCTTGCGCACGAGTGGGCAGGCAGCGTGGATGCTCTGCCGGTTCTTGTGCAAGAACCGGGCAGTGTAGACATAGCCCTGCATTCTCTTCTGGAAACTCTGATGGGTCTGTGGGGAGCTGGTAATTGAGAGGGTACATTTGTGGGAAGGAAGAACAATCAACATGTGGTCAAATGTCATCAGTAAAAAAATCATCTGTGACAGGAGTGTGGTCCCCTTAAATATGGGAGGGAAATTCAAGATTTTGGCCTATAGAGCCCTCTTGCCCTCACCAAATGGCAATTAAAAAGGTGAGGCCCAATGTTCCCTCTAATTTTTTCCATCCATGTGCAGAATAAATTTTGTTGTGTGCACTAAGGCACATGCAGATGTGAACCACCAATAGAAACACATGCTGCCCGCTATGGGCAGTTGTGAGTGCTCTGCTAATCAGCTGGGTGGTGCCTGAATCTCTCCTGAGAGGCCACCCAAGCACTCAGCATAGAGGGAACACTGGTGAGACCCCTAATTGAAGAATAAAATCATCTGGTATATTTCAAGTGATGCAGCCATGAGATGTGTGTCATGGTAATACTACATTGTATTATAATATTGATGGACTCAGAGAAGAAGTCACAGTGCATATTACTTTATGTGACTGACAGTGATAGTATTTTCAAGGAAAGAATTATGCTTGTTTGTATGTATTGATTTCTTGTTTAATAGTCCTTTTATAACACATATTTAGGAAGTGGAGATACTGAATACAGTATCAAAATGAGAAATCTGATCCCTACAATACTTTTGGAATAAAACTCTACAAATCAACCATTTTATTTCCCTGAATGGCAATTATAATGATGCCTGATGCTTTGGTTGTGGCTTTTCTCTGCTAATGAGACTTGGCATCCTTTGGAAGACCTGCGTGCATGTTGTTAATAAAAGGACCGGCCACTTGTCCATTTGTTTTGCTATTAGAAAAATTAAGCCTCACATGTGTCAAAGTTATTATTTTTGACACACTTTTCTAAAAATGCAGGTGGAGGGGAGGGACATAAAAACAGAATTCCTGGGGGCAAAGCTAGGTGAGGAGAGAAAGCAAATGCAACTATTCATGTTATTTTTCTAAAAGCAAAACCAGAACCTTCATTATGTAGCAGTGTTTTCCTCATGCACTTATACAAGCTTTAGGTAAGTGAAGCATCTTTCTGTCATACAGGACTCATGTTAAATGGCCAATTTCTCCCTTAATAAGAGCAAGTGAATTCTCTGAATCCTGCTACTATCAGAAGCATTGCTCACAACCTGGGTCTGTTCCTACTGAATTAAGGTAACAATTGGCTCTCTGCTTCTCATTAGAACCTTGCATTTTTAGTGCTCATTCTCAGGAATAGAAATTACCCCATTAGATCAGACCAGTGAGCAACCCAATTTTAGTTCTCTCTCTCTCTCTCTCATCACAGCCAGTATCGAATATTTCAGAGGAAAGGCAAAATTCCTGCTGTTGACAATGAGGAAAACTACCCAAATGGGAAGTTTCTCATTAAGCCTGACTTTTAGTGATGGTTTTATACCTCCGAGTATAAGGTCTTATAGTCTTTGTTATATTTTTAAAATACTCTCCCTAATCTAATTGTGGATGTTCTCATCTCCATATGAGAACCTATAGTCCTGTTTAGAATCTTACCAAGTCCTTGGCTTCAGTGGTATCCAGCAGCAATGAGTTCCATGGGGGTGGATTGTTTTCGTTTTTAAAAAATAGCACCTTTTTTTTTAAGTGTTGTTGCCTTCCCATTTCATTGACTGGTCTCTTGTTCTAGTAGGATGTAGAGAGGTAACCAGCAGCACCTGCCTAATCTCTGTACCACTTGTTATTCTTTATGCAGTAGCTATGAAGGGGCTATAGTGGGGGAGCATTAAGTGGTGGCATCAGTGTAGAGTTGTGCCTGGTGCTACTGTAACCCACACAGCTAGGGTATGTCTAGATTACATGGCTCTGTCGATGGAGCCATGTAGATGAATTTACTAGACATAGCAAAATGAAGCGGCAATTTAAATAATC
>CM057846.1:184853602-184874138 GCA_030068395.1 Apalone spinifera | reverse complement strand
TCATCTACATGGCTCCGTCGATGGAGCCATGTAGTCTAGACATACCCCTAGTGTGGTTCACTGTCCCCCATAGTGGCACTTAGACTACTTACAGCAAGAGATAAGATCAAGGGAGCTCTACAGCCTAAGCCAGGGGTGGGTGATAATTTTTGGCCAGGAGCCACTTCAAAAATTTTTTAAGTGGCCCTGGGCTGGCCCGGAAGGGGCGGGGCCTAATTCAGAAGAGGCGGGAACAGAATGCTTCTGGGCCTCCCCACCCCCACAGCATAATTGGTTTGGAGGTGGGAGAACTCCTTTGCCCCCCCTTTCCATTAGGCACCCATGCCCCTGGCAGAGCGGAAAGAAGATTCACACACTCCCCCGCCCCCAGACCCTGCTTGGCCTGGGGGTGAAGGGGAAGGCGCGCAAAGCTTCCTCCCGCCCTCCCCCCTCCCTGTGAGGAGCATGCGGCGCTTCAAAGTGCCATGTGCTGCTCGCAGGGCGGGAGGAGATGTCAAACGTTCCCCCGCCCCCAAGTCCTGATTGGCCCGGGGGCGGGGGAGCTTTGCAAAGGTTCCCTCGCCCTGCTGCGGGCACTTTGAAGTGCTGTGTGCTCCTCACAGGGCAGGGGGGAGGGCAGAGGAAACTTCACACGCTTCTCCTGCCCCCAGGCCAATCAGGGTTTGGGGGCGGGGGAATGCATGATGTCTCCTGCTTCAAAGTACTGCATGCTGCTCACAGGGTGGGAGAAAGCTTTACGTGCTCCCCTGCCCCAGGTCCTAATTGGCCTGGGGGCGGGGTAGTGGCAGGGCCTCCACGGGCTGGATCAACACACTTGGCAGTCCGGATTCGGCCCACAGAGGCCCTTTTTCCCCACTCCTGGCCTAAACTAAGAGCCAGCTGGCTTTACAACTCAAGCTGTAGACAGTGGCGGCCCGTCAATACAGGCGAACTAGGCGGTTGCCTAGGGCACCAAGATAAATGGCCGTTTAGGGCTTTGGAGGTGGGGGCGCCGATCACGCACCAATCGCGCGTTTCGCCTAGGGCGTCAGTTGCCGGCAGCTCGTCTAGGGCTGCTCCTGGCTGTAGAGGCTCCTATACTAAGCTCCAGAGGTCCCAGATTCAAATCTGCCTGGAGGTGGTTACACTATGTCCTCACATCCTTGTGCCGTACCTAACCTCGATCCCCCCATATCCTCATGAAGTGGGGGAGTATCTGTGCCCCACCAGTGAAACCAACTTATCACTGATCCCCGGTGACACAGCTTCCTCTGGATGATGTTTCACATCAACACTAGCAGTGGCGATATGACAAGCCTGCTGTGGGTCACATGATGTTCACTGGCAGGGGAAACTGTCCAAATGGTAGATTGGGCTCTTTAGCACCAGAAACAGAGTGCTGAGCCTTCCCCCTTGTTATACCCCTGACTTTGCCTGGGATTGGTGCAGTCTATTCCCCTTCCTGAGTGCCCCCACTCCCACCTCAAGCAGAGATTCCTCTGTTCCTAACAACCCTACTTCCCCCACATGCTCCTATACTTTCCTACTGGGGTCCTAACCCCATTTGGCTCCTTCTTTCCTGCTGCCAGATCTTCCTCCCTAGGCTCTCTGTTGAGCCCCTCTAGGGAGTTCAGGAGGCCACTGGAGAACAGAAGTAGCTGACAGAACAGCAGTTGTTCAGCTGTCATGCCTGTTGGCAACCATTGCAGGCAGCAGATCCCTGCCTGAGCAAGGAAGCTCTGCCTTCCTCCCCCTTCCCAGCTTCTTTCTGCGTTACCAACCAGGGAGGAAGTTCTGGTTCCCTTTTCCTCCCAGCCAATTCACATGCAGCCAGCTTTGGGGAAGTAAGGAGAGGCAGGGCCTCCAGGATCTTTATATCCCCCTCTCTTTCTTCCTTTTTACACACATAGTGAAAGTGAGGGAGAGTGTGCTGGAGGGGAGGCAATACTGTGAAGGAGGAAGTGGACGGGAGATGTGAAGGGGTGGAGTGAGAGGGATCACACAAATTCATTTCACTCCCACAATAAAAGTCGTCATAGAAAGAATATTATGATGGCAGCAAGACAGCCTCCTTTTGTGTATAAAATGAGTCAGCGATATCGGGATGCAGGGAGTTTCCAGTGAATCATCTGGCTGACCATCCCCACCCTCAGAAGACAGACAGGGTGCTACGTGATGTGACTTCATTGGACAAGAGTTGGAGAAGTTTTGGATGGGCCAAAAATGTCAGTAAGCTCACCTCCAAATGCTGTGTGAATCTACATTTCAAATGGGGGACGGGGTGTCATCACAGTGGTTTTTTCCAGCCTTAGACTCTGTGAATAACCATTCCGTGAATTCAGGAGCAAGTTTCAGCCAGCTGTGGTTTATAACCCTTCATTCATTTGTGCTATCTGTTCTCCAGCTTTTTATCAACTGTAGAGAGTCCTGCACTATATCAAGACATTTGCACAATAAATCCATCTTCTCAGACACAGCAGTTTCCTGATGATCAGGAACCAATATTGTTGGTGCCTCAACCTTCAACAAGTTTGGTGCCTCTAGCAAGAAGTAGGCACTGAAGGTGCTCAGCACCTCGCAGGATTATGTCCTTCAAGAGGTTGCCGCACCTTGGCTTGATATATTTCTTGTTACACGATAAAAATACCAGCACCTGACACATCTCAAAACACTCTGCAGGTAGATAACCCTGTATAGAAATACAGCCAGCTCTAAGGTAAATATAGCAGCTACTTAAGGTCAGTATACTGGTTAATACCCATCCTCCCCTTCCCCCCCCCCCCCCCCCCCCCCACCCCCCCAAAAAAATAATGTTGGGAAGAGCTGGTTGAGAACTCAGATTTCTGTTCTATGGGAGATTCCAAGAGTGGGGCTGGAGGGAAATGCTCCGAATCAGAATGAAAAGCTAACATTTTGAAATGTCCCAAGAAACAAACTGAACATTTTATATTTGGAACAACTGAAATGTTTCATTTCAGTTTGTTTAAACTTTATGTTAAATATTAATTATTTACTATATATATTAGAGGTATACACAAATAACAACATTTTAATATTTTGATATAAAATTAATCTAAACAGTATCAAAATAAAACAGTAGTTTTCAATCAAAAACTGTTCCACTGAAATTGTTTCCAACCCACTTTTGTCAGAAGTCATCTGTTGTATCCCTGACTTAGCTACAGATTACGTGTGGGGTAGGCTTGGCTGCCTCTCACAGACACTTCCTCTTGTAGCCAGTGGTGGTTCTGCCACACTCTCCCTCGGTTCTTAAAAAAATCCACACACGTACACACCAAACATTCCCAGCTCCAATTACAGCCCTTCGTGGGGTTGGAGTTTAGTAAAACAACGTTCCAAAACAGTCAGTCTTCCATAGACAGACATAAACTGGGCACAGTTCCCCCTCCCTTCAATACTGCCTCCAGTTCTCTGCACAGCTGGAGAGGAAGCAAGGCCTGCTCTGTCTTCTTCCCAAAAGCAAAACAAAAACCTTTCTGCTGCCTCTTCCCCAGACACAATGCTATTTCTTGGGGAACTCTGCAGAAGACTCTCCCGGCAGTTTCATTCGGCAGTTCCTCTCCTTTTGATTATTTACTGGCATCTGTTTTTCTCCCCACGCAGAGGCCTGGTTTAGTCACATGACTTCCTATCACATGACCTGTTTCATTCTCTCCAGTCCAACTGGGAAACCAAATCAGCTACTGGTGGGCTGACTTATTTCCCTTTGGAAGAGCTAGGCCACAGTTCATTATCATGGACAAGTCACTTACAATGGGAATGATTTTACTACTTTGCAGGGAAGATATGAAGTTAAACTCATTTATATTTGTAAATCATAAGATCCTCCACTGAATGGAGGATAGAAGAGTTGTTACTATATAACAGCACGTACAGACACCACACAGCTCTTTAGTAAAGAAGAAAAGTGTCAAACTGAAATCTCAGGACGAATGTAATTCTTCAAACTGAACTCTAGGCAGGGCTCTTACTCTGGAAACATCATGGGGTTTCCTTGCAGGTCTCTCATTCAAGTATTGACCTCTCCTGACCTAGCTTAACCTGTTAAAGCTATTAAGGCCAGAGCCTAGGGTCATGTCTACAGGCCACCCAGAAGCTTCAATAAAGTGAAAGAAATTTAGACCTGCCCATAAAGGTTGAGGATGTAATATTCTTTCTATGTCATCATTTATAACTAGTATAACTGCTGGCTTCACAAGCATGGGGCATCAGTAAGCAGGCCAGCAGTGACCCCATGTAAAAATATCTTTGCCCTTTTTTAATGCAAACATACAAGCCAGCTAATAATGCTTTTAGTTAATCTAGACTAGCAATCTCTGCAAAACTAATTAATCTTTCCAAGAAGATAAATTGTTGAATTTGTTTGAGCATGAAAATGCAGAATTAGATGCATGAGGTCAGATTCCGTTCTGTCACAGCTCTGCAAATTCACATTAGCTCCACTGACTTTAGTAGAGAAATGAGAGCAGAACTTGTCTCTATTTCTGCTAGTATTCATATGCTGAATCAACACTGTCCAAGGAGACAGATACCTTTTTATTTCAATGGTCTACTGAAATCAGCACAAAATCTCAAAGGCTTAAATTCTACCCTGTTCCTGAATTCTAGATCCTGAAGCCAGAAGGTACTTCTGTGATCATCTACTCTGACTTCCCATCGGAGACAGGCCAGGGACCTTCTCCCTAGAGCATCTCTTCCAGAAAAACCCACCAAATCTTGATTTAAAAATTGTCAGGGATGGTAAATCCATCACAATTCATCATAAATTGTTCCAATGGTTAATTGCTCTGACTGTTAAAAGTGTACACTTTATTTCTTGTCTAGATTCAAATTCCAGCCATTGGATCATGTTATCCCTTTCTCTGCTAGAATCAAGTGGATGTTGTTAAATATTTGTTTCCCATATAGATACTTAGAGAATGTAATAAAGTCTCCCTTTAATAGACTGGGATTTTTGAGTCTGTAACTATATATATATTTGTTAGTCTGTGGTGGCGCACGACTACTCCTTGTTACAAGGCACGTTTTCTAACCCTTTCCATTTTCTCGTGACTCTTCTCTGATCCCTTTCCAATTTAGCCAAATCATGATCTGCCTAATGAATTCCCCACAGGCTCATTCTTCTAAGCCTGCTGATGTCCTAAGAGCTGTATGTATCTTGGGAAAAGGAGGAATCTCCAAAGCCATCTGCATGGATCCTCACTACTCTGCAGTGCCTCCCAGCTGCCTTACTTGCCTGGCTCATACAAGAGCTGTGTTTCATACGAAGGCCTGGCTAGCTGTTACTTCTGACCCATCTCTTCATAAGCAGGATTCACACTAGGGATGTGAACAACTAGTCAACTAGTTGACTATCCAATAAACAAATGTTTATTGGATACCAACAGGCTAGTAGACTAGTCTCTTCCCCCATTTTCTGCCTCTATCAGAAAGAGGCAGCAAAGGAGGGGGGGGGGGGGGAATGAGGGCGTACTTCAAAGTGGCAATCCCATGCGGAGCTTGGTGTCAGACCCTGGGCTCCACACGGCACTGCACTTTGAAAGACCACATGTAGCCTGGGGCCAGGCCCTAAGGAACCTGCCTTAATATACAATGAGCCTGGGAGCAAACAAAGTCCGGTCTCCCACCCAGCCCCCTGCACTAAGCATACTCCTAGGCCATTGCTCTAGCCATTGCCCCCCATTCCTCCACACCCAAAAGCAGGGCAGCTGCTCCACCCTGTGAAATGGTCCCCCACCCCAGCTGGGGTGTCCCCAAGACTGCACGCAGCGTTTCAAAGTGGCAGCACCATGTGGAGCCCAGGATCAATTGGGGACTCCCCAGCTGACCCCAGCTCCGTGCGGCGCTATCGCTTTGAAATGCCATGAGGAGCCTGACGCTGGGCTCCCCATGGTGTTTCAAAGTGGCAGCACCACATGGAGCCCGGGTTCAACGGTGGAGTCCCCAGCTGATCCCAGGCTCCACAGGCATTTTCACCTTTGAAGTGTACATATTCCTGCAGTCCAGACCTCTCCTGCTCTTAGTTCTCTCCCTTCTGAACCACAAAGCCCTAACTCCATAGATGGTAGGCTTGCAAAGGTGCTCCTGTGGTCTGAGAGAAAACAGTGAGCATGATATGAAGGTGGGCATTTCCTCCTCTCACTTTCACCCCTGCTTCCTTTGGTTCACCCAATTTTGTCCCTTCCATGCTTGAAAATTGAGAGGATGACTGGGGATCTATAGCAGAAACCTGGATAAAGTGACATTTTCTTTGTTTTCGTATCTAACCAACAACACACCAGTATCAATCTGGATTCTGATTTGTTCAACACTTGGACTGGGATCCTTTCCCCTAAGCTCCAGTGGCTTCAGATCCACAGTTCCAATTTGGGTGATTCTTATAGTATAGCATAATATTCCTTCTACAAACTTCCATATTCTTAATAATGCATCAAAATTCACATTCCTGGCATCTCAGATAAAAATCAAAGACAATAGTATAATAATGGAATTAAATACCGAATGATATTGACTACTGTACACATCTACAGGACTGAATTCAACACTAAATATGATTTTATTCATAGATTTTTACGTCTAAGCAAAACCTTAATAATTGTCATCTTTCCCCTAGCAGAACTCAGGCCCTGTTATTTCACCCACTAACTTCAGTTGAACTAAACCACATCATGTGGGAAGACACCCATTCTTATTCTATAGACTTCAAATGCTGGGGGGGATTTGCATTGAGGCACTGTCCACAGAACCCAGTCAGGATTAATTTTATATCAATTTTGTAATGCAAGTAAAAAAGGAATCCCACTGTGCTTAGTGCTGTACAGACTCACTGAGTGTGACAGCTCTCGATCCAAAGAGCTAAGAGCTATGTTACAGATAAGAAACAGAAGCACAGGTTAATAGCCAGATTACATAGGTGCTCTGCTCCCATTTAGGGACCTGTCACAGGCTGGCCAGCCCGTAAAGATCCAGCATGTGATAGATCAGTTACTGCCCACTCCCATGCATCTCCCCAAACTAATCCCGATAGGCTAGAAATCAGGAGCTAAAGGAGCTAAATTTGGTTATTAGACGCAACTGAGAAAAAGAAGGGACTTGGCTCCTAAAGAGCTGGGTGAGCCCAGATGGAGAGAGGAGAACAGCTGGGAAGTGCCCTTTCTCCAGGAAGAAGCCTGAAAGGTGGCTCAGAAGGAGAAAGGGGAGAAAAGCAGATTAGATTACATCTAGGATGAGCTGGAAGCCTGATTGGAGACGGGAAGCTTGAAAAGTAGCACTGTGGTAGAACCCCCGAGTAAACAGAAAACATGCGAGGCCCCAGACAATGAGGTTGTTTGAGGCTCAAGAGAGTGGGACTAGGCATGAAGATGAACTTCAGCAGTCAAGGCATGCCTGTGAGGGAGATGCAGCCTGCTTAATCCAGCTGGGCTAAAGATTCTGTTGTTTAGAATATTTCTGTTGGTCTTTGATAAAAGACTCTGCGGCACTGAAAAGCGCAAAAAAAAAATAATATTGCTTGTCTGGCAGGTCAAAATACTCCTATGCCCGAGTCTACTGAAGGATAGTGTGGGAAAACACAGGGAAAAGTTGCTGCAGTGTCCAGGCCAGCCACTAGGGGGTGCACTGGGACAGCCATGTTGTCACAGGGCCTAAACTAGGAAGGGAAGAAAGTGGATGCTGAGCAGTACAAAAATCTGACCCCAGATGACTCATTCAAGACCACTCAAGAAATCTGTGGCTGAATCTATGAACTGAGCACAGATCTCTGAGTCCCAGTCCTGTACTTTAACCACAAGAGAAACATTCTTCCAACGAGCAGGGCCTGCACAAACACATTCAAAAGGGACATCTACAGCACTGAGCTAGTAATACAGTGAAGTCTCGGTTATCTGACCTAAACGGACCGGAGGATGGTTGGATAACCAGAAATGTCAAATAATAGGGACGGCGCTGGGGCGGGAACAGAGCAGCAATGGCAGCAGCGGCGGCGGCTGGGGGGAGACCTCCCAGACAGGCTCCGCTCTTTGTCTCGACGGCGGTTGGTGCACCCGCTGCCCCCTCCCTGGCGGATTCTGGATGCTGCGTCCTTGTGAGGGGCCCCGTCCTACCCCTTCCTCTTCCTCCCTTCTCCCCTGGGCCGCCCGGACGTGCCCAAGGCCCCAGCGCTCCTGCCTCTCCTCAGCCTGGTGGCGGTGATGGCCCTTCCCCTTGCCACACACACCCCTCCCCTTCCCTTCCTGCCTCCTCCTGGAGGGACAGGCCCACGGACTCCCCCCTTGCTCCAGCCGGGAGCCAGGCTCATTCCACAGGGGGGCGGCTCCCTCCCTTCTGCTCCCCCTCCCCCCAGCCCGGAAAGTTTTGGGAGGAGGAAAGAGGGACCAGGACCGCTCCTAAAAGCGGAGCCGCTAACGTGGCAGGATGGCCAGGATCGGGCCCCGAGCAGGGCACAGGCCCAGCACACCTGAGCACCAGGTGAGCCCACAGTGCGGGCATGAGCTGTCCAGGCATGGAGTGGGGGGGTAAGGTTTCTGAGCCCGTGCTGCATGTGCGGGGCTGAGGGGAGCCCCCGCAGAGCTGCCAACCAGAGCTCCTGCCCAGCCCTGGAAAAAGGGAAAGCAAGGCCATTGTGGTGTGAAGTGTCCCTGGAGCCCTTTGCCATCACGTAACAGGCAGCACTGTTGGATAAAATGGAATGTTGGATAAGTGAAGGTCAGAAAATCGAGACTCTACTCTAGTTAATTGTGTGGGGTAGACTCAGCTGATCTTGACAGATGATTCCAGTCTAGCAAAAAAGGTGAGATGTGATTCTGCACCTTCTCCCAACCCTTCTCCCCAAGTCCTACCAAAGAACTGTGGAAGAAAATCCTTTTTCATCAATGCAGATTGCAGACTTCACCAGGACTGTGTCTTAGGGCAGTGTTTCTCAATCAGTGGTACGAGTACCCTCGGGGTACTCAAGAGAAGTCTGGGGGGTACATCAACACAACTGAAATTTGGAGAAAACTGAATTTTTGTTTTAAGTTTTACAGTGCTTTATATATATTTGGAAAAAGGGGGTACTTTTTTTTTAAAAAGGGGTACTTTATAAAAAAAGATTGAGAAATACTGTCTTAGGATATATTTTCATGGCAACTGAGAGCTACAATTCCCAGCTCTGGGAGATGGACATGCCTCAGCTCTGCTTGAGCTAGTGTGCTAATAGTAGCACCATGCCCACAGCAGTGTGGGTAATAGTTGGGACTATCCATCTCACTACAGTCCCACCTGACATGAGTATATACTCAGATGGCTAGCCCAAGCGACTATCTTCACTGCCTTGTGCATAATGCTACATGTATCATGATAGCTTGAGCGAAGTTTGCATGTTTGTCTATAAGAGCAGGCAAATACATCTGCCAGGTGCTTCATAGATGTACCCTAAGAAACAGCCCTGGTCCAAATGAGTCTGCAATTTGAGTCTGCCATTTTCTTCATCAGCATGTTGGTAGGACTTGGAGCTGAAGAATTAGGAGATGGAGAAGAATAGTGTCTTTCCTTCTGTCTAGACAATCATCTGTCAAGATCATATGAACAAACTAAATTTACACTAACATCCCCCCTTATGCCCAACCAGGAGTTTCCTATCTGCTACCCAAGATACACAAACCTGGAAATCCCAGACAACCCATAATTTCAATCATTGGCATACATACAACAGGATTATCTGGCTATATCGATTCTCTCCTCAGACACTATTCTACCAGTACTCCTAGCTACCTTCGCGACACCACCAACTTCCTGAGGAAACTACAAAACATCAGTAATCTACCTGAAAATACCATCCTGGCCACCATGGAAGTAAATCCCTTTACACCAACATTCCACATGAAGACGGATTACAGGCTATCAGGAATACCATCTCCAATGACAGCACTGCACACCTGATTACAGAGCTCTGTGACTTTGTCCTCACCTACAACTACTTCCAATTCGGAGACAATTTGTATCTTCAAGTCAGCGGCACAACCATGGGCACTCGCATGGCACCACAATATGCCACTATATTTATGGCTGACCTTGAACAACGTTTCCTCAGTTCTTGCCCCCTAACACTCTTATTCTACTTACGCTACATTGATGACATCTTCATCATATGGACCCACAGGAAAGAGACCCTTGAAGAATTTCACAGGGATTTCAACAACTTCCACCCCACCATCAACCTTAGCCTGGATCAGTCCACATGAGAAATACACTTCCTTGACACTACAGTACAATTAAATGATGGAAAAATATCCACCACCCTATACCGGAAACCTACTGACCACTACACTTCATGCCTGTAGCTTCCATCTCAGACACATTTCTTAATCTATTGTATACAGCCAAGCCCTAAAATACAACCGGATTTGCTCCCACAGACAGAGACAAACACCTACAAAATCTATATAGAGCATTCTTAAAACTGAAATACCCACCTGGAGAAGTGAAAAAACAGATTGACAGAACCAAAAAAGTACCCAGACATGAACTACTTCAAGACACACCCAAAAGAGAAAACAACAGAATTCCACTTGTCATCACCTACAGTCCACAACTTAAACCTCTCCAATGCATTATCTACAATTTACAACCTATCCTGGAAAACGACCCCTCACACTCAGAGGCCTGGGGGGGAGGCCAATTCTTGCTTACAAACAACTCTGTAACCTGAAACAAATTCTTTCCAGTTACCACGCAACACACCTCCATCATAATCATCTAGGAACCCACCCCTGCAATCAGCCCCGGTTCCAACTCTGCCCACACATCTAGATTAAATCACTTATCACTGGACCCAACCATATCAGCCACCAAATCAGAGACTCATTTAACTGCACATCCACTAATGTGATCTATGCCATCAAATGCCAGCAATGCCCCACTGCAAAGTATATTGGCCAAACAGGACAATCTCAACCGGAAAGAATTAATGGACACACATCAGATATCCGAAAAGGCAACACACAAAAACCTGTTGGAGAACAGTTTAATCTTCCTGGACACTCATTAATGGATCTCCAATTTGCTGTTTTGTTTCAGACTAATTCCACAAGCCAAATACACAGAGAAGGGTTGGAACTTAACTTCATTCACAAGTTTAATTCGTATACAAATGGTATGAACCAGGTAGCTCCCACACTATCTTCGCATCTTAATGACTTTACCAACCAAACAATGAAGGTGCTAATGGTTCTTGATGTCTGTGTAGTATCTGGTGTTGGTCATCTTCCTTTCCAAGTGCACACTAATGGTTCTTATCAGCCCCTTGTAACTATTTAATCTTTAAGGTGCTACTAGACTATTTGTTGTTTTTTAAGTTTTTTTGTTACAGACTAATTCGGCTACCCCTCTAAACCTTAAGATCATGAGTATTTCCAAGATAACTAGGTATTAATATAGGTTGGTGTCTTCTCTTGATTGTATTTTCATTTTTCTGTGAAACATACCAGTCAATAGCCAGTTACCTAACCCTAAAGTCACACTGTTTGTCCCAACCACGGAAAATGAGAATTCAGTTACATTTTTTATGTAGTCTCTTAGTTTGCAGCAATACTATTGAGAACATGTTGAATGTATTTAGCATGTGCTTGTATTTTCTAGCATATGGGAATAGATAAATAGAATGGCAGTTTGCCTGTAGGCTAAACATACGTCTGTTTCTTCAGTTGGAAACTGAAAATAATATTGTTTTGTAATAGAACCAGTCTTTTGCTATGTTGGCAACTCCCCCTGCCTAAGCACAGATTTTGAGAAAAAATAAATACAAGCAAAACACACATATGCTTGACTAATGGACCAGCAAAAAAGCTAGTCCCCAAGTGGTTATCATTGGGAACTTTATTTTTTAAAAGACACTAAAAAAACCCAAAACCCTGGAAGTCCCCTTACAGTCTCACAGGATTTATGTCTAGGTGAGCTGTTACATATTACATCCCATGAAGAATATAATCCACTGCATGTGCTACCACTCATAATACTGCTAATCCATGTAAACTAGTCTTTTCAACTCAAGTTAGCAAACAAAATCAAATTTGTAAAACACTTTGGGCACATCTAGACTGCATTTTACTTTTGAAAGAAGATATGCAAATTCAGTGGGAATTTGCATATCTTCTTCGGATCACTTTTTCGAAAGAGTTTTTTTCGAAAAAGCAAGCAGTCTAGATGTGGTTCTTTTGAAAAAAACCTTTTTTCGAAAGAAACTATACACCTCAATTTTTCAGGAAGAAGGTTCTTTCGAAAAAAGGGTTTTTTTTCGAAAGAACCGCATCTAGACTGCTTGCTTTTTCAAAAAAACTCTTTCGAAAAAACGATCGGAATTTGCCAAATTTGCATATCTTCTTTCGAAAATAAAACATAGTCTAGAGGTACCCTTTGAGTATTACTAATTGATTAAAATAAGATGGACAATTTTTAAAAGAAAACTTACAAATGTGTTGTTTTGTATCAGACATGTCTATTGTGTGGCACCTAAACTCTGCAGTGATCAGCACTCTATAAGAAGATAGGGCAAGATGCTGTAGATACATGTCTGAAAACATTAGCAGGAACTTGGGGAAAGGTTTGAAGTGACAAGACAATGAAGATGTTGGGCCTGTGTATTTATGCATGTGCTTGAATAGACCATTCAGCTTAAATGTGCTGATTGCTAGCTTGCTTCAGGCAAAATACAGAATACAGAAAAATACCCTGTATCACAGAGAATTTTTTGAGACTTGTAAACAGTGTATTTGATAACTGTGTATAGAATTTCCCTGTCCAAGAGGTTGGTTCGGCCATAAATTGATTCAGTCATTCTATGGGACTCCTTTGCTTTGTAGTGATGTGCTTCTTTTGAAAGGAATAAATGAATATTTTTAAAGGGTGGCCAGTGAAATCTAAGGACTAGTCTGCATTACTGTGCTACAGCGCCTGAGGACACTTTAGGCCGACAGAAGACCGCTCTCCTGTTAGCATAATTACTACACCTCAACAAGAGGTGGAAGCAATGTCAGCAGACAAGTGTCTCCTGCCAGCTTAGTGCTAGTGTGAACAGTGCTTAGGTCGATGTAACTTACATCACTCAGGGGAGTGGCTTGTTCTCACACCTGAACAATGTAAGGTACATAGATTTAAGCAGTAATGTAGACAAGCCCTAAGTCTGGTTCAAAAATTTCCTTTTCTAAGAAAAGAGTGCCTCTTTGGAATACAAATTAATGATGAGTTTAGCATTCCCTACTACCCTGCCTCAGTTCCAAGCACCTGTGGCATCATTGGGAATGGTAAATACTCACTGCATTGAAGAACTCCAAAGAGTAGATTTACAGAGGAGATTCCTGATCCCCTTCCAGGTTAGCAAAACTCTTTTGCTTCAGTTTGGCCAAGAACCACATCAGAGTCCATTTAAAGGTGCAGGCAGCCCTCAATTACCCAAAAGAACCCGAAAATTCACTCAGTCCCTCCAACAAAACCATAATTTTCCTACTGTAGGAGGCCAGATGGTATTTTTTTTAAATATTGATTTAAATCTACAGGCTACTGAGTTTGTTTTCTATTACATGGCTGTAAATCTGTTCTATTACAGTAACTATGTGAGTGGACTGGATGGCTTGGGAAATTGGAAATGAGGTTTTCACATCTCTATGGCTCTTTTGACTTCAGATTCAATGTGATGGCTGTTTGAGACCCCAACTCATTTCTAACAGGTCACCAGTTCAGGTCAGGAGTCTGCATTAAAAAAACAGACTCGGTAATTTCAATAGGGAGAAGGAGGAATGACAGAGCATACAGACTAAACCTGGTCTCCTTCAAATCAATGAAGTGTCATCCCTGCATGATGTAGGGCAGCTTGCTCCAGCTGAACTGTACCAGGTCTATGAATAAAATAAAGGAATCTAGACTCCAAACCTTGTCCAACAAACATGTTTAAAGAAATCCTATTAAATTGGGGATAATGGATCCTAGGGTTTAGGTGCATGTATTGTGAAAAGTTCACAATATGCTTCCCTCTCTAATGTTCAGATGTTTGGTGTTGGAGGAGATATTTTTTTTAAAGTTTTCCTTAAGTTTTTCTCTGAATTATTAGTCCATGGTTGAAACTGTTTCCCCTCAATTATATAATATTAGAATACTTACCCAGCAGTGCCCTGGGCTTTCAGAGCAGGGGGCTGGCAGTTTAGGAGGTGCAGGAGTCAGGGCAGGGCCTTGGGGATGTGAGGGGCTCAGGGCAGGAGGTTGGAAGCATTGAAGGAAACAGGAGTCAGGAGAGGGAGTGGGGAGGGGCTAAGGGCAGGTAGTGGGGGTGGCTGCTGGCTTCTCCTTGCAGGGAAGCCAAGAGCAACAGTGTCTGTGTATCCCACCCACCAGTTTGTCCCTGGGGACCAACAGTGACTACCACCCTCCTCTCTAGCCCAGACTGGGGGAGCTCTTTTCCTCCCCGCATTCCAGCCCGGCCTGGCAAAATGATGGATCCTCAGCCCTGCTGGCCACTCACTTGTGGTATGGCTGCCCCCAGTGCTCACTCTTCAGGTAACTTTTTTCCCCCACAACCCGCCCAATGGCCATTCTTACATTGCATCCCTCAGAACAGCAGCCTCTCCTTTTGCATGTTATGGAAAACTGTTCCTTTCCTGAGGCTTCTGGTTCTCCTGGCACAACCAAACCATGACATTGCTTTAAGCTTAAAGAAGAGGAAGCTGCCTACCAAATTTGGTGGCCCTAGCTCTTACTGTTTAGGAAGTGTTTTTGAACAAACAGACTCACAGGTAAACACACAAACAGACTCACTCTAAAATACATACATAATATGTGTATATGCAGCCCGTCTGTGATCACCTACATCACAATTAAACAGCCCCAGAGCCCAAGGTTGAGCAAGCTGGCACGGGCTCACTGCTGGTGTCTAATTGCAGTGTAGACATACCTTTAGGCTAGCATAGATCTAGCACAGTCAACTATGTGCTCCGTTTCACTATACATGTAGGAGAGGCTGAGGCTGAACATGCTATGTTCAGGCAGACCCCTTCAGCAAAACAGACTCATTGGAGCCATTGCATGCTGATACAGCTTTGTGCAGCCCCAAATCCGCCCCAGCTTGTGCCAGGAACTGATCCAGAGCTCAGCTTTTCCTAGAATCTGAAATGTGAGAAGTAGTGGACCTGTTCCAGTGCACCTGAGAATTCAGCTTCTTGTGTTCAAAGGGAATCCTATACTGGATGGTATTTTGGGGGAACTCCTGATATTTAATGATTTTGGGCCTTCTTTTCTCAATAACCTCTATTTACAATAGAGTGCCCAGCATAGGACCTTGTTTCTCAGTGTATCTGCAATTTTTCATAACATAACATCATAACATTCTTTTAGACTCTGGAAGAAGAGGAAAAGGAGATGATAATATTTATCTATGACCCAAATTACCAAGGTTAATTAAAACTCAAAAATATGAGTATTTCATAAGAGGTGAACAAAACTAGGTAACTGGGCAACACAGAAGATGAAACTCACAGCATGTAAGTGTTTGGAAAGGCACTTTTGGAAGGAAGTTTAAATTGCTGATACACACTAATGGATTCTGAATGAACTGTAACGTCTCAGAAAAAGGAAAAGCATTATTATGAACAATTTGAGGGTGTGCGCTCAATGTATAAGTGAGGCTGTGTTACAGAGTGAATAAAAATAATAAGGAAAATATTATAGAGCCATTACTGTAGACAAATTGATGTATTGCCCTATTTCACTGTAGAGTTAGTTTCCAAAATGGACATTTCAGAAAACACACTGCAAATGTAGAAAACAGAGAGACATGTAAGAAAAAGGATGAGAGAAGAGGGGGGCTTCCAAATCAGGAGATATTTTAAAGAGATATTGAGACAAATTTCCTCGTGACTAAGGCTATGATTTTGTCATGGATACTTTTAGCAAAAGTCATGGACAGATCACGGGCAATAAACAGAAATTCATAGAAGCTATGATCTGTCTCTGACTTTTACTAAAAATACACATGACAATATGGGAAGTGGAGAGGGTCCAACAACCTGCCATGCTGCATGCAGGGGCAGGGTGTTGCAGACCCCCTTTACCTGCCCAGTGGCTGGAGACTAGGAGGGACTCCAGACGATGGGGCTAGGAGCTGGAGGGGGGATCACCCGTTATCCTGTATGGCTGGGATCTCAGGATCCCCCACCACTCACTGGGGCTGGAATCTATGGGATCTGCCACTGGTGGCAGCAGGGGAGCTCTGGTGGATCCCGCAGCCCTGCAAGGTGGGAGTTGCCAAGTTGTGAGTATCTTCCCAACCCTGCAGGGTCGGAAGCTATGGTGGGGATCTCCCACTGCCTTAGCATATGAGCTGCTGCAAGGCCCCAATGTCATGGAAGTTGCAGAAAGTTACAGAATCCATAACCTCCACAACCTCCTTGACATACTCATGGTAGTAAGAGCTCCATGCATCTCAAGGGAGATCTCCATTTCCTCTCCTCCAAGAGCATAGGTTGTGTTTTCCCATTTCTCTCTGCGTTTTCCATTATAGGGCATCATGGAATCATAGAACACTAGAATTAGAAGGGACCTCGAGAGATCATCAAGTCAAGTCCCCTGCCCTCACAGCATGACCAAGCACCATCTAGATCCAGAGGCATAGCAAAGAGGGGACAGTTGCCCCTGGGGACCACGCTAGGGGGGTGCCAGGCTGGGGTGGGGGTGAAGCGCATGCTGCTCTGGTCCACATGACACTTTTGAACAGAGACCCTGGCGCTACATGCTCCCGGCTCTACACACTGCGAGCAGAGGCAGCAGGGTCGGGAGGCAGGAGCAGACACTTTAAAGTTTAGATTTCCTTACCCAGCTGTCCCTTCCTCCAGTGCCTGGCTCTTTTTTGGGGGGGGGGAAGGATTTTATGGGGGGGTGCTCCCAGTGCAAAAAGGAGATATGGTAAGAGAGTTAAACAGAAGTGTGAATTGCATTGGAAAAAGTCAGTCAAGTGCTCCAATTTACCTTTCTACTAATAAACGGCAATAGAACATTACACTTTAAAAGGCAACACATTGAAGTAGATAATAGGGCTTTGGATCTAATATATAATTAGCCTGGTGAATACAGTACCACAGGATATCATTGTGCTAAATAATTTAGTGTAGCTGCAGGTGCCAGTCTATTCTTTTATGTTGCTCAGATAAATAGTATTTTATATATCCTGAAGCAAATCTCCATTAACTCTCCCAATGCTTCCACCATTGTGTAGTGCTGCCCAAATCGGTTGAACATGAGAGTTTTACCCCTTCCCTAAGAGTATCTGGCACTGACTGTTTTGAGGGGCGAGATATCAAACTATCTGTCTAAAATCCACTAAAGATAGGATATTTAGTTCTAGAAAAAAACCAGGAAGCAAAGTGCATATTGCTGTTCAGTATTTCATAATGAGAAGCTGGGCAGAATGGAAAAAAATTAAATTTTCGGGGGGGGGGGGGGAATTAATATTTTCACCAAAATTCACAAGCTTTGGTAATTTTGACCGGCTCCATAGTTGGTCAAAAATAGGGAATGTTTTATGGAAAATTTGATTTTCCCCCAGTTTTTCATTGAAATAAGAAACATTGATCAGTTCTACTCATCACATTTTAGAAATCCCTTACTTTTCTGTCAGCATTTTCCTTCTTTACTTTTAAGAATATTTAGCTGTTAGATTCCCTCCCCCCTTCCTTTAATGTTCATAGTTATACATTTTCTTTACTGCCATCCTTCTGGCCTTCATTATATTTTTTTGTTTCTAATCAGTATGATTCTGGGATTCTTCAAATTTCATTGACCGGATTTGTAAATAGGGGGTTGCAAGGTAGTTACATGGTGGTCATAAGCTATAGTTACATGGGGGTGGTAAGCTATCAGCAATGTGGGGCTGACAGTGCTGAACCCTCATAAAATAAAAGTACACACACATACACGTTTTTAATGTATAAGATTTGCTGTCTGAATACAAAAAGTTTGAAAATCACTTCTAATCCAAAGCCTGTAGAAGCCAAGAAAAGTATTTCCATTGATTCCAATGGATTTTGGCTAAGGCCATTAGGAAGCTAACAAATGAGTAATGGCTTTACTCTGTTGGATTCATGAAGGCAGAACAGCCTCCTATAACACATTGGTTTATGAAATTGTACCATCTTCCCATGGTATTTTAATCCAGGTTCTCAGTCTTCTCCCACCCTAATATTCAAGCACCTCACGGGATTTTAAATGCAAAAAACAATAACAAAGTTAACTTTTTTAGAAAAGCAAAACACTTACTATTGTGGAAATAAGCAGCAACTTCTTTCCTTCAGGTTCAAATTATGACATTGTCTAGGAGGTTTGCAATGTATAAAGCGTGCCCATTTCCGTGCTGGCTTTGAAGAATGTCAGTTGTACAGGGTTAGGTTAGCTGCACTGCACACACCTTGTGTCTCTCAAAGCTTATGAGCAATGCCCTCTGGGACTTGCAGTCCCTCTACTGCTTAGCAGCACCTATTTAAACAGATTGTGGGGAAAGCAGAAACTACCTTACCCATAATTGCTTTCAGTTTATTTCTGATTATACCTGAAACCAGGAGAGCAGGTCTGAGTGCTGGAGTTTCGCCTTAAGGAGGGAGCGAAAAAAACAAGTGGGAAAGGGAAAGTAATGTATGCTAAGTTTGTGCATTTGGAAGACATTCTGTACATTTTTAACTCTTCTGTGTCATGCTGAAGATATATTGATCTCTCTGGAATGGTAGAAAAGAGAAGTGCTAGGATAAAGCTCTAGTTCGAATTTTAAAACAATTATCTTCAAAATAAATAATCCAACATCCAGAATAGCACAAATCCGCATAACCATGTCTGCCTTTATCTGTGCGAGACACACACTCTTAGCTACAGAATGAGCTAGGGGTGGCTCCAAAACCTTCAGTCATCAACTGCAGTGAAAATGCAGAAATATGTTCTAGGAAAGAGAACAGAGCTGTGCTTACCCCATATGCTTGATAAAACAGACATGTAAAGATTCCAAGTGTAAAAATTCATACTGTTTTTGTAATCATCACAACAAATTAATATATGAAGACTTTATTGGCAGTGATGATGGGTGAAAGTTTTCAGGTGAAACTTTTTATGGAAAAAGATGAAGATTTGGAAGCACTGCAACTTTTAACAAGTCCATGCAATTTGTCACATTATTTGTTGCAAAACAAACCTCACTAAAATTCTGAAGACGTTAGCATGCAATAGTTTGATGTTTTGATTTGAAAAACCTTTTCATTTCAAAATCTCCTTAAGGCTTAGCGCTAAAAAAAAAGAAATGTAAGAAAACACATTTTGTTTAATCTGAGACAATTGTTCGCTTGGCCAAAAAAAATCTAAAAAAATTCTTTATTGGGTTTTCCCAAAATTTAATTTTTTTTTAATAGCAAACTGAAAAATCAGTTATTCAGGCACTCGGGGGAGACAGGGTTCAGAAGAAAAGGTTGTGCCTCTGAAAGTAAGAGCAGTCACACTCTTGAATGATTTTCTTTCATTTGTTCTCACTTCACATCCAGCTTTCATATGTGGCTCTAAGTAGCTCTAAGCATGCATTAGTAGCCACACTCCAGGACATCATGTTTATTGGGGGTATAAACCAGGTTGAGGGTAGCCATTGGGAAACACCCATGGTGGGAAGAGATGTCTATCAGCAGAATACTTAGTGTGCTTTGGCAGACCAGCAGAGGAGACCTATTGGTCCAACAGAGGGAAAAGCACTGGAGCAATGTTATGTGAAATCACAAGACTTGATGAGGCACAAAAAAGTCAATGGCTGTCCACTGTCCAATCGTTGCAACCATTGTAGCATTGGTCTTGGACTTCACCAACAGAATGAGACTGCCTTTGTATGCAACAGAATTCTAACTTACAACATCCTGCAGCATGGGCATTCATGTATCAACCCTGATGCCACAACGCCACTGTGGGATACAGCCAACAGCCATATGGACGAAAGAATGCACCTGCCACAGTTCAGTGCACTCAGGCCTAAATCCTGCACTTGACCAGAGCCCAAGTAAATAGTCTTTGAGCAGAGGGTCTTGTCATGAGTCCGAGAGCAAGTAAGTCTCCCATCCCAATTTACATTTCTTACAGAAGCACCTAATGAGATCAGAGCTCTATTGTACTAGGCACAGCAGTCCCTGCCTCCAAGTTCTAAAATGTAAATACACAAGACACAAAGAGGATGAAAGGGGGCAGTAAATACTGTTATACAGATGAGGACCAGAGACACAAAGGGATAGTGTTTCAGCAGCATCACGCAGGAAGTATTGACATACCCAGAAATTGAATCCAGCTCTTCTGTGACCCATTCCATTGCCTTGACCACAAAACCATCCATCTTCTAATTATCCTGCAATAGCTGTTGAGGAGAAGGATTTAGCTGGTGAAATTTCACATAGTTCCACTCACCATGATCAGTCTCCCACCCACATTTGTGTAATAGCTGCACATTTTGCATTAGCATTATGCCCTTCCCTACTCAGCAGATCTGCACCAACTGCACTGCATTCAA
>CM057846.1:184821029-184841201 GCA_030068395.1 Apalone spinifera | reverse complement strand
ACCGATCCCTTATGCCTGAGTTTTTAAAACTTTTCACTCATAAGCCCTGTATATTTGTAAGCATCCTGGGACAGAATTTATCTATGAGTATATGTGTTTTCGACACTTAGCATAATAATACCCTAAAACCCAGAAGCAAGTGGGCTATCACAGTACAAAACATAATAAATAAAAGACTCAACAAGCTCTGAGAAAGTGAGCTAGATTCTAAGTTGGCTCATGTATCATGTGCAGAATTGTTAACTTGAGTTCCAGCTATAGCAGTTTCTGATGCTAAGTAAGCCTGAAAGGACTCAGTTTGACATAGATTCCAGCTAGAATTTAATTGGCTGTCTATTAGAAAACTTTTTTTATTTTTACTTTTCAGCAGGTTTCATCTGGAAATCATTGAGAAACATGCACAGAATCTACAAAGTCTTAACATGTCAAACAGCTGTGGGATAGCTTTCCCCAGGTCTAAATAAAAATACCAACCTACTGTCTATATATCAACATACTTTTTTAGAAAATGCTTTATTTAGGCATGATAGACTAAGTGGCCTTGCATGTAAAAATTAAGAAACTGGCAAAGAAATTGAACAAACTCTGTGCGTGTGCATGTGCGTGTGCATGTGCATGGAGTGGACTAGGGTGCTCCTTTAAAAAGGAATCCAACTTTTAATATTTCTGATTAATGTATTGGAATGATTGATGCTGGTAGTGTCAGGAGGAGAAGGGGCTGAGAAAGGAAAGAAAAAACTGCTCAATCCTTTATTTATAGCTGTAATTTATAGCTTTCAAAAATGAGGAGACTAAGCAAATTTGTAAGGACATGTCATTTAAAAATAGCTTAACATGTTAGCAGGCCAAAAATTAACTTAAATTCAATGGCTGAATTCAGTTGAAACACAGTGTCTGAATTTTAAAGTCTACAGACTAACTTTTTTGTTCCTGTAATTTATATGATTTTATTGTCCTCTTTCTCAAGTGAAGAAAAATATGGTGAAGATACAGAGCACTCTGTAAAGTTTCAATAACAGTGTAATTTTTGCTTACTGTGCCCCTCCCCCCCCCCCATTGTGGTAGCATCTGTATGCTTCGCAGCCCTTCATGGGTTTAGCCTCACAACACCTTTTTGATATGCAGAAGTGCTCTTGTCCTAATTTTATGGGAACGCAAGCACAAAGAGAATAAGTGACTTGCCAAAGGGCACGTCAGAAATTTTAGACAGAACAAGAGCTCTGAAATCGAAGGTTAGTGCCTAACTGCTGGAGCATTCTTCCTATTATTGACCAGTACAGTGTTTTAGGTGATTATCTAGATCTCTTTTTGGGAAATCCCATCCTCTAGATATAACTGTATTAGGGCTGTCAATTGATGTGCGTTAACGCCTGCGATTAACGCAGGGCAGGATTAATGCATTAATTTTTTAATGTGTTAATCTCAGGCTTTAATGCTGGGCTGCCCCTTTGAAGCACCGCTCAGGCTTTAAAGGGACAGCACATTAGGAGCCACGGATCAGCTGGAGTCCCCAGATGACCCTGGACTCCATGCAGTGCTGCCTCTTTGAAGCGCCAGTCCGGAACTTCAAAGGGGCAGCGCAAAGTGGATCCAGGGATCAGCTGGGCACTAATCCTAATGCACTGTCCATTTGAGCCGCCGTGGCAGTGCTTCAAAGGAGCAGCGCAACGTGGAGCCCAGGATCAGCTAGAGTGCACCGGGGGGCAGCCTTTAAAAGTGGCAGCACTGCACCGAGCCAGAGTCAGCTACAGACTCCAGCTGATCCCGGGCTCCCGCAGTGCTGCCCCTTTGAAACACGCTGCTGCGTTTCAAACGGGCAGTGCACACGATTAATCACGCAATTAATCGCGATTAAATTTTTTAATCGCTTGACAGCCCTAAACTGTACTGACTGCATCAAAGTTTTATCCTGCCAGGTGATAAAATGCCTTAAACTCCCATTGACATCAGTAGGAGCTAAAAGTGCTCCATGCTTTACGGGACTGGGCCCCACGTCTGTTCATTTACAAGGTTTGCATGCTTCCATGCTTCTGTTAATACTCTGGAATTTGTTTATGCTTGTTAATCTGCCAGATGAAAGAGTGATATACAGTACTATTGCTAGTCCAAGGATTCTTCTTTGCTCTCTTTAGGAGACTTTCCAGTCATATATTTTGAGTTGTTGTTCTTTTCTTGGACTAAATTAAGTTCCACATCTGGATTTTCCCTTAATCATAAATATTTTGACAAATCACTTGATTAAAGGCCAAATTTTCAAAAACAGCCTAAAGACTTGAGGCCACAAGTTTTCATGCCTATGGTTTTGATTGTTTTTTACACGTAACACTGAAATCATATACATAAACAGGCTAACTATCTGATTTACAAACAGAATTGAAGTTTTTGCACATGTAAAGGACAGGTTAGAATGAAACTTTGCTAGAGTTACTGTAGATGGCAAGATGAACATTTTTAGGAAAATCTGGCCTGAGGAAAAAAAAAATATATTTAGGAACCATCAAGACAGTTGTGCTCCTCTGGAACAATGCAGATCACAGAGGCCAGAATGAAGTGGGTGATTGAGAGGCTGTGAAACAAACTTCCAGAGGACATTAAATTAAAAAAAAGACTCTCACCACCATTTGGAAATGTTGCAAAACTCTTTTTTTTAAAACACAATTTTTCCACCATAAACAGAATGGTATTCACATCAGTTCCTTTTATTTGCCCCTATTTTGGGAAAAAAAATAACAAAAACCTACCCCAAGGAGGTTTTTATAACCTTTGTAATCTTTTTATAACCCAAAGAAAGAGAACAGCCATGGACGCCACAGAGTTCACCAGGAAAAGCATATTATATGAAAGATGCTCAGGTTCTATGGTGATGGTCAAGAGTATAAAACTTTAAGGTAGAGGGAAGTCAGTAGTCTAAACATTAGTGCTAATTTTATGGCTAAAATTGTAGTGCAAAGGCTTTGGCACTGACAGTACTCTAGGCATCATATATTAATTTGTCAGGTTAATAAAGTTACCGATTTTATTTTAAGACATATTCCTTTAATTCCATTCACAGATTATCATGACTCTCCAGCTGAGCAACTGAAGCAGCCTTAACAGATATACAATAGGCTATTCAGTAAACAAATACATTTTTGGCACATTTCACTTTCATTTTGCACTTAGACTAGGGGTCAGACACTGCTGTAAATCACCACAGAGTGTACACACATGCCGGCATGCGTACACACACAGCTAGTCACAACTGGGAGTGACTCGATATGCCCAATACCTGTCTCTTTTTATTATTTCTTTTTTAAAATTGCTATTGAGGTTGCAAAGTTAGGTACTCAGACATTAGATGCCAGAATTAAAGTTGCCTATACAAGTTTAATTCACCCTCATTGAATTACATCATCACATGCTATTTCCCCCACACTATAGGAGGCCCTTTATTTGCAGATCATGGGGAGGCCTCAGACCCCCCTAATTCTGTACTCTCTGGTGTCTCAAACTACTCCACTAAGGACAATATTTGCCAGAAACTTCTCAAGGTTTCCTGATTCTCTGCTTTCCTTCAATGGATTTCTTCACAAGAGAGGGCATTGTGTTCCAGGGTACCAATTTTTTGAACAACTCTGATAAAACAGAAGAAACGCAGATATCACCAAACTATTCTTAGGGCTTCTAGAGCAGCATTACAGTCTTTTACATTAATACGTGACCACGCCTACATGAACTGAGCAAGGGAAAAACCCATGGATTTTACCTCACTTAAACTGCTGGCTATTACAAAAATAATACACAGAAATGCTGCTTTGAGTATTTTCAGAAGATGAAAGAAAACCACTGCTCCAATCCTTTGAGAGTACATGTGGTATCTGAATATGAAAAGATAAGTTAACAAAAAAGAGTTAGCAAGACAGCCAGAAATTCTGTTAACTTTGGGATGTTTAGATCTGGTAATCTTTCAGTTTTGATAATTTGACCTCAAAAAATGAGGTTTACAGGATCTTTCAAAATGGAGCATTTCTGTCAAACGAACCCTGTCTCGACAGCGTTTTTTTTTTCTTCCAAAAAGCGGCTTTTCAAAAAAAAAAAGCCGCGGCCACCATTATGTAAAGGAAGCACGGGAAATTCAAATCCCAGCTTCATTTACAATTTCGATACGTCCAATTTACATCCCTTTATCGAAAAAGGTATGTAATTTAGATGTACCCTTAGAGTTAGTTTCATCACATATTTGCAGGTCCAACTGGGAAATTATTAAGGGCTTGTCTACACTACTACTTAAGTCAATGTAACTTACATTGCTCAGGGGTGTGAAAAAGCTACCCCCCAGAGGCTATGTCTAGATTACAGAGTTTTGTCGGAAAAACAGCCATTTTTCCGACAAAACTTGAGTTCTATCCACGGTGCAAGCGCGTTCTTTCAACAGTAAATCGAAAGAACTGTGGGCTTTTTGTGCACTTGGTAATCCTCATTCTACAAGGAAGAAGCCTTTTTGTGAAAGAGCTCTTTCACAAAAAGGCGTATGTGGACGGGGAAGAGCGAGTTTTCTCAGAAGAAGAAGGAAGAGGAAAAAGCACAGTTGCCCTGGTGGCCATTCTGTCCATAGCAATCACTGCTTACATGCGAGATAGTGTCCAGGCACTTTGGACGCTGTCTTTCGAAAAAGCACATCACTTTTTCAATGCACTTTTGCATGTGGACACTCTCTTTTGCAAGAAGTTTTTTCGGAAGATCTCTTCCAAAAAAAGCTTCTTGCGCAAGAAGCCTGTAGTCTAGACAGAGCCTGAGTGACCTTACACTGACCTAAGTGCTGTCCACTCCAGTACTCACTTGATGGGAGATGTTCACCTGCTAACATAGCTTCTGCCTCTTGCAGAGGTGGTGTAATTGTGCTGATAGTAGAGTGCTCTCTTGTAGGCATAGCGTGTCTTCACCAGTGGAGCTTCACTGATGTAGGGAGGAAATTAGCTTTAAATGATGAGAGGTTTTCTTAAAAATGAAAATCACCATTTTACAGTTGTGCTATTCTGATCAAGTGCTGCTGAAGTCTGGTGTGCTTTCACTTGCTGAGATGTGGGCGTAGCAGTGTAACTCTGAAAAGATGAAATCAGATAACTTCCTAGAAACTTTTCATTAAAGCACAAAATTCAAACATTTCAAGACTGATTAAATATATAAAAAGAATTCTAATTGGTGATTTTCACAGTAGCCGTTATGTTCCCACCACCCTCTATAAATCTATGAGACAGATGTGCAACTGCTGTAGGTACCTTTGAAAATCTCCCCCCTAATTTCTGATTAAGATGCTGATTTTCCTAAAGGTATTCAACACAAGCAACTTCATGTAATCAGCGCTGAGAATAACAACTTTTTTTCCATGTCTTTTTTCTTACCACTGACCTGATGTCTCCTACTACTACTAGAGCCTGAATCCTTGCATCCAGGTCCTTTCTCCCAATACTGGCTGTCTGAACTCAGTGCATGCAGGTCTGCCTGTACCCAGGCTTTATGCAAGCTATCCTGGGCCTACAATTAGGTGACATTGTATGTCAGTAAGATTCTTGGCTTGGTAAGTCTGCCTTCTTTTCCCTGGCCCAGCCCTTATAGGCTGTCCATGGCTCAAGCATGCAGGTTAGACAGACCTCTGGAGTCCATAAAGCCGCAATCCTTTCTGAAGGCTCCTGATCAGCTTCGTGTAGCTCAATGTTGCCAACAAACATTCACTTTTTTTTCTTTTTCCCCACGCCACCCCTCATTTTTCCCTAGCAATTGCTTCTGAAATGGTGCCTCTGGGAACTGCTTCTTACAGACCTTCTAATGGCTATGGGCTATCAAACAACATTCCATTATTTACCAAAGTTAGCTGCTTGCTATGCCAGTTTATTCCTGTGATTTTCTCAAAGACCCAATCTGATTTTATGCCCTGCGTTGTTTTTGCTGATTTCTGTCTCTGCAAAGGAAGTTCTGCATCTGAAATTATGGCAGGATATGGCTTTGTATTAAAGGGCTTGAACTGCTTTGTATTAAATGGCCAAAATCTGTCTGGTCACCTTAGTCACGTGAGCAACCTCAATAATGTCAACAGAACTATTTGAGGTTGTAAACAGAGATGTTACATTCAGTGATATAGTGGTAAGAAGCTAAATAACATTAAAAATATCAAAATAAAACCCTTTTATATTAATTTTGAAATTTCTAAAAGCCTCCAGAAATATAGCAAGTTCTCATTCATGTTATTTAATTGTACATCTAGTCACCAGCATGAATCCTTCATTTATAATATATATTGATTTGTTGACTAAAATATAAGAGGCATTTTTAATGTGATTTTCATTCTTTCAAAATGTAGTTTACTTACTTGGTCTGCATAAATGCACATTCTTTTCAGCTGATCAAGTGTACTGCGTTCCAAACCTGGTATTTCATAGAGAAAGATTTGCTGTCTCCCCAGCAAAAAGCTGGCAAAGTAGTAACTTCTGGAGCAGAATTTATTCCACTATAAAACTAATGTGAGGTTCCAGCATTTTTGTATGTGTGTAATAAAGTCCTTTAATAGCAGGTTTTTTATTGCAAAGCTTTTAAAGTACAAATCACTGATTGTTAATGGAAATGAGTGTAAAAGATGTTATAGCACTCTCTTAAAAATGGGTCTGTTAACTCCCATTTCCCCTATTTATATGCAGATCACAATTAAAATTTCAAGATTCAAATAATTCTGCATATAACTCATGTAAGTTAAATGTCACTTCACATCTTCTGTGCAACATTCCATGTGGCATCTGTTACATTGTATTAAAATACCAACAATTTTTCAACAATATCGAATCTCAGCCCCTTTATTCTGTTTGAATACCCCAGTTCAGGAAAGCACATACTTAACTTTAATCACATACTTATGTATAAAGTTAAGGAAACACTTAAGCGCTTTCCTGAAGCCAGGACCAAAGAAAAAGGAAATTAACCATTCAGTACACACGTGAATTAATCCAATTGCTAGTGGAAGTGGATACTGGAAAAACATGCATAAAAGTATATTTATGTTATCCCATAGTGATAAGATCATTAAGGTGAATATGTAAACTATTAAAGACATTGAAATGACTGCTCTATAAAGTAACTTAACAATAAATATTAGAAAAACCTATTCATAAGTGGTTAGAATTTTATTGTGATTTTTAACTTACAGAAAAATCTAACTTTGTTTTTTCCTTTCCATGGTTATTACATGTGGGCCTCTGAACTCTGTGCTATGACCATTCACTGAACTAGGAACTATTTTTAGTGAAATGAAAAAAGAAGAATTGAGGAGGAATGATGTTTTAGCCTGGGAAAACCAAATGCTGCTCTTTTGTTTTTCTAATTAGATCAAGTAATTTTAAATTGGTGCTAGTGTATCCCAGATTCATCAGTATTTCTGCTGACGTCTAATGCTATAAACACACATTTCCTTTGTGGCTATAAAGCCCTTTCTGATGAAGATTAACATGAGAGATCCAGCTGTGCATTACCCAAAAGTTTATTTTCTTCAAAAGTTGCTCTTTTGTTAGTTTCATAATTTTCAGGAACACTAAAAATAAATACAATTAGAGCAAGCTACACTTCTGTGAACTCTTAAGGGTATAAAATTTGGAAATACAGAATTGAGAGGAAGATTGATTTTGTGAAGAAGATATTAGATTGGGATTTAGAAAATCTAGATTCAGTTCCTCAGCTCTGCTCCCAGATTTCTGTATGACCTTCAGTATGTCATTTTACTCATAGAGCTGGTAAAAAAAATTACATCACAATTTTTTAGGTGCTGAAATAAAAACATTTGTGAATAAAAATCAATTATTTCCACCCACTTATGGTCTTGTAGGCTCTAAAGGTTTTTTGCAATGCAGATTTTTAACATAAATTTAACATTTGTAAGTTCAAATTTCCTGGTAGAGTGCTTTAGTATACTTGTATTAATTTCAAAAAATACAGTTTTTAATTTTTTTGCCAGTGCAAATATTTATAACACAAAATAAAGTGAGTTCTGTATACTTTCCATTCTGTATTGTATTTGAAATCAATATATTTAAAAATGCGGAAAACATCCAAACTATTTAAGTAAATGGTATTCTATTAGGGTAAGTCTACACTTGCACCCTAGTTCGAACTAGGGATGCAAATGTAGGCGACCGAAATTGCTAATAAAGCAGGGACTTAAATATCCCATGCTTCATTAGCATGATCTCGCCGGCGCGTTACTCCGCTCAACTGCTGTTTCGAAAGTGAAAGTGCGCACTGGGACTAACTCCATTTTTTGAGGAGTAACGTTAGTTCAAACCAAGAGGTTTGGTTCGAACTAACATGTCCCGGCACACACTTTCACTTTCAAAACAGCTGTTGAGCGGAGTAACGCGCCGGCGAGATCATGCTAATGAAGCATGGGATATTTAAATCCCTGCTTCATTAGCAATTTGGTCACCTACATTTGCCTCCCTAGTTTGAACTAGGGTGCAAGTGTAGACGTACCCTTATTGTTTAACAGCACAGTCAATCACAATTAATTTTTAAATCACTTGACAGCCATAGTTTTTACTGGGAGGTCTTGTACCTTTAAGACTGGCCTTGTATGCGCCACTACTAAGGTGCTTATGCCTTCTACCTGCACAAAGTACACACAGGCTGGACATTTCTCCCACAGCTCTTTTTTGGCCCATTGAAATCACATCAATCATATTCCATAGTCTTTCCTCCAGTTTACTTTGCTTCTGGCTTGAATCTGTCCCTCATGAATTGCCTCCCGACAGCCACAATATCAGGGTTCCTCCCTTCTCTTTGCTTACCATGATCCTGGTTCAGGACTCTTGGGGTACTTTCATTCACTCAGGCTTCCTCTCTCTCTTGGGTTGGTTCTTCATTCTGTGCCTTGTCCAATGCTTATTCTTCCTCACAATCAGCCAAGCCTTTGCCCTCCTTCTGCTTCACGTGTCCCTGGTCTAGCACTGCCTGCTTCACTGCCCACTACTTGGAATTTTCTCTTCCTTGCAAGTCTGGCGTGTGTCTGTTGGTTTTCTCCAGGCTTGTTACACTACATGTAGGGTTATTACACATTGAACTCCAGTGAACTGGGTACTACTGTGCATAGTGCCCTTTCACAGTCCTATAGCAAGAAATGTTTACAAAAGATTTTGATGAAAAACATCCTCAATGATCCAAAATGTAGCCTGACACCATGTTATGCAGCCTTGATTCGGTTTTGTGTGTTATTTTTCTGAAAGCAGATGGTTTATTTGCAAGGCTTTAAGGAAAACTTACAACCCTTTTTATTTGTTGTCACCAAAAATTCAATTCACATGGACAAATTTACCACTGATGTAGAGCATCTGAAGTCAGTACAATGAGCAGTATCTGTGCTGAATCTGGCACCCTCTCAGTTCCATCAGCCCTGAGTAATCACATCTTTCTTTCTCTCTATGTCTCTCTCTGCAGGGCTTAGCTGTTCTTTTGAAAAAAATCATTTTTAAAATGCCAAGATAATTGTATTCTACAGTTCAAAGACATTAAATTCAGAGATCACAGCTTACATTGTTTTGTCGTAAAATGTTCTCTGAACATTCCATGCCATTTATTAAACAAAATTCAATGTACCTAATTGTTTCTTCTTATCCCTCTACTGTGGGTGTCTACAGAAATAAATCCATCTCAAAATGTAGGCAACACACTAACCAAGTGCCACTTCTCACTAATGGCAATGGGAATTGAAAGCACTCAGTACCTGACAGGACATGCTCAGAAGTTCACAGAATTATTCCAATAACTTCATTAAATAGGTCCCTCAAACATGCCATTCTCAGGTAATAAGGAATAATACATACAAAAATTCATTTTGGTTAATGTCATATTTAAAAGTACAGTGAAATACAGAACCCACCTCCAATAGTCACTCCTGTACCATCCTACAGAACCACTTTAAAGGTTTCAGATAATATTTCCAGCAGAATTTTTAGGGCTCTCAAGCAATTAAAAAATTTAATCGTGATTAATTGTGCGATTAATCACATGCCCCTCTCCTTTGAAACATTGCGGCGGCGTTTCAACAGGGCAGCACTGCATGAGCCCATGATCAGATCCAGCTCCAGCTGATCCTCAGCTCTGCTTGCACTGCCCCTTTGAAGCGCTGAAGTGGCACTTCAAAGGCGCAGCTCAGCATTAATGCTTGCGATTAATGCATTAAAAAATTAACACGTTAATCCTGTCCTGTGTTAATCACAGGCGTTAACGCAGGTCAATTGACAGCCCTACTTAAAAGGAATACTTGCATTTACTTTCAAATATTTATGGTTTTCAATCATGTGCTCATAGATCAGAGTTTTGTAAAGGTTACCCAGTTGTAAAATCTGAATTGAACTTCACATGCAAATTGCACTTTAAGTAGAAACTAAAGATCTAAGGTAAAATCCTGACTCGAATGGAATCAAGGGGGGTTTTGCCACTGACTTCAGTAAAGCCAGAATTTCAGCTGTGACCCCTGGAGTTTACAATCCAGGGGCGGCCGCTCTTGCGCAAAAACTTGCTGCCTGTCTACACTGACCGCGTGTTCATGCGCAAGTAAACTGACGTTCTAATGTATGAAATCAGGGCTTCTTGTGCCAGAACTCTGACACTCCTGCTCAGGAATAAGCCCTTTTGCACAACTGTTCTTGTAGACAGGCAACATGAATTTCTTGCACAAGAAAGCCCTATGGTTAAAATGGCCATCAGAGCTTTCTTGCGCAAGAGAGCGTCTACACTGACTGGCATGCATGCTCTTGCGCAAAAGCACATATCTTGCAGAAAAGCACATGCCAGTGTAGATGCTCTCTTACGCAACTACTTTAACGCAAGAACTCTTGCACTAAAGAGTTTTTGCGCAAGATCACGCCAGTGTAGACGTAGCCCCATTGACCTCAGTGAGCTCACTCAGGCCAGAGCTATAACAGACCTGGAAGGTTGGCTTAAGGTATGCAACTCCAGCTATGTAGAATATGTAGATGGAGTTGGCTTACCTTAAGACAAGCTTGGCAATGTCCAAACTGTTGGAGGCCAATGGGAGTAAATGTTGCCCTCAGCTTCCCTTACTCCTCGAATCTATGAGGGGTACATAAGCTGGCCAGAGCTGTCCTCAGCGATCCATTTATGGGTCTATACCACTAAATCAAATGCCAGAACATCGATCTCTGGCACGGGGAGCGAAGACGTGTCCTTACAGCAGTAACCACTATGTCACTAATATTTGCAGTACAACTGCTCCCCGAGTTACGACCACCTCCAATTACGACCATCCGCACTTACGACCAAAGTGGTCGTAAATGTGGATCCGAGTTACGAACGGTGATCCACACTTACAAACAGCGCGGTCGCCATGTAACTCTATGGGATCCGAGTTACGAACACTTCGAGTTACGGACCAAGTGTTGGTTCGTAACTTGGGGAGCGGCTGTATTGAGCCGCAGGATAAATACAATAAAGCATGATGGAGAGAACAATTATGATAAAGGGAAGAGAGGATAGTTATAAAGTAGTTTAAGTTTATATGTTGATGGATCAAATTAGGACTTTTTGAGAGGGGGTGTTGATTCTGTAGCAGCTCAGATGTGTTGCCTCCCCTTTCAAGCCTCTGTTTGCTTTGATTTATCTCTTCTCATCTGTCTCTGATTGTTTTGTCATGAATCATCCATCTAGAGCTGGCCCAGAAATGACTCCAGTTTAATGAAAGAAAAGGGTTGGGGTTTTTGTTTTTGTTTTTTAATAAAAACATTTGTCCTGAGTCAGGCTGAAAATACAAAATCTTTGAAACCAGAAATCCTCAAAATTTTATTTCGAAAACACCAACATATCCCCACTGTGGATCTGTTTAGTATTTTTGAAACAACCAGGTTCCCTGAGCTTCTAGGCTTTCTGCTTCTGGACAGCCTGCCTGGTGTACTGCTGAGGAGCAGGGAAACCATCAGCCCTGGAAAATTAGACGTAGGATTCCTAGGGCTTCCAGTTCTTTGACAGTCCACCAGGCAGCCTGCCTAGGAACCTGCAAACCCTAAGAGCCTGAAAAACATGTCATCAGAATATTTCCAACTTGTTCTATTTCTATAGCTCTCTCCTCCACTTAAGCCAGCCACACAGTGTGATGTGATATATATATTCATTATGTCTACAACTTCAGCTTCATTCTCACCTAGTAGCTCCGAATCCTCACTTCTCTGTCCAATTAATTTTGAAACCTTTTTCACGACAGTGTATCTAATTCCTGCAAATGCTTAGTTATTCCAGTTTATGCGATGTCCCTTGATCTAAGTGCTTTGCTTTTTGATACCTGTCTCTTGGGAGGAAGGAAGAGCGAGCATTGCCTTATCAGAAATATTTTTAAGGTAGGTTTTCCAGTAATTGCACTGACAGTTTGCTCTTCCTGAAAAATCCTCTGGGAGAGGACATCATTAGCTCATATTATAAATAGCATCCTGGTGCTCTTCATACCCTGAAGGCTGGTGCTCTTCATACCCAGGTTGGTGACAGCTTTGCACTTGATAAAAATGAAAGCCCAAGTGAAAACCAAATACAACCTTCATAGAATCATAGCTGCAAGTTTAGAGTTGGAAAAGGCCTGTCAGGTTACCTTGTCCAGCTATTACAGAATTGTTCCCTTCACCACCAGCTTTACTGCACGTGAGTGGGGCAAGAGATGATATAAGGCAGGGGTGGGGAATCTAAGGCCTGGGAGCTGGATGCAGACCCTGGTTTGCCTGGATGTGGCCCTCAAGGCTCAGGCCTACCCTGCAGCATTGGGGAGCCCGTGTTGGTTCTCCTGCCCTCTGCCACCTCACTGTTGGGCTGGAACACACAAAATCTACTAGCCTGGGCCCCACTAGGCTCTGGTGTATGAAGGGAATGTGGGCAATGTCTTTCTCCTTCTCAGTTAGGGGCCACAACTCTGAGGATTGATGTGGGTTTTTGGGGGGGTTCTTTTTTTTGCTTCACATTTGTGTGCGGCCCCCCGACTGATTTTTCTATGGGTCATCAGCCCTTGACCCAAAAAAAGTTCCCCACCACTGATATAAGAGAATGCAGAAGCTAAATAGTTTTTGTTGTTTCCTGTAGCCAGCTCTAAGGGAGGCATCTGCTTTTGTAGATAGAAAGCCCATGCACCAATGTTCCCTCTAATCTTTTCCATCCATGATCAGATTTTTTTCCATCCATGTGTGGAATACATTTTATGTGCAGCAAGGCATGTGCAAATGTGCATCACAAATAGAAACACAAAACCTATCTGTGGGCACTCTGCTAATCAGCTGGGTGGCATTTGAATCTCTCCAGAGCATCTGCACATGTGCACAGCTTACAGGGAACACTTCCCTCGACCCCACAAATGTAGCTTCAATGATCTTTTTGTGACTTCTAGGTTTGATTACTTCATCTCAGTGAAACATGATCACATCCTGAATGACTCCAATGGGTATAATTGCAGCCGTTTGTTTATTTTGGCAACACAGCAACCTCTGAGCTGGTTGCCCATTAAATAAATTGTATTTAAAGATTTCTGTGCTAATATTCTCAGTGCTCAATGGGACTGACCTGAGATACCTATAAGATTGTCTCTCTGTCTTCATGACCATTACCTTCCTCTACAGCTATGTACCAATAGAACTATTGCACATATCAGCCAATAGCATGAGGTTTGAGTGCTACAGAGATAGAACGTTTGCAGGAACTGCCTGTAGGACAGGGTAATGACCACAGACGTCAGTGTTTAGAAATGAATTCAAAGTCCACCTCTTGGCCTAATGTTCTTGCAATAGCTATTCACATACATAGTTTCTATATAAACACACACATACTCGCCTACTCATTCAAGTTTTGTTCCTACAACTGGTAAAGGGAGAACATTTTTGTAATTTGTTATTGTTACTACTTAACAGTACTGTAGTGAAAAGTGTCTATGTAGAAAGAGATGAAGGTCTATTGGGTCTAAGAGATTGTGGTTTCTCACTTTCCTTCAGATACAACAGAGTTTCCATTGGTGTCAGAGTTGCAGGATGGTACTGAATTTGTAACAAAAGAGGCTAAATTTAGGGAAGACCAAGAAGTGAAGGAGAGGAAGCTGAGACAGATGGAGGACCTCCTCCAGAGGGTGAACAGAGGAATGGGGAGATCTGATGCCAGCTAAAGGGCTTGGAGAGTTTGGCTTATGATCTTTGATATATATTGTACAATCTGAGCTCTGTAGAGAGGTAATGTAAACAGAATCCATTTGATCATTTCTTGTGTCTTTTACTTCCAGAACTGTGACTTTTTTTAGCTAGGACATCCAAATGTGAAATACCTACTGACCCAATCATTTACCAGTGGCTTAGCCAACAGGATAAATATTCACGGTGGATTCACTCAGATGCTCCATTTCTAGCATATTAAATAGTACAACTTTATTGGATTCATATCTGTTCTGACGTTGGTTTCTTGTATCTAAATATTACAGCATGTGGTTTTAGACATTATTCATTGTTCGCTGAACTAATTCTCTGTGAGATGCAGAGGTTTAAGACTTTATTGAACTATAACCAAAAGAATTTCAGCATTTTTGTTTATTTGGACAATTAAATTCTGGTCTCTCATTTTATAATGCACTGATAGCATTGCCCTTTAATAAAATGGAATGTTCTAAGAAAATATGATCTCATCTTGATTATTCAGCTGTTTCCATAAAATCTCCAGTTCTTTGGATACTGAACAAAGAGGGCATGTCTACACTACAGAATTTTGTCGGAAAAACAGACTTTTTCCAACAAAACTTGCGGAATGTCCACACTGCAATTACGTTCTTCCGAAAGAAAATCGAAAAAACAGAGGGGTTTTTCTGATGTTGGTATTCCTCATTCTATGAGGAAGCAGCCTTTTTCCAAAAGAGCTCTTTCAGAAAAAGGCGTGTGTGGAGGGGGTTTTTCGAAAGAAAAGACCTCCAGGAAATAGCACAGGTGCCCTAGTGGGCACTCCATACAAAGTAATCACAACTCTACAGTTCCTGTCTCCTGGCCCCTCTTAAAGCTGCAGGCAACCTGGACAAGCCTTGTGGCAGGAAGCTGGCCTGGGAGCAGCACTCTGACCGTGCAGCTCTCTCTGCCACAGGCCTGCATAGCAATGGCACAGCCTCAAGCCCCCCACAACTCCCCTGGCCCTCGCAGGGAGCGGTCCCAGGACCCACCTGGGAGGACCAAAAGGTGTGCCTCATCCTGGTCCAGTCCAGAGATCCAGTCCTTCCTGGAACTGTGGGGCAAGGAGGAGACCTTACAGGCTCCCTGGGTCAAGCGCTGCAATGTGGACATTCATGGCCAGATGGCCGAGTCCCTGATGGAGTGCGGACTCCCACCCTGGACCTTGGTACAGGTCTGGAATAAAGTCAAGGAGCTCCGCCAGGGATATATCCTGGCCTCAGAGCACAGCTCACGCTCAGGGGCAGGACCCTACACCTGCCCTATTACAAAGAGGTGCACCTCATTGACTCCAGCCTTGACACCCCCATGATCACCCAGCTGGAGGTCTCCACAGAGGAAGAGCAGGAGCGCCAGGGCCAGATGGTGGCAGAGGAGAGGAAGAGGAGATGGGCACCATGACCCTCTCCCTTGAGCCAGGGCCTGTGAGCCAGGATGTCTCCTCAGAAGCCTGGGAGGGATCTTCGAGTGGTCTCAGTTTGTCACACACACAGGGTGGGAAGGTGGGTGCACAGGGATCGAGGGGTGAGTGTAGCTTGGGCTGCTTAGGCTGGACATCATGCTGTGGTCCATGCACATGCAACCATGTGCAGCACACGGACACAGTAGACAGCCCCTGAGCATGCCCGGGATCCTGCTGCCAGGCTCAGGGAAGGCCACACATGTTCTGGCCTGAGGCAGGGGGGCGCCACAGCTGGAAGCAGGCTAGCCACAAGGGTGCAGGCATGACCGAGGAGTGCCACACACAGCACACGGGCATGCCTGCATGTGCAAGACAGCAGCCACTCCCGCAGACAGCGCTGCGAGCCGCACCTGTGTGAGCGCACCCCCGGGAGCTCCAGGCTCCTCCTGGTTCCTCTGCCGCACATGAAGGGATCCCACTGTGGCCAGACACTTCCCTTGGCAGCTTGTCTATGGCCCGCGGGGAGGGCGAGCCATCAGCACAGTCCTGGGCACATCAGGACCCCTGTCCTTACATGGCTTTGCTTCCAGGACATCCCCCTCCTCTGGGCCTTGGACTGTTGGTCACTGCTCAGAGAGGAGGTTACGGCCTCAGGGACAGTGTCTTCAGGGATGACTGACTGCCCCTCCCTCTTTGTGTTCTCCACAGCTGGACCAGCCAGGACTGATGGCTGAGCCACACCACCACAGCCACTTGCCAGAGCTCAGGCGACCCGAAGGCACACCAGGGTGCAAGAAGAGCTTATGTGCCAGCACATCAGTGTCCTGCACAACATCCACCAGACCCTAGCACACAAGGTCCCTGTGGACTTGCAGTGGCAGAACCGTGCATGGGACCAGTTGATGCAGCGGTGTGATAACATGTGTGCCGTCATGTCCCGCATGATGGCACACCCACCTGATGTCACTGTTCCTGGCTTCCACCCTCCTGACCCCCATGCTATGCCCATTCCCCATCCACCTGCCCCCCCTGCTATGCCTCTGCTTCTTCCCCAGGTGATGCCCATGCCCCCTCCCAAAGTGATGTCTATGGCCCCTCCCCCTGCCCCCTGCCAACTCTGCCTCACTCCAGCCCCCCTTCCTGTCCACCCTTGTGCTCCCCAGACCCACCCAACCACAACTCCAACGAGGTCCCCGCATCCAAGGTCCCTGCACCCCTTCCCCCTCCCAGTCCTGAGCCCCCCTCCCACTCCACCTCCCCCTGCCCACCTTTTCAGAATGTTTCATTAATGCAGACTGCATTTTTTTTAAACCACACAGGTGTGTTTATTGAGAGGTCAGGGAAAGGGTGAAGGGAGGGGCTGTAGTGGAAAAGGGATAAGGCCGCAAGCCAGAGGCCCCTAAGGAGGAGTCCTGGGGAGAGTTATTTGGGTCCTTGAGAGAACCTCTCCCTCAGGGCCTCCTGGATGTACACCCTGGCCTGATGGGCCTGGCAGATGGTAGCTGTCCGCAATTGCTGGAAGGCTTGCCCCTCATGGCCAGCGTCTGTGCCCCACTCCAGAGGAAGGTCTCCCCCTTCCTCTCCACAGTGTTGTGGAGGACACAACATGCCGCAACCACCTTGGGGATGTTGTGCTCCCTCACATCGAGGCAGGTCAGCAGGCACCGGACATGTGCCTTGAGGCGGCTGAAGGCACACTTCACCTGGATCCACGCCTGGTTCAGGTGGGCATTGAATTGGTCCCTGCTGGGATCCAGGTGGCCAGGTGTACGGGTTCATAAGCCATGTCATCAGCAGATAAGCCACATTCCCCACGATGCACAGTGGCATCTCCACAAATGTGCCTGCCTCCAGCTTGTGGTACAGGCTAGAGTTTCTGAACACTCGGGCATCGTGTGCCCTGCCCGACCACCCAACAAAAATATCTGTAAAGTGATCGATCAGAGCCTGCAGCACCATCGAAAAGTAGCCCTTTCAATTAATGTACTAGGCTGCTCGATGTTCTGGTGCTCAGATCGGGATGTGGGTCCCATCAGTGGCTCCACTGCAGTTCAGGAACCCCAGGGCAGCAAATCCAGCCATAGCAGCATCTAGGTCTCCCAGATTGATGACCCTCCGCAACAGGATTGAGTTGATGGCCCTCACCACCTGCAGAAGGAGACAAAGAAACACACAAAACAGAGAATGAAAGAGGGAGTGCCTGAGCCCTTGGGAGGTACCCGCCCTGCCTCCCCGAATGCCCCAGGAGCCACCTCCTATGAGCCCCTCTCCCCCAGCAGCAGGGCTGTGTGAGGGTGGGATGGTACAAGCCCCCAGGGATGGGACTTCCTCCCCCAACAGAGTGGAGCAGCTGCACCAGGCAGAGGGTCCCCAGAATGAGCTCGGGGTCCAGGTTATACAGGACCAGGAAGGCAGCTGGAACAAAGTGCTGCAAAAACTGCAGCATGGCCATGTGGGGACATCACATGCCCAGGGGCAGCTCTGGCTCCATGGCTCAAAGTTTTTCCTTTGAAAAACTGTGGCTTCCAAAAAAAAACAGGGCAACGACAGGAGGCACTGCTAAAGCTTTGCTGTCCCTCGAAGAAGTAGCAAGCACACAGCAGAAGCAGAGAAACAGCTGTCCAGGGGGATCCCTTTAAGCATGTGTCTCTGCAAGGCTCCAGCACCAGCACTTGGAAGCAACTGGTGACCTAAAGCCCTGGCTGAAGTGGGTCCAGGTGGCCTTTTATGCGAGAGAGCATCCAATCAGTCTGGACGCTCTCTTTCACAAAAGCGCATTGCTTTTTTGATGCACTTTTATGTGTGGACGCTCTCTTTTTGGAAGAAGTTTTTTCAGAAGATCTCTTCCCAAAAAAAGCTTATTCCGAAAGAAGCCTGTGGTCTAGATGTAGCCTGAGTCAAAAGATGAAGATTGTATTCCTGGCTCTGCCACTGAGCTGACATTTGACCTTGGGCAGGTCAGGTTGTGTAACTAAATTGCCTGCTGTTGTAAAGTTTTTGACCTTCTTTATTATAGGCAGTCAAGTTCTAAAGAACTGAAGTGTGGCAGAGTTACTATTTTCAGATCATGCTCAGTCTTTTTACTCAATATCATCCCATTCCGTTATTCTCTAACTAGTCTCCCTAATTATATTTTACATTCCTATACAATTTGCTATACTTTATCCTAGCTCTCTTGATTAATCATCTACCAGATATCAACTTCTCTCACTAGGTTTGTAAATGTTTGTGACATTTTTAATTATTTGGAAGCCTAAGATGTATGTATTTTCAAAAGCATCAAAGTCACACTGCTAGTACCATGGGCTCCTATCTCTCATATACAAGTTTTACAATAGTATAATTCTCTTCAGAGCTTTGTGGACCAACTCCTGATTTGACATGGTATCAGTAAGAGGAAAATTGGGCCTATGGTGTCATGTTAATCATTAGTAAACCTGATAAAAAATCTGAATTTCCATCCCCCAGAAAATTCTGATATTTTGACATTTGAAGTCTTTTTAGTTGAGACAAAAATTTGAAATATTAAAAAAATCTGAAATGAAAAAACATTTGATTTGTTAGAAAAATGTCAAAATAAAATATTTCCAACTTTTTTTAGCATTCTTGACATGTTTTACAGTTTATTCCATATGCGTCAGTTTGACATTAATACAGGAGTCCCCTGACCTGCCATAGGGCCTCATGGGAACTGTAGTTCGAATTCTTCAAGCCTCCATTCTCCTCCTTAGGGCAGATTAATTGTCCAGACTACTATATCTCCCAACATGCACCACACTCATAGGTTTTCCATGATGTATCATGACAGTTCAACTAGAAAAGAGTTCATGGTATGTCAAGAGCGAGAACAGAGGCATGAATTACCTATACTACAATTCCTATGAAGTATCACAATTGCTCAGTTTCACACAGATTAATGTCAAACTGACCCAAACTAAACTTTCAATATTTAACAAACTGAAATGTTTCAATCCAAGCAACCAATCCCATAAATGAAATACTTGATTTGGATTTCTCTCAACAGATAATGTAGATATTTTAGCTAAAATAAAATTGACTCTTAGAAAATGTTGATTTGGGGAAATCCACATTTTCTTCAGAAATAACATTTTGATGGAAAATTCTTAGCCAGTTCTAATAATTAGCATATATCAACAAGCTGTCACTTCCTCTTTCAAAGCTACTCTGTAATGGGTTTCCATTCTGACAGACATTTGCATCGGTTTAGAATTTTTGTCCTTCTAGATATGACTGCATCCTTTTCAATCACTTCCGTAATCAGGTAGATTTTGTGCAAACTATAGTACTGTATGCCTTGTCATATTCTATTTTCTGTGGTTAGACCTTTCATGGTATTTTTATTTATAGCACACGTAGTCTGAAAAACATCGGACTTTCCATTTTTGGTAGCCCACAATGGTTGTTTTTTAATTGTTGATATATTACAGACCCTTCTGCCTCTGGGTATAAAGCAATCTTTTCATATCACAAATAGTCTAGCAGCATCTTAAAGACTACATTTTCAGAATGGAGAGGGGTAACTAGTGTTGTCCCCCAAGGGTCAGTCCTAGG
>CM057846.1:184807706-184820929 GCA_030068395.1 Apalone spinifera | reverse complement strand
TTAATTTCATTTGGTGTCCTCTAGTCCTTCTATTATGAGAACTAATGAAGAACTTTTTTTTATGCACTCTCTCCACACCACTCATGATTTTATATACCTCTATCATATCCCCCCTCAGTTTCCTCTTTTCTAAGCTGAAAAATCCCAGTCTCTTTAGCCTCTCTTCATATGGGACCTGTTCCAAACCTCTACTCATTTTAGTTGCCCTTTTCTGAACCCTTTCCAAGGCCAAAACATCTTTTTTGAGGTGAGGGGACCACATCTGTACACAGTACTGAAGATATGGCATACCATCGTTTTATATTTCCCCTCCTCCTTCTTCCCCTGGCTTCCCCCTTCCAGCTCCCTAGTCCCAGGCTTCCCCCTTCCCTCTCCCACCTCCTTTTCCCAGTCTCCCCAGAGGTTAATCCTGCCCCCCCAGTTTTGTTAAATGAAGAGAGTTTCTATTTTTGAACACACGTGTCCTTTATTTTTTACATCAGGAAGGGGGGCTAGGAAGGGGTAAGTGAAAGGAGGTGAGGGAGGAATGGGGCACGAGCTCCCGATGGGGAGGACTGGGGTGGCTCTGCGAGCTCCTTGGGGTGGAAGGTCTCCTGCAGGGCCTCATGGATTCTGACAGCCCCACGATTGACCCCCCTCCCCCAAATGGCAGCCTGCGGCAATTGCAGCTGGGCTGATGGCCGAGTGCTGTGATGTGCCGAGTGTGGGCATTCAGGGCACTCCAACACAGGACTGCTTTGTTGCCCCTCATCGAGGTAGACAAGCAAGCGGGGAACCCTGAGAACTGTCTGTCCGGGGTGGGGGTTGGGTCTCTTTAAGCACAGCCCTCAGCTAGCCTGAGGCAGCAGCTCCATACTCTAAGTCCTAACCTGATGCCCTGCTGGCACTGGTTCCGGCCAGCCTTAACTTCAGGTCAGGGTCCACTGAACGTGGACATGCTAGTTCGAATTAGCAAAACGCTAATTCGAATTAGTTTTAGGTCTAGATGCACTATTTCAAATTAGCGTAGTTCGAATTAACTAATTCGACTTAAGTTAGTTCGAATTAGTGCTGTATTGTAGACATACCCTTAGTTATTGAGAGGTTAAAGCAGGTAAAATACATAACAGATGAGGCAGAGTTTGTAAGTCCACATGATAGCAGTGATGTGGTACCTGCTAATTTCCCATAGGTTGTTCAGGGTTGTCTTAAATGACTGTGGAGATCCCTGTCTAGGAGAACATTGCCTGACAGCATCCAAATAGACTAGAGATTCAGAATTGCTCTCAGGGTCCAGTCTTACATCTGAAGATAGTCTATCAAGCATTTTCATCACAGCATGGATCCATAGATTTCCCTTTGTTAAACACAGTACTACCTTTGCTTCAAAGTCAACATGTTCTTTCATTTACATTTCAAAGACTCCAGTCTCCAATGGGTAAAAATAACTCATATTTAAACACTAACACACATTTCAATCTGAGGCTAATTACGTACAGGATTTAGACAGGCAAAAACAATGTAATCAACATCTCTTTTGAATGTATGTATTGGCCCATTCAACCTGTCATGTCTGAAGTAATTATCCCTGGGGTTAGTTGTGCTCCTGGAGGTGGCTGGCATGTCCCTGCAGCCCCCTGAGAAGGTCAGAGCCGGGGTTCTTCACACTCTGTCCTTGCCAGCAGACACCATTCCTGCAGCTCCCATTGATCAATAATGGAGAACAGTGGTCAGTGTTCTGTTCCTCTGGTCTGAGCTGGTCTGTCTGAATCACAGATCCAGTAACCACTTTAGAAAACATAGGAAGGTCTGCTCAAAAGGAGACTTCTGACAGCCAAGTACCAGGCTCTGGAGGACGAGGTAACTGATCTGAGGAATGAGGTGCTCCATAACACAAAGAAGGAGAACAGAAATGGAAAATTTAATGAATGATACTGAAGCTAGTCTAAAAAAACATAGAAGGTGATGGCATGCTTAAAGGTTAGAAAAAAAATAAAAGGATGGCTCTCCTGATCCAGAAGTAGTAGCAAAGAATGAGCAGTAGGGAAATCCTTCTTATATGTAAATTCACTGATAGGGGATATTAACCCCCTGAGAGGAGCAGACTGGATTCAGAAAAGGTATGAGGATATAGTCAGAGCTAAAAACTACAGGGAGTGAGTTATTAGAGGAATGTAAAAGCAGAAAACAAGTGGGGAAACTACTTAAGGTTAAAGATTTAGGAAGTCTGAAAGTATGTTGTCAGTAGCTCAAATTTCTGATCACAACTAGAGGGTAGTGTATGGTATTCTGATTGCTATGATTGAAGATACAATAAGAAGATATTCGTAATGATAAGATGATTGATGCCAAGTATTTAAATCAGCAGGAGGGGAGGTGAAGCAACCCTTCGACAGCAGTTCTAGTAACATATAAAGGAAGGCCTCTGCCAGAAAGAGTGACAACAGGCACAGCTCGACAAATCGCTGAATCTACTCGCCCGTGGCGAGTAAATTTCAGCCGGTTGCCCTGTTCACCAGCAGTGCACGCATGTGCAATGCGGGTCTTGCACATGCGCAGTGCAGGGCTGGCGAGTAGGTTTTGCCACCGTTTGTCAAGCCCTGACAATAGGGAACCAGAGTTTCTGGATTATGCCATTTATCTGTCCTGTTCTGAAATGCTACAGATGCCAAAGGTTCCAACATGTGGGCAATGTCTAGACTGGCATGATTTTCTGCAAATGCTTTTAACGGAAAAGTTTTTCCGTTAAAAGCATTTGCGGAAAAGAGCGTCTAGATTGGCACAGATGCTTTTGCACAAAAGCACTTTTCGCGGAAAAGCGTCCGTGCCAATCTAGACACGCTTTTGCGCAAGAAAGCCCCGATTGCCGTTTTTTCCATCGGGACTTTTTTGCGCAAAACACTTTTTAGCTGTCTACACTGGCCCTCTTGTGCAAATACATTTGCGCAAGAGGGCTTTTGCTTGAACAGGAGCGTCATTGTATTTGCGCAAGAAGCACTGATTTTGTACTTTACAAAGTCAGTGCTCTTGCGCAAATTCAAGCTTGCCAGTCTAGACACAGCCGTGGTGAGTAACTATAAAGGGAAAAGGAAGGGGCAAAATTAAAAGTTAGCAACTGTGGAGGAAACCTGTAGCAAAAGAAAATGCAGTAATTTAAGACCATTAGTAACACACTCAAAAGCTGTTAGAAGACAACAAAGAAAAAAAAGGGGAGGAAGAAAAGGAAGCACAATAAGGGGAAAGAAATCACACAGAAAAGAAATGGAAAGAGTGCTAGGAATGAAACTGGGGATAAAAAGATGACACAGTGTTTACAGAGAAAGAGAAAACATAACAATTGCCATACCAGGTCAGACCAATTGTCCATCTAGCCCAGTTTCCTGCCTCTGTCAGTAGCCAATGCCAGATGCTTCAGAGCGAATAGACGTAACAGGGCAATTTTCAGTGATCCATCTCCTGGCATCCAGTTCAGATGTTGGCAGTTGAAGGTTTAGGGATGGAATTATGTCCCCATGCAGCTAATAGCCATTGATGGACCCATGTCACGTTATTGGATTTTAGTAGAAAAATGCAGACCACTGTTTCACCCACTGTCATGTGTTTGCCCCGAATTCTGTGCTGAGTGGGCTATGTAACATGTCTAAAGAAAGCTTATGCTTAGCTGATTCTGTCTATGCTATTCTTATACTTGTATGATTTTTGTATGTAAAATCATGAATATGGGCTCTGTACTTATATTTTAAATGTTTTCTGGCTGGGAGACAGCAATAGGCATCAATCACCTATTGTAAGGAGTGGTTGTTCAGTAACTAGCTATGCTGAATAGCAATGCAGCATGGACAATGGCTCTTAATTATTGACAATAAACACCTGAGGAATTTGACTGGGAACCTGTAGACAAGCAGGTACACCATGGCTATTTGCCTAAAGGACATATGACAGTTAGTTGATCATGTGATCAGCTCCATTTTGGGAGCTACCATCACTCAAGAGAACAGTGGATTTCCCGCCGCATGAGCAAGCTTAGCAAAGGATCCTGGGGATGCCTCCATCTTTTTCTTTCTCCATCTTTGTTTAAGTAATTCACCCTGATTTGACCCTCTAAGCAGTGCTCCCAGACCACTTTGGTATTTTACAGTGGCATAGTTGGCAGGATATACAGAACCAGGTCAGTTGAGTTTTGGATCAGGACCTCACGCAATTCTATATGCAAAAAGGCCCTTGAAAATTTGTTCTCTAGAATTTGTTCTCTAGAAAAGGAATCACCTTTAGAAAGAAAGCTTCTGATCAGGAACTGAGATCTCTATGGCTATGTCTACATTGGCAAGATTTTCCGCAAATACTTTTAATGCAAGAGTTTTTGCATTAAAGTATTTGCGCAAGAGAGTGTCTACACTGGCATGGATGCTTTTGCGCAAAAGCACAACTTTTGCGCAAAAGCATCCAGGCCAGTATAGACACTCTCTTGTGCAAGAAAGCTCCGATGGCCATTTTAGCCATCGGGCTTTCTTGCGCTAAAAATTCATGTTGCCTGTCTACACTGGCCTCTTGTGCAAGAACAGTTGCGCAAAAGGGCTTATTCCTGAGCGGGAGCATCATAGTTCTTGCACAAGAAGCACTGATTTCACACATTAGAATGTCAGTGTTCTTGTGCAAGAACTCCCCACCAGTGTAGACAGGCAGCATGTTTTTGTGCAAAAGCGGGCACTTTTGTGCAAAATCATGCCAATGTAGACACAGCCTATTAGTGGCTAGAGATGCTGCAGAAGAAATGAGCTTGCAGGTTCCAGTGAGGAAAAGGCAACTTAAATATAAACAAGAAATTGAAGAGTTACATCTGCTAATCGAGCAGAGAATGGCTAAGGCAGACAGAGAAGCTGCAGAAAGGATGGCTGAATTGGAGAGAGAAGCTGCTGAATTAAAGAGAAAAGCCAGGCAGGCTGAGGAGAGAACTGCCAGACTTGAACTCCAGATAAAAAAATGTGAAGAACAGCAGAAATTGTGTCCTCTTGGGAGTATAATGTTTACCTGTGTTGGTATTTGGTTTGATTATGACATGGCAGATATGTTTAATTAGGTTAATGTCTTAACCCAGCCCCTACACATGTATGAATGTAACTCTTCTGTGTTACCTGTAACTAACAGGGAGATTGGCAAGGAGGGTGGTGTGTGTGACTCTGGGCAGTTGTCTGTGTCTAGCCAGTCTTACTGTGACCAAGGGGAGAGTTTCTCCAAGGGTACGTCTAATTACGTAATTTATTTCAAATAGCTTATTTCGAAATTTGGTGCTGTCTACACAGCACTTATTTCAAAATAAATTGCTATTTCAGTGTCTTCCTTAGTCCTCATGCAACAAGGCTTACGGGAAGTCAGAATAAGCGGCCTATTATTTCAAATGTATTTCAAAATAACGGGTGTGCTGTTAAAATGTGCACAATGCTATTTTGGGATAATGGACATTATCCCGAAATAGCGCCACTATGTAGAGATTTCTGTTTGCCTTAACAAAGTTCTAATCTCTGATTTTTGCTGCAAATATTATCTTTGGTGGGGGGTTGTTCTCTTGTTATTTATTGCTCCTTATATTGTAGTAAAACTTTATGTAGCCATAAAGCAATTGTTGTACTGTTATTTTATCTAAAAAGAGATCAAATATTTTTAGCAGCTGCTTAATCTTGTTCATAAAGCAGTTCCCACTCATAGTGGAAGATCATGGGTATTTTATTGTATCTTTGAGGCAGGAATTCTCCAAAACAAGACATGTCTGGACAGGGCTTATGCTATTCATGTAGTTAACTTATATCATGAGTTAAGTTCCTCCAGGGAATCTATCTGTATCTATATTTTGCCTTTGCTACAATCCATCTCCATAGCAACATATTTGTTCCCATGCAAGAATAACAATAATTTTGAATTAAGCCTGAAATTTTTAAAATATGGATTCTGGCTTTTAAGGAATAATTCTGGGCAAGAAGAGCACAAAAAGAAACAGAAAATATATTTAGTGGCTAGGGCTTTTTATCACCATGTCCTAGATATCATTTGATCCTTCGATCTTTCCTTTTGCTGATGTTCAGACTGGGAGCAAGTTTATACACATGATTTTAGCAACTATTATAAAATCTGTTGGGTTTTTTTATTCCAATTTGAAAGGTTCACTTGGGGTATGTTTACACTAAAGCATTATTTCAAAATATCTAATTTTGAAATAGTTATTTCAAAATACCTTATTTCAAAATAACGTGTCTACACACAAAATGCATTTCAAAATAGCTTTTTGCTATTTCGAAATAGCGCGTCCACACTGATTGGACGCTGAATTGCATTTAACGCCAGCCAGAACTGGTTCCAACAGGGCATCAGGTCAGAAGTTACCTTTTGGCCAGGGCAGCCAGCAGGGCACCCCGGAAAGGGCTGGAGGCTCCCTATTTCGAAATAAGCATCTACACAGCGCTTATTTCGAAATAACAATTTGGAAATTGGTGCTATTCCTCATGGAAAGAGGTTTACCAATTTCAAAATAAGCCCTCCACTATTTCGAATTAATTTTGAAATAGCAGTTGGCTTGTGTAGATGCTAGGAAAGTTATTTCAAAATAATGGATGTTATTTCAAAATAACTTCGCTGTGTAGACATGCCCTTATTCACTTATTGTGGTATCATACAGGGATTCCAATTTTTGGTTAGAAATTAAGTAATTTAGGGGAGGAGAAGGGCAAGATAGATTTTAAAAGATATTTGAAATAAGACAAGTCCTCTTCAGGTTGTCCGTTGTAAATTACAGTTGGTATTACTTCCTGCTTATCTTATCTGTGGTTCACCATTTGTCACATACAGCAACAATATGGCCAATATGGCTTTTTATTGTATGGCAAGAAAGTGCAAATGACAGAATTGTTTTAAAGCTTTTTTTTTTTAACATTTTATATTTTTTTCAATGCTAGTGAAACAACTGATATTTGCTTAAATTTATTTGATCACAATTTAGATAAACCTAGAAAAATAATTTTAGTCTATTTACTAGGCATAAAAACAACCATTAAAAATGGGAAAAATGGAATCCCTAACTATATCTTCTTTGTTATTTTATAGTAAGATTTCACCTACCAACTTAGCAGTCATTGTAACTTTAATGGCAAAATGACCTACTTCAATTTTCAGGAATTCACATAGAATTGCCAAATTTTTCTGACCAAAATCAATCTTTTTATGTTGCACAATATAACAACACTGAAAAACTATGTGTAAACTAGTATAAAAAAGACATCTTGGTGGGGGAGGTAGGAGAATATAAAAGGGTTAACCTATTGAATCAACTCAGATGATGATAGCAAACATTTACCAGCATTATCTTATGTTACCGCTACTAAAGTCAAAGCATTTCTGTAATATTTTAAGACAGACCCAACATCCTCATCATCTGGAGATAATGGGGCTTTCATTTTTATGCCAACTATTCAAGTGTGATATCTGACATGAAAAGGTTTTCACAGATGTTCTGTCCAAACCTATTCTTTCTCTCCATTCCTTTGGCCTGTATTTTTGTTAGGCATTTCCCATCTGCCTGCTCTAAGATCTTTAAATAGGTAAAATATTCTGGTGAAAGGAATAAATACTGCTATTCTTCCTGCACATTCTTTCCCAATGATGCCACTTCCACATTAGTGCTGGCATGTGGATTCTTTGACAGGAGGCATACAGTGGAGAAGAAATTATGGGCCTGTTTATATAACAGTGAGTCACAATGCTGTATTTCAAGCATAGGCCACAAACAAAAAGGAGAAAATGAACTGCTGATAATGTAGTTGATAGCTTTAGACAAACGCTGTGTAGAGACACTTTTGTCACTTACCAACTACACTGGCATGATCATTTTACAAGACAGATATTATATCATCAGCCAATAGAGAAATATTTTTAAAATCTACTTGATATGATAAATGTACAGTTAGAAAAATAAAATAATGTCCAGATATAAATTAGGACACTATACTTAAATGGTATACAATTATTCAGGTATCTTTAATAGATAAAAAAGTGTTCATTCTGATGAAAGGTGATAATGAAAAGAAGAGAGTATCTTTGGTTTCTTCTTGTATGAAAACTAAAGATAATGGTAATGGGAAACTGTTCATAATTATTAGATTGTTAATCAAAATATCACTGAAAGATTTCTAACTTTGATCATATTCATTTAAAGAAGGATATACTGAAGCTCAGTAGTGTTAACCTAGGATACATGCAGCTGTAGTGGTGCTTGTCAGCCGACGGTCTACAGTGCTCTAGTTAAGAATGAACACCAGTTTTCCCAAAGAGAGAAAGAGAAAGTATTTGCAGCATGAATACTGCATCCCAACTTTTAAGTCTGAAATCTAGTTTATTTTATTTGGTGTCTACGGTGCTTGAGCTTCTCTGAACATCAGGTGCTAAGCTATCTGGAGGGTATCGTAAAAGTGAAATATTCAGAATTATAAGCTGGTTTTGAAAACTGGACTTTCAATGCATAGAAAAGGATTTTTCTCTTGAAAAGACCACTTAATGCTTGTCATTCAACAATTCTTTATTTGAATCATATGTGACGAATGAAGAAAAAATTAAAAGATTTTCAACAGAATTGAGGAAACTAAAGATATGTTCTAGTTCCTTTCAGCACATGGTGTTTGAATCCCTGATATCCGGACACCTCATGAGACCCTAAGAGGTAGCAAAGCTGGTGGAACCAGTGGGACCCAGGAGGGGCTGCCTGGGGGGCAGCAGTGGGACCAGCCCTTGGGTGTGGGGAAGCTGGGTGCAAAACCTCTACTTCTTTTGCCTATGTGAAAAACACATATTTATATTGTTTGGAGAAATAGAACAAACAAATACATAAAAAGAGTGACACAAGGTCTTGAAATATGTGAAAAAGCAAAATGAATAAAAGTCTCAATAGGTTACAAAATATTGAGGTATTTGTATACATTTTTATACACTTTTTTATACAATTTTTTAAAAAAATATGAAATAAGGAGCATGCACAGCAATGAAATCCCATTGTTAAAAAGGAAACAAATAGGTAGTTTCTTTCATGCTAAAAGAATATTTGGAGGGCCATTAGTTAATCACATAAAGCTATGGTTAAATAAACTTTCTTTGTTTAAATCAAGGACTGTCTGTGGAAGCCCGTGGGAATTGTGTGTGTGTTTTGGATCACATAGCAAGTAAATGCCTTTTGCCTATAGTCATATTGGAAGCTATGGTGTACCAAAGGTTGGAATATGTATGATTCATATAGGAAGGTAAACATTTACAGTAATTACTCAGTTGAATAAAGTGGGTCATTCTCTTACTTATAAGACTATATTTTATAGAGAGACATAAACTATTCTGTTCTGTATAGTATTTTACATTCTCACCACCTTTATATCTGAGCACCTTCCAGTAGTTTAAGTAATGTGACTATTATCTGTCATGTGGTCTTCGTTTTCTCATCCTCTCCTCAGAGGGAGAAGCGTGTGCAGATGAGTGTCTTGTTTTGATTTTTTTTACATACATGTTGCTATGTACTTATGTTAAAGATAAGACAAAGGAATGTGCTTTGTACTTAGGGTGGAAGGTGGTGAAGTTTGTGCTAATCTTTTCATTCTATTGTTTCTGAACTTATCCATGCGAAAGTTCTGTGTCCTGTACAGATTGACTTTATTCTTATTATAGAGTTCTGTTATGCCAGAGGAGAGTACAAATGTCATTCGGGGTGCAGCTAGACTGCAATGATCTATCAGAAAAAGATACACAAAATGTGGAGCGCATTTTGTGTATCTTTTTCCGATACTTTTATTGGAAAAGGCTTTTCCAAAATTTGGCCTACCTAGACTGGGCCAAATTTCAGAAAAATGCCCCTCTTTCGAAAGCCCCCTTCTTCCTTGTGGAACGAGGAATACAGGGGCTTCCGAAAGAGCGCGTTTGTTCTTCCGCAAAAAAAAGCAGAAGAGCAAACACATTCTTTAGCCACAGCAGAGTTTTTTTGGGATACCTACAGTATCCCCCAAAAAACCTGCAGTCTAGCCGTACCCTCAGAAAGTGTCTAGCCTGACCTATTTAATGATATGTTAGGACTCAACACATTCAACAGATCAAAGTACTGATATTTTGATGTGCTGCTTTGTTAGCAGCCATTTTTTTCATTTGTGCAGAACTTGTACGAGGATTTGCCAAAGTGAATCAGTCTTCAAAGATTTGAAAAATTGAGAATAAAATCAGAGCAGCAATCAAAAACCTTCTTGGCCTGAAAAGAAATCCATGAGGACATGATGGCAACACTGGGTAATGATGTACCTTCATATACCACGGTAAAATACCAGACTGCTGAATTTAAGCAAGGGAGACTCAGCACTGAGGATAAGCTAACGGCAGGACATCCCAGAGAGGCCAGCACACAAGAAAAAATTGATGCAATCCATAAGATGGTGATGAATGGCAGAAGATCAACAGCTGGGCACATAGCTGAGACAGTGAGCATCAGCTTTAGATCAGTGCACACCATCCTCAATGAAGACTTGGGCAGGAGGAAAGTGTCAGCAAGATGGGTGCTCAAAAGGTTGACTGATAATCGGAAAATAATGTGACTTAATATTTCCAGGAAATTTGAAGGTGGTTTTATGCAAGTCCAGAGAAATTCATGAGAAGTATTGTGACTCAGGAGGCGATATGAGTTCACCACTTTGATCTTGAGACCAAATAGCAGAGTATGAAACAGAAATTCATACCTCCCAAGAAATTCAAGATGGCCTCAGTTGGTAATGTCATGGCTACAATATTTTTTTGGACAGTGAAGTAGTGATCATGATTGACAAATCCTCAAGAGGCAAGACAATCAGTGGGGAGTATTATGCTTATGAACTGCTGAGATTCCAATCACCCCAGCCATCCCAGGTTGCAGTGGCCACAGCTTTCAACTGCTTCCTCATCTGCCTATTCACAAGATTTGATGAATTCCTTCAGCCCTGGTCTACACTAGGGAATTATTTCAGAATAACTCCCCTTATTTCAAAAGAACAAGCAGAGTGTACACACTGCTTAGCCCGTTATTTTGAAATAACAGGCTGGTTATTTCAAAATCTGTACTCCTGCTTTCCTCAGGGAATAACGCTTATTTCCAAATTGTTATTTCAAAATAGAGTTAGTGTGGATGCTCCATTGTTGCTAATTTGAAATAATTGGCCTCCAGAGGCCTCTCACAGCTGCCCTTGTAGCTGCTCTGGCCATGCCTGCCAGCTCCACTGCTCCCCTCTTCTTGTGGAGCTTAAAACAGCAAGCTGCTGGAGAAAGGCTTGTGGCATGTGGCCAGTTTGGCAACCCTGTGCCGTATCACAGCAGCTGACGGAGCCATGACGGACCCCAGTGCTCAGTCCTCTGAGCCCCTCCCCCCCACGGCTGTCAGCACTCCCACAGCACCCTCGGCTGCCACTTGCCAGGGACAAAGGAGAGCACCGGCTTGGACTGGTGTGAAGATCCTGGACTTCATCGAGGTCTGGGGTGAGGAGACCAACCTCCAGGATCTCCAGGAACGTGCAATGCCGACATGTATGGCCGGATGGCCGCCAGCCTGCCCAACAAAGGCCACACCTGACTCTCGACCAGATCTGGATGAAAATAAAAGAGCTCCGGCAGGCCTACAAAAAGACCTGGGAGCAGGACAGATGCTCTGGAGCAGCACCACACAACTGCCACTATTATGAACAGCTCAGTGCCATCTTGGAATGGGGGCTGGTCACCTTTTCCCACTCCCGCACCATCATCGTCAAATCCAGCCAGGACACAGTAGAAAGCCGAGTTGCCCCGTCCCCCACTCCCACCTGCAGGCTCTTGGCCTGGTCAGCACCTTCCCATGCCTGCTTGTCCCTGGGACATGGGGGTAGTGAGGCTCCCCTGGGACATCCGTGCACCTGCAGGACAGTGCCTGATATTAAGGCAACATATGACTTTGCTCAAAGCCCATCGCCATCATCTGAACTGAGACCTTCTGTGTTGACTCAGAGATTAGGGCTGGGCTTCTTACACAGTGTCTCCTGGGACGACTGCCCTTGTAACTTTTCTTCACAGCTGGGCCAGCTGCGAGTGTGGCATGTCTCTCACCTCCCACGCCATCTTCCCAACTCCATGGGATCTGGAGTAGGAAATACACCTGGGAACACCTAATGAGGGAGCAGATAGCATGCCTCCAGTACCTCGTCTGGGGCTCGAAGAGGAGTGCCAAGAGTGGGCTGCTGACTGGAGGAGCACTGGCTTGACGGGGAGCAGCAGAAGACCTCCTGGGATGAACTGGCATGCCAGCACAAGGCCATGTGTTCCTCCCTCACCTCAGGGATGGACCATATGGCATTGTGCATGAAGCAGGCCACCAGTCACCTCCCCCATTCCATGTCTTTCCTCCTAGCCCCACCGGGGTCTGCCGGGGCCACCAGATGAGGGGCGGTGGGACCTCTCGGGCAGCCGAAGCCTCCAGAGCTGACCAAGCCAGGCACCAGTCCCAGCCCCATCGCTGAGTCCCCTTCTTCCCTCCCCCATTCCAGGTTCTTTCCCCAGTCCCTCCCCTGTTGTATATCCCCCAAATAAACAGTCTATTTTTAAAAAAGGCTTTTTTGTTTGCTATGAAGGGGAGAGGGGAAGGTCGGAAGGGAGGGATGGGGAGGAAAGGCACACAGAGGGAATGCAGGGGCAGGAGTTCTGGAAGATGTGGACATTGTGCACCTTCCCCGAGCAGCTAACATTGATGTTGGTGAAGTGTCCCTTGTGATCCACGAGGGCCTGAAGCAGCATGGACAAATACCCTTCCTGTTGATCTACTCTGAGGCACGGAGGTCGGGGACCAGAATGGGCCTCTCTCCTCTGCAGTTGGGGAAGACCATGGCAGCAAAGCCATCGATGATGCTGTTGACTTTTCCCAGAGTGATGACCCTCCATCACAGCACATGGTTTATGGCCTTGGCTACTTGCAGGAACATGGCCCACTTCAACCTGGTTCCCAATGGAGTAGTAGCTGTTGGCCCCCAAAAGCTTCTACAGGGTGATGATGCGCTTCTGTGAGGGGATGGCGGGTCTCAGTCAGGTGTCCTGTCCCCTGAGTTATTATTTCCATTTCAATTATTTCAATTTTACTTATTTTGAAATTATTTCCTAGTGTAGACATGCCTTTAGATGGCTACCTGTTCCCCAAACCTTCATGTGAAGAGTTTCAGTGATGATAATGAGGTGATCACAGCAGTCCA
>CM057846.1:184789078-184807606 GCA_030068395.1 Apalone spinifera | reverse complement strand
GTAAACTAATCTACATGGCTCTGGCGACAGAGCCATGTAGTCTAGACATACCCCCATAGACAAGCTTCATGTAAAGCATTGGTTTGAAGGGTGACTATAATAAAGAGTAAATAACTGAACCCAAATTGTGGTGTTTTCTTTGTCAGGCTAGAAACTTTCTAACACCTTTGTAATTGTCAACTAAAGTCTACATCATAGACCTTCAGCCAAGCTTTTAGATATCCTAGCCTGGCCCAAGCTATGGACTGCCTTGAAAATAAGGACTGAGACCTTGAATTTGACTTGATAATCTATAAAAAGCCAATAGAGGGGAGCAGAGGACAAATGTGATGTTCTTGCAGTAGCTTGTGTTGCTGAACACAAGCGCTGCAGCCTTTTGAACTGCTTGGAGTATCTGAAGCTTTCATGCCCAGCTATATTACATTGCTACAATACAGCTGAGAGGTGATGTATACAGCTGGCTGGATAAAAGCTCTCTCACAAACAAGGCAGCATTTTACAATCCAACAGAAATACTGTATCTTGAGAGAGAACATAAATGATTAACTAATTGCAGGTGTTTGAAATATGAATATGATATGAAGCACAGGATCAAAAGAAAGACTGAGTGCCTGCCTGGGATGGTTACCCATGATACGTTACATAATTTAAAAACCAAGTGCATTTAAAAGCTATGCTTCTGAGACTTGGTCTACATTACAGACTTGTGTCAGTATAACCACATCACTCAAGGGTGTGGAAAATCCAGTGATGTAATTATACCTATCTAACTCCTGGTGTAGACAGAGCTATGCTGATGGGAGCTTTTATCCTGTTGACATAGCTACCGCCTCTTGGGGAGGTGGAGTACCTACATTGACAAGAGATGCTTTTCTATCAATGTAGATTTCTTCTTTACTAAGTGCTACAAGTGGCACTCTGCAGCGCCTAAGATTTCATTCCTCAATTTTTTCTTATGTAAAAGAACATAAAGTGCCAGTACTGATGAAAATTTACATGAAATAAACTGTTATTGTGTCTTCTGCATGAAAGACTATAGTAGCCACTTCTAATCATTTAAATATCCTACAGCACTTCTTGCAAATGTAGGAGAATCTTTTATTGCGTCCTAGCTAAATGTGGATGTGGTGCTCTTCACTACCTTGGCCAAATTCAAACCAATGCAGCTAGGAATAAACAGAATTCTTAGTGCAAAACCAAGAAATGACTTAATTGGTGGAAGTGTTGGTTTAGTGGTGAATGTAAAGCAGAGCTGGGGAATCTAAGACCCGGGGACAAGATGGAGTCCCCAGATTGCCTTGATCCAACCCCTGGGGCTAAGGGCTCCTTTCCCTGCCTCCAGCATTGGGGAACCCGCCATGGCACTCCAGCTCCTGCTACCCTCTGCCCCAACTGATTTTTTGTGGGTCAGTGGTCCCTGACCCTAAAAAGGTTCCCCACCCCAGGGTGTAATGGGTTAAAAAAGTAAAGTTGTTGCCAAGCTTGCAGTCATTAGGAAATTGGTGGATGTATGCAGGGGTGCTATCAGAATTTCCAGGCCCCTAGACACTGTGGGGAGCCCAGCTCCACACTCCCAAAAAGGGCAGAGCCTCAGGCAGAAGGGGCACCCTCCTGCCTTTCAGTCAGCCTTTAGCATCACCTGGAGCACAGCACCCAGTGGTGATTTGAAGGGCCTGAGGCTTTGGCTGCTTGTGGCAGCAGCCAGAAGCCCTGGGACCTTTTGAATCGTTGGGCCCCAGGGCAGTGACCTGACCCCTTTGTCAATCCTCCTCTCCCTCATCAGTAGACCTGGATGTATGACATGAGCTTAATCAATATTTATGTATTTATTTAAAATATTTTACCCCACCTCTCTATTTAAAATATTCGAGATGACTTACAAAATTTGCAGAATTGAATTGAAAAATATGCTGAGTAGAAGGAAAAACAATTGTGTGGAAAGTGTCAGATAAAGCAAGCCCTTCTTACTTTAACAAACATCCATAAATTCAGCCCAGCACAAAAGTTTGCAAGCCATTTAAATAGACATTGCACTGCCATGTTTAAATTTATGGTCTAAACTGGTTGGCTCCGGACACCTGTTTTCTGATCATTCTACATCTGATGTGGAACACATCCAACTTATATCACTGCTGAATTTGGATCATTGATCTCTGTTGTCTAAGGTTATTAGTGCCATTATGAATACTGCAATTTATCTGAGAAATGACAAAAGAGTGCATGCTGCATTTTACTTCAGAGGTAGTTTCATTTTGCTATTGTCTAAACAAACTGTGTCTCTTTCACACAGAGTTGTTAATTAGGTAAAGCACATTGAAGATTATAAAGTAAATATTTGCTGCTATTTAAAAGGGTTTTTTTTCAGATTTCCCATTTATAAAACTACAGGGTATATGCTGCAGTCACAAATGTTCTTAAGTGAAAATGATAATCAGAAAGAAAAATCAGTTCCTTATTGTTATGGATCTCAAGTACCCAGAACTATGAATTGCCTTCTTTCCCCTGCCTCTAGAAAGAATGAATCTTGCCTGTGGTAACTGGGTGCTACCTTCCTAACACTATCAGCCTTTCAGCCACTAATCTCCTGTGCTCTGCCAGACCTATCATTATCTTCTAGGATAACAACAGGTGCACCCCAGCCTCTGAGTCCCCTTGAAAAATTCCTCTATGTGTACCCCAGTTTACCAGTTTTACCTCAAATTACTGCTCCTGTATAACGCACCAAACTTGTGAGGACTTATGATAATAATAAAGAATAGAGGTTCCACAAGAAATGAGAGAATGATTGAAACAAATGGTTCTAATACAAAATACAATCATAAAATGCAAACTAGGGCTTACGCCTACAAACAGTCACCATTTCTAGTTCTCCATAATTCAGTCGATTGCAGAGCTGGCTGGCTTCTAAGAACCAGGATCCAATCTTTCATGAAACACCCCTGCTCAGCAAGACTTTTCTCAGAGGAGTCTCTTTCTTCATCCTGTGCTATAATGAGTCAGTCTTTGCTCTTTCTTCCCAGACTAGGTGATCTACTGTCTGTAGTAATGTTTCCTTATATGCACTATCAAGTGGTTTTGATGTTTATTGTTTATCTTTGATGGTTTTCCCTTGACTTCTCTGGATTGGTGCAAAAGTAGACAATTGATAATACATTACATAATCAGCAGTTGCGGCCCGTCAATACAGGTGAACTAGGCGGTTGCCTAGGGCGCCAAGACAAACGGCCGTTGAGGGCTTTGGAGGCGGGGGCGCCGATCGCGCGCCGATTGTGCTTTTCGCCTAGGGCGCCAGTTGCCAGCAGCTCGTCTAGGGCCGCTCCTGATAATCAGCAAGCCAGGGAGGGGAGACAACTCCCTCTTGCTTGAATGAACCAGCACTGAGACACATCATTCCCTGGTGACTCATGTTCACTCCAAGACCACAAGAACATAATTTTCAGTATACTTGCATTATTTGTTATATATCACCTGTACAAAAACCTCACAATGCTTATGTGTATCGATGAGTACAAGCTTCCGGTAGAAATCTCAAATGTTACGCCTCATAGCATAAGTCATGAGAGTGCTGTATTGGATATAGTGAGTTTGCCAGGACTGAGACAGAAGTTACTTGTAAAAAACAGTGAACCCTTTGTCCATTGGCACTGAGTGGCTATGGTGTCCGCATATCAATAGGCATAGCATAGCTTTGAGATATTATTTGTAAACATAAGGATGGATTTTCCCTATGGCTAACTGGAAAATTGTCTTTGTCTGGAGTCCTGTGTTTTCTTTCAGTAGAGTTTCATCTTGAATAACAAATATTTTGACATCTTTAGACATTCCATAACATACCATACGGATTTATTATAGGTGTCTATTAAATCCATTGCACTGCGGCAGCAAAATAATATGGCATATTTTACAGGCCTGTTTCAAATAACAAGCATACTTATGGCTGCTTTTTAATAAAATATATTTTGTTTTTTACCAAGACATAATTATTAGTTAAGTGCCTGACACTGCTCTGCAGTGTGCAACACAAACCAGGGATAAGGGTTCCCCACCCCAGGAGTTTACCCTAACGCCTTAAACCTTCAAAGACTTTCCCAGGTGCATCACTGTAAATCCCACTGAATGCAGTGGCATTTAGCCCAGGCATAGGACAAGAGCATGCCATTTTGACAATTCCCTGTGGGGGTGGGGCAGAGCTATGCCATCCTTTGGGGAGCACTGAGAGGGAACTACAGAAGACACCACTTCTGGGACTGTCACAGATTTCTTCTCCCAGTGAACTGGCCTTCTTCTGTTGGCCAGTGCCAAGGTGGATGGGGGATGGGCAGAGTGATACCTTCTTCCCCTTTCCATATGACTTGGAGGAAAGGAGAGGACAGGCAGTCCCTATTCCCAATCCCTGTTATTGCTATGGGCAAGGCAGGATGCAGGAGGGAGTTCAGGAGAGAGAAAGAGACCACTTTGTGTGTTTCCACCCCATCCCTGGATGCATGTCCAAGAACTAATAAGCACCTGACCAGAGGAAGCAGGCCAGATTAGCAGAACAACTAGGATTTTAGGCTTCATGGAAGAAATATGTTTTCAGGACCGATTTTCAGGAGAACAGAGTGGAGTCATGATCCGAGGCTAGGCCAGGAAGGGAGATCCCAGTTACATTCCAATGCATCCAAATATATTTTTAGTGGATGTCTTGTTTTAAGTGTTAAATTTCTATTTAATTTTGTCTTTGGGTGGACTGAAAACTTATTCTTCAAATAGGTATTCTGTACACTGTTGGAATGAGTGTCCATAAACCGCACACAAGAATAAATCTAGGAGTTCAAATTGTAGCCCTTGGCTGCCACCTAAAGGTTTCATAATTTGCTTGAAAGGGACATCATCAACCTAAAAATCACATTAGAAAATGTTTACCTGCTATTTTTACAAGCAACAGCTACGGTCACTATAGCTTCAAAAGGTTTAGAGTGGCAAAACTGATATGAAAACAAAACAAAACAAAACAAAACAAATCTTTTATGCATCTCACAGCCCTCCAAAAAGAGGGACTCTTCCCATCTGCACTTCCTCTGGATTTGCCATAACAGATCTAAAAATTAGGACAAATTTCTGGTCCATCCACCTGGAGTTAGTGAAAAACAAACAAACCTCAAGTCTTTAAGCAATAGAGGGCTCTTGAGCTAATTGAGGGCAAAATTGCAAAAGAGGAGGCCAGTGTGCAGTATGACATCTTCTTCACAAGAGTGCCAGAATTCACCTTTGCAGAGGGATCTTATGAAACAAATGCTGTTACTTACAGCTGCCAGACACAGTTATAGTCCTTACACTCCCCACAGATCAGGGACTGCTCTCTCCATGTGTCCTCTGGAATGCAAAGCATTCCAGAAGTTCACAGAAGGCAGGACGATATCTACAATCCCCTTGTGCACTTGCCTGCAGAACTCCTGTCTCCACTCTGATGCTAACTCACTTGCAAAAGCGGCGAGGAGTCCTGTGGCACCTTATAGACTAACCAAAGTGTTGAGCGTAAGCTTTCGTGGGCAAAGACCCACTTCATCAGATGCATGTCACTCACTTGGTAACTCTGAATAATCCACTTAACCTCACTTTTCCTCATTTTCCCCATCTATAGTAAGGGTATAATACCTGCCAACCACAGAGGTATCTGAAATCTATTGCAAATTAGGATAATACTTCAATAAAAAATCAGTTTTACATGGTGGAATTGTATACATGTAGGTAACTTATAAAAGGTGGACAAAGATCAGTGTTCATGTCATGCTCCTGTCAGTACTCAGACTGCGCTGGAGGAGCTAAGGATCCAACCAGTGGACCAAATTCAGTGATGACTCTTGGTAACATGCCACCCGAGGCACATTGTGCATACTCTAAGAACTTTAAAAATGGTTTGGGGCAATGCTACAATTATTATTCAGACAGTATAGCCAAATGTATACTGTGGTCCTTTGATCACCAGTGATTCATAGAGCTCTTCAGAATTTTGAATGGGGAGCTGGGATGCTGAAAAGGAGGTCCCTGAAGGGATCTGCCCATAATATTATCCACAGAGTGATAGTATGAGAACCACTTAATGAATAGTTTATAAATAGAAGATTTACCTAGCATTGCTCAAGTCCTTCACTCAATTAATTTTTGTTTTTCTTTATTTAAATCATTACTCGGGGGAGGGGGAGAGGCTGGGGATGAAGGATCAGTACACAGGCTGCCCCAGGGAGAGAGGGCTACTCCAGCTCTCTCTAGCCACAGCAGCTTGGAGCCAGGTGAGAAGCAACTCTCCATAGCTACTTCCGCTATAACAGGCACAGCCAATGTAGGGATGCATGCCCCCTCCCTAGCTGGGACAGGTCCAGGTTCATCTGCCCCTGTGTTCCCTAGCCAGAGTGAGGAATGCAGAAAACTGTACATGTTCCCCTTGCTCCATGACAAATGAGAATAAAGGGGCACGAATGGTAGGGGAGTTTCGGCCCAACTGTCCTCCCTAAAGGGCACCTGGGGGTTGGCGGTGCACCCTAGTCAGCCCCTTTCACCTACCTAGTGATTCTGTCTTTTTTTTGTATGGTTTTCTGAGAAGCCATCCATTCCATGCACATCCCATTTTCCTTCCACAACCAAACCTTTACCTTGCTTTAAGTTACGATAGGTAGAAGCTGTATACCAAATTTAGTGGTCTTAGTTCTTATTGTTTAGGAGGAATTCTTGAACAAACAAGACAGACATATAGAGAAACAAACACATTCACAGACAAACCTTTTCAAATATGCAGTTGATAAAAGTTATACTCTCCCTTACAGAATTAGAGCTGTTGGCCCATGAAAGCTCATCACCTATTAAACCATCTTGTTAGTCTTTAAAGTGCTATAGGGTTTTTCCTTTTGTAATGCACAGTTGTTAAGAAAGAACGAAAGAAAGAATGAAAGAAAGAAGAAGAGAAGAGAAGAGAAGAGAAGGTCTTAGGTTAAAAGAATTGTTGGAGAATGAAGACCTCTTTTTCTGTCAACCACCGCAGGCTATGTCTAGAATAATATTGGTTGTGAAGCTAATCCTGATTCATAAACCCAAATCTACTTTGTTTCTCTACAGAGACAAATTTTTTATTTTTGGTTTACCCTTTCCTCCTCCAAGAATGACACCTCTCGTGCTCTCATGAGGAAGTGGATTGACCATCTGGAAATAATTTTGTACTAAGAAATAAATCATGACTCCACAGAGAACTGGTGGCTTTCACCCACTTGTGGGAACAGACTGACTGACATCACCACTTTAATCCCCTGTTGTAAAAATTAAAATCCTTCAGATTGCATTGCTATGAACGCATAGCTATTCATTTTCAAGCTCTGGTGATTACATGTTGCCCTCTCTTATCCTTAGGTGATTAATTACAAAGAACAAAAAACATAGTTATTGTGTTCTCCTCTTACCTGCGCTCCATATAACAAGGAAAGTGTCTAAACCTTCAAGTTGAAAAAAAATTAAGATAATTTTTTCCTTAATATCTTCCAAAAATCTTTACCTCTCCTCAGAATGAACGCACAGGTTATACATTATCCTAATATCCTGATATAATATGGCAATTTATTTCTCAATGTTCATTGTTATGTATAAAGTACATCTCACTATCATATATTTTCCATATTATAATGCTGACTGATTTCTCAGGTACCCAGTCAGGCCCTATATACCTCCAGCCATGTGTTGTACCCCATGTTTTTCTAAGGAAGAAAGCTCAGGCTCCCATAGGAACAGCATCTGTCCTGTCTTATGTTATCTTTCCTCCCCTCCTAAGGTATTCCTTCTCAGTACTTTGTGTAGCATGATCATCATTAAATTCCAGAATTCCTGTGTTTTAACCATATCCACCTCATAGAATCCAGCACTCACACGAGGATAACAAATTTCATTTTTCATAGAACAGAAGTTTAAAAGATTCATATTTTTTGGAGGAGAGGGGACAGAAGGGATAATTGAGTCCAAAGTCCTACACAACACAGGCCATAAAACCTCATTCCATAATTTTTGCACTAATTCCATAATTGCTGTTTGAATCATACAACATCTTTAAGAAATATACACCCTCTTGGTTTACTTCTACTTGTGCCCCAAAGTTCTCCATTCTATTACTCCAGCTAGAAATTGCTTGTTGGTCATATCTTTCAACAACAGAATTCTAATGTACTTAGATCGCACCATATTGCTTAAGGTACTTTCAGTTTGAGATACAGAATTGAGGAACTAGCTCCTGAGTTCCAAGTAGCTATATGCTTTTACCATGTAGTTGTTGGCAGTCCTTCAGAGTTTGAGGATGATTGTCTTCCATGAATAGTAGGTTATTGCTGATGGACTCACAGGTGGCTAATGAAACCGATCAAAAATCCACAGATCTTATTACAATTGGCACATATATTTCCTGGTGGAAGGGATGGGGGCAATCTCTATTGTTGAGTCAGACTGCAGCACATTTTTTCTTCCTTTCTTGTTTCTTCTTTTCCTGTTGTCTTTGCTGGGTCTTGAAATGCTGGGTCCTTATCACAGTGTCCTTCTCCACTATAATTGGTTGAGGGCTTGGGTTTTCCTTGGGTTTATGTTGATGTTGCACTTCATCATGTTGGCTTTGAGGGTGTTTTTGAAGTGCTTTTTTGCACTCTCACCATCCATTGGCCATGGTTCAGTTATGAGACCATGTCCTGCTTGCGGAGTCAATTATCTGACAATCGAAGAACATGACCAATCCAGCAGAGTTGGTGGTAAATGATGGTAACGTCAAAGAGTGAAGTTTTGGCTTGGCACAGAGCACTGATGTGTCTGTATCAGTCATCCCACTTGATTCAGAAGATCTTGCACAGGCACTGTTTATGTTATTGTTTAAGAGTGTTGAGATGTCATTATACATAATCCAGATTTCAACCCTGTATAGGAGAGCAGAAATAATATTTTCTCAAGTATCCAAAAGCTGCACCGGTGCATTGGAGGCAGAGCTGAATCTCCTCATCAGTGTTGGCTGTCTGCGACAGATAGCTGTCAAGGTAAGGGGATTGCTTGATATTTTCCAGGTTCTCTTTTTTTATCTTGATTGTAAGAGCAGAATCCTGGTTGTTCAGAACCTGTTTGGAACCTGTTGACAGAGCACTTTAGTTTTCTTGGTGTTGAGTATGAGTACTAGTTTGTTGTAGGCTTCAGAGAAGATGCTGGGAATTTTTAAGATCTTCTTTCTAATTGAAGAACAGAGCACAGTTGTCCACATATTAGAGATTAGTGACTGATGTAGTAATAGTTTCTGTCTACATTTGGAGGCGATTGAGTTTGAAGAACTTGGTGTTCATTCTGTATAGGATGCCAGATCCAGAGGGGAACTTGTCAGTAATTAGAAGGAGGATGTCAGCAAGGAAAATGGAAAAGAGTGTTGGAACAATGACACAGTCTTTCTTGACTCCTGTGTTGACTAAGAAGAGATCCTCCATTTTGGATCCATTTCTGATGTCAGATGTGGACACTTTGTTGTGGTGTAACTGTAGAAAATCAACAAATTTTGGAAAATGTCTTTTAACAAGGAGTCACATTTCACCCCAGTGTCCAAACATTCCTTGAGAATCATTATCCAATGGCAAGAGAACAAAAGTGATTGGAGTCTGCCATCCTGTTGCAGCCTTCATCTGCTTTCATGATTATTGAGACAAATTATCTCTTCATTTGCCTGCACTGCCAATGAGGACTTGCGGGGTGCAGGGAGCGCAGGGTCAGATTACTGTTCATCTGGAACCTTATCTTCAACCTTGCCATCTTAGATGAGCCTACCAAGAGTGCAAAACCACTGTCAGCATTGCTCTCGGGATCATGGAAATATTTAAGTCACTTCACTACATCACGATCATGATCCATTGGGGCAGGCTTTTATCATGTATACACAAATAGACTGACTTAGTTTAAGCATGTCCCCACAATTGATCCCAAAATTCTCTGTCTGTTAAAGTATTAATGAGCACTTCAGCTGTGACTAGAAACCTCTCTCCCACACTGGAGAATGAAATTAGGAACAGAGGAATTGCTATATGGTGTTAAACCCACTGTCCATATAATATAGTATTCTGTCTCCACTAGTGACCTGTACCAGATGCATCTGAGAAAGGTATTAAAGCATGATCATGAACAATTATGCAATAATATACCTGAGGAGTTATTTTTCCCTAACTCCAAATAGTGAATGGTTGGTTTTTTGTTCTAGAACATGAAAGTTTATCTCCTCTGTATGCTGTTACAAGATTCACCCAGCATTGCTCGGGTCCTTAATTCAATTCATTTTTGTTTTTTCAGAAAATAAAATGAAAATGTACATGCTTCATTTAAATCATTGCTCTGGGATGGAGCTGTAAGCAGATTTCTCTGGGGGGAGAGGACTACCCCATCCCTGTCTCAACACAGCAGCTTGGGACTGGGTGAGAAGCGCCTCTTCATGGCCACTGCAGCTTCACTGGGCGAGGGGTGCATTCTCCCAGCTGGGAAGGTCCAGGTTCATCTCACCCCTGCGCTCTCCAACCAGAGTGAAGAATGCAGCAAACTGTGCACTTTTCCCTCACTCCATGACAAAGAGGAACAGCCAGCAAAGTGTCCATATAAATCAGGGGGAGCTTTACCCCCTGCCCCTCCCTAAAGGGTATATGGGAAGTTGAAGGCCTGGGGCTTGGACAGTACAGGATGGGGGGACAGTGAACCCCCAGCAGGTCCCTTTCACCTGCCTGGTTTTTTTTATGATCTTGTGGCAACAAGTTCTACAAGTTAACATATACATTGCTTGAACAACAGCCATAACTCCACCTTTGACTTAAATGTGCCATAGCACGAATGAGAAACACATTCTTTTAAAAAACACTTTATTTGCCCTTGGACTTGTGTGAAAGAAGACGTATGCATAATGAATTATTGTTTTTATTTTAAAATTGGGATTTTGTTGTGCTATGTGCTGCACACGCATGCCTGTAAATGTTGTTCCTACCCCAAAGAGATAGCAGCATGTGGTGGGGCAGGGAGTACAAGGAGGCAATAAAATATGCCTAATGTATATATATATATGCACTTGGAATAATTACATAAGTTTCTACGAATGTTCCTCAATTGCTGGACTCCACTATCCCTCTTCCTGGCCATTAATTGTTATCTGACTGTCTGTTGTTATCATGGCCTTAGTGAATCCTGAGACGGGGTTTCCAGGAGGAGAGAATAGCAGTTTTATGGATTAGGTCAGAGAACATATTCCAGAGATAATGAACATACCAAATTTCAAGATTGCAACTCTGAACAGCACTTGAATAGTTGAAATGCCTCACATCAGACTGATTGATGACCTCTTGGTGACCTCTAATGGAAAAGTCAGCAATTAAAGTTTGCTTTTGGGTTATTTAACCTGTATTTGTCAGCCCATAATTGAGTCCACCAAATGTCATGAATGTAGCATGATAACTTATTTTGTCTGTCAATCACTCATCCCTTCAGACACGCCTTTCTTTCCTGTGTTAAAACTGACTCCATATTGTTATAGGTTTGGAAGAATAATCGAGGTGTTTGATTGAAATTATTGGGAAGAAAACAGTGGAAAGGAGAGTAAAATAAATAGAGAAAGCAAAGATGGAAGCTGAATAGGGAAAGTAGTTTTGAATACAAAGGAGATGAGAATTAATAGCCCATTTTTCCTGTCCTTTTAGACACACTGCAAAGCCCATCTGAGGCAGGTTGGAATGATGTTTGTGTATTTTTAGGCGGGTGTGAAGAGTGCACGATTCTGATTTGCAATATACGTGCATGGAATTTGATTGATTTGTTGATTGATGTATGTATAGAATAGAGGGAAGAAACATACTCTTTGGGTGTTCGTAAAGATGTTGTAATTTTATTTTATTTTAAAGTAGTAGTCCTGGTACTTAGAACCCGGGAGAGGAGTTCTTTCATGTTATATTTAAATCAAAATAAATGGTGAACAAGATCACTCACAAATGCAACTTACCAAATTCCATTGGACAGAGAAGTAAGGACAGGTAAGTTACTGTTAAATCTGTCTCCTTCATGACAAATACATATACTCAGTGAAGTCAAGAACATAGGCTATGTACACACAACAGCTTATGTCAGTATACATCATGTTACTCAGGGGTGTGAATAATTGACATTCTCCTAAATGATGTAAGTTACAGCAACATAAACGCAAGTGTGGGTAGAGCTATGTCAGCGGGAGTGGTTCTCCCACTGACATAGTTACTGCTATTCACCAGGGCTAGAGTAAATTATATTGAGGGGGGAACTCTCTACCATCAACTAATAGCATCTGCACTAGCAGCATGACAGCTGCAATGGTGAAACTGCATTGCTGTAAACTCAGTAGGGTAGCCATAGCCATAGTTTTCTGAATAGTGGCTCAAATCTTTACAGGATATGCACTTAAGCAAGCTTATGGAAATCACTGGGGTTGTGGTTCATCTGAGGCCCATGCTCACTGAAGTCAATGGGAATCTTCATGTGCACCTCCAAGGAGGTAATCAGTCTTTTGGGAGCGGGAGGACTCTTTCTCCTGACAATGAGTTACTTTCTTTTCCTCAGATGGGCATTCTGAAGTTCAATGATGTTGACCTAGTCACCTATGTATCTTCTCAGATATAATACCTAGCATTTTGTCCTCTAAAATGAGAAGTTATTGCCAAACATGTTGTGCTATGAAAAACAAATATACGTGCCAATGTGCAAAATATTTATATCTTACACTGAAATGTATCACAGCTTTTACCAAAGATGTGTGGTATATTAAAAATATTACCTGGATTGGATTAGGATAATTGCAATTATAAGATGCATAATTGTGTAGAGAATGAATAATGGTATACAGGTTGACTCTCTAGATTAACACTCTCATCTGGCAGCATCTATGGTCTGGGATGATTTTTATTAGCCAGATGTCCACTTATCATGGGTGTGGCCAAGTTTCCAGCAGTCCCATAAAGTTTGTTTACAGTCACGTCTTGGCTCTCAGGGTACTCTTATTTTGAAATAAGCTATTCCAGAATAGTTATTCTGAAATACCTTATTTCAAAATAGCACATCTACATTGCTGGGAAGCCTCAAAATTAGTCCGAGGGAGGTTTCCCTAATGTAGACATGTTATATCCATTTAGAGCCCCAGGAAACACTGGGTAGGAATAACTTAAGATGGCACTGGTGAGGTGCTATTTGGAAATACACACAGTGAAGCGTCTACACATGCCTTATTTTGAAATAGCTATTTCGGAATAAGTATTATTCCTCATATAATGAGGTTTACAGACTTTGGAATAAGCCATCTGTTATTTCGAAATTATTTCAAAATAATGGAATGGCTGTGTAGCCACTCTCGTTGTTATTTCAAAATAACACTAGTTTTCTTGAAATATTAGTGCAATGTAAATGCACCCGCAGTGTTCTGTGCTGTTATTAGCTGTAAGTTACCCCTAAATGTCTTTTAAGAGTCCTGGAAGCAGTGGAAAAGTTAGGAATGCTGCTAGAAAATATTGACCTCCTGTGGTTTGGCAAATTCTCTGGTCTTTACAGGTCAGGTCCTGAGGATGCCAGACTGGAGAGGTTCATCCTTTGTCATGTAGTCAGTATTACTAAAACAGAGAACTACAAGTTTCAACTTGCATACATACTTGTGGGTCAGGAGATAAGGTTTGTCAGTCAGTAGTGAAGTCCTGTTTTCTATAGAAGCTGCAGGTATCTCTTTTCTGTGAGATGAGTTTTTGAGTTTGAATAGTCCAGCTTTTGCACATTATGGAGCAAGAAAACAAGTTAAAACACTGATTTTTTTTTGTATTGTTTGATGTAATGGACTTAAAATGGATGCCTTTTAAATTCAAATATAGTATTAAAATGTAAAATAAGTATCATTGCATGTAACAGCTCCTCTGTACAGTTGTATGCAAAAGACAAGAACCTGTTCAGATTAATGTCAAAGGAAGCAACAGAAAGCCTAAAATGTAAAACTAATTGCTAAAAAGATAATAAACTTTAAGGTAAAAATTCATAACAGGTGTCTATACAGTGCCAAATTTTGAAATAAAGTACTATTCTGACAAATCCCTTAATCCTTGTGGAACAAGGATTACAGGGATGCCGGAATAGCATACCCATTATTTTGAAATGTATTTCAAAATAACGGGTGCATTTAAAAATGCGGAATAGCTATTTCAGGATACTTCTAATACCCCGAAATAGGTCTGCTGTCCAGATGTAGCCAGTGAGGTCTCATAGAAAAAGGAGATGTGAAGAAACACAATAAAACTTAGAATTAACTTAGCTTAGTTATATCAGAAGTTGTCTTTTTGAATTGTGAGTGAAGTAAACATTATATATTGAAAGTATATTGTGTAACTTCTCATAATATTTGAAATTATATATGAAAACCTAATTATTCATAGTTGAAATAAATCCAAACTATTTTTCCAAAGCCATGTATTGCATATGTGTAGATCAGTTGCTCTTGCGTACATTAAAATATATTACTTTTACTTGTTTCTACCATTTTGTATTTGAAAGCCATGAGCATACGAAATGTAATATTTTTCCTATAATATATTCTGTACCAGAGACTGACTTGATATTCAATAGATGCATGTTGAGTCTCGGGACTGACTTAATTTCAGACATGGTTTTTAGTCCTATTAGGTTATTTGGCTATCATAAATCCCAAAAGAGAACTGTGCTACTGGTATTTGTCAGCTCTTGACAGAGTTGTAGGCATCCGTTGAGCACTGACAAATTCATGGCTCGAAACCAGACCAGCTCGCCTATATGTTATGTTGACATTAAAAGATTATTTGCTTTTTATCTTAGATTAAAGGTCTTTGTGGTCTATCCAGCTTTGTTTCTTCTGAGACTCGTTCCTCAGATCTTATTGCTAAAAAGACAGCTGTATTTCTATTTTTCACTAATGTGATGAATTACCTATATACTTAAAAGGTCACAAAAAGGTTCCTGTTATCCAATGTAAAACAGTTTTCAATATCATGCTTACAGATGTTACAATTCTGATCAGATACAAGTAACTATGCGACCCATATTGTTTGTATTCTTTTCCTGGAGCAAACCCTGCTTTTATTATAAATAGAAAATGGACATAATCATGGGGAAAGTTTCCTCTAATTTTTTCTACCTATGTGTGGAATAAATGTTATAATGTGAACCAACTTATGTGCAGCTGTGCACCACCTGCAGAAACACATGCTGCTGGCTATGGACACTCTGTTAATTAGCTGGGTGGCATTTGAATCTCTCCTGGGTGGTCACCCAAGTGCTCACCTTTCAAGGAACACTAGCCATAGGTGGGCTGCAGTCCTTTCACTTAGCATCTAGGCCCACCCACAGCCCTGAATCCATAGGCTGGGAATGGGTTCGTTGTTCCAGGTGATGGGTATGCCACTTGTTAGCAAGGCTGGGTGGTACCACTGGAACCAGAGACTAGGGCAGCGCACAGTGCCAGCAGGAGAGGAAATGGCAGGCTGTATCGACAAACACCAAGCTGGTGTTGGGAGGAGCAAACAGAGCTTGAACCCTGGTGGGTTGCCTCTGCCCCATGGATGTGCCCTACAGCCTATGTGCCCTGGGCAGCTTCATATCTCTTGCATGCTGAGCAATAAGGGTTGGCTGGAGTGAGGAGTGGGAGGCCATCGTTGCCTGTTCTTTAATGCAAAGATATTAGCACTCAGTTTTCCTGTCTTAGCTATGACACTGAAAAAAAGATCTGACCAGATACAAATTGTTTATCCACATTTGATCCACAATCCTCAAAATCTGCATCTGTGGATATAAAGCATATATCTGCAGGTTTGTAGGACTCCAATTATGAAAAGCTCAAAGGCCAATCTCCAAAGTAGAGGGGTTCAAACTTTCTCCCTGCCCTGGTGCTTTTGTTTCTGTTGAGAAGTCCTTTGCTTTTGCTTTTAAGAACTTTTTTTCTTTTTATGGGATTCATCCTTGAAGCTCTTTGGATTTAGTTTTCACACTGTTTAGAGGTACCTGATCCTTTCGTTGGTTCAATCAAATATGTTGTTTGTTTAGCATCACCCTGTATCTTCATCATTGTCTGGTCTAGTGAGTAGTACTGCTATTCCTCATGCTACCTAGCACTTAGCCCTGGTCTACACTAGGGGATAAGTTCGAATTAAGATACGCAACTTCAGCTCAGTTAATTCCGTAGCTTAAATTGAAGTATCTTAACTCAAATTTTGGCACTGTCTACACTGTGGAAAGTTGAAGGCAGCACATTCTTGCTTCAACTTCCCTTACTTCTTGCAGAAGTAGGACTATCAGTATTGATGGGAGCGCCCTCTCAATTCAAATTAGCGTGTCTTCACTAGACCCACTAATTCGAACCCTGGGAGACTGATTACGGCTACTTCGATCTTATCTGTAGAGTAGACATGGCCCTAGAGTAAGAATCCCCTGAATGGAGATTTCTTACACTGTAATTGTCCTTGTCTGCAGAGACCATCATATATGGTTCTCACTCACCCACTCACCTCCCCTTTTAGAAACTTTATTTTAAAGGCGGTAGATATTGTCTTTATAGCTGTGCACAAGTGATCATTTCATTATTTTACTCAAAAAAGAAACTGACAAATGAGATTACCAGTGGGCTGTACCACTCATATATTCCAGTCACTGATGGGGGAGTGATATGTAAGGCCTTCCACAACTAAATAGTGTTAGAGTTCATAGCCAGTGCTATGCTAGACAGTGAAAGCGTGAACATTCTGTGAGATATCCTTAAACAAATAAAATTACTAAGTTATATTCCCTTTTAATACAGCTTTCTGACATAATATTTGCTTTAAAGTAGAAAACAAGCTTTTCTTTGTATATAAAACTCCACAGCTACAGTCAGAAAGATATTAGCCACTCAGACAATTTTTAACGGATTTTTGATAATGCAGGTCACCTGTAATCAGGATGCCATTGTAGGATTTTCTCAGGTTTTGCAGACTAATTAAAATATTCCAGATGCATTTGGAGTGTCTTGACACAATGATTTATATATTATAGATAGGAGTGAACCAAGTTTAGGGTGTCCCGAATATGCTTCACAAATGTCTCTCATTTCAGTGTAAGTTACATAGGTTCATATAAATTTGGCAGTCCTTCACTTTTATTGTTTTACATAATTTACATTAAAAACTGGAATTGTAGAATTATAAATTCAGAAACTGGATTTATGCCAAACAAATGAATCCCAGAGCACTAAGCTCCTTGAATGAATAATTTTTATTCCCATTATTTACAGGTATGTTTGCATCCCACATTAGGGCTTTCACAGATTGAGGTCTGATACCCAAAATTAATTTTAGGAAGGGAAACATTTTTAGGCAGAATAAGAACATATAAGAACATAAGAACGGCCGTACTGGGTCAGACCAAAGGTCCATCTAGCCCAGTATCCTGTCTGCCGACAGTGGCCAGCACCAGGTGCCCCAGAGGGGGTGGACCGAAGACAATGATCAAGCGATTTGTCTCCTGCCATCCCTTTACAGCCTCTGACAAACAGAGGCCAAGGACACCATTTTATCCCCTGGCTAATAGTCTTTTATGGACCTAACCTCCATAAAATTATCTAGCTTCTCTTTAAACTCTATTATAGTCCTAGCCTTCACAGCCTCCTCTGGCAAGGAGTTCCACAGGCTGACTACACGCTGTGTGAAGAAGAACTTTCTTTTATTAGTTTTAAACCTGCTACCCATGAATTTAATTTGGTGTCCTCTAGTTCTTCTATTTAGGTAACTAATAAATAACTTTTCTTTATCCGCCCTCTTCACACCACTCATGATTTTATAATAATAATCATATAAAAATAATAATCATATAATAATAATGGTGCAATATTTTAAAACACCTGTTTGGCAGTGGAGAGATTAGTTCCATTTCCATGTCTGCCCCAGAATTCGTCCAGAATCTTGGGCAAGCGATTTAACTTAAGCTTTATTTTTTCCAGTTTCTAAAATGTGGATAATAAGATATCCTTATCTCACAGTATTGTTGTGAGGCTTAGTACACTGTACATTGTTAAGGGTATTAGATGTAAAACTACTGTTAGGTATTACTTTGTCTAGAATTATGTCTTAGTTACATTTGAATGAGTTATTAATTCTATACATATCCACAAAGACAAACTTTGATACAATTTCTGGATAAGTATCATGTCCACATGTGCACTGATGCCAGTTCAACAGTAATGGAAGCTTAAGTATGATGGTAAATTTTTAAATTATTAATTTGTATTAAAGTTGTACTTAGATGACTGGGGTCTAATTGTGCTGGACACCATTTAAAAATACAAAATAAAAGACATTCTCTACCCCTAATGAGCTACAATCTAATTAATCAAGAAAAACAGAAATTGAAGGAACATGACAGTATTCAGGACCCTGGAACTTTTGACTGATAAAGAACAAGTAGTACAGATATGTATAGAATCATAGAATCATAGAATACTAGGACTGGAAGGGACCTCAAGAG
>CM057846.1:184770114-184787043 GCA_030068395.1 Apalone spinifera | reverse complement strand
CCGCAAGCCGGCGGGGGGCGAGCGGCACCGGCAGCCCCAGCGCCCGCCGCGGAGCCTCCCTGCTCCCGGGGAGGGGCAGCCCCGGGCCACTGACCCGCCCCCGGCAGAGCCACCTGGCGGGCCCGGCCCGGGGGGCAGCTGCTTCGCTCGTGGTTCTGGGGCTGCGCCAAGTGCCCGCCGCCGCCTCCGGGCAGAGGGAGACAAAAGCCTTTTGTGAGCCGGGCCGGGGGCGGATGGAGGCACCCGCCGTCCCTGCGCGGAAAGGACCCGCCGCCTGCCGCCGCCAAGTGGCTTTGTGCGGCGCTCGGGGGTCCCTGCGCTCCCCCTGACATGCGGCGCCGCGCGCTGCCCCTGCTGTGCCTCCTACCTGCGCAGGGCGCGCCCCTCCTCCTCCGCCCGCTGCCGCCGCCGCTGCCTCTCCTCCCCCGCAGCCACCCGAGGCCTCGGCGGGGCTGAGAGCGAGCGAGCCGCTCAGCCGAGACTTGGCCGCCAGGACAGGGAGAGGTGCCGTCTGCTTCGCATTATGTGGATCCCACTCCTGGCTTTTCTGACTGCTGGAATCGTCTCTGTGCAGAAATGCCAGCGAGGGCCTGGCCCCGTGCTGCGGGCAGCCCGTGTGCTCGCCGCTGTGCCGGGGCTGTGCCAGCGCCGTAAGTTGCCGTGCTTTGTCTGCCTTCGCGTGTCTTGCGCGCTCGCGAGTGGGTTGAATGGGGCACGGTGGCAGGTGAGCAGCTGCCGGGCTCGTTTGGAGAAGGTGACGCCTGAAAGGCGCAGCGCTCCTGGCTAATAAGAAACTGCCCGCCGCTTAGGAGCCGTAAGTCTTGGGAGCCTAGCGCTTGACAGCTATAGGTTGACACACAGATCGGGGATTCCTGCAAGTGCCTTCCCCTGTGTGCCCCTGCAACGCCGCCTCTCTTGAGGTCAGGTGCATCTGGCCTATTTTACCTACTGCCTGACCCTGTCGTTTAATCGACTGTCTATAAAAAAAACTTCAGCGTTCCTGGGAGAACATCCCATACAATTAAGGGGGAGAAAGTAATTCACATAATTTCATGGTGTCACACTTTCTTTACACTAGTGTGTTATTCCAATGTGCTGTTTTTAGGGTGGGTAATAGAGATCTTTGCAGTACTAATGGTGGAGCAAAGGTACAGTTTATAGTTGGAATAAAAACATTAAATTCATTAATTCTCTTTAGCCCAGTGTGGGCCAGGATCTGATCAAAGTAAAGGGTAATTGTCTCCTCCCCTCCTAACCTGCCCATCTTCTAAAGAAAAAGAAAAGACAATATTAATGTTGAGTGACAAATTGAAAACTTAAATTCCATTACATGCAATATACAGGTGATATTACAAACAAGTGTCAGCCCGAAAGTGCAGGCCATGGGACACTGATATGCATTGACATATCCATTGAGTTCAGTAGGGGTTTGTGCAGACTGAAGCCATCCATGCAAATAGATCTAAATTCATAAAGAAATTTAGTCATGAAATTAATGCACCCACCCCTCTCTTTTTAACCTTCTACACTAGAAACAGGTTTAACTAATTTTAGTAATTTGGTAGACTAAAATGTACTGTTACGTATTGGAATTGTATGCCAAGTTTCAGCATGGAGTTAATTAAAATGTCCAAATTATGGCCCTATAAAATAAGATTTATGATAGGAATAGTTCTTATCCTTTATTAATTGTTGCATATGTAACAAGCTAATGTCTAATTCAATAAGATGTACTCAGTACTATTAATTACATAATATGGAATAACTTCAGTTAATTTTTATGGGGTGGGGTTTTTTGGTTTTGTGGTTGTGTTTTTGGTTTTGGCTTTATTTTTGAATTAACAATGAACCAAACTAAATGTCACTGAGAAACCAAGTTAATATCAAGTTTCTTATGAAGCAATGACATCCTGTATTTGGTATCTTCTATACTAAATGAATGAGCACATTGGCCCTTGTGTTTTGACCTATGATTGGACTGAGTTCAACATAGGCTGTCTTTGAGGGAGTGGCTAGAGTGACTAAGCCATTTTTGTACTATTGAATTCTTCACATCCCTTCCCTCTCATTCTGCTGCAACAGCCCATTCGGGAAACATATAGCAGTACAGAATAATTGGAGCAGTCATGCCTCTTTGCTCCTTCCCTGGTGTGCTCCTGTGCCAGGTGTGATAAAAGATCAATGTTCTTGCTTCCATCCTCCTGCACCCCCTATTCCAATTGAGGTATCCTCCTTAAGGAGACACTTTGGTGGTTTGTGACTTTTGTATGTTTGTGGAGCTGGTGTACGGAAGCAACACCAGAAGCCACAATTCAGATCTGTGTTTTTGCTGATCTGCACCTGTGAAAGAGAAAAATAAACATGTTTGCATGCAGATCCATGACTAATATGTCAACAAGAATGAGTGAAATTCTGTGTTTTAAATTATGTATTGTTGATACCAATATATTATTTTATTCTATTTAACTGTTACATGTAATTCTACTTAACAGTTGCATTAAAAATAGAGTCTATCTTCACTTATACCCATGGAAGTCTGTGACATGGGGAGTTAGTTGCATGTGTGTGTAAATGAAAGTACAATTTGATCTTTCATTTGGATTAAGGTTGGAACACAAAATAAAATCTGAGAAAATACTGCAAAGTTGCACGTCTCACTAAATGACCTCTAAGCACAGATAAAAGATTAGTTTTTCTGCCACTGACAAAGGATCTCTTGTTCAGAAACTTTTACCAAAGGAAATTACAGTTCAGTTAAGCCAAATAAAATAAATACCTGACATGAGAATGAAACTTTTGCAAAATGAAATTTGCCAAATAGCCATTTACACAGATCCTAATCTTAAATACTAAAAAACAAATACCACCTAATTTAGTAAACCACTGAATGGAACATAAAGATAAATAGAAGACATTGCTATACTGGGCCATGTTAATCAGCTAGCTCAGGGGTTCCCAACCTGTGGTATGCGTACCCCCAGGGGGTACGAGAAGCTTGTCAAGAGGGTATGGGGAATATTTGGTAAATAACTAGATTATCCTAATTGAAATATTCCAAAAGTAGTAGTGTTAGTGAAAAAAGTTGTGAATTCTAGAGTCTAGAATTTATTTTCTTTCATATTGAATAGGGGGTACGGGAAGGTTTACTAAAAGCCAAGAGGGTACAGGGACCGAAAAAGGTTGGGAATCCCTGAGCTAGCTAGTGCTATTGACTTCCATAGAGGCACAGCATCAATTAACTTATCTTGTTGACAATTATAAAGAACAATAATTCTACAGTTTTTGTTAGTTACGTACACATATGAACCTTTTCAAAGAGCTAAATTCTGAGGAATAGTTGCTAAAGATTAATAGGAGACTGTGGATTTAAATCCCAGAGGTGGCTCAAAATAAGCTTTTACATTTGTAGAAGTTCATATATTTTGGTCATGGTGGGAATCTTAGAAATAACAAGATTCTGATCCCTGTGTAAACCTTAAGTAAGCAAGCTTTCCCCTGACCACTTACACAGGCATTGGGTGTTGTGGAATCTTTCTCTCTCATCTGGAGCCAGAATTTTGGAAGACCTATGTAACAGTTCCACAGCTGCCTCTCCAGAGTTGACAAAACTTTTGATTATTTGAGTTTATATTCTCTTTATTTCAAGTTTAATGTGGAGGAGAAGGGTCTGGTTGGGAGGGATAGGAGAGTGGAAGATCCTGTGGTCATAGCATGGACAGATGTCTATTGGTCTGACCCAATAGAATGATTTCTAACTCTAAATATAATGCTCACATTTTTTCTCTGCTGCTCCTTTATTATTTTGCCAGTCTTAGCACATCTCATTGTCAAGTTTGTTTTACTATCAAGTGTTTCCTACTTCGTTAATGTGTTACTTCTCTATGGTATTGGGGGAAAATATTCAAACCTCCCATGAAGGAAATGTATTTTAAAAGGAGGAGGCTGGGAAATGCCCCTAAGATAAAAATTGAAACAAATAGTGTATTTTGGTAGTGAGTTAAAGCATGTGGGCAGGCCTGCCTGTTGATTTCTTTTGCTTGTTGGCTCATTTCCATTGAGGACTCAGTGAAAGCTGTATTGTATAGAATACTCAGTATTCAGAAAGCAACTATGCTTTTTTTCCTGAGTCTTAAATGAAAACAATCCTGCAAGAAGAAAAATTTCTTTTTTAATGTTCCTCAAGCTTGCTTGGGCAATCCTTTTTTGGAAGAGACTTCTCCTCCTCAGAGAAACAAGCCTAACTGAGAAAAAATTACTCTTAAACATGTAGGGTTTTTTTTCTGCTCACCCACTCATTATTTCCTTCTTAATATGCCTGGTAAATATCTTTTACCAAAGACATGAATTGCTGAAACTGTTTGCTTTTCAAGGTACCCACTTCACCTGGACTACAAATGCATTATCTTCTTGTTCTTATGTTCTTTCTGTTGCTTGTCCATGATGAAGGAAATTAGTCCCTATGAGGAGGTCCCAGGTGCAGTGCTCTACACTATAGAAGTCTCATAAATTTGTTCTGGTTTGGGACAGGTTGTGAGCAGTGTGTCCATTGAAGGGGCCCTCTGTACACCTTATGCACCATTGATGAGATTGTCTGCATGTAACCAATATGCTGTTGCAGAAAGGAGCAATGAATGGAAGTTAGGGATGTACTAACCAGGAGTACCCTTACAGGTGTCCAAAGGACAGCAGTTGATTTTCTGGTCCTTAGGCTTCATTGGAGTAATTGCTGCAAACATGTTCAATTGCAATCTCATGGCCTCTATTAGAAATGATAATCATATTCTACCAATCAAAGGATCTGAAATGGATGGCTCTTTTCATTCAAATATAATCCATGTCAAACATCCAATCCAGAGCAACAGTAAAATATTGCTGTTTGCTTTTTATCGGAATGTTTAACAGAGTTAAGAAAATCTGCATCAAATAAACCCTGACCTGGTCAGCCATTCAACAAAGGCACAACTAACATATAGAATAAGTGAATGTTATAATCTGCCTGTGAATTAACAAAGAGCACAAGTGCTTGAAATATTTTACAAACATTGCCTAAAAAGAGAAGATAAGAATGTTAGAAAACCTATCACAAAGACAGCTCCTGAAGATGAAACCATTTCAGTACCAGAAATAAGCACAAGTATAGCAAAACATAAAGCTACCAATAATTTAACCTTAACATTAAAAATCAAAATATGAGTAATCCCTTAAAATGCTATAATTATCAGATATTGATCACTGTTAGGTAGGAAGCTTATGACAGTATAATTAGATTGCATAAGCTGAAAATATTTCTTATTTGATGGCTGCTAGAATTTTGTGAGACTATAGTCATGAGACCAAATTAATCATTGACATAGTCGATTGTAACTCCATTGTAATGAATGGAAACTTATTTCCGTTCTTGACCATTAAATTCTCAGTGCAGAAAAATAACTGAGGTCACAAACATAGGGATATTATTGCATGATGAATATGCAGCTTAAAAGCTGATCCATGCTAGCAGCTTGTATTATTATTTTATTTATTTAGATTATATAATTTATATAAATATTGTGACTGCTGTATATCTTATGCTGTGAGTGTAATTTTATGAGTGCACTGAATGTAAAGAACTATAGGTTGAATTGCTCTAGTTCAGCGCTCCCTGGTCCTGCAACTTCCATGGTCCAGCATGGTTTTAGTTAGCCAGATGTTCACTTATCATGAGTGTGGCCAAGTTTCCTACAGTCCCATAAAGTTTGTTTACAGCTACCAGTCCTGGCTTTTAGTGTTCTATGGTGTGATTTAGCTCTAATTTTCGCCTAAATGTCTTTTAATAGCCCAGGAATCAGTGGAAATATTGGTAATGCTGCTGGACAATACTGACCTCTTGTTGTTTGGCAAATTCTTTGGCTTGGCACTGGTCAGGTCCTGAGGGTGCCAGACAAGAGAAGTTCAACTTATCCAAGCAACATTGATTGGTTCTGGTAACTATGTCACTCAGGAGATAATTCACACTGAACTGTATTTCCAAAGTACTTGTGAAAAACCATATAATATGCTTAATAGTAGTATATAAATATGGCTTCTGTTTTTTCAGGGGGAGGAGGGACTGATTTCATTGGAGGGCAAAGTTCCCTCTAATCTTTTCCATACATATGTGGATTTCTCCATTCATGTGCAGAATACATTTGTATGTGCACTGGGGATGTGAATGTGTACACAGTTAACTGATGAGCCCGGGCTCATTGATTATTCCTCATAGTTACATACAGAGTGGGGAGAGGAAGTGAGGAGTCAGTATTCAGAAGAAACTGGCTTAGAAGCTGGCTCCCCATGTGCACCAGATCTTGGGAAGCCGACTGCTCTCCTCCCTCCTCTCCCCTCCCTCCCTCCATCCCCCGCCATACTGCAGTCTCTGATACAGAGGCAGCAGCATGGGGGTGGGGGATAGGCGAACACCAGTTCCTGTAAAGCTGCCTGCAGGAGGCAGCAGTGTGGAGGGGTAGGGTGCAGGTGGGAGCCAGTGCACATGGGGAGCCAGCTTTTAAGACAGGTCGGGCACCCCATGGGTAAATGTGTAACTGCTAAAAATTTCTGCAGTTCCACATTGACAAAAAACCCCACATTTTAACATATCTAAGGCACCAACACATACTGTACAAATATGCACCACCAATAGAAACAAAAGCCTAGCTGTGGTCATTTTGCTAATCAGGTGGGTGGTGATGTACTCTCTCCTAAGTGGGTGAAGAAGTGCCCAGTTCACAGGGAACATTGATGTAGCGAGTTGTATTTTAGTAATTTTTGAATCCACAACCTGAGGTGTTTGGGAGTCTTTCCGTTGGTATATATATGTGTACTATACTGTATTACTCTACTGTAACAGCATTATGTTAAAGCACACTAGGGAACCTGTCGTGTGCACCAGCAAGATCTATGGGCATAAACGTATGCATTACAGGTTAGTGTGCTTTAGAAATCATGTCCTCCAAGTAGATAACCCCTTAGATACAATACAGGGAGCTTACATCTCACCTTAATAAACAAAGTGCACTGGAAAGCAGTGAAGGCAGCACAGAGTAACTATTTCTGCTATTAATTGGATAAATGCCAATTTCAGAGTGGGTTATTTATCTGTTTGTTTATTAAGAGAGTGTTCTATCGTTTTTGGTTAAACCTTAAAATCAGAAGCCCTTTGTATGGAAAATTCCCTAAGCTTATACTGGAGCCTGGTACTCCAGACGATTTAAAGTAAAGCTGGCTTATCAAACCTAATACTTTGAAAATAAAATACTAGAGGGGAAAAAATATTTTTAAATGGACTCCTATCAAACTTTTAGCATCTAAGAGTCTGCATTCCAAATTATATATCTCTCTTCCCAGTCAATTCTAAAGTCAAAACCCTTGTCCGAACTTCTGCTTTTCTCTCTGGCCTAATGAAAAGACTGAATGCCTCTTTCCCATCTGCTTAGAATACAGTAAATTATGATGAACAAAAGAGAATATGCCTCATTATTCTGTTCTAAGATGCTTGAATGGCATTAATTAAAATCATTCCATTTCTGGCAGTTTAATATTGAACTTGATTGTTAATGTAAACGGACTTAGCTATTTTATGCAGTGTTTTGAAAAGGAAGAACGGCTCTAATGAATTAGTGTACTGTCCATTGTAATGGAACCTTTCGAGAAGAAAAGTAAACTCCTTGCCAGCCATTCAGGATTCCCTCTTGTTCTAATGGCAGAACAAGAATAACGCCTTGAGCAAAATGTAAGTGTTTCAGGAGGATAGGAATTTACAGCATCAGAAAACTGCCAAGAAAACAACTTCTAGCAGAAATAAGTTCTGTATTTGCCTAAGCTCAAGTATTTGCAATGTTCATAATTGAACATTCTCTTCTTATGTTTCTGCATTTTCCATTGCTTCATTGTTATGAGTCTGAAGTAATTTCTACCTGCTATTACCAGTAATTCGCAACGATAATGAGTAACAGTAATTTATAACTATTAAAAGAGCTGGAGACTATGCAGTTTCCCCCTTTTTAATTTTCTTTAATTAGCATCTTATGTAAGGAATATGCCCTGACTGCAGGCAGCAGGGTGTTCTAGGGCAGGTATTCTCAACTTTTCTCTTTCTCGGCCACTGCCCCCTGCTATAAAAACCTCCACATCCTAGCTGTCCCACAACTGTTTTTCTGCATATACAGTAGGGATGTCAATGTGTAGTCAACTACATGATTAACTGATAAGCTTGGGCTTATCAATTCATCCTATCGACTACACACACTCTCCCGTCCCTGCTGCCTCTGTATCAAATGCAGCAAGGAGGGGGTAGTGGGAGCCGATACCCGCAGGGAGAGGGCTTTTAAGCAGGCTTCCTGCACGTGCCAGATCCGCAGAGCTGCCTGCCCTCTCCCCTCCTTGCTGCCTCACACAGAGGCAGCAGTGCGGAGCAGTAGGCAGGAGCCGGCATGCACGGGGAGTTGGCTTTTAAGCTGGCTCTCCACACGTGCCAGATCCATTGAGCCACTTGCCCCCCTGCCTCCCACAGAGGCAGCAGTATGAGGTGGAGGCAGCCGGTGCTTGCAGGGGAGCTGCCTTAAAAGCTGGCTCCCCATGAGTACTGGCTCCTGCAGAGCCACCTGCTCTGTCTCCCCCCTCTCTCCCCCTCCCCCCCCCCCCCCCCCCCCCCCCCGGCCACTGCTGCTTCTCATAAAGAGGCAGCAACATGGGGGGGGAGGGGAGGAGGGAACTAGTACATGAGGGAAACTGGCTTTTAAGCCGGCTCCCTGCAAGCACTGGCTCCCACCACCTCTTGCCCTCAGGCATGTAAACATGTAACTGCTAAAATTTCCAGTGGTTACACATTTACACAACTACCCGGAAGTTAACATCCCTAATATATATTGGATTAAAAGACAGGGCTGGCATTAGGAGGTAGTAAGCAGGGCAATTGCCTGTGGCCGCACACCACAAGGAGTCCCACAAAGCTAAGTGGCTTGAGCTTTTTGTCCTGAGCTTCTGAGTGTCTTTAACATCAACAAAGCTCTCTAGTTTATTTTGGCAGACCCCATGAAACCTGCTCGCAGCCCCCTAGGGGATCTTGGACTCCCAGGTTGAGATGTGCTGTTCAAAGAATAGTTTTTTTTCAAATTTTCAAACTAGTCTTTGTTCCCCTTGATGTCTTTGGGAGTTAAGATTGCTTATTGCCTTGCAGGATTGGAGTTAAAAATTTAAAATACCGAAAGTTTTTGGCATGTTCTTTTTGTACCTTTTGCATCAGTATAGCTGCATGTTATGTTTTAGTATTTAGGTCTCAGAGGTGTAGCTGCAATAACAACAAGGAGTCCTGTTGTACCTTAGGCTATGTCTATACTGTAGCCTTCTTGTGGAAAAGCATATGCAAATGAAGCACGGTGTGGAATATCGCTGCGCTTCATTTGCATAAGTAATGAGCAGATGTTTTTGAGCAAGAGGGTTTGTGCAAAAACGAGCCATGTAGACGGCTCCTTTTTGCACAAAAACCCCCTCTTACACAAGAGCCGTTCTTCCTCAAAAAATGAGAAAGAATGGCTCTTGCGCAAGAGGGGTTTTTTGTAGAAAAAGGAGCCGTCTACACTGCTCATTTTTGCGTAAAAGCCTCTTGCGCAAAAATGGCTGCTCATTACTTATGCAAATGAAGTATGGCGATATTCCACGCCGTGCTTCATTTGCATATGCTTCTCCACAAGAAGGCTACAGTACAGACGTAGCATTAGAGACTAACATTTATTAGGGTATAACTTTCATGGGTAAAACCCACCTCATCAGATGAATTGGAGTGGAGTTTACAGAGGCAGGGGAATATATAAGGACAACAAAAGAAAGAGGGTACTTGTCTAAATCAGCTAATCAAGTCAGGGTGGAAGTGGCTCATTTACAGCAGTTGATGAGGAAATGTGGATATCAAGAGAGGGGAAATGGTCTTTGTAGTACGTTAACCGGTTAAGATTCTTCTTGAGTCCTAAACTGATAGTATTGAATTCCATATGTAGGTTTAATTTTCTGTCCCTAAAGGGGAGGAGGAGTCTCCTTTTAACATTCTCAACCCATCTGAAGGTCCTCCATATTTTTAGCTGAATTGTGAGACTCTCCCATTTTCTTCACCTTTTGTTTTACATTCTGTGCTCAAAACCCCTTGTCATGGCAGCCTTCCTTCCAGCCATTTGACTGATTTCCTTTCAAACCACATACATATGTGGTGGCTTAACACAACAAAGTTGTTGCTTATTTGGCTGTGTCTGACAGGCGCTCTATGATGCCTGGGGGAATCTCATGTCCTGCAGAATTGCCACCATTGCACCAAACTGAAAGCAAGAACCCTCAGAAATAGAGATTTCTGCTTCAAAACTATCACGCTAGAGAAATCCCAACACCTAGCTTCTGATCCAGGTACTGAGCTGGCTGCAACCTCCTGAACTGATAAAGGAAAAAGGTCTCCCAGAAAACACACCTCATCCATGCCTCAAAAGGCTCAGTCACCCAAATGGCTCACAAGTAGAAAACTGGCACTGAGGGCCGAAATGACACTACGTCTGAGTACATATGATGTGCTGGGCATCTCCAGTACTGACCACAATACTAACAAGCACGGTGCACACAGAACCTGTGCCGAGGCCTGAGTATGCGTGCCGCACATAACTCAGGAACCAACCCAGTACCAAGCAATCACAACGCCACCACGTTGGTGAAGAGGACTATCAGCAAGGCACCGCAGCAACCATCCACACTGGATGCTGCCACCATTATAACATCAGTCAGCACCGTATGCACCACGGCACCAGTGCAAACCTTGGCACCAACAATGACGAGACGATACCAGCATTGGTACTGGCTACAGTGCAGACAACAATGGCACTGCCTTTCCTGGCACTGAGGTACCTGCATCAGAGGGACTTACTTGTCTCCTCCACATTCAGTTCTCCTTTCCTTGATACCAATACTTCACCCAGTACAGTGATACTGAAACACTGCACGTTGCCTACTGAACTATCTAGTGACGATGACGATGTTGGGAGCATAATTTTCTCACCCCAGATGTCACCTGGCACTGAGGTCTCTGTACTATCTGCTCATGCCAATTTGAGACTCCCTCCAGGCAGGACTATTTCACCATAGGGACCACATCCATTGCTGCCACCACCCATGTCATATTTGATGCATTGGCAATACTGGAGCCAATGGGCCTACAACTATAGGAAGATGCATACTAAGAAGTGCAACATACAACCTGCTCCCTCCCCATCACCACAGTCTCCATCGCCACAATGAATGGAAGAGGGGTTGCAGGAACTACAATCTCAGCAATCAGGACCAGGTACATCTCCTGATACGAACTCCTCATCGTCCTCCAATGAGGCAGTGATACCACCACCACCAATGGCATTGGATGATTTTACTACATTTCAAGACCTTTTTAAGAGTGGCAGCCGACCTTAACATTGCCATGGAGGAAGTTACAGAGACTCAACATGAACTCACCAACATCCTCCAAACAGCCCTGTCGTAAAAAATTGCTCTACCCGTAATTCCAGCGATCATGGACCCTGCAAAGATGATTTGGCAGACTCTGGCCACCATTCTGCCCACATGTAAATGGGCAGATAGGAAGTATTATGCCCCTCCCAAGGGCTCTGAATTCCTCTTTATCCACCCACCCCCCAACTTCTTGGTGGTGGAAGCAGCCCACCAGAGGAATAAGCAACAGCAACCTCGTTCTACCCTGGCCGATAGAGATAGCAAGAGACTAGACCTATTTGGGAGGAAAGTATATACCTCTTCCACCCTACAATTTAGAGTAGCGAATTATGTGGCATTACTCAGCAAATACGATTTTAACAACTATTCCCAGTTTAACACCTTTATTGACAATATACCAGAGGCAAAGAAACAGCAATTTAAGGCAGTGATTGCAAAGGCCACCCAATATTTAGAACAGCTCTGCAAGCAGCTCTTGATACTGTGGACATGGCTACAAGATCCACAGCCGCTGCAGTCGTCATGAGACAAGTCTTATGGTTCAAATCCGCAGCTTTTCCCCATGAGATACAATCAACCATAGAAGACCTTCCATTTGAGGGCGAGAAACTCTTCTCCACCAAGACCAATGAGATCCTTCATTCTATGAAAGACTCCAGAGTCACGCTTCACTCTCTAGAAATACATACATCTGCAATCAGGAGAAGACAGTACAGATATCAGCCTCACCTCAGACCAAGGTACCCACAATATATTTACCAGCACCAAAGGCAAGACCACCAACCACAACAACATTGTGGTCACAGTAGACAGCAACATACATACATGCAAATCAACTCTATGAACCAACCCCCCCAGCAAAAAAAGCCAATTTGAGGTTCTGGACAAGGACCTGAAAACACTGTCACCCACTCCAGTGTCATCATCTGGTTATAAACCATTCAATAATCGTCTCCTGCCTTTTTTCACCAACTGGCAGTCTATAACATCTGACAAATGAGCTCTCCAAATGATCTGATCAGGATATGCCATCCTCTTTACCTCTGTCCCTCCTTCCCAACCACACACCCTGTCCCTCTTCAGGGACCACTCTCACAATCTTATGGTGAATCAGGAGGTCTAACACCTTCTTCAGCTAGGCACCCATCCCCCATGAATACAGGGGAAGAGGGTTTTATTCACATTACTTTTTCACACAGAAAAAGAATTCTAGATCTCAGAACCCTCAACAAATATGTAAAAAGGCAAAGATTCAGGATGGTGACACTAGCCTCTATCATCCCGGCATGGAACAAGGAGATTGGTTTTCGTCTCTCAACTTGCAAGACACTTATTTTCGTGTAACGATTCATCCCATTCACAGATGTTTTCTTTGCTTGGTCCTAGTCTCGACCACTTCCAGTATACGGTCCTGCCATTTGGACTCTCTTCAGCACCGTGAGCTTTTTCCAAAATGCTGGCTGTAGTCACTGCTTACCTAAGGAAGCAAGACATTATCATCTTTCCCTACCTGGGCGATTGCTTGATCAAGGCAAAATCAGAAACAGTATCCCATCGCAGTACTTCCCTGGTCATAGCACTCTCTGGGCCTGTTAATAAACAAGATGAAATCACTGCTTGTATTATTGCAGTCAATACAGTTCATCGGAATACAAGTAAATGCAAAAACAGCCATAGCCTCCTTACCAAACAACAGGTTCGAAAGAATCAGGAACGTAGTCATCAAGCTACAGGTCATTCCTCGAGTCACAGCCTATGATTGCCTACAACTGTTGGGACACATGGAATCATGGAATCCCATAGTACCAAATGCGTGCTTTTTCATGCATTGCCTTCAGGGACAGCTCAGAACAGTATTCAAAGCAAATATCCACCCACTGACTAAAACTCTTTCCATCCCTGCAACAGTGAAAGGTGCAATACTATGGTGGACGAAACCCAAAAATCTATGCACAGGGATCCCTTTCCTAACTCCAGAACTCTCTGCTATCCTTACCACAGACGCTTCCCTCACGAGATAGGAAGCACACATGGCAAACACAACAACTCAGGGTCTTTGATCCCCATCAGAGAGGACCCTTCACACAAACATTCTAGAGCTCAGAGCCATCAGACTCGCATGCCACCATTTTCTTCCAGCACTGTCTGGCAGACATGTCAGAGTCTACACTGACAACATTGTATGCATGTTTTATATAAAAAGACAAGGTGGTGCATGCTCCCATGCTCTCTGTATGCCCCTGGCATACTGGTGCCTCAAACATGGAATTACTGTAAGTGCCTGCTACCTTCCCAGTAATTTTAATATCTGTATATTTTACAGTAATATTGGAAAAAAGACATCTTTGAAAATAGATGAGTTCAAACATAAGACAACAACCTGACTTTGCTTTCACAATAATTAGAAGTACCAGAACACCCCCCCCCCCAATTGCATGTATCAGCTCACCGAATATTGAGAGCATTTGGACTTAATGCAAGCAATCCACTTTGATTTGTAGAGCCAGTGAAGGAGTCAATTCCCATTCTCCTCTCAAACAATAGTCCTTCACAAATCTTGGTTTCTCCCTTACCAGGCAATGACAGCCATGGCTCCTGTAATGTTTGGGCAGGAGTAACTCCAATCATCATAGAGAAAAGGATTTTTTTCTGTATTCTGTTCTATTTCAGATGTCAACAGATGTCTCGCTTAGACACCCAGTTATTTGGAAACCAACCATATTTCACTAAGTTAGGAAGGGGTGTTCTGCATTGTCAATGGCTCCCAAACTACCTTCCAGTATCCTTTTTTCCCCTTTCTGTCTGCCTGTCTGTCTTTCTGTCTTTTTCTCTTTAGCATCCTTTTTTCCCCTTTCTGTCTGCCTGTCTGTCTTTCTGTCTTTTTCTCTTTAGCATCTGAACAAATGAGTTGTAGCTCACAAAAGCTTATGCTCTAATACCCTAAACATTTGTCTTTAAAGTGCTACTGGACTCCTTGTTGTTTTTGCTGAAACATTCAAACACGGCTTCCTCTCTGAAACATGTCATCATAGTGGATTTAAATCTTTCAAATAAGATTAGATGTCATTCTAATAGCCATGATTAAGTTCAGAGAAAGTTTCTGGCTTTGATACAGAAGTGACTGGGTGAAATTCTGTACCCTCTGTTATGTTAGCTACATAATCATAAATGACCATTCTGACCTTCAATACCATGTACTAATTTATTAAACAGTCTAAGAGCCAAATAGTTTTGTGCCTATTCAGCTTCCTGGTGCTATTCACTCCAAAAGGTAATGTAAACAGGTGCAATGGTCGTTAATGTAACCTTGAATTTTTGTCTGCTTTGGGACAAAGTTATGTTTGTATGTAAATAGATAATGTAGAGTCACAACTGCTTAACATATACAGCATATATGTTTAACAGTGCAGCGTTTACTCCATCGCTGGGATTAAATGCTTCTTTTGAATGAGCTAAGTGAGATTAGTCACAGTGTGTGGAAGAAAGAATATACTTACCCTATTCTTTAGATTTTGCCCTATCTTTGTTCCCTTTTGTTGCTAAGCATTCATTCCTGCAATAACTGTGATCGTTATGATTTGTATGGGTAATTCTTCTTTTATGTTTGTGCTACACTTAGTTTTTATTATGCACCTATGCCTTTATGGTTCTCAAGACAAAATTTGGCCCTTCTGGTTTAAAATACCTTTTGGCATACATCAGCTCTAAGCCAGTATAAACTTGCTCTTAACTTTGGCAAGTCTTGTCTGGATTCTGTTGTTGGTGAAGTGGCAAGAAAATTCTTCTTTTTTCTCAGCCAACTCATAAAAATTTTTGGAATCAGTTTTTTTAAAAAACTTGATTTAGTAGAAGCTTTTCACTTTAAGGTTTTATAATACGCTTATAACTAAACAATAAATACTTTGTGAATGAAAGCATGTCCATAAATGTAATTGCTGTAAAAGATCATGTTGAAACAGAAACTTAGGAACTAAATAAATGATCTTACAAAAAGCTATTTTGGGTATCAATAAATCAGATTCAAGTTTTCCCTCTTCCTCATTCCAAATGAAAAAAAAAAGCAGTCATGTAGTACTTTAAAGACTAACAAGTTAGTTTATTAGGTGATGAGCTTTCATGGGGCAAACCCACTTCTTCAGATCATATTCTGAAAGCGAATTGGCATGACCATCATAGAACAGAGGGATACAATGAAAAGAGTAAAAAAATACAAACTGACAAATCAGCTACATAGAACAGAAGGTAGGGGTGAGGAGGGGTGGGGGGAAGTGACAAGGAAAGAGGAAATTGCTTACTGTAAGAATCAATTAAGTGACTAATTTGGAGTCACCACGAATATCAAAAGGTGGGGAGGCTGTCTTTGTAATGTGTAAAATAATTATCATCTTGATTAAGGCCCATTCGCAACGTGTCGAATTTTAGCATAAATAAAAGTTCTCTCCCTTTGTATGATTCGGTCCAGTGATGGTGTCTCCAGAGTAAATATGTGGATAAAGCTGGCAATGGGGTTTGTTGCAAGGGAAAGCTCCAGGGTTAGTTTTAATGTGGTATGCCCTGTGGTTGTAAGTGAGAATCTTCCTGAGGTTAGGTGGTTGTCTATGGGGGTATCTCTACACTACAAAGTTAATTTGAACTAACAGCTGTCTATACATACAAACTTTAATAGTGGCTATACATACAAACCGCTAGTTCGAACTTAATTCGAACTAGCGGAGCACTTAATTTGAACTAGGTAAACCTCATTTACCTAGTTTGAGGTTTGGGAGGAGGCCTCCAACGTCCACAACCTCCGCACTAGGCACAGGAATGCGGCTGTCTAGGGCAGGATAGCTGCCAGCCTGGCCACCAAAGACCACATGCGAACCCAGGAGCAGGTCTGCATGAAAATCATGTTGGTCCAGTGAGACCCCCGACCCTGATCCCTGAGCTTAGAACAAAAGAACATAAAAATGGCCGTACTGGGTCAGACCAAAGGTCCATCTAGCCCAGTAGCCTGTCTGCCGACAGCGGGGATGGACCGAAGACAATGACCAAGCGATTTGTCTCGTGCCATCCATCTCCAGCCTTCCACAAACAGAGGCCAAGGACACCATTCCTACCCCCTGGCTAATAGCACTCCATGGACCCAACCTCCATGAATTTATCTAACTTCTCTTTAAACTCTGTTATAGTCCTAGCCTTCACAGCCTCCTGTGGCAAGGAGTTCCACAGGTTGACTGTGTGCTGTGTGAAGAAGAACTTTCACTTATTAGTTTTAAACCTGCTGTCCATTAATTTCATTTGGTGTCCTCTAGTCCTTCTATTATGGGAACTAATGAGGAACTTTTCTTTACTCACCCTCTCCACACCACTCATGCTTTTATAGGCCTCTATCATATCCCTCCTCAGTCTCCTCTTTTTTAAGCTGAAAAGTCCCAGTCTCTTTAGCCTCTCTTC
>CM057846.1:184738322-184757841 GCA_030068395.1 Apalone spinifera | reverse complement strand
ATGCCAATTAGCCAACTAAATTTCAGAAGATTACAAAATGCAGACACCAAATACAGTATCTAGCACCAGTCATTCCTTTAATTGGTCATTGGTTTGTGGCGCATAAATAAATACTGACACTTTAAAATTTTAACCACAAGACTATATTTAACATAGATAACAAGCAAGCAAGAAAGGTTAAAGCACGAACACAAAGAATATGTACATAGTCTAGACGCAGGGACGATTGCAGTGTTGCTGGTGACCTCAATCCTTTGGTCCTTCTGGGTCTCGGGAGAGGAACAGCCAGGAGTTCCTTGATGGAAGACGCCGCCGAAGCTGGCGACCTCAAGTCTTTGGTCCTTCCGGGCCTCAGACGAGGAACTGCCAGGAGATCCCTCGAAGACGACTGGAATTGGGTACGCTGACTCGAGCCTTCCGCACGAACCACGGATCCTCTTCCTGTTCTTCGGGACAGCTCGAACAGGTGATGGTGGCCTAAAACCTGGCCTAAACTAAAAGAAAAACCCTAGCTATGTCCGACGCACCCGACGAACATGCACGATGATGGCCGATATGCTTCAAACTGATGCTGCCTGACAAACAGTCATGGCGACGATAGCTAATTTAACTAAACCTAACTCTGGACCCAATTTAAATTGGTAGGTGCAAGCCTTCCGCTTAACCTGACCTGACAGACAAGACTACCAGGAGTCTTCATACCCAACAAAACAAGTATAACCAAGGTTGGTTTGTTCAATGCAGGACATTCACAATTGGCAGGTAAGGGGAAGGGAGGGGGAAGAAGAGGGGATAGGAGGGAATTGTATGGGGAGTCTGAGGCGACCCTACTATGGGGCCTGTGCGAACATGCCCGTCAGGGCCTCTCAGATGTGCACCCCATCCTGGTGCGCCTGGCGGATGGCAGCTGTGTGGGGCTGTTCATACGTCTGTGCCTCAGCTGCTATCCATGCGGGGAGGAAGGCCTCCCCACTCCGCTCCACAATGTTGTGTAGCACGCAGCACGCGGCCACTACCTCTGTTGCATTCCGCTCACCTATCTCGAGACAGGTGAGCAAACAACGGAAGCGGGCTTTTAAGCATCCGAAGGTGCACTCTACTTGATTCCGGGCCCGGTTGAGGTGGTCGTTGAACTGGGCCCGGTTCTGGTCCAGCCGCCCCATGTAGGGCCGCATTAGCCAGGGCAGCAGAGGGTAGGCTGCATCCCCGATGACGCAGATGGGCATAGGCACATCCCCGACAGTCAACTCCCGCCAGGGAAAGTAGGTGCCCGCCTCCGGCCTGCAAAACAGTCCAGAGTTGCGGAGGATGCGGGCGTCGTGTGCCCTGCCGGACCAGCCCGTATAGACGTCCAGGAAGAGGCCCCGGTGGTCCACGAGAGCCTGGAGAACAATTGAGCAGTACCCCTTCCTGTTTCTGAAATGGGCTGCTCAATGCTCCGGTGCCTGAAAGGGTTTGTGGGTTGCATCCAGGGCTCCCCCGCAGTTGGGGAACCCGAGGGCAACGGAGCCGGCCAGCGTAGCATCCACATTGCACAGGCGGATCACTCTCGAGAGCAGGACATCGTTGATGACGTGGACGACCTGCAGAAGGGTGCAGAGAAACACAGGGGAAGACATCACATAAGACAGGGGTGAGTGTGCACTCCGTTGGCCCCCCTCCGTGATTCCCTCTGTCCCCACGCACGCACACACACACACACCACGGCCCCTCGCCCCACGGCCCTTCCACTCCAACCAACAGGCCTGTGCAAGGGAGGGACAGCCCAAACCCCTGGGTGACCGAGCCTGGAGACTTGGCTGCCCCCGGGCATGGACTGCAGCACTCTCTCCCCACCCCACTCCCCACTCCCCCTGGGACTTACCTCCATGACGATGACACCGACGGTGGAACTGCCCACCCCAAACTGGTGTGCCACCGATTGGTAGCTGTCCAGGGTGGCCAGCTTCCAAAATGCGATGGCGACCCTCTTCTCGACGGGGATGGGTGCACGCAGCCGGGTGGTGGCTCTCTGGAGCGCAGGGGTGAGCCAGGCACACAGCTCCAGGAATGTCCACTTTCGCATGCGGAAGTTCCGGAGCCATTGCTGGTCACCCCATTGCCCCAGGACTAGCCGGTCCCATCAGTCGGTGCTGATGTCCAGTCTCCAGAGTCGCGTCTCCACCCTCGGGTAGGTATGCCACAGGGACGCCATGTCCTCCTCGGTGAGGGAGTCCAAAGCGAACTGCACCTCCTGGTCCTGGAACAGGAGGGCATCAGCCTGGAGCAGCAGCTGCAGGCACTCCAAAATGGCCGGCAGTGGCCAGAGCAGGCACATGGCCACCTCTGGCTCCATGGCAGACAAAAGAAAAAAAAAACCAGGAAAAAGCACTAGGTGGCAAAAGGGTGGTGTCGAAAAGGCAGAGGGCAACTACCAAAACTGCTAGGGCTGTCAGTCCCTGCAAGAGGTCCTAAAGCACGGAGCAGGAGACAAATGGCTGTCCGGCGAGTCCCCTTTAAGCACGTGTCTGAAAGGAGCTCCAGCCCCCGACCCTGGAAAGGGCTGGTGCCCTTTTGCCCTCTTCAAAATGGTTCCGGGCTTCTGCTTTTGCACAAAAGCATGCCACCAATGTAGACGCGCTTTTGCGCAAAAGTGCATCGTTATAACAATAACTCCGTGCCAGTCTAGATGCTCTTTTCCGCAAATACTTTTAACGGAAAAACTTTTCTGTTAAAAGCATTTGCAGAAAATCATGCCAGTCTAGACACAGCCGTTATGTTTTAGTTGTCTGCCATTACATGATGTAATTGAATAGGACTGTTTTCATTTGATGTTTTTTTCATCAGATCCTACCTGTATTTTATCATATTCCATTCTCTCCTCCTTACTATGACATCATAGAGAATCTCCATTAATAGATCCTTCTCTAAGGGATGTCTGTGTCCAAACCACATGCTCTTCCACACCTGTTGACTTTCTCCAAGTTCCTACTTTAAAACCTGCTCTACAACCCTTTTTATTTTAAGTGTCAGATATCTGGTTGCATTTTGGCTTATGTGGAATCCATCCTTCTAGGCATCCACTTTTACAAAATTTTCCCTAATTTTGAATACATTTAACTTACACCATGCATTGAGACCCTGCAGTTGTGCCTGCCTAACTGCCCCTGTGATAAACTGGAAGTATCTCTGAAAATGCTGCCACGGAAGTCCTGGATTTCAATCTGTTACCTACCAGTCTAAATTTTGTCTCCAGGGCCTCTCTCTTGTCCTTTTTTATGCCATTGTTATCTACATGTACGACAACCACCAGCACTATACATAAATCTATCTAGATATCTCAAGAGATCCATAACTTTTGCACCATGCAGGCAAGCAACCATGCAGTGACATCACAAACCCAGCTATCTATTTTTCTAATGATCCAATCCCAGATAACTATTACCTGTCTCTTCCTAGTAACTGGAGTTCCCTCCCCTGGGGAGGTATCCTCAGTGCTAGTGGATAACACAACATCATCTAGAAGGAGGTTCCCAATTATGGGTTTGTTTTCCTCTGCTCCATTTGGATGTTCTCCTTTTCTGAGACTTTCATTCAATAGCACAAAGGCTGTTAGAAGTGGAGTTGGACCATTCTGCTGTGTCCCAGAAAGTCTCATTTATATACCTCTCTGTCTTTCATTTCAGCCACTGTAGTCTCCAAAACCTGCACAGGGTGTCTGAAGGCCAGGAGTTCCTTGCACCAAATGCATGCCACCTGTTCATAGGGCAGGTAATCATACATAGTGCATTGAGTGCAATAAACTGGATAGTCCCACTCTGTTGCTGGACTTCTGCCTGCATTCTATTTTTATTTCTGCAACTCGTTCTGTGGTACAATTTGTTCCTTTGTTGATGTTTTGTTTTTATCAGAGGGTGTTTTTAGTGTGAAGTGTATCTAGACCTTCACACCCACACTCCCCTCTAAACTACTTTGAAAAACTCCTCTGGTCACTTGAGTAGCCTGCCCTTTAGTTAAGGGTTGATGGGTGCTAAATGGGCTAGGGATCAGAGCCTCATTCAAAAGCTCTCAGCCGTACCTAGCAGGACAGTAGGTTCAGCACAAGGTCCCCCAAACAAACAGACCACATGGTGTGTTAGTAGTGTGCTTGCTGCTCAATTGAAATATAAGTGCATACCTTACAGACAACAAACTTATCCCAAGAGTCATGTAATCATTCCTCCTTCACCTGGAGAACATGTTCACAATACTTCTGTTCATCGCTCCTGATCATTAACTCAATTTTTGTATATGCAATCTTCAAAGTGTATATTTTTATATTTCTTCAACATAGTACAAAAATTATTAATTTGATCATTTTAAAGCTTGTTAATTTAAACTCATTATGCTACTTTTCTTTCTGTTTATGCACTGACTCCAACTTCAACAGGTGTAGTTGTTATCCCCAAGTGTTCATCAAATACATTTGAACCTTGTTCCTGGATTAGGGACACCAAAAGTATAGAGGTTCAAGTGTAGTTTGTGAACAAACGTCACCCTTCCTCTTTCATTTTGGGTATGTGTATGCTTGAGGGATGATCCTGGCATAGACACAGTATTATAGCTTTGCTGCCATAACCATCACTTTATGAACAACACCTCCTTAACTAATGGTAGCTAAGGTAAAGGGAATATTCTCCCATTGACTTAGCAGCGTGTACACTGAGGATTGGGTCAATATAGTTACAATGCTCATGAGTGGATTTTTCACACTGATGACCAGCATAGTGATATCAGCCTAAATTTTAAATGAAGATCAAGTTTATCTTTGACCCTTGTACTATTTCTCATTGCCATGTGTGGTTGGTCATTTGAGGTGAAAGTAGTTGTGTCTACTCCCTGACTAAATGATTGTCTTGTTTTATTCTTTTGCTGAAGAGATTTCAGATAGTGGCTAGCAAATAACAACTAACACTCTTTCAATATGAATATTTAAGATGAATCATCATTCCTATTTACAATGATGTATTAAATTTTCTGGATTTGCAAACTTTCATTGTTACAAATAACAATTAATGTATCCCAAAAATGCTAATTTGCTACATTATTTGCGCACACATATATTTGAAACTATTCAACTAGCTCTCATATTGCTCTGATATAAAAAATAATTATTACATTTTGTCTGTGCCTGTTATGGCCATTTTTCAAAACTCCCTGTATTAAAGGTTTTTTTTTTGTTTTTTTTTTTTGCAACCACATCCTCTTTGTGTTTTTCCCCCATCTTATATATTCAGCATTTCTTTACTTAACTGTGTGTGTGCTACTATGAGAGAGAGAGAAAAGCCTGATTTTCTTTGCCAATAAAAGAGAAATTGGTTGATTCACTTCTATTTGATATTTAAAAAGTCCCCATGCATTTAATCTGTTCTTTAAAAAACAGTTGTTTGTGAAAGTAATCCATTAAAAAAATCTATAGTCACAGAATTTAATAGAGTAAGTTTCCATGAAAGATATCTCTTTTGATAGTTTATTTAGTCTGACATTCAAGATGCCCCCAAGGTTTGGGGGTGGGGAGAAGAGAAACAAACCCAAACCCACCTCTGACTTAAACGTTTTGTAGCTATGCACAAGGGTAAGTTCCTTTGCAGAAACTGTCTATTACTGTCATCCACATCTCCCAGTATTTTGACAATTTAAAACACTTCCTGCCCCATACACAGACAACCACAAAGCAAGCAGGATTCTGGTCTAACTGTCTCTAATAGCTTATGTAAAGGGAACATACGGGCTTAGCAGCTCGTAGATTTTAAGGCCAGAAGGGACCATTCAGTCATGTGGTCTGACATCCTGTATAACATGGATCTTAGAATTTTACCAGTTACCCATTTTGAGCCTAGTACAGCTCATCTATAGTAGTCCAAGTGCCAGGAAGATGTAGTGGGATTCCTTCTCATCAACACTCAAATAACCCTTCATTATCCCCACCGCCCCAGAAAAGAGTTAAAAAATCTAGCAGTTCCCTCTGATTTCAGTGATAGCTGCTGTGTTTCCTGAATATTTAAAAGTCTGGCCACTTGTTGAAAAACTTAACCATAAACAGAGGTCCCAATTTTAAAATATCATCGTAAACAAAATTTCTAGTAGACTCAGTAAAAAATTTTAAGTAAAATAGGTAAGTGTGGATCACATAACTTTGGTGGAACTGCTTTAGTGAATGTAGCACAAACAATTTTGCAGTGACATAATGACAGTGCATACCATGTCTTTCCAAAAGCAGCTTGTTCTAATTGTGCAAAATCCTCTCTGTTGTCCTTGAAAGAAAAAATAATGTTAGCAATTAGATTTAACTTCTATTTTAAATATTTTCTTGTCATTGTCCTTATTAAAAACATGTGCCTTCCATGGCCTTGCACAACAGCCTATGTGATTATAATAACATTTTATTGTTTGAAACACTTGTTAAATGGTAACTTGAGTTCCTGTGAAAATTACAGATTTTTTTTAAAACTTAAAATGTTTTGTACTTTTTGCCCCATCTCATACAGGATTTCATGGCAGAAGCAACACAGAAGGGACGATGTGACATGGTTTTTAATTTAATAAAAAAAGGCTGCCAATCGGAATTTATAGAAAATCCCACCAGTCGTGTAACAGTACCCAGTGACCACAAGGCTAATACACAAGTAACTCCGGGACAGGTTTCAGTCCAACTGCGTCCAGGTTTGGTTATCTAAAACATTACTATTGTTTTAAATCTAAATATAGGGATATTTACTCCAGTTTGAGAGGCAATGGCTGTAATTACTATTTATAAGAATGAAACTAATTACCTTTAATCTATAAAACTACTTGTAGAAGGATAGCTGCAATGCTATGAGTATAACTAAAAATTTATTATCTACTGGCAGTTGGCCTGGTAACTTAAGACCAGGACTACCCTGAGTTTTACAAAAAGTGACATGGAAGTGAAGATGGAAGCTTTTATCAGTGTTTTATCTCATTTTTTGCTATTTTCATCAAGATCCACCAAGTTAATGTTAAGAATGGACTTTTGCACTTGGAAATATGCAGGTTATGTTCTAGAGACTCACAGAAGACAGATTGTAATTCTGTTGCTTGAATTATCCCAGAATTGGAAGATTGAAACCCACCTCATGAAACTAAATTCTTAATCATTGGTCCATAATATTGATTCTCTAACAACATTTTACAAAGTGGTTTACTAGTTCGTGCACCCAAACACAAGAAAAGACATTTAGGATTTAGGAACATGTCATCCCACTTAGTGAAAACAACCTAGAAAGGGAAAAAATATAAAATATACATGGCTTAGAAGCCACAAGAACCCCCGAAATTGCTTCATCTACAAGGAGGGGAGAGAATCTAATGCAGGGCTACTGAACTTGGTAAGCCCCAGGGGCCACAGTGATACTCTCAGCACATGCCTAGGGCCACAAGTTAAGTGTGGTTGCATATACATGCAAATATATATGCAAATATGTGCAAATAGCTTCTTTCACACTGATGGGCATGAATACAAAGATTAAAGCAAGACTACACAACACACAGTCCTCATTTAAGTCACTTCTGCTTATATTAATAAAATGCAATATTTCTTCTTTGAGTGATGTCTTCGTGGGTGTCGGGCTCGTCCCAACACTGCAGATCAGAGTTTTGAACAGCAGTACTCAGCTGGACCACACATGCACGGTCAGCGTCTCGCAACGTTCATGCCCTTTTCCTCATGTGCGTGGTCCAGCTCCCATCAGTTCCTTCATTACCACCCTCGGTTGCAGACAAAGCGAGCTCTTCTCAACTGTTTAGTCACAAAAGAAAATAAGAATTCTCTTAATTAGTTAGTTGTTAGTTGATGTTCTTAGTTCATAGTTATAGTTACAGTTACCAACTTTGTCATTCGTTTAAAAAAAAAAGGTTTTTTTGGTTCACCAGCTGTTTCTCAGGCCATTAAAAAAAAAAGAGAGAAAAAGAAGACAAAAAGGAAAGATAGAGGGTATGTCTACACTTGCAGCCTAATTCGAAATAGGGCTGCAAATGTAGGTATTCGAAATTGCAAATCAAGCCCGGGATTTAAATATCCCGCATTTGATTTGAATCTTCATGTCCCAGGGCCGTCTCGGACCCAAAAGTACGCCAAAGGGCACTGTCAATGCCAACAATGGGGACAGAATTCTGCCATCCGGCAGTGAAGGCACCATTGTCACCGGCAGCCTCATCTACAAAAACGCTGCTACTGGTGTCGGCACCGCAATCAACACAACCCCCTGCACCGACACCATCAGCCATGCCAGCACGAGCATCCCACCCTCCCCTGGCACTGGACGCTCCTAACAGTTCACCGGCACAAAGAAAGGCGCATGAAAAATCAGACAAGCTTCGCAGCCCAAGTCCTCACTCTCCAACCTTCTTGCCGGCACTGTCCCCTTTTCCACCGGCACCTAGGTCACCAATACCGCATCACCATAAGTCTCTCTCTCCGTTACCTCCAACACTGGTACACAGATTTCATTGCAGCGCCCAGCCAAGACACATGTCTCTTTCTCCTCCTTCAGGGGCTCGGTAATACTTCCTCATTCCTTAGCCTTATCGGGGTGTGCAACATGTTGGGAGAAGCATAGGAGCGTCTATTCTTCCAGGCACTCATCTCCAAGATGTTCGTACCATGATCACCACAGATACTACCGCAGTTGCCCACCATATTGGACAACTGACCATCATCAACACCAGCCCTCTTATTCCAGACACTGGTCACCCTGCTGTTACAGATCCCCTCACTCACAGCTATATGATCCTTCTCCTCCTCCTACCCATAGACAACACAGCCCACCTCATATATCTTCCTCTCCCCCACCCCATTCTGAACCGGAAGAAGGTCAGTTATTGGAACCAGATGATCAACAACCCAATACTTCTCCTACAGATCATTCCTCCTCCTCCTCTCCAGATGAGCCATCATCCCAGGAGATACATTACCTGTGGATGATCTTAAATAGTTCCAAAAGGGTAGGCACTAGCCAGGAGGTCCAATTAACTGAAGTTCAGGAGAAGCAATATCGCTTCCTTAAAAACCTCCCAGCAAGCCAAGATCACATTACCAATAGATGAGGCCATTATGGAATCTACTAAGGGGATCTGGTAGATCCCAGTCTCTGCCCTGCCTACCAATAAGAGGACAGATAAAAAATATTTTGTCCCGGCTAAGGATATGTAGTTTTTATTCTCACATCCTCATCCCAACTCGCTAGTTGTGGATGCAGCCTAACACAGGTCAAAGACTCCACAGTATAAGAAAAGTGCAGCTGAAAAAGAAAGCAAGCACATGGACCTTTTTGGCAGGAAAATATAATCTTCTTCAACCCTATTAATGCGCATCACCAATTATGCCATTCTCCTGTCAAACCACAACTTTGACAATTACACCAAATTGACTGCACTAATGGAACATTTGCCGGACGCCAAAAACCCATTCTGAAGTCCATAGTCCAGGAGGGATACGTGTCTGCTAGAACCGGACTTCATATCGCACTGGATATAGCAGATACAGCGGCTCCTTCCACTGCTACCGTGATAGTCATGAGGAGTTCCTCATGGCTACAGACTGCTGGAGTCCCACGAGAACTTCAGACCAAAGTGGAGGACCAAGAAGACCAACAAGGTCCTCCACTCAAGCAAAGACTCCAGAGCCACTCTCCATATCCTCGGTATGCATACACCTCTGTAATAATATGTTTTTTTCTGTAGCCATATTGGAAGACCTGTAGCCATATTGGAAGGCCTAAACGAAAGCCTTCTTCTGCTGCTAGACTGAAGAGCAGCAGCCATTAGCTGTAAAACCTGGAGTCACATACTCACATTCCATCTAAATTGCATTAAAATAGTGTCTCACTAGGCTGTAAGAAAGATCCTGTTGTAATGACCCCTACTGTCACCAGATAAAGAAACAGATCTCAAGATGGATAGAGAAAACTTAGTTAACAGCATTTTGTCTGGCAAGAAACTGTTTACCAATAGTTGTGGTTGTGGAATCCCCATTCTATGATTATTGTCCTCACCTTCCTATTGTTTGTCTCTGTGATCTCTATCTGGTTTGTAACTGTTTCTGTCTGCTGTATAATTAATTTTGCTAGAGGTGAATCAACTAAGGGTGGTGAAGTCTGATTGGTTAGATAATTCTGTTACAGTATGTTATGATTGGTAAGTAAAATTATACTAAAATAATTAGTTAAGTTATAGCTAAGCAGGACTCAAGTTTCACTATATAAACTGGGGACCAAGAGCAAGAAGAAGAAAAAGGGGAAAAGTGAGGACAAGATGAAAGAAGGAAAAGAGAAAGGAAGAAAGGAACACCAAGAAGAAGGAAGACCTGGAAGAAGAACTCACCTACAAGACACAGCCTAAGACCAGAGCTGCCAAGACTCGTCTACATGACCATGACATGACCAACATGACGTGACATAAAGGGGAAGTCTGCCTGCCTTTATCAGGATTGGTGAGCATGACACTGTATGCTTAGCATGTGTATTCTGCTTGCTTGGAAATTGTAAATAAATAGAGAATAAGAATATTACTGTGTGGCTATTTCAGTGGCAAAAGATCCTGCAAACCCACAGGAAGTTATGCCCTGAACCCTAGGAATTGGGTAAGGGTGGGTGTTTAAATTAACAGACTTGAACCGTGAGCCCTAGGAACTGGGTAAAGGTGTGTATCCCTAAAGTGTGGAAGGGATAGAGAAATTTGTGCGGGTAAAACCTCTATATCACCACAAGAGGTACATACCATACCAGAAACGCTACGACTTCTCGCACTCGAGATTCCAGCAACGCCCATTCGATCAATCCTGGATGAGACAAAGACTTCAAAAGAGGTGCACTCAAAACAACTGCATCTCTAGCCAACCATCCAACAAGCAGCAAGTTTGATGGAGTAGTTGAGGGCATGCAAATCCTCCCCGTCACATATCCACTTGATCACACAGTTCCCATTTTCTACCACCATCTCAGACCTTTTTTCCATCATTGGTCCACCATCACAACCGATCGTTGGGTTCTTGAGATAATTTCATTAGGCTAAATCATCCCTTTCATGTCACTACCTCCAACTTTCCCTTTTCCCCAACCCTCTTCAGGGACCCTTCTTGCAAGGACTTTCTACAACAGAAAGTCCATCGACTCCTTGCCATCAGAGCAGTAGAAAAGGTACCAACCAAATTCAGAGGCAAAGGCGTCTACTCCAATTATTTTCTCACCCAGAAAAAAACTGGAGGTTGGAGACCTATACTCAGTCTTCAAAAATTCAACCGTTACCTTCAGAAACTGCGGTTCAAAAGGGTAACTCTTGCTACTATAATTCCAGCACTAGATCACGGGGATTGGTTTGCAGCCTTCAACATCCAAGATGCGTATTTCCACATTCATCCCCCTCACAGGAGTTTCTTCATTTCACAGTTGGAGGAGACCACTTCCAATATCAAGTTCTGTCCTTTGGACTCTCTTCAGCACCCAGAGTGTTCTCGAAAACACTCACGGTGGTGACAGCGCACCTACATCGACAGGGCATTATAATCTTCCCTGACCTCGACAACTGCCTTATAAAGGGCCCATCTATGTCCGAAGCATCCCACATGATTTTCACGGCAAGGCAGACATTCGAGTCTCTCGGTCTGATCATCAACAACCAGAAATCTACAGTAGAGCCAACCCAGACTCTGGAGTTCATAGGGACTCTCTTCAATTCCACCACAACATGAGCTTACTTACCTGAGCAAAGGTACCAAGCTATACAAGACCTAGTTTTGATACTTACTATGAGCCCTACAGTTCCAGTCCTCACATGTCTGCAGCTCCTGGGTCATGGCGGCCACAGCATATGTGGTCCACCATGCATGATTGCACTTTCGGTGCCTGCAGCATTGGTTAGCATTGGTGAATGTTCCCACAAGACACTGCGTCCACTAGTGGGTCATTCCACCATCTGCTGTAATAACTTCCCTCAAATGGTGGACCAAGTCATACAACCTCCTTGCAGGAGTCCCATTCCATCGACTTCAACCGTCTGTTCATATCACCACGGATGCATGGATAGGTCATTCATATGGGCCTCTCTTTTGGTTGGGGGGCCCATATGAATGACCTATCCACTCAGGGCCAATGGACACCACAGGAAACAACCCTCTATATCAATATCCTGGAACTCAGGGCTGTTTTCATTGCCTGCAAACATTTCAGAGTGCATATCTCCAGCACTATGTTCAGAATACTTCCCGACAACATCGTTACGATGTATTATATTAATGGCCCAGGGGAAGCCCTTTGCGTGGAGGTGTTCTGCCTCTGGAATTGGTGCGTTCGCAACAAGATCATACTGATCGCATCATACTTACCAGGAATCAGCAATACTGCTGCGGATGCCCTAAGCAGGCACTTTGCACCAGATCACAAATGGGAACCCTGGTAAGATGTTCTCCTATATATCTTCCACTGATGGGGCTTCCCTTAAATAGACCTTTTTGCCTCTTACAAGAATTTAAAATGCCGATGATACTGTTCCAGGGTCGGGATTGGCAAAGGTTCTCCAAGGTGATGCTTTCTTCCTCAACTGGACAGGTCCACTTCTATATGCGTTCCTGCCCACCATGCTCATTCCCAGGGCCTTAGAAGAGATCAACAGGGACAGAGCCAAAGTGATTCTCATAGCACCCTCATGTGCTCACCAGGCAAGGTTTCCCATTCTTTATTGGATGTCTTGCCTGCCACCGTATCCCCTTCTCAAACTTCCTGACCTACTGACCTGGAACCACAGGACCCTTCTTCACCCATAATCTCATGTTCTCCAGTGACAGCATAGTTTCTTACTGGTTCTCTGACTCTGAGAACCTCTGCACTTCACAAGTCGAACAAGTCCTGATAAATAGCAGGAAGGATACCACAAAGTCAACCTACCTTCATAAGTAGCATAGGTTTATCTCCTGGTGCACTAACAAGAAGCTGGACCCACATGCAGTGCCCCTGCATGAAATCCTTGAATATCCTATCTTTAAAGCACTCTGGGTTAGCTATTTCCTCGCTCAAAGTACACCTGGTGGCTATCACCACCCGCCTATACACTATAGATGGCACCTCTGTGTTTGCACACCTGAATACCGAGAGGTTCCTCAAGGGTTTGATCAACCTCAATCCATCCCAGAGGCCTCCACCACCTCCATGGAACTTAGATCCAGTTCTGGACACCCTCACTCAACCACCCTTTGAACTGTTAGCGACAGCACCACTTCCAATGATCACAATGAAGGTGGTTTTTCTACTGGCCATTACTTCTGCCCGTAGGGTCAGTGAGCTGGCAGCCCTACACTGTCTTTAACAAGATAGTGTGACCCAGCGTTACTCCCTACGATATGGTCCGAATTTCATATCAACGAACCAGTTGTTCTCCTGTCTTTCTTTCCCAAGCCTCATACCTCATCTTGGGAAGCATCCTTACATTCCCTTGATATGCATAGAGCGCTAGCCTTTTACGTTGAAAGGACTTGCAACTTCTGTAAGTCACAACGTTTACTAGTGTCTCTAGTGGACCATTCCAAATGAGAACCACTTTCCTCTCAACACATTTTGAAACTCCTAGTTTCCTGTATCAACAAGTGCTACACCATCTGAAACAAGCCACTTGTAACAGCACCCAAAGCTCATTCTACTAGAGCCATAGCAACATCCACAGCATTTCTACGAGGGGTCCCTTTTTGAGACATCTGCCATACATGATCTTCTAATGACACTTTTATGAAACACTATACTATAGTACACTATTTAGCCACGGTCTTCTCGGTGGCCTGAGCAGTACTTTCCATAGCCATTAAATCATGACTCCGGGACCCGCCATCCAGCTGCTCTCGAACACTGCTACAAAGTCACCAACAGTGGAGCACCAATGGGGACATCACTTGAAGAAGAGGAGGAAGTTACTCACCTCGTGCAGTAACAACGGTTCTTCGAGATGTGTGTCCCTGTGGATGCTCCACTACCTGCCCTCCTCCCCGCTTCAGAGTCTATGTTCATAATAGTCTTTGTTTCAGATTCTTGGATGGATGAAAGGAATTGGCGGGAGCCGGACTGCATGCATAAGGAAAAGGGTGTGAATGTCATGAGACGCTGACCACACATGTGTGGTCCGGCTGACTACTGCTATTCAAAACTCTAATCTGCTGCGCCAGGATGAGCCTAACACCAACAGTGGAGCACCCACGAGGACCTGCATCTCGAAGATCCGTTGTTAGTGCACAAGGTGTGTAACTTCCTCTTACCTGATTTCCACCCATATGACAACACTTTTCATGAGCAATGACAGTTCAGGAATTTAACTACTAAAATGCATATCAACAGAAGACCATTATATTGACTAGTCCTGATCTAATGGCTTCATGGATGGGAGCAGTGGTTGTAGGTCTTCTAATCATGAACACTCATGAGGGCTCTGCATAGATGGCCCCAATCTTGTTGATCCTGGAACATAGCTTGAAATGCCTGCCTTTCTAGACCGTTCCCCAGCTAGCTTCCTATTCCTGTGTGGGCCAAGGGATCGAGCACACCACCCTGCGCTCTAGAGGCTGATGCAGTTTCCCCGAGTTCACTAGAGATCCCACTCCACCTCCCTTCAGAGGGTCCACTAAAGTCCCCAACCCTGTGCTCCCAGGGAAAAGCCCTTGTCTACTCAAGAACCCAAGCTCCTGGATAACTCTGGACAGCTCAATGGCCATGTTATAATTCAGCCCTGGCCCACAGCTGTCCACTCTACCCCATTGATTTGCAGTGGGAATTAGCACTTATTTTTCTTTGCTCCCTTTGAAAAATCCAAGCCATTATGTATGCTTCAGCTTTATTATGCACTTTGGTTCACAAATCATTAAACAAATTTAATGATATATATATATATATAGAGAGAGAGAGAGAGATCTGCACTTACATGGTCAGACTTTTTTTGGTGTATTTATATTTAATAAGTATTAAATTGTCATAGATCTACATTAAACACTGGGCATATCTGGGAGGAATAGCAATATGAAAATCATCTCCCATAACTACATTCTCAACATGGATCTACTAGAACAAAGAGAATAGTGCACTTTGTAAGTTGTGCTACCCTTAATGGATACATCCATAAACCTTTTCCATTTTCTTACAAGCATCAGAATTATATTTGTTACATTTGCAGAATTCATCATTTCTACTACTGTAACATGAGGTTTTAACTTGGAGCAGTGAAACAAAGATGATGATTTAGACTAAATATATGCAAGACTTTCTTATGATGATATCTGTTAGGCTGTTTATTATATTAAAACGAGTTTGTTCAAGCACAGCTCTGAATTATGACTGGGACTCAACTGTATTATAATAATTTTTTTTTTACTGACTAGACCAAACCATAATTCTTTTATATCTACTATGGAATGTTAACCTATGGTCTAATCTGAGTTTAAACACTGTTTCTTAACAGGTTTATAATCTAATTGGGTGGCGAGTATATCACAGAAGCAAGAAGAAACATTTCTGTAATGCTTTTGGGCCATAGCCATGTTTCACAGTCATGATCAAACAGGATTATTTTTGTAATGTAGATGTGGACCCTGAGGTTGTAAAAAGACTTTTGAGATAAATGGTAGAAAACTAGATTGGACAAAGTAGCAGGAGAATAGCCACCCTGGCAGAAGATAAACTGGATATTCTAAAACATCCCTTACTTTACTAGTTCCTTTTGGCCAAATTCTGTGATTCCTGACTAAGGAAAATTCTCATCAGAGATTGCAGAATTTGGTAATATAACCTTAAAATTATTTCTTTTTTTCTACTCTTTTCTATTTTGTGTTCTTTTATGTTTATATTCTCATATTAAAATAAGCTTTTGCAGATTCATAATCTGTAGTACTTATGAGCCCATACAATACATTTGTGTACTAAAATTCCTAGATTGTAAATTTTTGGGGTTTTTTTGTTCACATTTACTATTTGCTTTCAAAGGTGCCTAAAATCTTAACTTTGGGAGTGAAGCACAAGGAAATGTTAGTCTTCCACCTTTTCCTCCCCTCAAATTAGTAAAATGGACCCACATTCTGATACCCTTAAGCACACTGAATCGTGCTTTACTTTTCCAAAAAGATCATTGACTTCAACAGGACTACTTGTAGAGTAAGGTAGAACTCAAATTGAGCAGGAGTCTCAGCATCTGGGCTTATTTAGCAGCTGTAGTTAAATTCATTTAGAAGGGCTAATGCACACCACAGCCTTCTAAAAAACCAGCTTAAGCATCTGCTTTCTATAACTGAAAATGAGCTTTGAGATCTCCTTAGTCCTAAGTGAATATGTATGCAGGTCGCAGAGTTTCACAGAGTAAGAGCAGCTGCCAGTCCTTGCTCAAGAGAGACATCATTGAAATAGGCATGGTACCAAGACTCAGAATTTAATAGATTGACCGCGTTCTGCTCTTAGTTATACCTAGTGGAGTTGCACGGCTGTAACTGTGGAAGGAATTTGGCTTGCTCTATGGCATTTGTATGGTATGCTATGCAGAATAAAAGTGTGTGTGTGTGTGTGTGTGTGTGTGGAAAGGATTTTTTTTTAATCCTGGCTTTTAGGATTCACTTACATAATCAGAAAAGCGAGGATATATGTGGAAGAAAATAAAAGCTCTGTTTATGACAAAATATTTAACATTGTGGGAGTTGCTTTGCAAATTAAAGACTATGAAGTTCATTTACAAAAAAATGTTTTCATTGGCAAGTAGGAAGTATATAGGTAGAGTTTCAGTATGTTGAACTATTTGTTTTGTTCATAAAAACCTGGTCATGGACAAAATCTCAAATTTTTAGATTGAAAATGTTTATATGTATACCTGCCCTTCATCCTCTCCCAAAATATAATCAGGTAAATCATCTTTGAATTAGATACAGTATTTGCATTTTTCATTTTAACTCAAAAGGGCAGATCCTCAGCTAGTGTAAACTGCTATAGCTTTGATGTAGTCAACAAAAGTTCACCAATTAACATCTTGCTGATGATCTTGTCTAGTAGTGTCATTAGACTACTATCTGACAAATGCATAGACACTTTTTATGATTTTTTTAAAAAACTTCTGGTCCAAGCGTGTTGCACACTTGCCTTTGTTGAGCAGCTATAATAATCTCTGCTGTAATTATGATCCTGCACTTGTCCCTTCCCTTTGGTTTGCTATTTCCTCATTGTGTCATTTCATACTAGATTGTAAATTCCTTATGCAGGGATCATGCCATCTTATTTATTCTGAGAAGTGTCTAGCACATTTTTGGATGCTCTGAATAATAATTCAGACTTCACAATGAAGAAATTAGTGCTGTCTAGTCGTGTATTCATGTTACTGTTTTTGCTGGTGTTGAGAAAAATCAAATACAATAAGCTGATCTTTTTAGAGGTTAGTGATATTTTGTTACATAAGAGATTGTAATGTAGCTCTGTGGGACAGACAGACATTTGTCACCCTGAGATAAAAGGCTACCTGTGTTTTGTCTGAGGTAACCACAGGGGTTTTTCTTCTTAAACTCGCATTTGGTTTTTCTTTTAACCCTTGAAAAATTCTCATTGACTTCTTTAGCAACAATGAAATGGAAAACTTGAAGTCCTCATAACTAGGTATATCGGGTTCTGTTATCTTGGGCTATGCATATATATGATACTTACAGAGTTGGATACACCCCTAGTGAGGATAATGGACCCATTTATTAGCAAAATAAAATGGGACAGTTAGAAATGGTCAACCCTGAAATGATAGAAATTCTTTCAGTTTTTGAGTCATGGTTTGTGTCTAGTATAGTATTATTAGACTGTGTAATCAAGAATTTAAAAGACAATCATAAAAGACATATTTTTAACAATAACCCATATTGGAGACCAGATAAATAAATTTTATAAACAGGTCTTTCAAGATTTATTTTGATGTGCATTTAAAATCTTCTCTTTTTTTAAATATATTTTTTTCTGTTTGCCTGCAAATGTTTACTGTGCCTGCAACATTAAAGATAAAACTGCAGTATTTTTAAAAGGGTACATTTTGAAAATATTTAATAAACTTTTTGTTTCCTTTCAACCAGGAGGTGAAGCAAGCTTTGTGCTAAAAGTCCATCCTCTAGAGAAGTATCCTGTGGACCTTTATTATTTAGTTGATGTCTCAGCTTCTATGCACAACAACATAGAAAAATTAAATTCTGTGGGTTTTGATTTATCTAAAAAGATGGCAAATATTTCTCTTGATTTTCGACTTGGCTTTGGATCATATGTGGATAAGACAGTATCACCCTATATTAGCATTCATCCAGAAAGAATCCATAATCAGTGCAGGTATATAATGATGTGTGTTTATTTGGATAATGCCAAGTGACAAAAGTGGTTATAAATAAATATTTTATTATCTTATGCTCCATTATAATTTCTTAAATTTCACAATGAGTCTTTTTTTTCCTCTTTGATATCAGGTTGGTTTCCAATAAGTGTTCTGTTGGGGGGGGGGGGGAAGCTACTTTCATGCAGTATTGAGTGATAATTTTTAAAATTTCAGAACTGCTTATGGCATATATTTCATACATTTTAAATATGTTATTATTAAAACAGTCACATATTGTGATTATTTTTCATTTTTATTTCCAAGTGTTTTTCAAAATTTGTTTCAAAATGTTTTCCTTGAAATTTTCTCATTTATCCCTGTAATATATATTTCTTCTGATCTGTTTAGCAAACAAAGTAAGAACCTTTTTGGTTTGCTTTTGCCATTTTCACTCAGGGAAAAAAAGTATAGGATTGGACTAACTATTTTTGCATGTGATAACACTTTTTTCATTGTATTCAACATGCATGTAAGGACAGGGATCACTGTCCATAACCTTTATAGAACAAGATTCCTCACAACAAATCCAAATTGTTTACAAATAATTAATATTAATTTCTTGTTACTTCATATTAGGTCTACTGTAAGGGCCTAATCCCAAGTCCATTTAGATAAGTTGCATCTTTTCCATTATTTCATGGGCTTTGGATCAGGAACTGTATCTGTTAATCTTTTAGGAATTTATGTATTTACCTCAGTCCCACTGAAGTCAATGCTTCACTGTTTTCCAGAAAAAGGGCCTAGTCTATGGGTTGTGGAGTTAGCTGAACTACTTCTTACTCAGCTTCCTTAATATTGTAAGAATTGTTTAACCAACCTCTGAGAATTTGAGAACTTTTTCTCCTATCCATGTGGCTATATAACTATTACCTATCTCAGTGTGAAATATATCCATGAGTTTATGCCCCTTAGAGTTGATGGTTTTTTTAAAGTTTTGATCCTGTAGCTCATATTCATGTGAAATTGCAACAGAATCTGGTCCTTAATAGCAATTTTTTATCAGGACACAGAAAAGTTGAATATGAAGTCTAATTATTCCCTCTCTTAGGGTGCATCTACACTGAACTGTTATTTCGAGATAACTAGCATTATTTCAGAATAACAATGCAAGCGTCTACACAGCCATTCCATTATTTCGAAA
>CM057846.1:184689636-184730044 GCA_030068395.1 Apalone spinifera | reverse complement strand
GAAAGGGAGAGTGAGAGGCAGGAGGGGGAGAAAAGAAAGAAAGAGACGGAGAGAGAGCAGGAGGCGGAGGAGAGCTGAGAGAGAAGGGGGTAGGCAGTAGGAGGAGAGAGAGAGAGAGAGAGACATGGAGCGAGAGCGCTCAGGAGAGAAGACCTGAAAATCCCGTCTTATGATGGGCTAATTGGCTAGTATATAATAGTAAGAAACTAATTCAACCTTGGCACACTTAAAGGAGTCCTGTGCCAGAGGGATTTAAAGAATTAGCACATATTTAAATACATCTGAATTCAACATGCTTACTCTTTTATGTATTCATGCAAAAAATACATCAAATACACTGGCATCCAACGATAAACTGTTTATATTCAGCAGACTTGTTTTAGCTTTCAAAAGTCACCTTCTGTAATGTATGAAAGATTCTACAGTTTTGGAAATCAGTTTTTCTCAGATTTGTAGGGGTTAGTGAAATTGGTTAATCTTAGTTTAATTGGGGGGAATAGGAATCATTGCCTAATCCATACATTACAAATAAGCAGTGACCGGAAATATGAAATGACAGGTAAGTCTTTGGTTTATGCAGTGCCATTGCAACATAGCATTGTCCATGAGATAAATGTTGCCAACTGGTAACATTGCTGCCTCTAGGAGCTCGTATTGTAAAACACCCATTTAGCTATAATGTAAGATGGCAGTTATCCCCATGACATCAATAGAAATCTCACCTTTGTATGTATGCCAGGCCTGACTTTGATCCCAAAAGTCCAGTGTACGTAGGAATGGCACAGTAGAGTACCAGAATAGCCACTTTGTGTTGTGTGATCATTAAAGCTGAAATGCTTCTGAGAACAAGTGGGTGTTTAGAAGCTTGGCAGACTGACTGGAAGGCTGTTTGGATTTCAAATTATCAAATGTCCTTTCATTAATTGACTCCTGTCACCTTTTGTATATTTCCCTTTGCTTATTAGACTTGTTTATTCCCCTTTGGCTAGCCTGTTTTGGTTTCAGGATTGTTATACTGATCCAGTGATGTAAACAACCATTCCATTTAATCTGTTTCATGAAAGTAATCCACTGGCTTCAGAACAAAAGACTATATACTTGTGAGTAATAATATCTTTTTAGTTCCACTGGTGTAGAACCTCTTTTACTTCCAAGGAGTTGCACTACTATAACAGAGGAGAATTTGGCTCTTTATATTAAACAGTTGTTTTAAATATAGATTTTTCCTCTGGTGCCCGAGGCCCTTCTGATGTTATAGATAGTCCATCTGTTACAAAGCAAACCCATTGTTTTCTGTGATTACTGAGAATTTAGTTGATACTTCAGTTTTTAGTTTTGTTTTGTATAAAACAAAACAAAAAAACTGGCTACTTTATTAAGCCAGGATGGCTGCTGATTGCAGAAGGAGTTTTTAACTCATCTTTCTGAAGTAAAGGCTTCTGGGGTTTTACTCTTCTGTGCATGGATACTTCCAAATGGAGTCAAATTTTGACATGAGTTCTGGTGGAGAAATTATTGTGGAATAGGCAGTAGGTTTAACTTCCCAAATCAAGTTTCCATGGATTTCCCACAATGAGGCATGTTTTGATATAACTGCTATGTTAACCCTCTTTCTAGTTCTGTCATTGGCTGATGCGAGCAGAAATGTGGGAAGCTGTGTAACAGCAGACATGGGAAAAAGTTTCTTTACACCATGAATCTTTCACAATATCAAGACTTTTTGGAATAGACGTGATGCAGCAGTATAACATGTATACATGCAAGGTTGCCATGCAGTTTCATACACAAAGAACTGCTTTGTTTTTCTCTAGTTTTTAATGCAGAGCACCTAGTATGTCTGGTGGTCCCTGCCAGCCTGATCTTAGAGATGGAAAATATCTAATAGTGCTTTTGGTCAGTTTTGCACTATAGGCTGCTTGCCTGCCCTTTTAATAGATCAGATTTTTTGTTGCAGTTTCTTCTAAGGATGACCAGCAAAGTTTTGGGAGAGATATGGATTGATGCATTTGTTGCATATAGAACACCTGGGAACACTGATTGATTAGTCTTTCTGTTTTTCTAATTACTGTAGGAATATCAGGGCTGTCACATCTCAGACCCCTGTTTTGATGGAGGTTTTCTTTTATTCCTCCTTTAATCAAGGGACTGGGGGGACTCACTTTTTAATAAGCTATTATAAAACCTGAAAAAAATAGTTTTCCTCCTCTTTATAGATTAAGTTTTACTTTCTTGATATCTGTAATAATCCTACTACTCCTATGAACCCTTCTAAGAAAAAAGTACACAGCGCTGCCTTTTTTACAAAACAAGCCAAAACAAAACAAAACCTGTTTTGGTTTAGAAAGAAGGCATGAACATTTTTCCTCATTTAAAAAACATCTACAAAACAAAAAGTACTGACAATTATTTGTGTTTGGTTTCATTCTGCTTCCTTATAGATTACTTTCCAATAATATTTTTATGAAATAGAAGAACCATTTGCCATTATGCTATATTCCTGCTGGCCTCTCTAAGTAAAACGGGGAATAAGAGAAGAGAGTGTATTTGGTGTATTTCTGTTTTCACTTAGCTGAGCCAGTTAAGAGAATTCCACTGTATTTATATTAAAAATACTCACTTTTAAGACTGAAATTGTTTCCTTTTTTCCTTTGCTTCTTTCTGGCTTTACTAAGGTTCCAAAGAACTATGAGTGATGGGAAGGAAGGAGATTCTTCCCTTTTTTAATTAGAAATGTCCTTGGTTCACTCCTTCCCCTTTACCATAAAATATTTTGTATCTCTGATAATGATCTTCTAAACTAAAGAAAACAGTAGGTTCAAGTAGGAAAACAATGATGTATCTAGAACTAGACAGGCTGTCTTAAAAGAGAGTACATTTTCCTGACTAATAGAGAGGAAAGATAAGATAAAATGTATGAAACATACTAAAATTCTTACAGGAAGCAAAATGATGTAGATGACTAATCCTGTTGCCAGCTGTGCCTTGTTATGACATTATAATATGTTTGTAATGTCAAAAATTTATTCTCTAAAAATTTCTGTTGACATTTTTTACTTTGACCTTTCAAAAAAATAAGAAAAGGGTTTTCAAACTCATCTAAAATGACATTTTAATACATGATGTAACAAATTTGGTCATTACAATGAGGTAAAATGAAAAATTGGGTAACCAGTAGTTGCACTCATAAATTAACCAGCTACAAACTCAAATCCATTACTTGCATAAGACTTCAGTGAGCCCTGTATGAGTGAGTGTTTCATCAGGCCTAGGAGCCCAATCATGCTCCCACAGAACATAAGAGTTTTGCCACTGATTTCAGATTTGCCTCTTGTTGACTTTGTTTGAATTTTTGTTACTGCAGTTTGACTCCTGGCCTGGGTTGCACAAACTCAGAAATAGAGCTGAGGGAATAATTGATTTTTTAGTTCAGTGATCAAAAATTTTCCAGGGAAAATAGTTTCTTTTGAACCATAATTAATGTTTTTAAAAATTTCCCCCACTGAAAAAAAATTCAGTTTTGATTCAAAACCATTTTGATCCTTTCACAATTGTTTTCCTTATTTTTTAGAATTCAGCCAAAAGTGAATTCAACCAGATTCACAAACTGCATTTCACCAGCCGTACTAAGCCTTGTCTATACAAAAGCATTTTGATATTGTAACTCTATAAAAAACATGTTGAATCCATTCACACTATTCCTCTTTTGGTGAATGGGATTTCAGTCTGCTGTTGTGACTGCACTTGTTCTGAGGGAAGCTAAGCACTGTTGCACCCAGCATGTTATGCTGCTGTGCCAATATAAACAGGAGCTGTTGCAGCTGAAATCATACAATTAGTCTTCCCATTGGTATCTCATAGTGATTCTAATAAATAACATCTCCACAATTTCTTCCTCCTACCCACATCCATACAGACCAATGGTGTTGCTTGGGTGGTCTTGTTTCATAAAAGAAGTAGTCTTTCTTTCAGTTTTCTAATTTGTTTTTCTACAGCAGTCTGTACAGTAGGAGTTTTGTGTAAAGGCCACATGAGGTTATCAAGATAACCTTTATTCAGAAGTTTGCTGAAATATATACAGAAAAGTCAATTCCCCTTGTCAATTTCCTTAGTGAGACTTACAAGTTTGATCTAGCCATTTTTTCTCTGCCTGAGTGGTGGGTCCCAGGAGTGGTGCTATCTTAGTCACGGGTGGGTGGGAGTGATGTGAATAGGAAGAAAGGTATGGTTTCTACAAAATCCTATTATTTTACTCCAATAATTATGGATAAGGTGCATCCTCCTGTGGTTGAATTATGAGCTTCCTTCCTTCCCTCCATGTGGCAAGTGAAAGCAACAGCTTACTGGCACTAGCATAGCTCTTCTCTGCTACCAGGGCCATCTCATTTGTCAATAACAGGCATATACAGCCTGCTCTAATTGAAACACCAAAAAATGCCCCAATTTTTCATATATGTCCTTACCACTTTCATCATCTTGAGTAGCACGTTGTCCTTTGGTGAACAAGAGAATGTAGAAGCCTAGGAGCAAACAAAATAATGGAAACAATAAACAATCAAAAAGAGGGTGAAAAACAAGACGAGAGGGATAGTGGCAGGAGAAAACTGGCACAGAGCAATACAAGAGAGGTAAGGGGAAGGAAGTTTAACAGGTAACAGCCATGATACCAGCAATAATCCATAAAGCAATACAAAGGAAGATGGGAATCATTGGCTCAAGTCCTAATTAATTCCCTATGCTTTCCCATAGGGAAATCATGTGTGTTTAGCTTAATTTTTGTTAAGTATTCAAAGATTGGAATAACTCCCATGAATGTTTATTTCACTGCTCAGAGGCCACAGAAGATGATTAATATTAGTTTTGTCTACCTGCAGTATTTTATATTGATCATATTTTTCAGGAACATCCATCGCTTGGGCAACTTTCTGAAAAACTCATAGACAACAACATCAATGTTATCTTTGCAGTTCAAGGAAACCAGTTTCACTGGTATAAGGTGTGTTAAAAGTCATAATTGCTACTGATTGCTTTTAAAAAAGTGAAATATAAAGATTGTAATTGTGAATAAATGATTGCATTTTTCATAGGATCTTTTGCCTCTGTTGCCTGGTACTGTCGCAAGACAGATAGAATCACAAGCAGCTAATCTCAATGATTTGGTGGTAGAAGCCTATCAGGTATGTTTCTCATGAGGATTTTGTATAGTTTCTTTTCCTTGTTTGTGCAGTTCTCTTACATGTAATAAACTACAGCCGAAGGCGAGGATTTTCAAAGGTGCCTAGGAGAATTAGGTGCCCAAATACTATTGAAAGTCAATAGTGGTTGCGTTCCTGGATCCTTTGAAATTTCCAATCTGAGGTCCATAACTGGAGAACATTAAAGTGACCTAACCATCTGATGGTTAGGATGGGTTCTCATTTTATTGGTGCCTTAATTGCTCCTAATTGTTCAAGGGGAACCTTTGCACTTGTGGGCATGCTACTTCTTAGGAAGTGTTTTCTGTGTCTCTGCCTTCCTTAACAGTTTTGTATCATTTCAGCCTTCTCTCATTTTTATTTTTTTATTTCTCTTTATTTCTTCCTCTTAGTTTTCTAGTCTCAATCTGTTCTCTCCTTTTTCTCTTATTTTGTTTTCCACATGCATACTTTCTTTGTTAGCTATATTCCCCAATATCAATATTACATAAAGGCTCAGAAATAGAATATAAAACAATATACATTGTATCTATGATATGGCTGCATATTACAACATTTTTTAACTTCTAGGAGTTGGGAGTGTCTTACTCACTGATGTCCACTTGTGATATAGTCTTAAAGTAGGTTTTGGCATAACAGGATAATTATGTTAAAATTGGATTTGCAAAAAGATATTAGAGCATTTGCCATCTTTCATGCCAAGATAAAGATTTACAAACCATTATCTTTTTAGGTCTGAGGATTGTCAAGGCATATCAAACAAGTCAGTAAAGTATATCAGTGCACATTTAACTTGCAATGATGTTAAAAGCAGGCATTATGAAATAGTGAAAGCCAGACAAAAATAGCAGGGGTTGAATTCATATAAATCAGTTTATTTCAGTGAATTTAATCTCTGTGTCATGCTGTCTCTCTTAATATTAAAATACTTAATTTTGAAAGTTGATCTCCAGAAAACTCCCAAGGTGTATGCTAAGCAGCATTTGGTTAAGGCCACTGTCCTCTTTAACGTGTAGTATCAGTGGATTATTACTTGTTAACAGTTTCTAATCAGTAATGTGGCACATGTGTTAGTCATTAAATACTCCATCCCAATTTCTAGAAGATGCTCCTGAACAGATATGCAATGATAGAAACTGAAAATTTCACAATGTAACATTTTTTATTTCAATGAAGGTTCTTTGGGACTTTCCTGCTTTATCCACCCACTCTCTCCTCTTGTCCTGTTTTTTTTTTAATTATTATTTTAATTATTTCTTAATCCTAACATTATGTGGATTTGGTACTTTCAGTTTTTAACATGGTCCTACCATGTGTGTTACACAGTGTTTTGAATGACTTGAATGTTTTGTCTTCCTGAAAGCAAATATAATTATATAAGAAAATAAATGTATTGTGAAAGTTAGATAATTGGCCTTTTGCACTTGTGTTCTAAGCAGGGAAATTTATTGACTTATTTATGGAAAACACTAGCTGAAAATCCTTTGCTAAAAAACCCTAGATGACTCACTAATTTTCAGAAGTCAGGAAACATGTTTTCAAATTCATGTAATTGATCTTCCATTTGTAACAGTGAAAATGTCCAATTAAATATTTAAAACCCACTAAAATAGTGGAAATTATACATACCACTATTGTACAGATACTAGCTTTTAACAATCAGTTTTAATTAGGGATGTTAAAATTTACTTTAATCAACTAATTGATTAATTGATGGAATTTCCATCAATTAGTTGATAAGTGGGGGGAGCCACAGAGGGGTTAGCTCCTGGAGCCAGGAGCTAACCTCACTGCAGCTCTGCCATTTAAATGTATTAACAGCCAGCAGGCTCTTAATACATTTAAAAGGCTGAAGTGAAGTGGGGGGACCCCGCACAAGCTGAGACAGCTGATTCCTGGTTCGCGCTCCCCCCCAGCAACTGCTCCTGCTCCCCCCACTTCCTGCTTCTGATAGAGAAGTAAAGAAGGAAGCAACTACTCAACCATCTGATAAAGTTATGCAACTACTCGACTAGTCGATTCATCGCTTACATCCCTATTTTTAATAAATCTGTCATAAATCAAATAGAACCAATATTTCCACTAAAATGAACAGGCAGACAATTTTTGATGATGTTGGGTGTTTTGATTCATACAGTAGTTGCACCGAAGTGCCCAATCAGGATTGGCTTGTTGCCTGCTTAATACCATCTGACCTGAATAAATCAGTCAGTCTAATCCAGTATAGATTTTAGACTAACCTGAGACTTGAGAAACTTTTTCATAAGCAGATGCAAAATGTCAGAAGAGGAACTGTCGAGATAATTTGGAACTTTTCCTGCTAGATAATTTGGAACTTTTCTTGCTATGCAGACTTGCTCTTTTATTTAAAGACTACTGTTAAGACATTATTGTCACTACAATAACCAGTTTTTGTTGCACAGTCATTACAATAGGTTTTTCAGTGGTCAAATACATAGTCCCAAAACTATTTAAAATAGAAGAAAACTTTAATATGGATACCCTAATGTTCAAGTGCATGCTCACATCTATTCTAATATAGGTGTGAGCATGTCACATGCACCATCACCAGAAGTTTTTTCCCCTGGTGGTATTTTTCAGGTCAACTCTGGTGCCTATTGAAGTGGTCTGGTATAAAGTCACAAGCCTAACTACCTCCTCAGTTACTTTTTCCCTTCTATGATGGTTGCTTGAACCTTGTCATTCTCTTACTCTGCATGCAAATACTCCTTAGTGTAAGTAAGTTCAATTAATCATTCATTAACAGATAGCTAAGACAGAGTGCTTCTAAGTCTCCTGTGTTCCCTGGGGCTGCAGACATGCTTCAGTCCCAAAGCTTCAAATGGTATGCAACATTCCACAAGCAAACCTTATGATGGCACCCCTTCATTGTCTCTAGGTACCAATGCTTCGGACATGGGATGGGGAGCCCCTTTGGGGCCCCTCATGATGCCAGAAGAATTAACCCTACATATCAGTGTCAGGGAATTAAGAGCAGCACGGATAGCCTGTCAGGCATTTTGTTACAACTTACATGGCAAATGCATGTCACAACCGTAACGTTTTACACAAACAAACAAAGGGAGGCTCACTCCCTTCTCCCTTATGCCAGGAAGCACTGAAGCTATGGGAAGCCTGGGAAGCCGCTTACCTACCAGGCACTCAAAACAGGCTGACAAACTTTCTGAGCAGATCTTTCGCCAATCATCACAAGTGGTCCATACGACCAGAGCAGAAGTGGTGGTTGTTCAAGGTAAGGAGGGTCAAGGCACACACAATCCTTATAGCACTGGCATGGCCGTGCCAATATTGTTTCATGATCTTGCTAGCTCTCTTGATAGAAACACTTGTCAGCCTTCTGATGCTGCCTGACTTGATGCCTACATAGATGGCTTGGAAGCTTCATGGCTGTGTGAGGCAGAAAAAGGCTGCTCGGCACTGGTGCAAGCCTTCCTTATGGGTATCAGAAAGCAGTCAACTAGAACAGCATATTTGGATAAGTGAAAGACATTTACTCTGTGGTTGCTGCAGAGAAAGACCCTTCCTTTGGAGGCCTGACTGCCCATTACACTGCTATATTTGAAGAAGGAATTTCTTGTGGTATTGTCCATCAGGGTTCACTTAGCTGCAATCTTGGCTTTTCACACAGCCTTCCACACAGAGGTGAATGGCTGGTCTATATTTTCAAATCCAATCTATGCTTGATTCTGGAAGGGATTAGAGCATTTGTATCCACATGTGCACCTACCTCTACCTCCTTGGTACTGTCAAAATTGACAGGGCCACAGTTAGAGCCAATGGCAACATGCCCCTGTTTTACTTGTCCTGGAAGACAATCTTTGTGATAGCCTTTATTTTGTCCAGAGAAGTCTCGGAAAGCTGGACCCTCACCTCTGAACTGCCGTATACTATTTTTTTCATATACAAGGAGAGCCCTGCAAATCCACGGATATGTTTTTATCCATTGGTATCCACATCTGTGGATGCAGATATCTGCAGCTCATTTTTTCAGATATGGATGCGGATTTTGTATCTGCACAGGGCTCTGTAGACAAAGTCCAACTTCAGCCACATCTGTCCTTCCTTCTGAAAGTTGTTTCATATCCCACTAACCAGGACATTTTTCTTCCCTATTTTACATCCCTATTTTTAATAAATCTGTCATAAATCAAATAGAACCAATATTTCCACTAAAATGAACAGGCAGACAATTTTTGATGATGTTGGGGGTTTTGATTCATACAGTAGTTGCACCGAAGTGCCCAATCAGGATTGGCTTGTTGCCTGCTTAATACCATCTGTCCTGAATAAATCAGTCAGTCTAATCCAGTATAGATTTTAGAATAACCTGAGACTTGAGAAACTTTTTCATAAGCAGATGCAAAATGTCAGAAGAGGAACTGTCGAGATAATTTGGAACTTTGGATGCAGATATCTGCAGCTCATTTTTTCAGATATGGATGCGGATTTTGTATCTGCACAGGGCTCTGTAGACAAGGTCCAACTTCAGCCACATCTGTCCTTCCTTCTGAAAGTGGTTTCATATCCCACTAACCAGGACATTTTTCTTCCCATCTTTTACCCAAGCCTCATGCTAATAGGCAAGAGCAGAGGCTAGATTCTCTGGAGGTTAGATGCCAACTTAATGGATACCACGAAAGGAAAAACATCCAGTGATGTTGCGTACAACATGCACACACTTGTACTGAATGAACATGAGCAACACATGAGCATAAACTTTTGTGGGTAATCTTGCATTCATCTGATGAAGTGGATTCTACCCATGAAAGCTTATGCCCTAATAAATCTGTTAGTCTGTACGGTGCCATAGGACTCTGCATTTTTTACAGATATATTAGGTTTGTTACCATTTTTATCTTTTTCTTTGCTAGCTAACTAATTTCATGCATATGGAATATAACTGAGTTTATATGGAAAACAATACTTTAATTAATTCCTTTTATTCAGACAAACAAGATTTATACAATTCAGTTAAATCTATTCAGTCAAACATGCTCATGTTTTAAACATTAGCTCATATTATTATATGTTGAAATGCAATGTAACTAAAAATTCTTTTTTATTACAGAAACTGATTTCTGAAGTGAAAATTCAGGTGGATAACCAGATCCAAGATCTACACTTTAACATAACTGCAATCTGTCCTGATGGAAGTAAAAGAACAGGCATGGAAGGATGCAAAAATGTGGCCTATAATGACGAAGTATGTTGAGTTTCTCAGTCTCAAAGGAATTTAGCCATTTATTGTATTTTTCTTTTAATAGATTTCAGTTTCATGGTATCTTCTAGGATGTTTTTAGAATTAAAAGTAGATTTCTGTGTTCTTGGCCATGAACTCTCTGCATTCTCCTTGGAGGTATTTCTCCTGAACTTTATTTGAAATCAAAAGCTAATGTTTCTTCTCACGCATCTCATGGAGATAAAGCTCAAAGCATTGTTGTCAACCATAAATAATATTTATGAGGACTATTCCCCAGAGCCCATTACTGAATGTGCTTATGTTCTATATGAAAGGTTTCTTCAGCTGAAAAGTCTTAAAGATATGTGAGAAGAGGGGAAGAGTCATTTAGAGGGAGACGGAGAACTGCTTGACCATGGCTTGGAGCTTTCCCTCAGCCCCCCGTTTCTTTATTTAAAAAGTGTATCTTCTATATATGCCCAGAAATCCTGGTAATTGGTAAAATGTGTAAATCAGATTAAAGAGTCAATGCCCACCTGGAGCATTATCTCTAGTGATGTAATTAGTTCTATTTGGACATGCATTTTTATCTTTAGCAAGGTAATTTATTTAACTCATTAAGAAGAGGTTTGTGGGTTTTTTTGGTTTTTTTGGAGTGCAAGATCAAGGAGTTCTATTCCTGTTACCAAGTGTATGTAGCTAAGCTAATGTCACTTGTGTCTCTGTATGTATGCATACAGCCACAAATCAGTGGATTTGCTGTGTGAAATTTAGAAATTACACCATGGTTTATACTTGTGTGGATTTTGTTTGCATGACTAGTTCCAGATGGGTTTGCTAATTTTTTCCTTTAAGCTCACACAATGTTCCCATCTATGCTTGCCATAGGCAGTATCACTGTTATTAGTTCTGTTGTCTGATGAACAGAAAAATAAATGTTTATCTGTTTCTCTTTAATTGAAAAAAAAGCCAATTGATTGTAAAAGAGAGCAAAAGTGGTCCTAAAAGCAAGCAGCAGCTGAAAATCAGCCGTCTTCAAGAGGTTAACTTCTTAACAGTAAATCTTCCTTTCAGTATTTGTTTACTTGGAGAATACTTTTCCTTAATTCTCACATTCCTTTCCTTGCACAACCCTCCTACCAAAACACACAACTGTTCTGTGCTTTGGAAGATTCTGTGATCATTTCAGGATATAGGCATCTCAGCTTGTCTTGTCCAGTAAGGGTTGTCATAATGTTTAATAGTATTTATACTGTGCCCTAAAAGCATGTTACTACTTATAATTAAACATGTAGCCCACGATTTTAGGATCATGCACCAAGAAAACACAGGAGACAGACAATATACTGTGTCCTGCTGCTTAGAAGCACAACCTTTCTCACTCTTTTGTCCTAAGGATGTTAAATTGTGGTTATCTGGCTAATTGTGTAGTCAATACAATTTGTATCAACTACACGATTAGTCAATAAGGACCGTTCTGCAGAGCCACAGTGGGGGTAGTTCCAGGAGCCGGCTCGAGGCAGGCCAGCTCCAGGAGCCACATGCACTTCAGCTTGCATTTTAAATATAGCAAGAGCCACCAGGCATTTACTACATTTGAAGTGCAGTGGCGCAGCGTCCCGAACCAGCATGAGCTGGAACTGCTTGGTCCTGGCTTACACGGAGTCCAGCAGCCCCTGTTCACGGTGGCCAGGGGCTTCTGTTGGAACAGCCCCTGCACACAGCCAGCCCAAGCTGCCACAAAGAGGGGCTGCTTGGTGGCAGCAGCCCCTGTCTATGGGGGGGCCCACCTTCCCGCTGGGACAGGGCCGGCCCACAATATTTTGGCACCTGAGGCGGGGAGCTCAAATGACGCCCCCATACCCTCTCACTTGGGCCAAAACTTTGAAAGGTCTCAATTCTGCCTTCTTCCTGTTCTACTCCTCTCATGGCACTCCACCATCTCTGTGCATCTAGAGCAGAGAGAATACATATGCACTAGCAGCTGACACAATTTTCTACACTCTGGGTCGTAGTGGTGCCCTCCACAGTCTGGCACCTAAGGCAGCTGCCTCAGTTTCCCTCATTTAAGGCCAGCCCTGCTCTGTGACCCCCTATGGACAGGGGTTGCTGCTGGAGCAGCCTCTGCCCACAGCAAGCCTTGGCCTGCAGCCGGCAGAGGTTGCTTTGCAGCAGTGTCCCCTACCCTCCCCACCCCCTGCTGCCTCTGATACAGGCAACCGGGGAGGGCAGGGTGGCCCCACGGAGACACTTCTGGGGAGAACCAGCTTTTAAGCTGGCTTCCCCCCATCACTGGTTCCTGTCCCCCCGCCCCTTGCTGTTTCTCACAGAGGCGGTGGGGAAGGGGAGGAGCGAGAAGTCAATACTCCAGTTGACTATTCGCTAACATCCCTGTGTTGTCCACGTACAAATCAGGTCTGAGGCTTTCTTCACTCTGGTCCCAAGATAGCTGTAACTGCCAAACAAAGGCTGACTTTCTGCAGCTGTGGGTCAGAGAGGTGGGTGGAGAGAAGAAAAGGAGAAAGCAGTTTTAGTTTCCCGTACTTATTCCAAACTTCTTGTGTAAATGCAATAGTCAGTTTCTTATGTTTTCTGCATCTGGTCTTTAATTTAGAAATCTACAAATCTACTTATATCCTTAGTCTAGGGAAGACTAAAGTAAAACATTTCCTTCTTCCTTCTTCTCTTTTAACACCCCTTCTTTCTGTTTATGTTCTTGCTCTTATGAACACAGACAGATCAAATTATTCCCTTTCCAGTTAGCAGGCTAAGTAGATTTTCAGAAAAGGCCTCCATGCTTGGTTCCCTCCATAGGCAGTACTATAGCAATGAAAGTTTCAATAGTCAGTTGACCTAACCCCTGGGAAAGTATCTAGTGCCTACAAGGTTTCTAAAAGTCATGGATGCTAGTTAATCAGAGGTCTGCCATATCAGAGCATATGGGCATCCATTGGCAGAACTGCAAAAAGAAAAAAGGATGGCTCTGCAGAGGTAATTTGCAGCACCACTTCAGGAGGCCCCCGACTTGCGATGCGATCAGTTCCTGGGGAAGCGCGCAAGTCGGGGGCTTCGTTACTCAAACCTGCATTTATAATAGGTGCCGTGCGCCATCGTAAATGCGGGCTTCGGATGTAAGTCGGGGGTTTCGGCCCCTTCCACACTTACAAAAATGGTTGTAAGTGTGGGGGGTCAGAACTCGGGCGGTCGCAAGTCGGGGGCCTCCTGTACTGTACTTTCGCTTTCTGCAGGTCTATGTTCTGAGTCTATCTGTCCTTCTTCTTCCCCCTGCTGGAAGCTGGATAGCCATGAAAAGTTCCCATAGGCTTGCTGTATCACAGGATAAGAGTAGGATGTATCCTATGCTCAAGCTTCAGGCTGGTTCTTGTTATTTTTTTTACATTTGTATAAGATCCAGGAAATTGAAGAGAGTTTTTCCCATGTCTTACCACTAGAAAGTAGTAGAAGATTCTTAGAGGAAGATCTTCATAATCCCTCTCCAGCTGGCTTTTTGTCTGGTGGAAGAAGGTTTGATGATTCACTAGTTTCTGTTAGCTGGCAGTGGGCATAAATTGGCAGCCAGAAAGATCTCATTATATATACTCTATACTCCTCTTTTAACTTATTTATAAGTCATGAAGGGAAGAATCCACACATACATTCATTAGGCTGTGAGCAACACTTAGGTGCTAGGGATCACAGTGATAATATCCATATTTTGTGTATTGGAAACTAAGTTTATATAGTCTTCAAGTAGCAGTGTTGTGCCTGGCCTAATCCAGAGCATTCATGCAGAAGTCATAAAAGCCAGATCAGTTCTCCAAAGGATACATACATATGGTATCATTCAGATTGCATAGTGAACCTTCAGATATGTAATATTTTAACTTTTTTTATTTGGTAGGCTAGTGTTGATGAAATGCCAAAAAGTATAAGTCATGTTACAGGCTTAACTGTGCAACAGGCATGTATATGCTGTTCAGATATTTTTATTTATGTCTTCAAGTGTCATAAAGTTTGCCAACATATCAACTCGCTGGTAATAGGCAACTCTGAAAGGTTGATACATTTATATTGGCATAAATTGTAAACTCTTAGTGGCAGGGATGTGTCTATGTGGTGCCTTGCTCTTCAGAGTCCCGATTATTATCAAGGCTCCTGGAGCTCTCATAATATAAATCATAATACGAGAAGGACATTTCTAACACCAGTGTCAGAAGTTAGAAATGGAACAGCTGCCTTTGCTAATTCTATATTCCTTTGTTTAAATCTGCATTCTGCAGATAATGTACCATGCCTTTTCATCATGAAGGGCAGCTTGTTGATCATCTTGTATGACTGAATTTCATAATACTTGTTACTTTTGTCATTACACAAATATTATGCATTCATCAGTAGTTACTGTGTCTTCAGTCTTATTGCTTGGTAAGTATTGTAAGTGGTATGATTTCTTTAATTTTTGATGTAATGTTGAAACCATTTCCAGGAAACAATTACTACCTTATAAACACAGGTTTTTTTGTTTTGTTTTGGTCTTAGGTGCTTTTTAATGTGTCAGTTGCAATGAAAGGATGTAGTACGAGTGGAGGAAGAAAATATGTGGTAATCAAACCAATTGGTTTCAATGAAACCACTATAATTAATATACACAAAAACTGTGCCTGTCATTGTGAGGACAGTACAAAGCACAGCAGAATATGTGCCGATGAAACTTTTCTCGATGATGAAAGCACCCATTGTGAAGACACTAACTGTAGTTCCAGTGAAGATATGTTTTCTTCTGAGAGATGTAAATTACACCCAGACCAGACCATCTGCAGTGGTCAAGGTGACTGCATAGGTGGAAAATGTCTCTGTCACAGAACCAAACTGGGCAAAGTATATGGCAGATACTGTGAAATGGATGACTTTTCTTGCCCATATTTCCATGGAAACCTGTGTGCTGGTAAGCTACAGAACTTAAGTATGTTTTTGCTCAGTCATGTGTTTATATACAGTATGAAGTCTAACAATAAAGAATATGATTGTCAAACACTGACTGACGTCCTCTGTTAACCACAGCTGACTCAAAATTTTCTACACTTTTGAGATTGTCTGAAGCAAAACCCTGGACCTATGCAATCTCCAAATTCAAAATTTCAAGACTAAATTCTCTTATTTTTCTAGAGATGATAATCCTGGTATCATGGATATTTCTATAAAAAAAGAGAAGCCACTTCTACATTTGAGTCTCTGTGAACACAATCAACTTTGGGAAATATCTTTCTGCATCTGATTTTGTCTCTCAGGCTCGTCTCTGGTTACATTATGGCATGGATTCAGACGATGCAATAGCATAGCATACTATAACTACAGACCTTAGGTTGATCTTCAGTTTTGTATACAAGAAAGTATACTAACGTAGCTCAAAACACCTAAGTCAGAAACAGGACTATATGAGAAGTATGAAAACAAATGAGCTGTTCATTTGGTACCTGAGACCTTCATTCCATTCTTTGGGTGAAATCTTGTGCACAACAAAAGGTACAAATGAAAATTGTTGCCTGAGGTAGCAGTGTGACATGAATGTCAAAAGACTATTACAACAGGAGCAAAGAGACAGACTGTGCCCCCCTGTACCATTGTTATTTGCCAGCCAATTTTTTTTCCTCAATGGAAGTAACATTTAAATATTTATTTTAAAATAATTTATTCTGTAATTTTTTAATCCTTGCTGTTCAATAAAATGCATCCATGTATTTAATTTCACTTCTCCATATATTGCCCAACCTGTGCACTGAGGGTCAAACTTAAGTCACAGTACAGTGGTGTAAATTTAGATCAACTCCTGACTTCTGTAGAGTTATTCCGGTTTAGCATTACGGTAACTGTTGCCATACCTGAGTAGGCTGCCCATTCTGAAGCCCTTCTCTAATCCCTTCAGAGTGTACCCCTTTCAGGTGTCAGGCATCCACTTCTCTTTGGGATGAGATGTTACAGTCCAACCACTCTCCAGCTGGGTTTCTGTGTCACTTCCCTGGATTCCAGCCATTTTATTTAGCACGTACTGTGAGTTTGGCACCTGCAAGACTTTTTTCTCTGAGCACGTGTGACAGCATACATTTGCACTGATATAGGAACAGTTTTTTCACGCCAAATTATTTTTTATTTTGTCCAAAAGGTGCACAATGCTTAGACAAGTAGATTTAAAATAACAGGCCTACACGCAAGTTCCCTTTACTAAGTTTAACATTTCTGTTCACTACTCAGGTTGGTCTGGCTTGTTTCCCATCTCTGAGTTGGGGGAACCAGTTTATGCTGCCTACAGTATTCTTCATCAGAGTCCTCATAGTCTGTTAGCTTTTTCCTGACACACCTGGGCCACCCAGCGGACCCCCTACTTCCAAAAAAACAACCGGTCTTTTTCTGCCACCTTTTTAATCTTTCATGACCTTGTAAGGTCTCCTTTGGTCCCAGGCTTAGTCTTGGGAAGAGTAAAACATCCTAACCTGGATGGAGCCAGCCAGGTAACTTCCCCCCCTAGCTTGAGGGCCCATCCAGTATATTAATTCCATGGAAAAAAATCAAGATACTTGAGAGCATGATTTACCTTTATAGTTTTACTGTAACAGCCTCTTTACAGCCTCCTTTGGTATAGCTGTGTGTATTCACTTAGGCACAATACAGGCACAAAACAGAATAGGAAAACGATTATAATATATCCATAAAAAAAATTTCCCAGTTCATCACAGTAATCATGGACATAACTTTGCTCAAATAAAATGGAAATAACACTATGATCATTTAAATATGTACTGTAATGTGATGCACGAGAGAAGGCAGTTAAGTTTTACTTTTTGATTTTTCCTGGTTTTGAATGCATAAATTTGCCGTTTTGCTGTTATCTTAACACATGCTTTATATATTTATAACTCCTGCCCTGAAAATGCAAAGTTGAAATGCATCTTTAATCACATTTCTGGGGTGGAAGTAGAAGAAGGATCTAACACTATCAGTGAAACTGTAAAAGTATTTTACAAAGTGTAAAACACATGCCTGTGCACATTTGTAGCTACTTCAGGCCCTTGCAGTTTCACAGCGGAAAACTTGACAAAAGGTAATGGCTTCTGTATAGCCCTTGACTCTTTCAGAAAGTATGCTTAAATTCCTGTTAAATGAAATAGATCTTATTACATTTTGTTGTTGTTGTTGTTGTTGCTGTAGTTCTAAATTAGATACAGCCCTCTTTCATAGGAGAGGGTTGTTATAGTCCTGCTTTTAAAAACAAAAACAAACTGCCATTCATAAATAATGTTTTTCTTTCCTTTAAAACTTGGCCAAATCAAACTATTTTTCATTAAAGCACTTACATGATTTTTTCATCCCTAAAGACTATCTTTCCTTTCAAGATGTACACTTTTTAACCCTATCTGCTTTAATGTAAGATCTGTTTAGAAAATGACAGCATAACATTTTATGAGAACAGTGTAACTGCTCATATTTTGATTAAAAAAACCCAGTAGGTATATATCATGCAAATTTCAGCCTGTAAGGTGAGCAAAATAGGGCTATGTCTACACTCACGGCTTCTTGCGCAAGTAATATGCAAATGAGGCTAAGCGTGGAATATCGCCGAGCCTCATTTCCATACCTAATGAGCCACCATTTTTTTTCAGAAGAGGCTCTTGTGCAAGAAGGAGCATCTACACTGCCCCTTCTTGCGCAAGGAAAACCCTCTTGCGCAATGCCGTTCTTCCTGAAAAGTAATAGGTGTAATGGCATTGCGCAAGAGGGTTTTCCTTGCGCAAGAAGGGGCAGTGTAGATGCTCCTTCTTGCACAAGAGCCTCTTCTGAAAAAAAATGGTGGCTCATTAGGTATGGAAATGAGGCTTGGCGATATTCCATGCTTAGCCTCATTTGCATATTACTTGCGCAAGAAGCCGTGAGTGTAGACATAGCCTAGGTGTTTAGGTTGATTTAGACTTTCCTTTCTAACTTAGAGCTTTAGCAGTAATAATGTAGATGTATTCTTACTGCCTGTTTAGTTTATTACAGTGACTTAGCCTTGGTTAGCTAGTCAGAAACTTAATATTGCAATTAAACTTAAAATTGTATCCAAAATTGTAAAACATTAAAATACTTCATATTAAAAGAGACATAAACAATTAATTTGTAAATGATCATCGTGCCACTTTCATTTTCATTATTTTAGCAGCTGACTATGGAAGCGTAAGACTGAAAGGGAACTCAAGAGGTAATCTGGTGCCATCCTCTACATCGTGCAACATCTCAGATCACAGATGCAGTGACAGTTCCTAACAAATATTGTATTATCAGAGGCTACAGCTACACTTTTAATTGGCAGTTGCTTTTGTGCAAGAGGCTTTTGCGCAAAAAGGAGCTGTGTAGACGGCTCCTTTTTGCGCAAAACCCCCCTCTTGCGCAAGAGCTGTTCATCTTAAAAAAATGAGGAAGATGCTGTCTACACAGCACCTTTTTGTGCAAAAGCCTCTTGCACAAAAGCAGCTGCTAATTAATTATGCAAATGAAGTGTGGCAATATCCACGCTGTGCTTCATTTGCATAAGCTTTTCCAGAAGAAGGCAACAGTGTAGCCATAGCCTGAGTGATCACAGAAAAAGATATCTGAGACAAAAACACAGAAAGACATTTTGACCTCAAGTGGCAACATGACCTAATAATTAATGGGGTAGATCCTGAGCTGCATGGCAGAGGCAATTAATGTTTTTCCATGTCAGTGCATCAGTCTTCTAAGTAAGCCATCTGCATGGATTGGAAACAGAACACTGAAAAGGCCCTTCTTAGTGAGTTATTAAGTAAACTTTCTAAATATCAGGCATACCAATAAGGCTTTTTTAATAAGGAACAACCAAGGTAATATATTTGAAATAGCAACAACTGCTGTATCCAGTTGCTTATAGATATCCTCTATTCTCAAAGGCTACGTCTACACTACGAGTTCTCTCAGCAAAAAATATGCTAATGAGGGACTCATTTGCATATTTTCTGCCAATCCATTTTTGTGCTGGGGTTTTTGTGCAAAAACAAGCTGTGTGGTCATTTTCTTTTTGCGCAAAACCCCCTTTTTCTGCAAGATCGGTAAATCTCCTTTTTTCGGGCATAAGGATCTTGCAGAAAAAGGGGGTTTTGCGCAAAAAGAAAACATCCACCCTGTTTGTTTTTGTGCAAAACTCCCAGCAGACCGGCAGAAAATATGCAAATGAGATCATGACTCATGCAAATGAGTCCCTCATTAGCATATTTTTGCTGAGAAACTCGTAGTGTAGACGTAGCCAAATTGATTATGGATTTCACACTTCTAAATTTAAATCTAATTATTTCTGACTCAGAAAGCTGGAGAATGTGAAGGATTTTGAATATGTTCTGGCCAAGATGTGATGAGCACTTACTAAGGCAGGTGAGGGTTTAACTCAAGGCTTATATACTGAGGCCTATCTGTTGTTGTAGGCAATGGTGAATGTGAAGCTGGGAAATGCAGATGCTTCCGTGGCTGGGAAGGTGACCGCTGCCAGTGTTCATCATTGTCAGCAAAACACTGCATGAATTCCAAAGGTCAGATTTGCAGTGGAAGAGGAGCATGTGTATGTGGAAAATGCGAGTGCACTGATCCAAGGAGTTTTGGCCGTTTGTGTGAATATTGCCCTTCTTGTAACAATGTCTGTGATGATAACAGGTATGTTTCTAATGCTACATTTCCATTTTTAATTTTAATATTCCCACTCAGATGCTGTATTCATTAGAATTTTACTATCAGTGTAATCTTACAGAAGCATGAAGCATTGAGTCTCGACTTGAGGCTTGGACTATTCAGTTCATTTGTGCCTGAGTTATTCATACTGACTAGAGATGTAAAAGATTAGCCAGTTAACCCGTTAACCGGTAAGCTTCACACTTAATGGTTGAGGCTTACTGGTTTCAGTAATGAGTAGGGGCTGGAGCAGATCCCCATCTGCCACGGGAAGGGGACTGCTACAGCCCTGTGGAGCCCGCCGGAGCAGCATCTGTCTGTTGTGGGCCCAGCTGGCACACCAGCCACTGCAGGTTATGTGCTGGCTCTCTGGGAGCTGCAAATCCTGCAGTGAAGCCTCTCTGGTCCTGCTGCCAGGGAGGATTCGTTGTGGGCTTCTATGAACCCTACGAGTATGTAATGGCTATTTTTAGTGCTTACACAGTTACTTGTTTAACTGCATTTTTACATCCCTGAGGATAACAAGCCTAGATTCACATGCAAAACATTGAAACTTACTTCAGGTTAACAAATAGTATCCCAGTAATTGTAGTTTAGATGTTTGTTGTATAAAATCATATATTTCTTTATAAATACAGGATGATCATAGCAACATATTTTCCCATTGCATTATTACTAAACTGGAATAATTTAGAGAAGGTCTGAAAATGGTATCTGCTACATAGATCATTAACCCTTTAACAGAAAGGTTACAACATAAAAAAATAACCTTCCTGCCAGTGAAAATGTAGCTATTCGTAAGTGTCTAAGGGAACACTTATTTTGGGGAAAGAGTAATAAAGGAGGTTAGGGTATTCATTATTTTTGGTTCTAAATGCATAATCTACAGGGATGTGCAGCTTTGAGTTTTAAAGACAGATATTAGGGTGGCGAGTTCTGTTCCCATGTGCAAAGAGGCAGAATGGGATCAATCCTATTGCCATGTTTACCCTTGAAGAGAGATTAGTCACAGTCCCTGTCCTTGTGCTCCCTCCCAAAGAGACAAGGATGAATGAGCCTGGAGAAAAAGGGCTAGTGTGCAGTCAAAATGTTACAGCAATATCACTGCTGCACTGCTGTATCTGCACTGCTGTAGCACTTCAGGGTAGACCAGCAGCAGGCAAATCCAGGCATGATCTGGTTCACCAGGTTTAGTTATTGGTGGGCCACCACCACTATATTTACCTGTGCCTCCACAGGCATGAGCAATTGCAGCTCCCATTGGCAGTGGATCGCTGTTCCCAGCCAATGGGAGCTTCAGGAGACAGTGTCCTGATCCATGTCACTTCCCACAGTTCCCATTGACGAGGAGCAACAAACAGGGCCAACAGGAGCTGCAAACACCCATACCTGCTGATGCTCAGATAAATATAGAGGCAGCAACCTTCCAGGAACTAACCCTGACAAACTGCCACCATCTTATTGCCCACCCCTGATGTAACACTACACTGATAAGAGAGATTTTTCCATCTACCCTGAGAAGTTGTAGCTAGGTCAACAGAAGAATTCTTCTGTCAGCCTAGTACAGTCTGTGCAGAGACTTAGGGCAACTAAACTACTCAATTCAGGGGTGCAGAGTTTTTACATTCCTGAGTGACATAGCTATGCCAACCTAATTTTCTCATGTAGATCAGACCCCAGCCCTGTGTCTCCTTCCCCGCTAGTTCTCCACCCATTCAAAAATTGTAGCAAGAACTATATGCTCCTGAAGGCTTTAGCCAATCTCTCAGACATGCTGCTTCCAACAGCTTGTGCTCAAATGTTACATCTTTCTGCAATTCCCATTGTGGGCAATCTAACTCTTAATCTAAAAAAGTAAACACAATAAAAATAGAATTGTTATCCATCATGGATTTCTGATCTGGTTATTGTACGTACTCATGGAGGTAAACGCCAGACCGAGTTGAAAGAGATGAATGCTAAGACTTGGCAGAATGAATGAAAGGTAAAATATCCTGTCTGTTAGGCTCATTGCAAGTCAAAGGGAGTTAGTGCTTCTAGCTATGAAAAATGTATCTCAATTTAATTAATGTCAGTTGCATTTTTTGTGGTAACTTTGATGATGTTTGTCTTTTGTAGTCATTTAAAGTTCAGTTTCACTCTGAAATTAGTAGTAAAAATGGCACCACTTACTCCCTGTTTATATTCAGTCTGATCTGTTAACATTTGGTAACAAGAGTAAGTTGTTTGTTACTTTACTTCTGTGTGGAAAAGGTGCTCATGTCCATTCTTCCTAATGTATAATCAAAAACATTCAACTTGCAAGGCTAAATGCTTCTCTTTCATAATTCCTGTGCACCCCATTGAACACAGTGAAAATGTGGGATAAGAGAGAATAGGTGAACAGCAGGATTATTATTACTAGCGATGATGCATGCAAGGAAAGAACCCACCTTTATTTTAGTAGCTATTGTGAAGTTTGTGGATCTGAAAACTAAGGAATACATTGGGTGGATTCTGTGCTGCACCTGCTTAGATATACAGCATGAAAGATGTAGTCCAGGGGTAGGGGTGGGTGGCTTTGAGCCAGCATCTATCTATTTTACTTCACTACTTTTCACCAAATAGTTTTGAAAAATATTGTTGGGCTAAAGAAGAAAGATAAGGTAAGTGAAGTAATATCTTTTATTGGACCAAAGGTCTTCATATGGTCATTCAGTATATGAGCGCGATATAGCTTGAAAGCGTATCTCTTTTCACCAACAGAAACTGGCCCAATACAAGATAACATCATCACCAGGGCTCGACAAACCGTGGTGAAATCCACTCGTCAGCCCCGCACCACGCATGCGCCAGACCCACACTGTGCATGTGTGCACCGCTGGTGAACGGGGCGACCGGCTGAAATTTGCTCGCCATAGGCGAGTAAATAAATGGATTTGTTGAGCCCTGATCATCACCACCTTCTCTCAGATATCCTGAGACCAACTCAGCTACAATATCACAGCAAATAACAGTGGATTAAAATATTGCAAGAGAGAGAGAGACCACATGTCTCAAAGTTAATAAATAAATGCTATAGTAAAATTCAATGAAGTTATAGTAGTGGTGAAATGCTATATTTATATTTTCGTTTTCAGAAATTGTGTTCAGTGCCATCATTCTGACAATGCATCACAAACAACATATGACCAGTGCAAAGCCTCATGTGCTTATATGGTGCATTATATTGATCCAGCATTCGGTATGTAAAAACTTAGTTTTACCTAGTCACTTTAATAAAAGTGTAAAAACTATCAGAATTCATCTGATAGTGAAATTCATCCTACCATAAAGAACCCACACAACATGCTAAGCATCACTCAGGAAACATTTAATTATTTGAAATTAAGTGCAAGTTGTGTTCAGGATTTTGTATAGGCCTTCTGCATTGGGGGGAATTTCCCCCTTAGTTATTAATCAATAGTTAATTGTAAAAAAGTCTCCACTCTTCCCTCCCCAAATGCCTTACTCAACCCTGCAAAACATTCCTTGCTCTAGTTAGCATTTATATTCTCCTTCAAATGTACATTGTGATTGTTTGAAGAAAGTTTGTTTTGCTTCAGGGGAAATGAAAGGATAAATAATAACAGGAAATGTGACTGGCCAGCATTATTGTGTCAGATTTCCCAGATTCTTGAGAAGTTGCCTCCAATAATTAGTCCTCCCTCCATAATGTTTAAAGAAAGAATTACAGAAATCTATTATAGTATCTGTATGTTTTTACTACTTTTCATATGTTTACATTATTTAACATTACAAGAGCTGAACAAATGAAATAGAACATATAGCTCTATTAAACATTTTAATGTGTCTTTAAATGTACACAACTGTAAGGTAATGAGAGAGTGCAGAAGTAATTATTAATAAACACATCCACAGTCCATTCAAGTGACAGGGCCCTGATGCCAAAAAAAAGTTACATATATGCAACCACTTTTTGCCAATTAATAGCTTTCTGTAGACAATTTGTTTTAAAGCGGCTATTGAAGTTATAGCAATTCTATTTGGGACTTATGAGAAGGATCCGTAGATTTATAATACCATTACCATTAACTGTTGAGGGAAGGAGCTTGGTCCAGAGGACAGAGAGCTGGGTTCTATTCCTGACTTTGCTACTGACTATCAGGGAAAATCACAAGCCTGGGTTTTACCTTCCATCCTTTCTCTCTCTTGTCTGGTTAAACTATAAGGTCTCTTTCAGGGACTGTCTGTTGCTATGTGTTTGGGCCTAATACAATGGAGTTCTGATTTTTAGTTGGGACCTCAAAGTGCCATTGTAAGATTAAAGAATTAAAAAACCAAGACCATCTATCTGTATCTTCCTAATTGGATTTTTTTCTGATAAAGTTCTTTTAAAATTTGTTTGTATATGGCCATCTGAATTATTATTACTTTATTAAATACTTTGACAAGTAAAATCATTTGGAGTTATTTTAGGAATTTGGCTTAGTGAAGCTATGCTAAATTAATGTGTAGTGTTAAATACAAACTTGTGTAATGGATGGCAATTATTAATATTTTAAGCTTACACATTTCTTTTCCTTTTTATTGCAGAATGTTTCTCTGACCCAAGCTACTTCAGAATCTTTTTCATAATCTTTATAGTTACATTTTTGATCGGGTTGCTTAATGTACTTATTATCAGACAGATAATTCTACAGTGGAATAGCAATAAAGTTAAATCTTCCTCAGATTACAGAGCATCTGCAACAAAGAAGGTAATTTATTTCAGAGAAAATCATATTTAGTACTTTTTTGCTTTCATATATATTTCAGCTATTTATTGATAAACTGTATCTTCTCCTTCAAGGATAAAATGTTTTTGCCAACTGTTTGTTCAAGAACAGTAACATACAGACGTGACAAACCAGAAGAAATAAACATCGAAATCAGCAAGTTACGATTAAATGAAACTTTCAAGTGCGAGTTTTGAAGACTGTTTTTTCTGCAAATATTTAGTTCCTTCATTTTCTTATTTTTACTGTGTAAGAGTCTTGACTAAAGCTATTTGTTTTTGTGGCATGCAGTTTTTTAATACTGTAACAAACCAACATGTAAGCATAGTCACATAATGTGACGACATTTGAAGTTATGGCTGCTGTATTTTTTGAAAGAGCAATGTGCATTACTACTGTTCAAGACCATTAGTGTTGGTGTAGCACTTTAATGTAAAATAATTTATTTAGTTATGGTATAGAATGTAGATATGAACAGGGGTGACAAAGCACTGATCTCACTTTACATGTAGCTAGTATTGATGTGCGCTGTGGGCAAAACTGTGATTAAAATATTAACATTCCTATATATTGTGGCAATAGATGGAGCTTTTGGACTACTTGTACATGTAAAAATGATACTTCTTAAAACTTTTTATGGTTCTTCTATCTAAGTTCCAGTGATCTTGTCTGCCTTGACATCTGTTTATCTTCTTATAGTTACTTATAAAAATGACTGGATTAATGAGTGCTTAGTTACTACTGGTATTTTTAAAAGTCTACAAATGATAATGTCACTTAAACAGGATGTATTCTTCACATGTTATAAAGTATATACATTTTACCATTCCTTTTGTTCCAAAATAGAGGTTTTTGTATATATTTTAAGATATATAAAAACTGAGTCAATATAAAGAAAAGGAGGGAAGGGTTAGTCTTGTGTGACTTTGGTTTTTGTTTTATCTGGCTGGAATACACTAGATAATAATTAAACACACTGGCTAAATTCAGCTCTGGTGTTGGCAAGAGGAGCTGTATTTGGTCTGCTAGCTACATTTCAGTGTTTTGCCAAATAAGCACTCTCTTCTTGTTAAATATCTGTTATGCCTGATTTTTCCACATCTGCTACTTTTTAGCTGAGAGAATCCATTTGCATGAATCCCTTTTCTTAGCCACCTAAATTGTTGTTGCTGTGCACTGGGATATGTATCCAGTAGGATGAGAAAGATGTCAATTTCAAAAGAAGAAAAAGAATATAGAGAAAGGAGAGGAATTTTCCTAGGAGAACCAGTAAGTTGAATTGATGAAGGTAGATTGACATTGAGCCTTCATAAGTGGGCAAGATCCTTCCTAGATTCATATTCCTGGGACCAATATGGATGCATGAGAGCAGAATTTGTACCACAGAATAAATTGTACAAAGACACTCCACTTCTCCATAAAACAAACTCTTCAGTGAGGGAGACCATCTTCTTGTTGCTATATGCCAACAATGGGCAACCTAAACTAATAAGTGGGCTGCATGAATGGCCCTCCTTCATCTCAGTGGCCTGCAAGATTGTCATAACCAAGATGATCTCCCGGGATAGGGTAGTTTTGCTAACTGCGCAAAAAGGTGTGTGTGGACGGGACACAGGTTTTTTGTGTGTAAAAACAGCCTATCGAAAGAAGCACAGGCGCCCTGGTGGCCATTCTGTTAATGGCAATCAGAGCTTTCTTGCAAGAGAGTGTCCATGCAGTGTGGATGCGCTCTTGCGCAAGAAACCTGCAGTGTAGACGTACCCATAGAATCCCAATGAGCCATATGTATTACTCACCACTGCTGTGCACCGTACAAAGTGTACAGCCAAGTAGTCAGACTAGTTTGTTTCATGCTGTCATAAAGGGTACGTCTAGGCTACATTTTATTTTCGAAAGCTGGTCTTTCAAAAGTGAAAGTAGTCTGGATGCATTTTTTTTTCTGAAAAAAATCCCCTTTTTTTTGAAAAACCACTCTTCCTTAAAAAAGGTTTATGTGGTTTTTCAAAAAAGGTTTTTTTTTCCAAAAAAACCATGTCCAGACTACTCTCACTTTCAAAAGACCCACTTTCGAAAAAGTGATTGGAAGAAGATAGGCAAATCCTGCAGAATTTGCATATTCTCTTTTGAAAATAAAAAATAGTCTAGACGTACCCAAAGTTAGGAAGTCCGGGTAAGCCTCTTTAAAATATGAACTAAAGTCTAGTTGACAAAAAATTCTCTGAGATGATGTATGTTATCATTCCTAAATCTTGATACTCTATATTAATCTATGCCTATTGCAGAGAATATTTGTTTCACTGAAATGTCTTTATGTTAAAAAATAGCAGAATAGACATCACTGAGATATTTATAAGAAATGAGAAAACAAATTCTCCCCATTCTGCATTCCTTCTGAACAAGAAAGTCCCACTGAAATCTATGAGAGATGTGCATGTAAAATGGAATAGATAATCAGCTTCATGGGATGTGTTTCAGAGACAGCATTCCCTAACATACTGATACATACTGAGATTGGGAGGGGACATACAAAGACAATGGCTCAGAATTTCCATTAGCATTGTTATAAAAGCTTTAAATATCAGTGTGGAAATCACTGCATACTCACCCAATAAGCCACCTTTAAAACTCCTTGTGTAAGAATGTTTGTGGCACACATCACAGTAGTAGCTGAATTTCAGTTCAGACAGCTTAAAAATGTCTTGCTAGAAATTGGAATAGATTACACTGATTTTATTAGTCATAACTTTCATTTTTATTTTATAGCTTTTTGGAAATTTTTCCATAGAGAATCATTTAAACTTTATAATGTATTTAACTACAGTTATTTTTCTGTATACTGCACAGTATGGGATTCAGTGATCCTCTCATAGAAAGAAGTTAATGGGATGATTACCATTAACTTTACTGGGAACAGAAAAAAGGCCCATGAGAAAAACACATCGTTAATGTTCTTATCAAAGAAAGACGGAAACAGGGTACAGTCTGGGCTTCAGTTTTATGTAATTATTTATTTAACTGAAATACTTCATGTACTTCACAAAAGATGTGAATCTATAAATAATGAAACATGACTTTAACCTAATTCTCTTGGAATTAAATACAATAGCTCTTAAGACAACATATAGTTAATGACATACTTGGTATTGTTTAAAATAACTCATTTCTGAGAAGTGTCAAATTATGGAACAGAAGTGGAGTTGGAGACTTCGTATACAGGAGAGAAATGGGTCTTTATGGTAACATGTTCCTCCTGCCTCCAAAATAACATCCTATAGCTACTTCTCTCCTTCAGCTGCATGTTGTTGGAACTCTAGTTCTCCTCAAATAGGGGCATGGCAAGCATGTTGCCATCAGAACAGCTGCTCAGCGCATCATGTTCCACTCAGGTCAGGAGAACTTTGCAACATAACTTTCATTGTAAGCTGCTGCTGTCCTGAAGTAATTGTAACTCCCCCTAGCATTGTGTTAATGTGTGGTGGAGGACAAAGAATTAGTTGCTTAGCAATGCAGGCCAAAAGCTAATCTTTAGAAGGCCTGTGGGGAGGTCAGACAGAACAAGATCCCCAAGACAGTGCCCAATTCTCATGCATGGCTGCCATGCTAGAGAAAATGTGACTTTGCCTGCTAGCTGTCCTCTCTGCTCCTGGCCCTGCTTTTCAGAAGGGACAGTGCAGAGAAAGAATGTCCCAACAAAAATCTCACAATCGTGGAACTCTTATGTGCTCCCATTTGCACAAAACTTTAAATGAGAAAGCACTTAGCCCATAATTCACAAGAGATTTGATCAGCACTTACGGTACTATGTCTGTGCTTTGTGTAGTGAGCTATTGTAAATAAGTTAGTCCTATATAGCTCATATCTTGATTTCTTCTTTCTATATTGTGCCTTTAAGGTGTTCACGCCAGACCTCCCCTCCCCCCTCTCCCCCCAAAAAAACATTGGCCTCAGCCAAAGTCACTACAGACTTCTGGAAGAAAATTAAGCCTACTGAAAAATGAAGCAAATGTAAAATAATTTTACAGTAATCCAGCTCCAAAATATGAAAAAACTTTATTAAAGACATACACCTGGGTACTATATTTGTATTGTTAATTGATCATTTGGAGATTTTTAAATTTGATTTTACTTTATGCCTCATAAGTACTATAGTTGCATGAGTAGCTGCAGAAAAAATGTTGGTCTTTGTTTAAACATCTATATAAAGGGTTTAATTATTCTAGATACTTGAGTATAGAAAGAGCTGAGGCCTAGTCATCTCTGACTACTTGTTTGCATGTATTTTAGAAAGGACATATGCTTATGCAGTAAAAAATGTGCACATTACTTCTGATTTAAATAAAACCAATTAACTGAGTAATGTAATTTTATGAATTTCTTCCAACTTCTAGGAATACATTTATTATAACATCACAGATAAGTATGGAAAAATGGTTTCTTCTTTCAGAAAATGTGCACGTGGTATCTGTGGCATTTTCATTGTGCTAGTTTGAAATACTCCCTTATATTCCTGAGCAATGTTTAAAGTGGACCTTAAAAATAAATCTTGTTTGTCTAGTCAGACTTTACATTTTATTTGAACTGTATTAATTTTTTTCAGTGACACAACATTACAACTCCTATGTAAAGTCTGTTTTTTTGTTGTATTAGAAGAAATAATTTTCTATAACTGATAAAATACCATGATACCCTTACTTTCTCAAGTCACACTAGGGAATTAGTTCTTTTTTTCCATAGATGTCCCTGATTGACTGTTGCTCACTGCCATAGTGAACCTGTTAAACGTACTTTTCAAGCAACCTGTTCTTCCAGCTAGCCACGTTGGGCTTTATGATGCCTTTTTAAGGCATAGCTCGGGTTGTGCAGAAATGCACTGCCTTAGCAGGAGCTTGAAGGAGACAGAGTGTCTAAATCAGGCAGAAAGATCCAAGAGCTTTGGGGAGTGAGGTTTGTATACAGTCCTTGAAGAGAGTACCGTATCCATCCTCTGTGCCCAACCTGTGCAGGAAACCATGGCACTTTCCATACACTTTCAAGATGCTAGACTGGCAGAGGCCATCGCAAGGCATTTTCTGGGCATAGTAGAGTGTAAGAAAATGTTGTATTTAACCCTGGCATAGATGAGGAGGCTGTTTGCATCCTCTCTACCTAACCTTGTCCCTTGGGGTGAACCTAAAGGGCAATGTTAGCAACTGACTAAGAGAGGCTACTTGTGCTAGGGTTGTAGCCTCATGGACCTCAACTGAAGCCCATTGAAGTCAGTGAGAATTTTTTCGTTTGACTTCAGGCCCTAAGCCACAGTTCAGTTATAGTTAGAAAAATGCACTTCTGAAAGATACATCTGCATTGATTTTTATTTGGAAATGCCATGGTGTGGAGCAAGAAATGGTATTGATTTATCAGTCTATTTGTGCTGAATGAAACTCAAACTGTCCTGTCAAATTAGAAATGAAATGTGTCCATAATGTTTATGCCATGCATTTGAAATAAAAATAAGACTTACAAGATAAACAATATTGAAGCAGTAGTTAGGAAGAATGTTAGTGCTTTTAACTATTGTTCTATATTCTGCACTCTGATAGAAGTTAAAGGAAATTTGAGTGCACTAATGACAGAAACAGGTTAAAATTAGCAGAAATATTGGTATATAGTGGGCCAAATCAGTGCAGTTACACAGAGTGGAAACCAGCTTAGAATTAGAGCCAATATATTTTAATGTTGTTCATGATACTGGACGTTGATTTTCAGAAAGTTCGTTTGCTTTAGAAATTCCTTTTCAGCTAGAATTTCCTCTTTGTTTTGTTTTTCTATTGTACACACTTGGAAACAAGGTACGTGGTTAGGGAAAAATGCATAAAATGTCTGGCATGTGTTGATGTAAGTTGAAATCCTGTCCCCTTTCAAGTCTATGGGAGTTTTCAGTAGGGCCACATCTTTACCCTAGTTACCTGGTTTTTTTCCTGTTTGCAAACACATTAGTTTTGGACATGTGCTGAGATCTATTTCACACTTACTACTACTGTTTTTTTTAATTACTTCAAACTGTCTCATTTAGCAAAAGCATGACAAAAGTATTAATAATATGGGAGTTATCTTCATGTTTAACATGTGCTGCATTTTGTTAAAATATATATGGATATATAATAATTCTTTAGATTTAGAAAGTTTGATACATAGAAAATGTTAGGAAAGGAAGCAGGTTTTTAATAGATTTGTAACTCTTATTTCCAGTTTGAAATGACATTTTTAAAATGAATCACTACTTAAATTTGCTTGAAAATGTACTGACTATTTTGTTTAAAATAATATACTTTTGTAGCTGGTTATTCATTTCAGTTGACTACTAACTTCTATTTTGATTATATTTATTAATAAATTGACACTGTAGTGTACTGTGAGATGTTTATTTTTCTATCAATACTGTAACAGCTATGACATAGCATTAAGTTAATGCAACATTATTGTACTTGCTCTCTAATAAAAAAGCAGTATTTCATCCCTGTGGAGTGTGATGTTTTGTAATACACTAATTGTATTTTATCATTGATGCTTTTTAAAAAGTTAGTTATTCTCATTGTAACACTTCCTACATAAACTGCAGGACAATGTTAAGGAAAGAGGTACTTGGTTAGAACTGGTCTATGATGGACTAAGACTTTAAAAGAAGTGTTGGAACAAACTCTCAGGAAGCATGTTTGTGGTGTCCCAGAACACTCTGAGAGTATGTCTACACTTGCACACCTCATTTTTTGAGGAGTAACGTTAGTTCGAACCAAGGGGTTTGGTTTGAACTAACGCATCCTGGCGTGCACTTCCTGGTTCAAATCAGCTATGATTCGAACTAGCGTGCCGGTGAGATCATGCTAATGAAGCACGGGATATTTAAATCCCCTCTTCATTGACTATTTTGAATGCCTGCATTTGCATCCCTACTTCGAACTAGAATGCAAGTGTAGACATACCCTGACAGTGCAGATAGGAATTTGTCAGCAACCATATGGGCAGCATTGAGTATGCTGGAATAGTACCTGACTCCCTCAGTTCAAGCTCCTGTCAGTTTTGTAGACAGCATGAGCTGCAAGATCTACACATGTATTCTTAGAGCACTAGCATGAGCCCCACTGGCACAGGTCTGTGGACCTGGGCTAAGAGGCTCTCAGACAGATGCAGTGCAGAAATGCCCTTTGAAACACTCCTGAGACACAACTTCATAGACTGTCTCTGAACCTCAGAGGAATGTAACAGAGTATAGCTAAAGGCATGGGCTGATTATTAATATGCAACTAAAAATATCCCTCCTCTACAGATTGTTCCTACTCTTGGTAAGAATTGACTTGCTAGGATTGATTTGTGGTAGGAGATGTACTTTTGTGCATACATTTGTATCTTCATAGGACACAGTTATGCTACTTTACTAACACTGGCCAAAATGGTATCGGTAAGTTGTGAAGGACATGCATTTTGTTCTTGTGTTGATTCTACTCATAAGTTTCCCTACAAAATTCTGTGCCAGACCTTTGACATGAAAAGGCCTTCTATGCTTTAAGAACATACCTGATCAGTTAAGGATTGTCTACACCACACTAATTGTGTAGCTGAAGTCGAAGTAGCTTAACTCGACTTTTTTGTGTCTGTCCACACTGCAGGAAGTCGAAGGGAGAACACTCTTCCTTCCACTTCCCTTACTCCTTGTGGAAGCAGGGCTACCGGCATTGGCAAGAGTACCCTCTCAATTTCAATTAGCTGTCTATACTAGACCCACTAATTCAAGCCCTGGAAGATCGACAGCAACAGCTTCAATTGTTCTCTGTAGAGTAGATGTATCCACTAAGCTAAATGAGGAGAGCTGCATCAAAACTTGCCCACAATGTGACATTAGCAAATTAACGTTTTTATCTCTGTTTGGTTTTACTTGGTGGCTTCCTAGCCCCTTGTCATTCTCTCATCATGACCATAAATTGCTAATTCTGACACGAAAGGGGTTTTTTGTGTGTGTGTAATGGGAAATTGCACAATAGTGATGGGACAAGTACTGGCATTCAAGTAAGGGTTGTGTTTGTGACAATCTGTATATCATGTATGATCTCTTGGACTCAACAATGCAAGAGAGAAATCTTGGAAATGATATAGGGCAAAATAAAGAGTTTTATAAATATTAAAAAAAGGCAAAATATATCATTTTACCTCTTTTTTTTCTTTCCAAAGTTAGAACAACAACCACAATTTTCAGAGTTTCACTGGAAGAGGACAAAGTTGAGGAACTGTTGGAAAGTATATGAGCTATAGGAAATTAATTTATGCACATACAAAGCCAGTAAGCATATCAGATGCAATGAAGTCTGAGAAATGCTAGTTTTTTCATGAAAGAATTTGTGAAGTGGAAGCTGATGTCTTTGCCCATCTTTTTTGTCAAATGCAAATGAGACCTTAAGAAGCCCTTTCCCCATGAACAACAATGCTCCTCGTACCAAGTTATGCTGTGTACTTCTTAATGCTCACTCTTGTTATGAATGGTGGTAGGAGAGCTTTATGAAGCCTTTCTCTATTTCCACATAGGATGTGAAATGCAGCTATTAAGCGGGACTGTTTAATTAAACTGTTATTTGTCCACATAATTATAATTTTGGCATATTATAGCATATAATGTGTTATAATTATTCACATCATTTACCTTATTGTCTAGTCAGTGGCCCAAATAGGCATTAAGGTAGTTTGGCTACAGTCTAATGCTACTCATATTGTTTTGCAGATACACTTGGCAAAGCGAGGTGGGAGGGGGTGTAGTTTAAGCTCTCAGAGAAGTAGAGAAACTTGCACTACAGCCTTTAGCGCCTAGGGATGAAAGAGGCCCTGACTTCACTACTTCTTTGACAACAATGATGTAGGTGTATTTTTCTATTGTGTCATTTCAGTCTCTGCACGATTTCCTCTGTGCCAAGGACTAGATTTGATGCAGCATGCCTAAAGAAGTAGCAGAGTCTGTGTCTGTGTCTGTGTGAGGGAGAGAAGGAGAGAAAGAAAGCGAGATCTGTCCAAAAGAGATCTGTGTTAAAAAATACAACAATGGTTCGAGTGAATATCTGTAGTACACAGTTGCACTATAGCAACTAAAAAGGGATCAGTGTGACGGGGAGAAAGAAGAAACTGTTCTAAAGCTGAGCGTTACTAGTAGAAGAGGTTTTTGCAGTTTTGGGGTTTTTCTGTTGGTGAAGAGGAGTGTCCTCTCAATGTACAATAAAGAAAAGAACCTTGGAAATACACACTTGCTACAGAGGGTTTAGAACACAACAAATAAAACTTTAACTATATGGAAAACTTGCCTGGCCTGAAAGTATTTGAGAAGATGATGTCTCCAGTGTTGTAAGCATGAGCAAATAGCTTGCGGTGATGAAGCTGCCAATTCCCATTGATGCTGTTGAGAGAGAGAGCATGGGGTTGTGTGTCCAAAGAACTGACCCTTAAAAGTTTAGCTAACCCAATAAATAAGATCAGTTCCCCATGGTGGAAAGTAATGGGTGCACAGCACACAGCAAGCTCTAATTCTGGGCCCTCAGCTACAAGAGCTTCAGCTCCTATATTTTCCGCTCATCCCTGATCATCACCTTGCATTTATTTATTTTCTTGCCTTCAAACCAAATAATTCCACAAGTATGAATATTGTTGTTCTTTAATGACACTGGTAAATGTAAATAGAGATGCCCTATAGCTATGACCAGCAAAGCAAACTACGATCAGTTGCTGAAGGGATGCTATGCAGTATATTTTTAAAATCAGTCCGATTTTAATTAGCAACCAACACATTTGGCCAGATTCATTACTTCTGTAAAGGGGTGCACAGCTTCACTGAAATCAACAGGTCTGAATTCAGCTGATGGTGAAAGTGAATTCTGCCTCTTAGGACCCCTTACTGTTGATATCTCACCCAGTCAAACAAAGGGCCTTCTCATCTATGTTGGTAATATTTATTTATTTAATTAATTAATTAATTAATTAATCTATTTATTTGAAGGAAGTCTATTTCAGCAGGGCACAGTGACTCTCAAATAGGTCAAACTGACCTGCTCTGCAGCCACAGGCTTTGGTTCTCTTGGGACATAGAAAAGACACTGTTTGTTTGTTTGTTTTGGGACAATACAGCCTAAAATGAACAGGGCTGTTCTCCAGCTAAGTTGTTGTCTACTTTATGGCTATTGCAATGGCTATGCCATATAATGTACACATCTAATACCATAGTTGGGAGCAAGCACAAATATGCACTGGGGTAACTGAAATTTCTCTGTGTATCTGTGCACATAGAAATTCAGGGAGTTTACTCACTTAAGCCTGGTCTACACTACACATGAAGGTCAAAATAAGATATGCAACTCCAGCTACATAAATTGCATAGCTAGAATCGACATATCTTACATTGTGTTTCCACACAGCAGGAGGCTGTGACATATCTTACATCAGCTGCCCACACAGCGGGAGGCTGATGGGAACAAACGCTTCCCTTGCTCCTTGCAAGGAGTAGGCGTACCAGGAACACCCTTTCAGTTCGATCTAGCAGGCTGATTTATACTACACCTGCTATATCAAACCCCGGATGATCAGTCACAGCAGCGTTGATCTTCTGTGCAGTGGAGACATGCCCTTGTAAGAGGAGAAAATAATTTTGCATGTGTAATGGGTACACGCATATTTTCCATAGCTCATTTATTGGAAAGGACTTTGACTGTGTGACCTTGTATGTAACAAACAATTAGGAAGTCAATGTTTTTTCATTCTTCTTTAAGATTAGATATGCAGGAGAATGCTTAAGCAGACTATTTTGTAAATCTGCAGAAAGTTGAATTTACTATTAAGAAAATACATTGTTGCATGAATGAGGGAAAATGAACCATCTAGTTTGTTACATGTTATCTCAAAAATAATAATTAGTTGGCTCAAGTTTCAGTTAAAAAAACCAGGCCCTTTTGGTGTCAATGCTTTTCTATTAACCTTGATCTAAGATTTTCTTCTATGTTTTGTTTCAAGAGTTTCCAAAGCTCCAACTGAGAACATTTTTATCGAGTGGTTAAAGTATGAAATTGGGACTTGAGAATGTTGGCTTATTCACTGTGTTCTCTCTGTTATTGGTCAATCATTTAATAAGGCTAGATTTGATTGCTGACCTCCCAAAATACCATTTGAAGTCAGTCAAAGAAGGGTTAGTACTTCATCACCTTTGAAAATCAAGTCCTTAATCTCTCCTCCGAAAATGGATGTAGTGTAATTGTATCTGAATTACAAAAGTGATGGCATGAATTAATGTTTGTAAAGTCTTTTGAAAGCCTCCAAGAATGTAAAAAATAAAATACTTAAATTGTGTTGTTTTGTTTTTATTTTGCATACCTCATTTGTTGTTAAATCGATGTTCCTGGTTAGACTGGGAAGCATAGCCTGCTTTCCTGGTTAGATACTTTTTGTTAAGTTTGCTAATAAAAATGATTATACTAAATTTTTCTTGACAAATAAAATTTAATCAAATGGACCATGCTTCCAGTATTACTGCAGACATCTTCACAGGACAAAGTGTGTTACTAAATTTAAGTAATCTCATATGAGCAATTTGGTGCTGAATACTAGTGACCTAATACATGTGGAATTCAAGTAGCTTAACTTGACAAATTCTTTCTGCTTATTTGATCAGTACCTGCTTACTATGTCTCTCTTAGCTGGCAAAAACCCACATTATGCTAAGTGCAGTGGCCTTTAAGATAAAGGAATGCTTAATCTTTTGCAAACTTTGGCAGTGAAGGCAGCGTTACAATTTTGTTATGACAATAGTGCCTGGATTACTACAGTTATATGCAGTGTAAAATCACATCTCAGATTCCTAGCTAGGTATCCTTGAAACCTCCTGAATAAACTCTAAATGAACCAGAAATCTCAGTAAATCCAAAGATGATGGTACAAAGATCCCATTAAAGAAAGTGTGGATTTTTAATTAAATCACTGTAAAATGGCTCTTTGGTTTATTATAATCTTTAAAATATACAGGTTATTATAGGCCAATAGAATATTTCACCTTCCTAAAGCACATTTCATCATACAGGATCTCACTCTTTATAGAATAGTATACCCATATTAGACAGTAGGGCTCCAGAATACAGTCTATTGCATTAGTGATACTGTAATGAGATATGGGCAGGTGAGACAAAAAAGCAAGCGCAGAGTGGCAATGGTGCTGACATGAAGGTCATCATACATATAAATCTTGATCAATATGGTCAGCAATGGCCTACCAATGTAACCCACACACTGTGGTTACCATGCAGTGTCACCTAGATCACAGCAACAGATAAGATCAAGAGACCTCTAAATCATGGGCTGGGAGCCAGCTGGCTATTAGCTCAGTGGGTAGAGATCCAGCTCCAGAGTCCCAGGTTCAATCCGCCTGGTAGTGGTTACACCAGCAACAAACTATATTTTCCACTTTTGTTTTTCATTGAGTAGAAAAACAATGAAAAGGGGAGGCTGAGGACTTGCATTTATGAAAGTCTATTTCAAAAGGCCAAATCCTGTCCATTTGAAAAAATAAGCATGCAAGTAAATTGAGCACAGTGATATCTAAACCTAGGGACTGTACACTGCTATTAGTCATGTACAAATCCCCCTAGCTTCAATGAGAATTGCACCTGAATTGAAAGCATGATTTGGTCCATAGCCGGTGTTTTCCTAAAAACTAGCCAGCTGTATCTTTTGCATGGTTTTCTGGTAACATACATGATTTTGCCTCCCAATGGTTCCAGCGTCATTTCATCTGACAAAATTACAGTGCTCTGCTTTATTGGGAATATCTTTGACATTCATTATATTTCTGAAGAAAAACCTAGGTCTGTGTGGATAATCTGAAATACAATGCCACAGGCTCTCCTCCAGCCAAAAACATTACCTGACAAAATAAGACCAAATGTTGTTTGCTCCAAACTGCAGCTACCAGTTGCCAACTATCAGTGTAGCGCACCCATTTCAGATCTGTCCTTATTTCAGCCATCAATGGCCAACCACTGATACAGTTGGTCAGTTTTAGCGAGGAAAAGTCCCAGTGGTGCACTATATCTCCATAATAGGAGGTTACACCCATTCGCTTTCATCTGTAGCTGGCCTCTAATAGCTGCAATCAGGACAGATCTCCAGCATAGACAGACAAGGCCCAGAAAAAAGAGTGCATTGGGCTACATTGGTCAGGATCTGATTTTGCATTGATCAGGAATGCTGTATGTGTCACTTTAAGAAGTTACAAATGTTACATGAGAATATGTAGAAAATATTTCTCTGTAATAATGTAAAGCTATTGTAAGCATGTTTGGAATGGCAAAATAGTTCTGAGGATAACTTGCATACTATTTGCTCTTTGTGAGAAAACTTCAGTTGTGCAACTCCTCCTACCTAGCTTCCATACAAACAAGGTCATTTCTAGTGCTATCTTCAGCAATAATAAAAACAAATGTGTAGGGTTTAACTTGGCTGCTTGCTGTTCTAATTGAAATTACATTTGTAGCAGCTAAATCTTTGTAAAGCTGCAATTGCTCTTCTATTATCTTTTTAGTATTTGTACCTCCCTAGTCCAACACTCTGGGGTTTTGACTGGTCCCAATCTAGAGAATCTGTCAGAGCAGGGGAGGTCAATGCCGGCTTCTCTGTTTCTGTTAGCTACAGGGCTCTGCTCTGATGGCAGCATTGACCAAGTGGAGACACTTGAGGAAAGAGCAAGGTGGCTGCAGAGCCCCACAGTTGCCAGCAAGGTAGATCCATAGGAAAGCACCAATCCCAGCAGCTGCCAGGCTGTACACCTGGCCACAAGTCACCCTGCCTCTTCTCCCCAGCATTCTTCAGCCCCACGCCTCTCCCTCCCTCCCTGAATGTGAGTGCACAAATGAGCTATTTGTGGTGTTCTGGGAGGGTGGAGGAGGAGTTGCTGAGCAGAGGTCCTGGCTTTTCCCCATGAGTTTCCAGCCAGGAATGCCAGACCACACATGTTACTAGACTACAGAGGTCAAACCTGTATTAGGGCAGGCACAAGACTATCCACATGTGCAGGGACACACAGGCCCTGACTTTTTCAACCTTACTAGATTGGCTGAAAGTGTAATCATATATATAGTAGCCCAGTGTCTGAGAGTCTGTAACGCCGAAATGCTGGCTTTTCCCTCTAGGGGGCGCTGTTGCCTGAAATGCTGGCTGTTCCCTCTGAGCGGCCCGTGTGGGCTAATTGATAATAAATATGGATTCACAAACCTTCACTGGGTAAAACTGCTTGCTTAGGCATGGTCCACACAAATGTATATCCGTATTACTTTTAGGGGGGCTGATTGTATTCATTTATTTAATTAATTAATACCTTACTGTGGATGTGTAACCCACACACCTAGTATGGTTACTGAGCAATGCAGGTGGTAACTAGACCACAGCAACAGTTAAGCCTAAGAGACCGCTACAGCATGAGTAGAGAGCTAGTTGGCTTTTTGCTCAGTGGGTAGAGGCTCCTATACTTTGCTTCAAAGGGCCCAGGTTCAAGTCTGCCTGGTGGCAATTACAGATGCATTATACCCTTACATCTTGTTGCACTTCCTGAACCAGAGTATATTTTTCACAGACTGTTAAGGCTGGAAAGCACCATTAGATCATGCAGCCTGAGCTGGATAACAAAAGTCATTAAATTTACTCACTTATCTTTGCATTGAGCTCAATAGCTTGTGTACAACGAATGCACATCTTCCAGAAAGGTATCCAGTCCTGCTCTGAAGACCTCAAAAGATAGGGGAGTCATCATCTCCCTGAGTAGCTTATTCCTACGTAACCACCATCATTGTTAAAAATGTGTGCTTTATTTCCAACTTGAATTTGTCTGCACTTTTTACCGGTGTAACTCCATCAGCACTAGATAGAAAAGTCATATGATATCAGCATAGTTAAAACATCAACATTTTCTAATGTAGACAAGGCCTAAATAAGTCATCCTTTCCTCTATCTGTGCCTAACTGTACAGGGAGTCTGGCTATTTCAATGGGCACATTTACAAATCAAACTTTACAGTCAGAAGGACATCATCTTAACAATTTTTATTTATCTTTTCTATGTCTTGCTCAGTTTAATAAAGAGCAAACTCGGTGTGTGTGTGTTACATTACAAGAACATATGTACATATAGCAAATTCTCAGACCAAAAGCTTCAGAGGGGTAGCCAAGTTAGTATGTAACAGGAAAAACTTAAAAAACAACAAATAGTCTAGTAGCACCTTAAAGACTAACAAAACATGTTGATGGTAGCATGAGCTTTCATGGGCGCAACCCACTTTTTCAGATGACAGGAGTGTTAGAAGTCTTCTGGGATCAGGACTTCTAACACTCCTGTCATCTGAAGAAGTGGGTTGTGCCCACGAAAGCTAATGATACCATCTACATATTTTGTTAGTCATTAAGGTGCTACTAGACTATTTGTTGTTGTTTTAAGTTTTTCTCAGACCAAAGAAACCCAAAGAACTTTTACACATTATAAGCCAAATGCTGCCCTGTGACACTAATGTTAATCTA
>CM057846.1:184677192-184689536 GCA_030068395.1 Apalone spinifera | reverse complement strand
CACAAGAACTCTTCCGCAAAACAGTTCTTGCGCAAGAAGCCTGCAGTGTAGACAAAGCCCTAGGCTACGTCTACACTACAGGCTTTTTGCGCAAGAATGGCTGTTCTTGTGCAAAATCTTGCAGAGTGTCTACACTGCACGCGCGTTCTTGCACAAGTAAATTTACAGTACAGCGTCGGAAAGCAGGGCTTCTTCCAAAGGGATATTCCTCTCACCACGAGGAATAAGCCCTCTTGTGCAAGAGGTCTTCCACAAGAAGGCAGTGTAGAAGGCAACATGATTTTCTTGTGCAAGAAACCCATATGGCTAAAATGGCCATCAGAGCATCCACACTGTCGTGGACGCTCTTGCGCAAAAGCACAGCTCTTCCACAAAAGCACGTGGCAGTGTGGACGTGCTCTTGTGGAAGACCTTTTGTGCAAGAACTCTTGCATAAAACAATTCTTGCGCAAGAAGCCTGCAGTATAGACGTAGCCCTAATGTATCATAGAATCATAGAATCACAGAATACTAGGACTGGAAGGGACCTCAAGAGGTCATCGAGTCCAGTCCCCGGCCTCATGGCAGGACCAAATACTGTCTAGACCATCCCTGTTAGACATTTATCTAACCTACTCTTAAATATCTATATTCAATATTTATGAATATTTTGTGAATTTATGAATATTCATATATTCAGAGATGGAGATTCCACAACCTCCTTGGGCAATTTATTCCAGTGTCTGACCACCCTGACAGTTAGGAACTTTTTTCTAATGTCAAACCTAAACCTCCCTTGCTGCAGTTTAAGCCCATTGTACAGCAACTCTTGTCTTCAGCTGAGTTATGCCTGGACATAATGTCTGTATCAGGGTTTTTTTGGTGAGAGGGGGTTGGTTTATTTTAACAAATTATTTCAACCACTACTTCAATGCAGCTGTGGATATGTTAGACTGCAACACCCGTTTATGCATAGTAGCACTCCATAATGCAGGACAGAATGGTATGAAGAATTGCTTATCCAATTGAAACTGCAGATGGAATTTAAGTAACTAGAATGTAATTACACATAGCAAAACTTGGTAGTACGCTGGGCTTAACACCTCTGATGTAGATAAAAAATGTTATGGACTCTCCAAGGAGCACAAATGTTATGGACTCTCCATAATTTTTCTTCTCATGACCACAGTGTCCCCTACTGCTGTGCTAATGGGACATTTTGTGCAATAGTACTGACTTAAATGGCAGAATGCCACCTTTGCTAACACCACTTTTACTGAATGATGTATTTTATTGATTGCGTTTTGCTAAGATATTAAGTGGATTGACCCCATTAGGATCCAGTGAGATCACAATCCAGGGTGATATGTCTGAAGGCCATATCTAACATGCACTAAGCAGACAGAAAAAACAGATTCGTTTTTTTCATGTAGAAACGTTGAGCCAGACACAATAGAAACCAGAATTGCATGTGTTGCCCAAGGTCATAGAAAGTGATTTTTTTTTCAAGGCTTCTGCAACATTGCTTGAACTATTATAGTGTAGAAGTAATGGCTTGCTTATTGAAATGGAATTGTAAAGGGTAAATTCTTCTCTCATAAAATCTGGAGGTGAAAGCAACTGCACATGTATAATTGAGAGGAAGAGCTAGGCCTTTAGTTGCTGACCAATAGTTTATTAAAAAAAAATCCAATCTGACAAAGAAACGTATTTGTACAAGAAAGTTTAATCCATTCTACAACATTTTACAATGAACTGGATCAAATCCAAACATGGGTGCAATGGCCACACCTGCCAAAAATTGTTTTTGCGTATACTCCCGTGTACGTGTGTAATCACATGGACTGGATGTGCGGGTATGGAGTTTGGACAACCGCCAACCATGTTTCATTTTCATAGGCACATTTTAATGGGTGCAGCCCACAGTCCACTTTGGACGTTAGATTCACTACAGTGAGAGATCAGACCATGACATTTGTTTACTTGATTACTTGATACAGGGACATGATAGAATTCAAGATCTCAGGTGACATTTCTGGTCTTTTGAAGAAACGTCTCAGAAATAGAATCCTTTTCACAAACTGACTGCTGGAAAAAAGTGTTTCTCCTTTTAAAGCCGCAATTCTGCAATTGACTGGCTTGGTGCATAGGCGTACCCACATGCCATCAGTTGTTGGATCCAGTCCTAAATTTTGGTTTTGGGAATGGAACATTCTTTGTATTAATGAGCTGCATATTCTACAGTTGTCTAAAATTTTGCATTATAAATAAAGATAGAGAATGGAACCCTTGCCCCATTAAAGCCCATGCCATATTGACTTCAGTGAACTCAGTATTTCACTCAATATTTATAATGGTATTAATTCAGCATAGAAGCCAGAAAGGTGTAACTCTACTGGGGGGGGGGGGGGGGGGAAGCTCATACAAAGAGGGTACTATGGACACTATATTCATTTGCTGGGTAATTAGAATTTTCACATGCTTTATATTGGGAGAGATGATGAGCTCCAAATATATTGCTCAAGATTGTGTTTTATAAAATATACCAGTAAATTTGTTTCTGAAGAGTAGGAAAGAGAAAATCTGTAACTCATTTTCCCTGGAAGCTTAGAGATCAGAGCCACTGAAAACCCTTAATGCTTCAAATAGTTAAGTGTGAAAGTTTAACTATTCACTTAAAGGGAAAGAGCAGAACCAGAACAGCATTACTCCAGTGGTACACCAGTGTGCATTCCATTTACAAATAGGGGTTTCATTAAATTTCAGAGAAATCACAGATTTTTCATAGATGGGGGTCACAGCATAAAAAGCAAGTTTGGTGGATGAGTAGAACATTTGTGAAATGTGTTATTATGCCATGACCAATCCATTAAAAATGCATGCTTTCTCCGCAGCATTTCTCAAAATGGGGGCCCCGACCCAAAAGGGGGTCACAAGCCTATTAATTTGTTGTGATATTGCTATTTTTGCTTCTGTGCTGCTGCTGACAGCAATACTGCCTTCAGAGCTAGGTACCCAGCCAGCAACCTTTGGTCTCCTCTTTACTGTCAGAGTTTCATGGTCAGAAACCATATTTCATGAGGGAGACCAAATTTTTTTATTTTTTTTATTGGTCTTTGACTTGATTTTCATAGCCACAAATGAGATAGATCCCTATTTATAAAGCTAGAGAAGTGCCATCGTGAATCAGGCCCAGGATATATGCCTTGTAAAGAGCTGGCTGTTAGAAAACATGCACTTCAATTCCCACTAAACAATCAGTTGCTATTTGTGGTATTGAAGCACTCAGAATAAAATAGTATGTTTATTCTATATCAACTATTATCTTCTCATCTGTTGTATGAGCACTGTGAATTGACACATTGATTTACACAGTAACCCTGTGACATTAAAAAGTCGCAACATCACACCCTACTATACATTGGGTCTACACTACCTGAGGAGCCTCCTACTGTAAAGTAATCATCCACCAGCTAGCAGTATCAGCTCCAGATTCAATCTGTGCCAGTGGAGCAGGGATGTTGCAAGCAATTGATCTTTCTTTAGAGAGAGAAATGTAAATTTTAAAAAGAAAATTAATTCTATCCCTTTAAAGATGAGAATTGTTTTATGAACTGGATATGGACACTGATTCTAAAGTGTAAATTCTCAGGAAAACTGAATAATGAACTATGGCCAATATCTCTTTTATAAGAGCATCATCTAGTACAGCAATTGTTAGTATTCTAATATCAGTATTTCTATTAAAAAGGATTGTTTCCATTATGAAAAACAAGTTTAACTTAACGGTGATGTCTTCAATCTGTGAAAGAGTATTTGGTGGGAGTTAACATGGGGTTTTTCTGTTCTAGCCAGTGGTTTCAAATCTCAAGGGAACATTCTGTTACACATCAAGAATCCCTCCTCCACACTTGAATGGGTCAGACATTAATACAAATACTCTTTATTCATCTGTTTCTGAATTATGCCTATCAGAAATCTGCTTTGTTGGCGCATGGGAGACACTGGGAGTCTAAACTGGCCATGTGCCATTGTTTCTACATGTAAACTCAGAGTTATTCTAAATCTCCATAGCTGCTTTGTGTTTTTACAACTTCAGGGCTATATTTATTTCCTTTCATTTTTACAGGGCTTGCCTGGGATTCTAGGTGCTTACAAATTTTAAAAGCAACCTGTTTAAAATCATAAACACTTAGACTTCAATCCAGTGCCTTGTTATGTAGGAACAGGACCTGTTCCCATGCACCATACTGAAGCCAGTACCACATCCATGTCATACAACTTATAAGGCCAGGTCTACACTGTGGGAGGATGGTTGGCTTAAGGCATGCAACTCGAGCTACGTAAATAACACTCTTAAGTTGAGCTTGGCGCCTTCTCCACAGTGAGAGAAATGCTTCCCTCAACTTCCCTTATTCCTCACAATAGTGAGGAGTACTGGCACCAACAGTCTGTCAGTGTTCAATTTATGAGTCTTTACTAGACCTGCTAAATCGAATTCTGGAAGATCAATCACCAGAGACATGGCCTAAGAGCAAGACCTAATTGTGAAATTCCTCTTGTGAAGAGGTTCAACACATGGATTCTGTCCCTCTCTAGTTACACTTAAACGTGAGATCTTACATGAGGTCTGTGGTGCACAGGTATTGTGCTGCACAGTGATGAATTTTCACCCTTATAGAATTTTCTATTTCCAATAACACAATAGCCCACCAGATTATAGTAGTCTATAAACTAATCCCTCCATAGCACAGCATATGTAAAATTGATCACACATCTTTCTTACTTTTTTAAACAAAACTAGGGGGCAGTGCCCCCCTGCTCGCTACGCTCACCAACCCCCCCCCCCCCCCCCCCCCCCCCCCCCCCCCCGGGGTAGGCAGCCCCAGCTTTCCCTACTGTTGTGGGGGAGGGCTGGGGCCACGCCAGCCCTAGTATCTCAGCCCTTCCCCTTGGCCACCAGAGAGGGCCAGGGCCAAGGCCCTGCCAGCTCCGGTCTTTCCCCCATCCCCAGCCACTGGGGAGGGGAGGGCCGATCAGGGACCACAGCATGGCAGCCCTTGCTCTCCATGTGGGCCTGGGGCACGTCAGGCTGGGAGTGATTGGGTCTTGGCTCCTATGGACTTAGAGTGATGTGATGATGTCACTCTTTAGTCCTGCAGGAAATTGTTTTTTATATATAGAGAAAAAAGAACCAGAGGAATACATTCAGGCAGGGTGCAGGAACAATATATATTGTGGGGGTGCTGAAAGCCACTGAACCAAACTGTAAACCCTACCTGTAATGGAAACCACTTCAAGCCAGTGGTGGGGCATTACCCCTACTTCCAGCCCCTACTTAGCCAGATACAGTATTTATGCTCTGTACTGCATAGTAAATGCCCTGAAAACATGAGGAGAGAAACCCTAGTCACATTGTGATTTCAATGGCAGCAGAATTAGGTCCTATGAAATTCAATATATTTTTAGGATACTAAAACAGACCCTGGAACAAACTTCACTTTGTTAAACTTCTATCTTTGTTTCTGCCTTTGTTTACTCTCTTGAGGTTAATGAAGTTGCACAGGTGTAAATGACAGCAGAATTCAGCTATTTGTCTATTACTCAAATACATCTGTGTTTGTTAAAATGAGTAGTTTGCTCAATTTTATACAGTTATATAGACGTACTAATAGATTCAAACAACTATCCTTGTTGCTGTACCTTGTTGGTTTTGCACTTACATTTATTGTATTGTTTTGAAAAGAAGCAATTAAAACTGAGTCTATTTATGTTTTTTGTTCAAGTTATTTATTCAGTGAGCCCTGGTCTATACTAGGAAGTTATTTCAAAATAAACCCTCTTATTTCAAAATAATAAGCAAAGTGTAATAATAATTACACTCGGGATGTAATAGTGTTTTTGATTAACCGATAAGCAAAAGCTTGTAGGTTAATGCTACAGACTACATGCATTCCCCTTCCCCCTCCCTTACCAGTAAATTTTTTAGCAGGCTGCCCAGCTTAGTCCTGGCTCATGCTGGGTCTGGGACCTACCCCTACTGTTGCTCTGCATTTAAAGTGTATTAGGAGCCAGGTGGGCAGGCAGCCAGGCTCAGTTCTGGCTTGTGCTGGGTCCAAGAGCTCAGCTCTCCCTTAAACAGGAGCTGCTGCCACCCCACGCTGCTGCCTCTTTATCAGACGCAACAGCAAGAGGGAAGCTGAGTTTTAAACTGGCTCCCCTTGTGGACCAGCTCCTGTCTGGCACTCTGTGCTGCTGCCTTTGATATACATGAGTGTGGCTGTTGGAGGGCTTATCCCTTCACCCTCCAACTTGCCTGGTCCTTCTTACATGATACAGAGGCAGCAGCACAGAGTAGCAGGTGGCTCCACAGGATGGAGGCCAGAGTGCACTGCCTACCAGCTCGGCCCCCAGGGACTATAGAATAGTTGACTAACCAATAAGAATTCATGAAGTTACTCAACTATTCAATTAACTGATATTTAACATCCCTAGTCCACATTACCAAGCCCATTATTTTGAAATAACAGGCTGGTTATTTCAAAATCTGTACTCCTGCTTTCTTCAGGAAATAATACTTATTTCAAAATAGTTATTTAGAAATAGCATGAGTGTGGATGCTCCACTGCTGCTATTTTGAAAAAACTACTCCCCAAAGTAATTTGAAGTTATTACTCTCCAATGCTTCCTGGGAGTCTAAGCTGAGATAGCGCATCAACAATAAAGGAGCCTTCCTCAGACTAATTTTGAGGCTCCCCCATAGTGGGGATATGCTATTTCTATTTTGTTATTTTGGGAGTTATTATATCAAATGTAGTTATTTCAAAATAATGTCCTAGTGTAGACATGTGCTAAAAGAAGAAAAAGTAACACAGAGAAACCAGCTGAGGAACATTTTAACGTGCCCAGACACTCATTAATGGATCTCCAAGTTACCATACTGTTTCAGGCCAATTCCACAAGCCAAAAACACAGGGAAGCCTTGGAACTTAACTTCATTTACAAGTTTGATTCTTGTCACAAATGTATGAATAAAGATATTGGCTGGATGGCCCACTACATTCTACATCCTAATGACATAAAAGAACAAACAATGGGTACTTAAGGACAATTTGCAACTTCTCTATCAGCTTCATGTAGCATGGAGACTTTCATTGACTATTTCTTTCCCTTTTTTGTCCTTCTCTCCCCACCCCATCCTCTATTTATTTCAAAACCGGACCTTTAATAACTCCATTCATCTGAAGAAGTAGGTTGTGCTCACGAAAATTCATTATACCATTTAAATGTTTTGTTAGTCTTTAACTTGCTGCAAAGAATATTGTTGTTTTTTAAGTTTATCCAGTTACAGACTAGCTGGGCTAATCCTCTAATGATTTAGTATTGGTTAAGCAGAGCAATTGTGCCATCCAGTGGCTGACTAAGTTAACTCACATGAATTGATATTAATATGCTCATTAATATACTCATGTAGATAGTTTCTTATTTAAAGATAGATTAAATAAACATGGATTTTGTAATGCCATATCCAAAATTGATAGGACAGTGGAGAAGAAATGACACAGATGACCTTCTGAATCAGCTAGAGAGGGTATATTGCTTTATACTAAGGCTGTCAATTAATCAGTTAACTCATCTGATTAACTCAAAAGAATTAATCACGTTTTTATTCACACTGTTAAATAATAGAATATTGATTGAAATTTCTTGAATATTTTGGATGTTTTCTCTACATTTTCAAATATGTTAATATCAGTCACAATACAGAAAACAAAGTATACAATGCTCACTTTATATTTGCACTATATTTTGAAGTTCACCTCATACAAGTACTGTAGTGCTGTGTCTTTACTGTGAAAGTGCAACTTACAAATATAGATTTTTTTATTACATAACTGCACTCAAAAACAGAACAATGTAAAACTTTAGAGCCTGTGACTCCACTCTGTCATACTTCTTGTTCTACCAGTCACACAGACAAAAAAGTTTGTTTACATTTGCAGGAGATAATGCTTCTTGTTTACCATGTCACCTGAAACTGAGAACAGCCATTCATAGGACACTGGTGTAGCCAGTGCTGCAAGATATTTATGTGCCAGATGCACTAAAGATTCACATATCCCTTTATGCTTGAACCACTATTCCAAATGACATGCGTCAGTGCTGAAGACGGGTTCCACTCGATAATGATCCAAAGCAGTATGGACCAACACATGTTCATTTTCATCATCTGAATCAGATGTCATCACCAGAAGTTTACTTTTATTTATGGTGGTTCAGGATTTTTAGTCTCTGCATCAGAGTGTTGCTCTTTTAAGATTTCTGAAAGCATGCTGCACACCTCGTCCCTCTCAAATTGTGGAAGGGACTTCAAATTCTTAAATCTTGGGTCAACTGCTATAGCTGTCTTTAGAAATCTCAGGTGCTGGATCGTTAGCCGCAGGGCCGGATTACCCAATAGGCAGACTAAGCATGTGCTTAGGGCACCAGCAAAGCAAGGACACCAAAAAAGAGATTTTTTTTTTTGGAAAAAATTTGATATTTGATATTTCAAAAAAAGCATCAAAGTCGTCATCATGGGAAACATCAGAACTCCGCAGAACGCTCTTTTTCTCAGCTGAAAAGAATAAAAAACCCTCAGAGAACAACAATGTGTCACGACAGACTTGATTCACTTTCCCTATTGTGTATGGAAGCAGACATGCTTCATCGAGTCAGCTTCAATGAACTTATCCAGAATTTTGCAATCAGAAAATCTAGAAAGAAGCTATTTTAATTTCAGCATACATGTAAGTTTTGTGTCATTTCAAAAAATAAAATGTTATTTTACGGTATAGTATTGTTTTTATTTTGAATTACATATGGCGGGGGGCACCATAATCTTTTCAGTGCTTCGGGCCTCTAAAGGTCTTAATCCGGCCCTGATTAGCCGAGACTGCTGTAACTTGAAATATATGGCAGTATCATAGGCATAGGAAGGTAGTGCCTTCCCGGTCAGATATCACAGTCATGCCAACCATATGCTGGAGGCATAGTGGTCCCGCCTCGTCTCTTCCCTATCTTCCATACCTGTGGAAGTTTTTCTTTGTTATTAGTCATGCATGTTCCAGAGCAGCTTGGGATGGCTTATCTGTTCTTTATTTTCCTGGGTCCCTTGGACTTCCTCCAGAAATACTAATGAACCTGGGAAGCTGAGTAGCCCATAGCCTCAAGCAGGGCCATCCTTAGGGAAGTGTGGGGTCCCAGGCAAGTCACCTGTATGAGACCCTCCCTTAACACTTTGTGAAACAAAAGCCTGGACTATGCAGCACTTTTAAGACTAACAAGATGGTTTATTAGGTGATAAGCTTTCATGGGTCTGGCCCACGAAAGCTCATCACCTAATAAACCATCTTGTTAGTCTTTAAAGTGCTGCATAGTCCTGTATTTTGTTTCAGCTAGACCAGACTAACACGGCTACATCTCTATTATTATTAACACTTTGTATACAAGTGAAATCTGGTTACAGTGAACTTCAAGGGCAGCTGTAGGCTGCAAATTAAATGAAGTCCAGCTGTATAATTATAAGGGTTTTATTTATTTATTTAAAATATTTTCCCCCGCCTCCCTATTTAAAATATTCAATGCAGGTTACATACTTTTTAAAACACAATAAAATGAAATAAAATAAAATACATATTTATAAAAGTAAAATACAGAACCCCAAAGGGGGGGACGACAAGATAAAACCTGCTAAAACACCTCAAGAGGAGGGGGACACACAATACAGACCAATAAAAGCATGGGTAAAAAGGGTGGCTTTAGCCTGGCGCCGAAACAGTTGTAGCTTTTTAATAATTATAACAAAGTTCATACAATTAAAAAAAAGCCACTGATCATGATCAGTGTCACACTGCTTACACTCTGAAATCCATCCTCCTGGACTTCCTTGCAGCAAACTCTGCTACCAGATCCTAGTAATCCAGCTTCGATGCTACACGTTGGACCTCCCTGGCCTGGCATGCTCAAGAGCTGGTGAGTCCCAGATGAGCGATTTTGCTGGCCCATGGGAGGTCATTTCTGGCCATCACACCCCCCAGACCTAGCCCAGCCACTGGCCTCCCAGCTGGCTCCCACCCCTGCCGCCAGCCCTACTGCCATGATGGCCCATTGGGCTTCCCAGCCCCACCAGGCAGCCCACACAACAGGCTTCTGGCCCTGCTGGCAGCTCGATGCTAGCTGCCCGCTGCCCTGTCAGCCCACAGGGCTCCCAGCCACCAGTCCTCCAAGGGGGTACGTCTACACAGCAGCATCATTTCAGAATAACTGATGTTATTCCGAAATAACAAAGACATGTCTACACTGCAAGCCATTATTTTGAAATAGTGGTGAGCTGGAGCACTTCTTACTCCAACTCCTGTAACTCTCATTTTACAAGGAGTAAGGGAAGTCGAAGGAAAAGTGTTCTTCCTTTGACTTCCTGCTGCAAAGACAGTGTCAAAAGCCGAGTCAAACTATTTTGACTTAAGCTACGCAATTGACATAGCTCAAGTTGCATAGCTTAATTTGACTTTAGCCCTGTGGTGTAGATGTGCCCCCTGGTTGTGGAACCAAACCAGAGAGTCCTGGTTTAGAGATGTTCAACCTGTATTTCCTTCTCAATGGACAGAAGAGCAAGTCCACCCAGCCTCTCTTGAGACATAGCTGGCTGTAGATAGTTTTTAATAATTTTTAACTTACAAAACCTTCTCTTGCCTGAAGCCCCAGTGACTAGGTTTGTCAGCAAAATCTTGTGTGCTATTGCTGTGTTTAGGAACACACTGTCAAGTGATTTAAGAAACTGAAGGGCTTGAAGTACAGTACTTAGAATCACAGAATCATAGAATCCTAGGACTGGAAAGGACCTCGAGAGGTCATCGAGTCCAATCCCCTGCCCTCGTGGGACTTGTTCCCTCAGGGATGAATTCTCATAGCACCCGAATTTTATCCATTTGTTTCTGTACCTGCTAGTATTAGCCATTGTATGCTAGTTGGGGAGGGAGAGAGGGGAGGTTGGAGTGCAGAGCTGGAGTGCACTGGACCCTGGAGGAGCACCAAAGTACAGGCATGAGGAGTGTAAAGGGTTAGAGGTGCACTGGACGAACTGGATGGTGCTATGTCTTCCTCACCTGAACCCCCGATTTTTCTTCCTTCCCTTCCCACCATCCCACTTGTCTCCCTCCCCACAATCACTTCTCCCCTTCTCCTACATCACTCTCCCTCTAATTTCTCCACTCTGACTCATAATATTGGTCCCTGCACAGGAAGCATTCGCGTGTCTAATTCCCCCTTCCCCCCAAGACAGATTACATTCTCAACAAAATCAAATTGCCACTATCCATGATATACAAAAATTGTAGCACCCTACAGACATCTGTTACAAAACTCCTTTTGACTAATTGGGTTGTGATTAACTTATCCTTAAATTAATCCACGCTGGGGTGAGTTCACACCGTCTACTTCACTGACGTCTGTCTGTGATTCATCAAGATAAACTTAGTGCCTTGTGTGTTTAACAAAACAGAAGGAAAAAAGTTTGGGGCGCAGCCTGTAACTCAGGGGACCCTTGGCCAAATGATCCCACATTTGGATCACTAGTGCCACTACATGATATCCCAGGAGGCAGATTTCCAAGCAACCAGAGTAATCATTCAGATAAAAACAAACAAAAGGAAGTTTTTCTTCACTCAGCGCAGAGTCAACCTGTGGAACTCGATGCCAGAGGATGTGGTGAAGACTAGGACTTTAACAGGGTTCAAAAAAGAGCTAGACAGATTTATGGAGGTTAGGTCCATCAATGACTATTAGTCAGGATGGATAGGCATGGTGTTCCTAGCCTGTTTCTCTGCAGCTGAGTGATGGGAGGGATCACATGAGGATTACCTGTTGTGATCCCTCCCTCTGGGGGATCTGGTATTGGCCACCGTTGGCAGACAGGATACTGGATTAGATGGACCTTTGGTCTGACCCAGTACGGCCGTTCTTAACGTTCTTATTTTAGGGCACTTAGAAAGGTTGAGTTTGAAAGCTCACAAACTGGTGGAAATCCTCTGCTGTTTGTCTGTAATTTATCCATCCTGGTCAGTGGTGGTAGAATTGTGGGTCCCTAGGTGCTGGTACCTTGGGATGGGAACCCCAAGGTTGGAGCCTGCTGCTAGAGCGCTGAAAAAAGGTGAGGACCCTGAGGCTGGGGGTGAGGAGGGCTACCCCCCAGCCTTGAGGCAAGGCCACCCCCTCCCCCTCACACACACATCCAGTGCTGGGAGAGGGAAGAAACGGTGGTGAAAGGTAGGGCCGGGAGAAGGCTTGAAAGAAGGGGTGGGCATGAGAAAGGTAGGGATGGAGCA
>CM057846.1:184666696-184677092 GCA_030068395.1 Apalone spinifera | reverse complement strand
GTTATGAACTTAGTTCTCAAAGTAGAGAAAGGCCTTGGAAAAGCCCAAAGAAATCAGGCTTCATGTAAAATGTCCTGAAATGGAATTGAAAAAGGCATGCTGACACAATATTTTTTTTCATCGCATCTAATTTTTGAAAATATACTTAGAAGAAAATTTAGATGTACAAGAAATAAAGGCTCACATCTTGAGTGTGGGTTTCTAGGGACTTGCAATTATAAATGTCTCTTGAAATCTTTGGCTATGTCTAGACTGCCCCCTCTTGCACAAAAAATATGCAAATGAGGCGAAGCATGGAATATCACCACACCTCATTTGCATAATTAATGAGGCTCCGTTTTTGCACAAGAGGCTTTTGCACAAGAGCCATTCTCTTGCACAAAAACAGAGCCTCATTAATTATGCAAATGAGGTGTGGCGATATACCACGATTTGCCGCATTTGCATATTTTTGTGTGCAAGAGGGGGCAGTCTAGACATAACCTATATATACAAGTGCAAATGTCTTTGACTAGTCCTGTCAGTAATTGCACCATTTGGGGGTTACTCTCTTTTTATAGCTGAAATGAATTTTCACTATAGGGCTTTTATCAATATGTGTAGCTATAGAGATCCATTTTGATTCAAACATTTAATAAAATCTTATACAATTTTAATTTTTATTAAAACAATTGCATTATTTTTTTTCTTTTAAAGTGGAAATGTTTAAGATAACATACTTGTCATAGCAGAGAATGTAACTTCCTGTTTCTAACTTTCCTTCACAATGAATACTTACTTATACAGAAGTATAATACTCGTGTGGGTGACAAAGGCACACAGCTTTCTGAAGGTCAGAAACAAAGAATAGCAATTACTTGTGCTCTAGTTGGGAAGCCAGCAGTTCTACTTCTGGATGAAGCCACATCTGCTCTTGACACGGAAAGTGAAAAGGTTAGTAATATGCATTGTACAAAATTGTGGGGTTGAAAAGGTTCCCTACATGAACATGGACACTCTGCCACCCGTAGCTTGCTCTCTGTCTCTGGCCTGCATCGGCAAGGTGTAGAATGACTCTCAGCTCCTGCTGCCTAAACTGGATGGTGATGGTACTCAGCTGGCCTTGGGACTGGAGACAAAGTCGGATTTTTACATCTCCTCAGTATTGGCCTGCCTCAGCTCCTTGAAAATCAGTTATGAAATCAGTGAGACTTTAATGGGTTCATAGTTAGGCCAATGCTGAGCACTTTGGAAAATCCTATTCATGATTGGCAACTTTGAGTTTGAGACTGGTGTCTTCAAACAGTGCACTGAGATCTAGTAGAATAGGCCCCTAAGGCAAGTCACAAGCTTCTTACTCTTCCCTTCAGCCATCAGCACTAGCAGCTAAGTGAGTCTGTTTCTGCATCATTTCCTGCTCTGTCTGGGTGAACAGATGTTGCTACATAGGCCGAGAGAGATCCACTCTGCTACTAGAACTGCTGACCGATGGGACAGAATGGTACAATGGGGAAACTGAAATTTTGTTGCGCTTCTATCTGCTTCCTACTCCTTTGATCCACTTGCATTTAAAAGGAAAGAGGAGATGTGCAGGAACAGCTGGCTTGGAAAAGAGGCTTCAGCAACTTCTCTATCCTTGCTGGAGATGCTGTGCAAAGAAGAAAGAGTAATTAAGCTTTCCTCTGCTGCTCGGCTGGCCCAGCTTACTCACAGCATCAACCATCTCCAGAAGAGGGGATGGTCCATGGAGACAAATAGATTGTTCAATTGGATGATGATTCAGTAGACGTATAAAATGCCACCATGCAAACCACCATTCAGTTGTGAGCCAGATCTCAGGTTCCTGAATTTTAGATTTTTATGGACAAGAAGTGTCTGGCATTGCTGGCAATGAAAGTGCAACTCGTATTCATGTCTATATATTTGGCCGGTCTGCTTTCTCCAAAATGATCTAAGTACTGTCCATCTCTCACTGACAATACCCTGGACAAGTAGTTATGGGAGAGGGGATGGGATGGGGAATAGAGGCTGCTTCCAACTACACGCTGAATTTAGAGAAACGAACAGACAGCATGCAGTGTCAAATATAATACAAATATTTGGTAAGCAGCCACAGACATTGCATTACGCCTTCTCAAATTAGTTGTGTTTCATGGTAAATCCAAGGTTTATGTTGATCCAAACGAGATTGTTCTGGACCTCCTTCTGCTAGTCCCTGTTCACAAGAGTACTTTCAGTGAAGTCAATGGAATTAATGACACAAGTAATAGTTGTAGAATCAGACCTCTGTGTTTGAGGCCTCCATCATTCATGGGAAGCCCTGACTCCTCTACTCAGTGAAGAATACTCAAGTGAAAAGGAATGGTGATTCCTATGAAAGGGAAAAATCTCCAAGTAATAACAAGTTTTTCATTGCATCTCTCTGCAGATTGTCCAGAAAGCCTTGGACAATGCCAGGAAGGGTCGAACCTGCATTATTATTGCTCACCGCTTGACAACTATACAGAATGCTGATGTCATAGCAGTGATTCATAATGGAAAAGTAGTGGAACAAGGGACTCACAGCCAGCTGCTGGCAAAGGAAGGACATTACTATGCACTTGTAAATGCACAAATGTCTCATCAGATCAATTTGTAAAATTTAATGTTATTCATATAAACACACACACACACAAAACCTACAGCTGTGTAATAGTAAGGATGGATGTACCTTCTTACCGAGATGTCTGCAGATTCAAAACTCATGCAAATCTACCAGTCAGAACCAGAGAGGAGGCATTTTCTTTCACTCGGTCACAGCTTTCATGTTATTTAATCCTATTGGTAAATTCTTTTGGGACATGTTGGTTTATTTTAAACTATTTTTATATTTATGACTAAAAGTCTTACCCAGAACTACATATTGACACAGTAGATCGCAAATTGTTCATAAACCATGCTATAAATCTGTATTACTGACCTTACAGAAAATAATGGTTCATTTGAAACCAGTAAGGCTATTTCAAAAAGACTTAATAATAAATATTTTAGACCCAATGACCATGAGGGTTCCCTTTGTAGCTGGCTAATGTTAATGGAAATAGCTTTTTATCAAAAATCTGGGGTCTTTTTCACTTTGAACTTTGATTTCAATTTTTTTTGCTTTGTAAATGGAGTTTTAGAAATATTGAAAGATCTATTTATAGTCACAGTGGTTTATTATCAGTGTGATTTTTCCCTTCATATATCTGCCATCATGCCTAAACAACAGTTGAGGAACATATGTCATCTGCTTATATGGGAGAGAGATAGACTCTGTTTTGAGTTTGCTTTTAGGAAATGCAAGTTTTGATTTGCAAGGAAAAAAACAAAACCAGGTTGGGTTTGGTTTAATATTTACAACCTACAGGCGCTTGGTATATTTCACACTTTCAGATGTCACTGCTCACTTGTAACAGACAAAAATGAAAAATAATTAAATTCTTCTTTGCTCTTTTAGTTATTTTCCTGCCTCTAGGTCTATGAGGGAATCAAAATGTAAAAACATATAAATTTGCCTTCAGTGTTGTTGAAATATATATGGCCACTTAACCCCCATTCATCCTCAGCCCAATCAGTCTCAGCAGCTATCAGGAAGCCACTATGTGCCATTGAGCCTCTGTAGACGGATAGGGAAGGACTAGTCAGTTTCTGCTGGCACCTCCATGAAGTGTGCCAGAAAATGACTTTGCACTTGTGATTATGGAGACATAAATAGCAGTTCTCACAGTATTTCCCTGTTACCCAAACTGGAACAAAACATGTCCCTTTCTCTGGTTTTGTTTTAACACTGGAACCAATTGTTAAGTCACTTACAAATAAAGTTGAAACCTATAATAAAGGATGTGGAAAATCATTCCAATAGTACACAAAGGTGATTGCCAAATTTAAAATAAACGAAGGCCACATAGTGTATGAACTATATAACATCTGTAGCTAGTTAATGGGATCTCATAGTCACAGCAACACAGATAACGCAGAATACAGGCCAAAATACTTGACTGCTCAATCTGCTTCCAATCTAATAACTTTGAACTTGTTTTAAATAGAGCTGGGCACAACATTTGAGGAGAGATGCACAATTGGACATTAAAGGGTTTGGAAAGGGCTCTGCTTTGATCAACCGACAATACATATGAACTGCTGCAACCACCAGGCAGGCAGTCCCATCATTCTGCCATCTTAGAAAAAGGTGTCAATATATGATATAAAGGAAGATGATTGTACATATAGCGTTCTTGGCCTGGGGCTTAACAGTATCTATCAGTGCTTTTTGTTTGTGGTCTCTCTGCCACCTTTCCCATAGACCTCATGATTCAGCTGCTAGGCACTTCTACATTGGATGTTGCCCCAGAAAGAGGCAGGAGTTCTGAGGCTTTGGCACAGCTTAATATGAAAAGGGCAAGTTCTCTGGCTGGCACAGAACCATTTGTCATCCTAGGTCCCTTTGCAGACACTATCCTTTTGTTCTGTGTTTGTGCAGCATTTAGCACAGTGGGGTCCTTGTCCATGACTATTACTCCTAGGTACCACAGTGATACACATAAATTAGTAGTAATATCATCTTCTCACAGCACTTCATGCATTTTTGGTGTTGCCAAACCTGGCCAGTTGTAGAATATTGTGTATCTCCACGTTCAGCTGCACTTATATCTCCTCCTCTGCCCACATGGAAACCAATGCTCACACATTTGATTCAGGCTAGCTGGAAACATTTTGGCAGGATGATCTCATCAGAGACAAGCAGGCAATAGCATCACTGGGTCACAGAGGCAGTAAATGATTATGTTGGTTGCAGAAAAAATACTGTGCAACCAAATATGTTGGTGGATATAGTACTGTTTGTACAGGTAAATGGCTTCAGGCCATCTTGACACTTGTGAAGTGGAGTGAAGAACAGAAAAGTTCTTACCAATAATTTCCAGTCTGCAACAGTCCCCACAATGCTGACATCTGGGCAGCAATCTTCTGGCCAGGCCCTGCACTGCCTCCGTTTTTCTCAAGCTGTCAAACTTGCATGACATCATTATTACCAACATAATCTAGAGACAATGAAACAACTATGTACAGTAAACCAAAGAAAAACAGCTGTATGGTAACAATTCCACTTGCTATCTCATGAGCCCTTTAGAGTGGGAGGAAGATGCTGCTTACTCAAATGAAATTGTTGGTAAGAAATTGCTCATTCTGCAGCTTTTAGTATCTCCCATGATTCTGGATGCCTAGGAAATAGCGAGCAAGGATTTGATGAAGGGAGGGTTAAGCAAACAAGAGTTTGGTATATAAGAAGCGCCTTCCCCCACCCTCTTTGTGAACTCATACCATAGTCCAAATTTTTTTTCCTGGCTACTTTCTGCCTCTGCAGAAAATAGCAGTGTCTCCTAGGTGTGAGCTGGGCTCTGTTGGGTCCAGCAGCTCCTAGTGGCAACCAACAGCATTGCAGAACATTTCACTTGGGGAAAGGAAATTCGGCATCAGCACAACATTAATTTCTGCAAAACTCTGCATTGCATAGTGGCACAGAATTTCCCCAGGAGTAACAGATAAGGTTGCCAGTCTCACCATTCAGCTGGCAGATGGGACTGATACTGAGAAACAAGTCATCATGGGTAAATGAAATTCTAACTCTGAAGTCAGAGATCTGAATGCATGGATTCTTGTGGCACTCAGAGCTAGTAGTAGTTTCCACTTGGAAAGAGTGGCTTGACTGCTAGTCTAGTTAGTCAGATGGCTTGAGGAATTTTGGCTACCTGTGGACTATACCAAAGAGCCCAAGATGCTGCAAATAGTAAGGGACTATTCCAAGATCTCTGGGATTTGCACTGTGCTCTTGGCACCAGTTGTAGAGCCTAGGAACAGAGAGAGGAGAATGCTTTTAGAGTCCTAGATAAAAACAACATCTTGATGACTCAGGAAGACAGAATGAGGACTTCTTACACTTCTGTCTCAATAGTCAGACTGTTAGTTGAACCTTTTCCAGGTCTGAATGAAGAAGAGGACCTTGCAAGTATATTTCCAGTGTCATACACTTGCAAGGTCCTTTAGGGACACCAGAGTGGGTGCGCCAGTGTCAGCTCTATCAAGTCAAAGAACAGAGATTTCCTTAGACAATGAGGAATTTAAACAATTACTGTCACCTGTTCTCATCTTATTTTCTGGACCACCTCGTCTTCACCCCCAGTATGTAAGTATGACTTGCGGGTAACTGCTGTAAGGCATCTATGCCCATAGCTCTGGAGTCTGTCTCTCTAGTAAAGTATTTTGGCCTCTTTTTGTGAATATGATTTGTAAACAAGTTGGTTGAAAGGAGGCCTAATTTTTTTATGAAATGGTCATATAAGACTATATTAAATATCAATACCTTACTATATTAAATATCAATACCTTACAATACCTCACTATATACCACATCCAAAAGGCTTGTTACCTTGCTAAAGGAAGTGATTAGGTTGTTTGACATAAATTGTTCTTCACAGTTCCATGCTGACTCTTGCTTACCACTTTATTATCTTCTAGGTCAGTGATGCTCAAACTTTCATATTGGTGACCCTTTTCACACAGCAAACTTCTGAGTGCAATCCCCTTTATAAATTAAAAAAAATACTTTTCAAATATTTAATGCTGGATATTTAACAGGTTTTTGGGGTGGAGCTGACTACTCGTGACTCCCCCATGTAATAACCTTGCAGCACCGATGGGTTACAACTTGCAGTTTGAGAACCCTTTATCTAGTTGTTTACAAATTGCTTAACTATTTGATCCTTTATCTTCCTGAGTATTGAAGTTAAGGTGACTCTTCTGTAATTCTCCAGAAGTCGGAGTAAGCAATCCTCCAGCTTGACATTATTTCAACATTATGTTGAAATAACTGCTTGTGGCTAGATGTGGACTATGTTATTTCAGAATAACTGATGTTATTCTGAAATAAAGCTGCGGTGTAGACATAGCCGTACTGTGCTTAGTGTAGAGAGAAGAGCCTTCTGTTTCTACTTACGCATTTTTGTCTTATCACATTTTTACTCAGAATTGAGTCACTAAAGCTGCAGGAAGCTCAATGAATCAGAGAAACTGTGGGCTTGTTGTTTGTGGGATTTGGGGAGTAGCATCTTGGACAACTGGACAGACTGAAAAACCTCCTTTCAAATTCCTATATCTTTTCTTGGACCATTAGTAATCACGTACACATGGTATTAATAGTCCTAAAGACTGTAAATTAAATATGTTAAAATTGTCTTTATTTAATACCAAATACAAGACAAATGAACAGGAAAAAATAATAAATAGATAAAATAATACTTGTTTACGCAAACTGGTTTTCCAACCTCCCCTTGTCAAAATTTCATGGCCACATTATTTTGCTCTGTCAATAGGGGAGCTAGTAATGTGGGTAAGCATCCCACAGTGTAGTGTTGTTGGAATGCAGAGCTGATCCCTGCGCTTCTTGGGGTTCTCTCCAAGTTCTCCCAGAGCATTTTCAGCTGCTGGAAGAAGCATCATGAGTAGATCTGTGAACTGGACACCTTGTTATGCTTATAAGAAGCACACAAGATCATTTTCGGTTTCCACTAGAAATCAGCATAAGTACACACACACACACATGCCTGCAGATGGTACTCATGCCAGCCAAGGCCAATTGGAGTGGGTGTGAGGAAAGATCTGGTTTCTGTTGATCATGATTTGATGCTCCGTGATATTGTATGATAGTAGACAAGGGATGGGAAAATATTTCTTGCATCCTTCTCTTCCTGTGAACTTTCTTGCAGGGCCAGCAGCAATATAGCCCTTTACTTGTATTTCTGAAATTACCATGCACACTGTGTTGCACTGTGAAATGGAATTGGTCTGAGCACTTTTTGTGTTGGGTAATATAAACAATTGATTCATGGAGTGGTGCCTCTTACTGTATACTGTGTCATTAATGTCACAGTTACATACCAAAAAGGGTGGTTATTACATTGAATTTCTCAAGCCTGGAACTCAGAAGCATGTGAAAGCGCCAGCTCAATCCATAGGAATATTCATCTTATTCACATTTTTCTTTCTCATATAATATATTTTTAGAAAATGCATTAACTGCGTTCTTGCAAATCCACAACAACTAGTCTGTTACTGTTGCCAAACTAGTCATTTGATGTTTGAAATACATATGAAATTTCCCATGTATATTCTTGAAAGATGAATGAGCAGAAATTTTATCCCATGATACAACACTAAAAAAGGGAAGCAAACTCCACATTTTATATGTACTACCTATATGATGGAGTTTGCTGTTAGAACATGATATCAATAAATAAGAAAACTAGCCAATAGGAGAGATGCTCCTTACTTAAAAGTGACAGCAATATTTTTTTCTGGCAAACAAAGGAGCTACACGTCCATCCCTTTTCAGTTTGCTGTGCACAAACTGAGGGAAAGAGAGCTAATCCTCATTCCATATAGCTCATATTTTTCATGCTGTGAAGGAGTATCTTACATGTAGCTGAGGCAAAATGAGTGAGACCAAGCATATAATACCGAATCACACATTTAATAAAGACTGCTGGAATGTTTGGCAAAATAGCTCACTAAGGCAGCATATGACATCTTAGGAGATTGGTTGGACTGGCACAGTGAAAATGATGAAAACCAAAAATCGCCCTGATAGGGTATTAAAACGAAATAAACAATATAATGCATCTTTTCCAGCACTTATTTACACCTGTAAATTGGGATTCATTTCACTGAAGTATACATTGCTGAACTAGGGGACACGTGCATTCTGTTAGCCAACTAGAATTTACAATTGCCTCTTCCTGTCAGTTGTTGCCATCAACCGAACAGAAAAAGACAAAGGTGATGTTATTTAGAATGGATTAAATAAGACATGATAGGAGTGGTGTTAAGTAGGCATGTGATTAAAAATTGATTAATTATGTTAATAATAGAATGCCATTTACTTAAATATTTTTGGATTTTTTATGTTTTCAAGTATATTAATTTCAATTACAACACAGACTACAAACTGTATAATAACTTTATTTTGATTACAAATATTTGTACTGTAAAAAACAAAAGAAACAATATTTTTCAATAGTATGATCTCTTTTTTCGTGGAAGTTGAACGGACAGATGTAGAATTCCATATTAAAAAATAGCTGCATTCAGAAATAAAACAATGTAAAACTTTAGAGCCTACAGTTCAGCTAGTCCAACTTCTTCAGCTGATCACTCAAACAAGTTTGTTTCCATTTGCTAGACACACTGCTGCCTAGGTGTCAGGTGACACTTCTTGTTTATAGTGTCACCTGAGAGTGAGAACAGATATTTGCATGGCACTCCCCTTGCCCTCCTCTTCATAGATTTGAACAAGTAAAACCACAGACTAGCTTATCTGTGGGAACGCTCTGAGGGGCTCTGGCCAGGCAGAGAGGGATCCAATCTCCCTGTCCATTTATTACTCAGCCTCAGCCGCCCAGTCCTGCTTAGCTGGCCCCGGCGCTGTGGGCAGAACAGCGTGGGGTACCTGCTGCCACAAGTGACTCAGTAGCCTTCCCCGCAGCGCACAGACTGGCTGCACGCAGAGCACAAGGCCTCTTTGTCCAGCCCTCCCGCCTCTTTCTTTGAAAAGTGAGGCGGGCCCTGTTCCCGCCCCCTTCTGGAAAGTTACTCCAGCGCAGCAGCAGCGGGTGTCATTCGGGAGGGGAACTCCCCGTAGGCGTGTGGTGAGCAGGCCCCGGGGGAGGAAAAAAGTGAGCAGCGGCTGGCTGGCGGGGCATGCAAGAGCAAAAGCGGGGGGAAGGAATTGAGGAAGCCCGCATACCCCACCCGAAAGCAGAGGCGCGCTGCGCAGGGATGGGGCGGGGGGCGAGCAGGGAAGGAGCCGCGCGGGGGGGAGGGGAAGGTACCAACAAAGCAAGCAGCAGCAAGCGGGGCTCTCTGGCGAGGCTGGTTGCAGCGCCTTGCAGACGGCGGTGTGCTGGGGGAAACTGCAGCCGCTGGAAGAGCATCCCAGAGCCGTGGTATGTAGAGACCTGTCCATAGGAGGAGGTGGGGCAACCGCGCCAGGCCCCGCCTCTCAGGGGCATGCGGAGGACAGGGAGGGGCTGCTCCTGTGTCCCCTTCCCTGTTTATTTCTCTCTCTCTTTTTTTGCCTGCAAGCCCTTGGGCTCCTGCTGCTCGGTCTCAGTCCTCTTTTTTGGGGCTGATGATGTGGGCTGCTGGCTGCCACAGGGCCCTAGTGCTCCCCGACCTCACTAGTGCCGCTCTAGCAGGCAGCTTGCACAGGACAGCCTGAGCTGGTCTGCCCCTGCTCTTCCACGCTTCGCCTTGGAGGGACAGACCCTTCCCTTGTCTCCTCCAGTCCGCTCCCCCCTCCCCCCCAGCACAGGTGTGTGCCAGTAGCCACCCATAGCACAAAACT
>CM057846.1:184648491-184659468 GCA_030068395.1 Apalone spinifera | reverse complement strand
CTTGCTCTCTGGGGGGGGGGGGAACAAGATGGGGTTCATGTCTGGCTACAAAGGCCTAATGCCAAGAGATCTTTGCTATGATCCTGTCATATGCAGCACTGAACACATTAAGAATCTTGAGGGAACACACACATGTAAATATGTCCATCTGACCTCTTGAGACCATATTAACAATATGCTGTTAATATGCTATTAACACTCCTGTTAAGGAGTGTCAAGGGGCAAGCCCCCTCAATGGCCCAGAAGACCCCAAAGTCTGGGTCAGTGCCCCCTTTCCACCAGGCAAACACAGCCCATAGGCTCAGTTCCTTGTTCAGTTCCCTGAGGCCTAGTCCCGAGCACAGTTCCCTCTATCAGGGTATATACACACCTAAAGCCTAGTCCACAGGTGAGCCTCCCAACTGCTAGGGAGCAGGGTTGTCATGTGTGGGGGGAGAGGTAGGGGGACCCAGGCCCTCCCACTCCACCAGGTCCCAGTCCAGGGCCCTGTTGGCAGTGGAGGATTCCACTACCTGCTCAGTGGGAATTTCAGCCAAAATGCACTGAGCTACCAGAGGACAATTCTCCACCCTGGGCTACTTCCTACCATTCCCGGTGCTGCACCGCTCTCAGGGTGTTGCTTGGCAGGTCAAACACTTCTGGTCAGGGGCTGCAGCTGCTGGGATTTCTCTGGAGCTCTGGCCTGCGCGCCTTCCCCTGGGCTTTTATACCCGCTCTCCCCTGTGAGCATGCCCAGCAGGGCCGTGGGGGTGGGGCCTTTTCAGCCACCTGGGCCAGGGCAACTCCCTGCCCCACAGTGCAAGGTAGGTACACCTCGTTACAAGGAGCTATTTTGCTTGTTTGTTATCTTTTTGTTAAGATGTACAAAAATGTTCTCAACCTCTTGTGAAACTTCATAACATTGGGGTGTTAAGTCCACTATCTTGGTCACATTCTACTCAAGAAATTAAATTATACTTTACATTTTACCAGTGGATGACACACTCCTTCTGATATGTATGCCAGTTTGTAAAGCACTTTGGGGTGTCAGGTGCTATAGAAATGCAAATTATTATAATTAACAATAATGTTGGCATGTAATGTTCAGAAACTGCTATTTTGAAATGCAACCTAAATTAAAAGAATAGAAAAGATTGATATTTTTCTCCAGCCACATCTTTCTATATGTTTCAATAGGGCAATCTTCTGAGATCCTTACACTATTTTTATTCAGATAGAATTCCCCTTCTGGTTAAGATATTTACCTGAGTTAGAACTGAATAAAAATCAGGTAAGGACTTCAGGTTTTAGGCTGTGCTTCAATGGACTCATTGAGTCAATGAAAGGAATTTTAATGGTCTCTGGATTAGATCTATGCCCAAATAAGGACTTCATTGAAGAATATATATAGTTTGAACTGCATACAATAAAATACACATCCTTGTATGAGGCTGGCAATAGAAAACACAGCCCACGGGGGTGTGGAGTGGAGAGAATAAATGGTGGAAAGCTTTGATCAGGTGGAGGTAAGATGGAGAGACAGGAGTCTGAGGATGTAATGAGGAAGGAATTGGATAGTCTGGGGAAGGAAATGGTGGGAGAGAGGTGTGGAGGTGCCATGAGGGACTGGGGAAGGGAGATGGGGGCAGACAGTTCTAGAGGAGTGGTGGCAAACCGATAGCTCCTCAAAACCACAGACACCTCACACAGCCCATGGAGAGCAGAGGGTAAAGAAGGGTGTGTGTGTGTGTTTGGGTTCCTAGGATTAAAGTGGGGGAGGTTGGGAAGGAGTTGACAGGACAATGGATCTGAGGGGCCTGGAGATGGGATGAGGGATATGACAGAGGTAGAATTGCTTGGGTATGGCAAGGGGTTACATCAAAGGATCTGAATTTGGGTGCAGGACAATGGGCATGGAAGAGGGTGTGTTGCCCCACCGTAGGGCGGGGGGGTGGGTGGGTGGGAAGTAATTACCAGAGAATGTGAACCTACAGCTCCTTCCCTCAGGGCTGGCTGGGATGGGTGTTACAGCATAGCTCAGGTTTGGCGTAGGCCCCCAGCCCTCTCAGCCAAATTTGTGAGAGCAGCATTGGTACCATGGCATCAGGTCATAAAGCCTGAAGTGGGGAGCTAAGCCCAGCCAGGCCTGCAATCCTTAGACACATTTGTGACACCCAAATTTGGGTTGCAACCACCAGTGGAGGAACTCTATTCTAGAAGTTCCTTTATATCACAATACAGCCTACTGGTAAAACTTGCTGGATGCATTCTTACAATGTATCGCATGAAAATCCAAGTGTCTATAACCCACTTTTTATCACAAGAACATAAGAACGACCATACTGAGTCAGATCTAAGGTTTATCTAGCTCAGTATCCCGTTTGCCAACAGTGGTCAATGCCAGATGTCCCAGAGGGAGGGATCACAACAGGTAATCCTCACGTGATCCCTCCCCTGTCATCCATTTCCAGACAGAGGCCAGGGACACCATTCCTACCCATCCTGGCTAATAGCCGTTGATGGACCTAACCCCCATGAATTTATCTAGTTCTTTTTTGAACCCTTTAAAGTCCTGGTCTTCACAACATCTATTCATGACTGTTGTTGCATTTGGGCTTGTCAGAGGAAATAGTGAGTGGTCAGATTCATGGCTTCAGAATTCCTGCTGTTTGTACTAACGTGAAAAAATCAGATGTGCAGCTATGAACTTATTTCTGTCACAAAGTGTAGCATAATTGAATAGTTGACATGTGGACACGCTTTTCCACTATCTGAAAAACAGGATAGCCAGGAGAGACCATCACAACTGGCTCAGAATCTCATCTAATTTTTTGGGCCAGCTCCTGTGTTTTCATTTCATTTCCACAACTTCCTCAACAACTGTACAGACATTTTTGAATAGTTCAGTGAGGCTGAATTGAGCTGCTATCTATTTTTCAAGGAAGATGAAATCACTGTTTCATGTGCCTTTTCCCGTGCATCTGGTAATGATTCATAGTCTATATTTTGTAAAAGACAAAACAGACTAACTGACATAACTAGACCCAATTGTTCTACTGCCAACCCACTAGCATTTAGCAGAGGCTGAGTTAGACTGATCTTTTTGTGCTCAGAACAGTGAGACTTGTAGGTCATTCTAATGATTCATGTGTTAAAGTTGCAATCCATGGGCACTGACCCTATTTGACATTTCACTGAACTATACATACTCCATCCCCTCCACCGCTTTGTTAGCTCTTTGCTAAATTTATGTCAATTTTTTTCTTGCATTTGCAATTTTAGGACATTAAATCACAGAGCGGCAAATCTTCAATATGTTTGCTCATTCAGCACGTACATTCAAGGCTGGTGCAAATTATCTGTGAACAGTTGCTAGGACAGTTTACTGATTTACCCCGAGCTGTGGAAATTGTCATGTTCCACAGCTTTCAGTGAGCAATTGAGTTTTATCTCTTATGTAGGAGGAAGATCTCCCTGATGTGCCATATTCCAGAATTATGGCTCTCAACAAACCTGAGTGGCAGTATATATTCTTTGGACTGATTGCCACTGTTGTCTCTAGTGGTATCTCCCCTGCATTTTCTGTTATACTTGGAAAAATCACAGGGGTAAGTTCAGACATGTATGATAAACTAATTTGAAGAAGGCATAAATGCAGAACTGTAAATCCTGCCTTACCCTACAGCCAGTCCTCTCTAGTGATGTCTTAGGGCCTTATTCTACTCCCACTCAACTCGATAAGGTCTTTCTATTGACATTAGTAAGAACTTGATCAAGCCCTTGATCGCCTCTTCCCTCTTAGGACTTCTTGCCTATTTTCCAGCCCTCTTCTCCTTTTGAGTGAAGCAAATCACATTCCTTAACCAAACTCACAGTTTTCCCTTATCATACTCACAGTTGAGCAGACTCCCTGCCTTGGACCTGAACCTGTTTTTTTGCACTGTATCCATTCTCTTTGGCAAGTAAGTTTCTTCAAGGTACCTTGCATTCTAACATGTTTGTAAGCACCATGGACATTCATGGGACTGTCTGAATAATTAACCCTTTAATTCCTGAGTCATTGCAGAAAAAAATGGAGTCTTTGGAGTGCAGTAGATGATTGTTGGACTCTACCAGGAGTTGAAACAGGTTTTGGGAACAGCAGCCAGGGAGAATAGTTGGAGCAAGATGTTGAGGGAATCTTTTATCTTCAGGTGATCTGGCATCTGGAGGGAAGGTGTAACAGCATTCAGTGGTAGGCAGATGAGAGCTGGTGAAGTGGCAGTCTGCAGGCAGTATTTAGTGGAACTGCAGCTAACATGCAAATAAGGAGAAATGGTGGAGGGTTGGAGAAGGAGCAGCAGCTGAGAGACAGCTCAGCTAGGAGTAACCTTTTGGCCAGCAGCAGAAAGCTGAGTGGTGGCAGAGTTCAGGAACCAGGGAAAGAGCTGATAGAAGGTGGTGTTGAATAGTTTCTATAGTGCTTCCTGAGCTATTATAATGGGTAGTCATTTTATGCTTTTCTTACATAGGCTTTTCAAGAAACAGATCCAGAAAAAAGGAGCAAAACCACTACATTGCTTTCTCTAATTCTTCTTGTTCTGGGAGTGATCAGCTTAGTGACATACGCAATCCAGGTAAACTTCACCACATACACACTCAAAGCTGAATATCTGGTCACGTACATTATGATCAAGATTTTCAGATTTCATCATGAGCCCATTTTGGGGACTTAATGCAATTCAGTATTCAGTATGCTTCTTATAAAGTGTTCCAGAGCCAAGCCACGGAATGACTCAAGTGGTTGGTATGGAATGCAGAGCTTTACACTTCTAGATAGTTGCAAAGCAGCCCAGGAAGCAATGCTTGAAAGGTGCTGATGACCATTCTCTCTCGTGGGGGGAATGCATTTGTGTACAGCCCAGTTTCACTACATTGGTATTTACATTACATGCTCTAAACATACATTACATATTCTAAACATACATACAGTCCAGCACATACAATGAAACGATTTGATTTCTTATTCTCCCTTTTCAGGGTTTCATGTTTGGAATGTCTGGGGAAGTTCTGACCAAGAGATTGCGATCTTTATCATTCAGAGTGTTGCTTCGGCAGGTATGTGTCAATTTCTGTGTAGGAGCAATACTCAGCAAATATGCAGCACTCCTGCCATGCGAGCCAGGTGGCTTTTGTGAGCTGTTGTTTATATAACACCATGAAAATGGCAGGTTCCAAATGTCATGTATAGAGCATTCCTCCAGTGTAATTTCCAGAGAGCCCCATCCTTTTAGTGAAATTTTAAAAATCCCCAAGCTGCAAGTCTCCGAGGAAAACATAATAAAACACAATAAAACGAAAGCATGTGCAAATTTCAGTGTTGCTTTGAGAGCTGTCTTCAAGTTGTCTAATTTTCATGCTGTTTCTTTTGATCGAGACCACACTGATGAGTATATGAAACATGTATGTGTCTCAGTGATTTGGTATATTGCAAAAATTAACAAAAAAAGAAGTTTAATTTCTATCTGGCTCTGATGGTCATGATACAAATGTTTAGATAAATAAAGTTCTGACCAGTGTTCCCTGTAGAGCGTGCACTTGTGCGGCCACTTAGGAGAGATTCATATGTTGTGATTAGTAGTGCACATACAGCTAAGTTTTTTGCTCCTACTGGTGGTACACATTCACACATATATTGCACACACAAAAAATTCATTACACACATGAATGGAAAAAATCCACACGTGGAAAAGATCAAAGGGAATATTGATTAGAGAGAACTCCATAGCAAATAGACCATACCTTAATAGGTATGGACAAAACATTATCTTTGCTCACTAAAGTGGTTTCTCTAGTGTCAAAATGACCTGCTGGATCAGGACTGATTTACAATAACACTGTTATTGCAACATGACTGCCTTTGAATACTCCCAACTGATGGATCTCTGGGAAAGGGCACCCCATTATTTGTTCCTGTCAGAGGATTCTCTGTGAATGAATAGTTTGACACCATGCACACCTATTGGTGGTGCTTGTGATGACAGGGTTCTGAATATGCCTGAGAGCATACTAAGGGGATGAGAGGGAAAATTACAAATAACTATCATCTCCTTCTTTTCCATTACCTTAAAGATAATGGGGTGATTCTCCTTCCAGTGGACCCAGGTAAATCATGAATAGCTCTGTAGAAGTCAGTGTTATATACAACTGGTAGGAGGGGAGCACTGTTCCTATCAGAGGTTTGTATGGGAGTGAAAGGCACTCTTATAACGGAGTATGATAAATACTTGATTCTCAATTCTAAAATCCTTGCAGTTAGTAGAACCTGGATTATTAACAGTTTCATGTTCTGATGATCAGAATAGATTATTTTTCGACAAATGTTATTCATCACAAAAGAAGAGAGTGTATCTTAGTGCTTAGGTTGATGCTCTCTCTCCTCCCTCCCCCCACATGCTAGTCAAGCTTTAAATGTCCATATATTGGGCTAATGACCCTGATAAGTCTGTGTTATGATAAGAACATTTCATTTGAAAAATCTGAATCATCTATTCATTTGCAGGAGATTGCGTGGTATGACAAACATGAAAATGCTGCAGGCGTTTTGTTAACCAGACTAGCTACAGATGCTGCACAAGTCAAAGGGGTATGTTTGTTTGTTTTTCCATTTTTCTTACAAATATTAATTACAGTGTTGGTAAGGGACGATGAGGTTATTGGTGAAACAAGTTGTTGAATCTACTTAGAGACTGGCTGACACATTTAATTAGCACACTATCAATGACTTGAAACAGTTTCACTGGTCCTACTTTCTGGCAGCTGTCTAAGATTTGGCATATATTCATATGCCTTCCATTTCCTTGCTGTAAGCTGCTAAGAAAACAACTCGGTAGCTTTAAACGTGAGCCATGAGAGATGAAACTCACCCATGACCAAGGATCAGTGTAAGAGGAGTCCTCTGCCCCACTTAAACCTCACAATGAAGCAGAGTCTTCAGTGTATCAAGTGGTCCGAAAGCCCTATTTTGGTTGCTTGGAGGAGTTGTCGTTCTTGAGAGCTACATTGCAGCCCAGCCCTGGCCTCAAGTTGACATTGGTAGATTTCTTCTTCATATCTTTGTCCACTGTATTTCAGGCACAGAAACCCTGTTTTTGAGGACTTTGTGGGGTGAATTGAATTGTCATTAACCCAGAGGGTTGGTGATGGTAGACGCTTGAAGAACTGTGTGACTTTGGGGAGTGCTGTAGCAGAGAAGCCACTGAAAATCTGGTAGACAAGTACAGTAATTCCTCATTTAACACTATGGATATGTTTCAGAAAATGATTGTGTTAAGTGAAAACATGTTATGCGGGGTCAATTTTCCCATTGAAAATAATGGAAAAGGTGGGGGCTGCGTTTCAAGTGGTGGTGTCTGTTGGGACCGGGACATAAGGTTGGGGGGAGAAAGGGGATTGGGTTACAGCAGGGAAGGGAGGTGTTTGGCTCTGGGGAAGGGAAGGGGAGCAGAGGGGAGGGGGACTGGGTTGGGAGTATGCCCCTGTGACGGGTCTGCCGGGACCCGCATTGCGTCCGGTGAGGGGGGGTCACCGGGGAACGATGCTGTGAGCAGCGAACCCTCCGCCGCTTTGCAGGGAGGCGGGGGAAGCCCTGCGCAGCCACCAGTGACGGACCAGCTGGGGAAACCCAGCCGCCGGCCTGCAAGTGGGGGCAGAGGAGAGGGGGCAAGGCATCCGGCTAGGGGGAGTCAGAGGGGAACGGCACAGTGAGCTGCAAACCCTCCGCCGCTTTGCAGGGAAGCGGAGAAAGCCCCGTACAGCTGCTGGCAACGGGCCAGCTGGGGAAACTATGTTATTCTGGGGATGGTCGTGTAATTAAAAAAATGTTCCCTAAAAAAAAAAAATAGTGCTATCGCGAAAACATGTTAAGCGGGCATGTGTTAAATGAGGAATTACTGTATGGCAAATTGTGCTGAACTCTATCTTCCCTTTCCTCCCCACCATATGAGTCCATCAAAACAATTCTGGAGCATCTAAAATACATTCACTCATGAGCAAACAGTAATAAGTTCCTGATTTAGAAAACAGTTTAAAAATTAATTAAATTTCTATTTCGCTTTTCTTAAAAAAAATCTTTCCTCAACTCCTGGATTCACTAGACTCAGTAGATCCTCAGACTCACTAGATTTCATTCATCCTTTCCTCTCCTTTTGACAGTCCAGCACAGAATGGAAAAAAAAAATGAATCAGCATTTGACTTGCTGAGGCCAAGGCCAGAGGGTCAAAGCCCCATCTCATGGGGCTGAAGGCCAAGGCGCTGTGTTCCACCATCTGGGGCTGAAGCTAGACCCTGAGCAGTTTGCTTTGTGGGATCCCCTGCAACACAGGGCCCCAGGCAATTGCTATATTATCCCACAATGCCAGCTCTGGATTTTATGTGCAGAAAATTAGTTGTCATGGCACAGTTGGGCTGTGCACTTTCTATAGCATGTTGAGGGACAGGAGAGATTCAGAAAGGAAAAAAAACCTCAGTGAGAGACAAGGTGGGTAAGGTATTATCTTGATTTGGGCCAGCTTCTGTTGGTGAGAGAGACAACCTTTCAAGCTTACACAGAGTTCTTCAGGTCTTCTTCACCAAAAGAAGCTGGTCCAATAAAAGATATTAACTCGCCCACCTTATCACTGATATCCTGGGACCAAACACAGCTACTGCTAAGTAAGTGGGCAGCCATATTCTGTGCTAGCTGAAGTTTCAGAGGGTATATTTTCACTACAGCGAACAATTGAAGCTGAAGGAGTAAGGAAAGTTGAAGGGACAATGTTCTCACTTCAACTTCCTGCAGCGTGGACAGCACCAAAAGTCGAGTTAAGGTACTTCGACTTCAGCTATGCAATTAACGTCACTGAAGTTGTGTATCTTTAATTTGATCTTATTCCAGTGTAGACATACCCCCAAGTGACCTTTATATGTAAGCCTCTAGAGTAGATGTCAATAATTAATCTTGGAATTGGTTTGATTTTATAATTTTATTGAACACACGTCTCTTGAGGGCAAGAAAGCTTCTGGCTAAACTGGAAAGAATCATGCTTCCTACCCAAGGATTTTTTTGGCTTGTCCACAGTGCAATATTTGAAAGAAGGACTGTTTCCACCAGACTTTCCATTTCATCTGCAGGCATGAACAGAACTGGACAATATATTTTCAGCAGCAGGGCTAACAGACTTTGTGGGCCCTGGGAAAGTTGGGGGTGGCCAACTCTGCACTCTTGGAATGAGCAGAGTCCAAGGCAGAAGGGGCGGGGCTGGGGGTAACCAGCCCTCAGAGCTACCCAAAGTGCATTGTGCTGGTCTCCCCAACTCCCAACCAGCCCTGTCACCCAGATCATGCAATATGGTGCTCCAGTCGCTCTTTAAAGGTCCCAGGGCTCTAGCTGCTGCTTCAGTGGTAGTGGCAGCAGCCAGGAACTCTGGGACCTTTTAAATCGCCAGGCTCTGGGACAACTGTCCTCTTGGCCTCTTCCTGTTGCAGGCTGGTTTTCAGTGAATGGTTTTTTTGCTGAAAAGTGTATATCTAGGAGCCTCAAATCTACTAACAAAGAGAGAGAGAGAGAGAGTTTAAGTCTAAATGTTTCATTTTGACTATTTAAAAATCTGCCATTTCTACTTTTTTTTATAACATTTCATTTTCAAATTTGACCAAATTTAAATGAAAGAAGAAAAATACCACAAAATGACCAAATCAATAGAAAACAAACTTGAAAAAAACCTTTTTAGTAAAAAAAAAAAATGTTTTGGTCACTCCAACAACATTTGAAAAAAAATTAATTCTAATCAAATCATTTTTTTTTCAGTTTGGCCTCAAATCTGGAAAACTCACTATTTGCTCAGCTATAGTCATGGGTATTCTCAGTTCATATAGATCCAGTTTGCCTGTCCACACTTTTATGTTTCTTGATGTCACGGTTATGCAGCTTCTCAGGGAGAGAAGAGCTCTCTGGTGTGAAAACTCATTTCCTAATGCTAAAATGAGGCACTGCTGAAAACGAAGTGCCTAATTAAAGGAACCTACAGCTGCCATTATCTTCAGCTGACATACAGCACCTCTGAAAATCAGGCCTTGGGTGCCTTAAACTGGGCACTCAATAACTGAGATTTCCAAAATTAGAAGCCACCTTTGAAACTGTTGTCCTTTCATGATTTCTGTACCTTGCTGTGGAATAGAAGGACCCTGATATTTGGCTTCCTGAGCCTTACCCACAGATATAGGTGTTTGCGTATGTAATTGTCCTTGTGGGGTTTTGCACATATAATTGGCCATTTGAAATGCACAGAATTTATGATTGTTATCCCTCTGAATATTAGCTACTGAGTGAACAAATTTATGAAAACATTGGTCTGTATTTTGTGTGTTAAGAGGAAACTCTAACTCTGGATTCTTTTGTTGCTTTTAATAGGCCACTGGAAACCGACTTGCCTTCCTGACCAAAACTACCTGTAGCCTTCTGACTGCTGTCATTATTGCTTTTGTATATGACTGGCGATTAGCTTTGCTTATCCTGGCCTGCACTCCTTTTATTCTTGCTGGAAATACTATTAGAAAGACGTCTGTGGCTGGTCACACATCAAAAAATCAAAACGCTTTGGAAGAGGCTGGAAGGGTAAGTTCTCCAGTATTAAGTAAATGGGTATAATGTTATTTTGTTGAAAGGATAACATTGTCAGTGATGATTTTCTACAGAAATTACTGTGAAAACATATCAAATAAAACAGTGATAAAAAGACACATTCTATTATACTGGGGCGTTAGCTCTACTCCAGTCAAAGTTGAGAAGTCCTTTCATCCAAAGTATGACTCTTCCAATTGCTTAAAATTTGCACAGTTATTCATATTGCCTTGAAATTCAATGTAAAAAATATGTTAACACAGTGTTAAGGTTGTTTGGTGTCTCCCATGCAACATTAACTCTACCCTCTTTCAGGAATTCCACAAGACTCCCTGTTAATGCACATACCTTTATTCTC
>CM057846.1:184622151-184637530 GCA_030068395.1 Apalone spinifera | reverse complement strand
GCGGAAAAGCAGATGATTTTCCGCAAAAACTGGCCAGTCTAGACACAGCCTTGCAAGATGGCAGGAAACAGAACAATGTGTATTTCAGCTAACAGAAGTAGGGGCAAAAGAGCATAGGATGTCCATGTTCCCTTCCTCACAGCTTGAACAAACGTCATTTTGAGGGGTAACTTTCAGAAAGATCAATTTTAAAGGTTGACTGCTATAGAACTATAGATGTCAAAACTACAAGTACTAAGCAATTAAATAAATGGATTGTATACAATATTGTGTTATAAGAGTGTATGAAATGAGGCTTTCCTGAAAGCCCATGACAGAGTGTTGATAACATCATTATGAAGCAGGGAGAAGAAGCTTCCCTCCCATGCAGGCCAGAAGGCAGCTATTTATCTGTCTCCTGTGTCAGTTAAGGATGCTGGAAGTAAACAATGGAAGCTGCTTAGCACAGACACTTTCTGATGTGACCCTGCACTCTTGTGGGCTGCTTGTGAGCATCCCAGGATAACAGGTGCAGTAGAACAGCACTGCAAGGTATCAGGGTTGCAGGACAAGATTGGATATATCCTGTCTCTGGTCAGGATAGCAATCCCAGACTCCATTTTAGAGGTGTTGTGAAGATAAGGGTATTAAATTCATGAAGCAATCAGGTACTATGGTAATAGCAGCTATGTCAGTCTCTGAGACTAGTTAGACTGTTGTGATTAATAATGTAAATTAACTTTTCTCTTCAGCTACCTTATGCTGCCTTGTTTGTTTAGTTATTCCTCCCTTGTATTTGTCAGTGTTCTTTGTTAGTACAATGGGGCCCTAACCCCTCTTGGTGGCCCCAGGGCAGAGAGAACAGTTGAATGAGTGATAGGCATGGGTTAGCTTTTAAGAGAGAGAAGCTACCCTTTACAAATGACATCACCAGTATTCTGTGTGAGTAGCAGATATAACACAAAGGCTACCAACTGTGTGCTACTGCTTACCATCAGAAGCTAGTAATCATTCTTCTTCAGCTGTAGGTCTCAATGAGAACTTATTTATTTGAGCTCCTAAACTGGAATTTCTTATGTTATTTTACTCTAATGTTGTGTTTAGCACCATACAAGACGGGCAGCAAATTTCCTGTCCCAGAAAATGTTTAACCTACCTAGACAAGGACAGGACACAAAGGTGCGCTTATAACTGCGGGAGACACTTCAGCAAGACAATCTGCATGTGTAAGGTTAGGTTTCTTTGCAAAGCTCTGTATCAAGTAGCTTACAGAAGAGCTACAGTGATGTTTTGAAAAGAAGCCACTGCCCAACATTCACATCACTTTTTTTTACTGCAATGAGTGATTTATTTCTTAAAATGTCAAGACGCCCATTTGCTGCAGCCCCATCACTTACCCTCTACCAGCTCCACTGCTATGAATAGAAGCCAGTGAGATACAGCAATGATAGCTTTGATAATTAGTCTGTCCATTTTCCTTACCTGAGAACCGATTCTCCAAGACCTTAGAGCAAATGGGACTCCTGGTGTGTGGCTCTAGCTGGGACATGAAGTGAAAGAGAAATGTGAGGGACCGGTGAGGTGTTAGAGTCGGATCATGTCAGTGTGTTTCTTGCTAAGACAAAGATGAAGTTCTCTTAGAAACATAGCACAGCGTGTGGAGTACAAACAGAAGGCCAGACGCTGAGCTCTCTCTCTTTCAAGGGTCAGCATTTACACTGACCTTCGCAAAGACTAAACCAACCAAATGAAAACAAAAGCCAAACCCCAACGCAAATCTCAATCATCTAGCTCTGCTCCTCACTAAAATTCTTCCTTCCTCAATTACACTGCTACAGTAAGCTGCAATGATTTTCTCCTCAGAGCACTGCAGTTGTTATTTATTGTTATATTACCCTTTTCCTTCAATTTCCATCCCAGTCTGGTTATCCATCATACTTCATCCCATAGCCTACTCCCTTGTAGTACTATTTCATAGGACCCTGTTTTATTGCCCCTGTTGTTTACATAAATTACATGGTACACTTCCTGCACCTCTGCATTAGCTGTGCCAGAAAGGACAAGGATGTACTGGCCTATGATACATATATGCACTTGCACCTTCTAGATATCTTTGGATGACTGCTTGATATAAGAATAATATCTCAATATCCAGTTAAATGTTTGTGCCCAATTACCTTTCCCATTTTGTTCCTAGATATGTTTCTATTGTTCTCCCAAGATTTCCTGGGTGTCTATACTTCTCCCCAAGATAACCCTCTATGGCTATCTCTCATTTGTTTAACAATTTTTAGAATATCCAATTTCTTGATCCATGGTTTTCCCTTGCTCCCAGTTTGTGCTGATTGTACTAATTTGTCCAGTTTTTCACTTTCTCTTAGAGAGTCTCCACATATTTCCTAATTACATTCCACTGTTAAAAGTTTCCCATATTGTTTCTTTTGACTCATTGTCTTCTTTTCACATTCCAGAAACAGTATACTTAGTAATTTCAATCCATTTAGAACAGTATTTCACAAAGTAGTCCACAAAACCTCTTTGAGAAACCTAACTGGCTGCTTCGGTGCGTGTATTTACTGGCTCTACAGCAACAGAGCCTCACGGATCCTATTGGCTCTGGTTCACCGTATGCAGCCAAGGGGAGCTGCGGCAAGCAGCAGCCTGACCCTTGCCACTTCCTGCAGCTCACCTTGGCTGAAAACAGCAAACTGGAGCCAATGGGAGCTGCAAGACTCCATGGTCACGGAGCCAATAAATAAACACACCAGAGCAGCTAGTTAGGAGGTTTTTCAAAGTGGTTTTGTGGGCCATTTTGAGAAACACTGATTTAGAACAATTTGCATAACATCTATTAAATATTTACTTTTCCAGGATCAGATTTATACACATTTTAAATCTGGATCTATTATGCATATATTTGCAGCCATATTCATGTTCTGGAATTTACCATTGCATGCATTCAAGTGAATAGTTAGTTACACTGTGAGGTTCTTGTGTAATGTTGGTTATATTAACCCTTGTTTTATTTCCTATACATTGTAGGTTGCCTCCATAGGGAAGCATTTCATACCTCTTATAATTTCTGTTGCCCTTTTCAGTAGCTTTTCCAACTCTGATATATCTTTTTTTTTTTTTAGATTGGGCAATGTGGGAGTACCATGGATTTATACACAGGCAATATGATAGTATTGGTATATTCATATTAATTAATATGATAATTAATGTTAACATTAATTAGTATGATTATTATAATAATTGGGATTATGTATTCCAATGTACTTTACTTTACATATGTCAACACTGAATTTCATTTGCCATTTTGTTGCCTAGTCTCCCAATTTTCTGAGATCCCTTTGTAGCTCTTTGCAGTCTCAATCTCCATCCAGACTGAAGATATTATATTTGCTGAAATGGTTAATTTTTTAATTGCTTCATTTTTAACTGCTTAATCTGAACACTGCTTCAGAAGAACTGCAAAATGAAAACTGGAATTTATCTTGCTACTAAAGCTTTAATTTTACCGAGAACAGTAACGAAGAAAAACCAGTAGAACACTTTAATCTCCCCAGAGAGAATGTTACGTCTCGACTATAGAGGGTATGCCTGGACTACAGAGCTTTTCCAGGATACCTCTAGTATTCTGGAAAAGCTCTGCTGTGTCCAAGGAACACATCCACTTTTCCGAAAAAATGTCAGAAAAGTGGATGCATTTTGATTGCATCCCTGTAAACCTTGTTTTATGAAGAAGGGATGTTTCCAAAGAGGGTTTTTTTCCCAATATTTGGCCCCATGTAGAAGGGCCAAATGTCGGAAAACCCTTCTGCAGTGATTTACACTGCTGTCTGAGTCAGAAACATCATGAGAAAATCTTTCTTAGCTGCATTATTTTTGGCCTTTCAGCTTCCAATCCCAGCTGGAATCTGAAGGCTCAGAGATATGTATAAGAGAAAAATAATATTTTCAAAAGTTAACGAAACTTAAAAAAAAAATCCAACAACGCTAAGACTTGGGGCAAAGATTCAGGGAGTTCTTATTTTCTGAACCAGTGCATTGATCTGTAATTCTGTGATGCATTAGTAAAATGTAGCAGTACAAATACTAGTGTGAAGCACCAGCAGTGAAGTAGTTAATATCTTAAAGGTCACTGTTTAGTATTCAATGTCAGGCTCTCCCTCTCCCCCCCCCCCCCAACTATGTTGCTCCTTTCTTAGTAAGAGTGTGCAGTGTACCTGCAAGTTTCCCTTGTTTGGACTTGATCCTCTCCCCTTGAAATGACTTTGTATAATGAAGTCTGCTTTTGGGGGTACTGAATACATAATAAGTACACCGTTTTAAAAAAAAGATGTGATTTTGCAATACCAATGAGGCCTTGTGACTAACCTATTAATTTCCACAAAGTGATAAAAAACAAATATTCCCATGAAACAGGAAATACCCACAGCAAATGGAGCAAAAAATGTTTTAACCTTTCATATGTTTTATTTTCCCATGGGTGAATGACTATGTTTTATTAACTCTCCCTTTCTGTAATGAAGCTGGTAAATGCACTGATTTAGCATAAGCTATGTCTTTTTTGTTTTGTTTTGTTTTCTTTTATTCTAGATTCCAAAACTACATACTTCGTTTGGGCCATTCCACTGACTTCTCTGGGCTTTCTGAAGTATCTGTAAAAAAAGAGTCTTGCCTGTTCACTCTTTCCTCTCTTCCTATTAAATACAATAGAACTTCACCATATGTTAAAACTCCTTTACCCTGCTAGAGACCACACTGGAAGTTGTTACAGTTAGCAGAGATGTAGGCCCTGTATCTCAGGTATCCCTTTTAAAATCTGACAACCTATTGCAAAGAAACTGGCCCTGATTCTTAGCTGCAACGGAGGAATGAGAGACACACATTTATGCAGAGTTGGCTTTTAGTCAACTTGTGATCCCTCAATGTAGAATCACATGTTTGCAAGAGTTTGAAGAATCCACTAATTTACACTGTTACAAATGGGTGCCAGGGGGCAGTATTGGAACTGAAGATACTCAAAGCAGAGAGAAACTGTGACCATGCCTGAGGGAGGTGGCCTAGAGACTGCTACACTAGCTGGATGTCCTGGAGAATCTCTCAATGTGAGGCGTCTTCTCTTGCAGCTGAGTGTGTTGACTTAGAGCTCTTTCACTTTGGGATGTTGTGAGAAGCAGCTTAATGCAGTCAGGGATCATGGCCACTGACTCTGTGAATTGCTGCAGGGTTGTTTTTTTTGTTTGTTTGTTTGTTTTTTGTGCAATCATACCAAGATTCATTCTTTCTGTTCAGCATAGCAGCAGCTAGTAACTGGCACAGTATTACAGAAAAAGAGAGAGAAGAAAAAAGAATGCATGGAAGAATGACTTGCCCAGCTGAGTGCCAGAATATGAACTGTAGCCATTCTTGGTAGAGTAGACAATAAAATCAATGATATATTTCCATTAGTAGGTAAACAGGAGGCAGACATCATTATCCAGACTGAATAACTTCATGCATCTGATATGTAATCTGCTTGCTTTTATCTAACTTACATGCTTAGGAAAGAGAATGCAGCAGGTCCTGTTCTCCCTAAAAGATGTCAACCCAACCTAATCACCTTCTTTGACAGGGTAACAAGCCTCATGGATGGGGGAAGCAGAAGATGTGGTATATCCTAACTTTAGTGAGATATTGATATATGTTGTCTTGTACGATCGTCTCCTAAACAAACTGGGGAAATACAACCTAAATGTAGTTGCTGTAAGGTGGGTGCATGACTGGTTGCTATCAGTGGCTCATACTCATGCTGGAAGGGCCACTCAACTGAGGTCATTCAGGGATCAGTTCTGAGTCCAGTTCTGTTCAGTATATTCAACAATGATTTAGATAATGGCATAGAGACTAAAGTTATAAAGTTTTCAGACAATACCAGGTTGGGAGGGCTTGCAAGTGCTTTGGAAAATAGGATTAAAATTCAAAATGACCTGGACAAACTGGAGAAATGGTCTCAAGTAAATAAGGTGAAATTTAATAAGGACACATGCAAAATACTTTGGGAAGGACCAATCTATTTGCGCACATACAAAATGAAAAATTATTTCCTAAGAAGGAGTATCTGGGGTCATAGTGAGTTGCAAGCTAAATAAGAGTCAACAGTGTAATATGGTTACAAAAAACAAAACAGTAAACATCATTCTGAGGTGTATTAGTGGAAGTGTGGTAAGCAAGACATGAAAAGTAATTCGCCCACTCTATTCTAGGCTGATTAGGAACTGAACTATTGTGACCAGTTCTGGGCACCACATTTCAGGTAAGATGTGGGCAAATTGGAGAAAGTCCAGAGAAGATCAACAAAAATGATTAAAGTTCTAGAAATTATGACCTAGTAGGGAAGATTGAAACTTTGGGGTCTTTTTAGACTAGAGAAGAAAAGTGGGGACATGATGATAATTTTCAAGTACATAAAAAGTTATGAAAAGAGAGAAAAATTATTCTCTGTAACCTCGGAGGATAGAATAAAAAGATTGCCCCAGGGCAGTTTAGGAAGGACATTAGGTTCCTAATAGGCAAAGTGCTTAAGCAGTGGACTAGATGACCTCTCAAGGTGCCTTCCAGTCCTATAACTCTGATTTTATTATTATGTAGTAGCAGAAATGGAGTGTGTGTGGTGGCAGTATATTAAGAATGAAATTCATTGTTAACATATACTAGATTGGAATATAACTGCAAGGGATGAAGAGTTCCTGAATTCAAGTTTAGAAAACTTGTCAATTTTCTTTTTACCAATGAAACCTACTTTTTAAAATATTGAACCTTGGATGCCAGTGAAGAGAAAAATGTATTGTCTGAAAAAGAATTAAAGAAGTTTCTGTGGATATAAAAAATCATTCTTTTAAATGAAGAAACTAAATATATCAATCCCTGATATTTCTGGTCTTGTTTAACTTAGCCAGCAGCATTTACTCTCTAGATATTTCATCATTTTAGAAGTGTTTTGATAGTATGGTGGTTAGACAGCTGTTAGGGTAGAGACTGGAAACTATAAAAAAAAGTCATAAGATACTTATTTGGGGGGAAGGGAAGGAACATTAATGTCACTTAAAAGTCTCACTGAAAAATCACATCAATGGGGGGAAAAAAATCCAAGTGCTGTACTTCCAAAGCAGATAAAAACTTGAGTTTTTTGTTGGGGTTTGGCTTTTGTTTTCATTGGATTGGTTTTGTGTTTGCACAGATCAGTGTAAATGCTCAGCTCTGAAATAAGAGATAAATCTTAGCCTCTGCCCTGCTGTCTGTGCTCCATACATTGTGGCATGTCTATTATAGAACTGCATCTCCATTTGAGGCAAGAAATACACTGATATAATAGGACTTTAATGCCACAAGTTCCAGAGTTCACCTGCCTCTCACATTTCTTTTTCACTGAATGATCCAGCTAGAACTATGCACCAGGAGTGCCGGCTGCTGTAAGGTCTAACTCAATCTGTTCTTGGAAAATGAAAATGGACAGACTAATTATTGAAACCTTCATTGCTGTATCTCACTGGCTTCTATTCATAGCAGTGGAGCTGGAGGAAGGTAGGCAGTGGGACTGAAGCAAATGGGTGTATTGACATTTTTAAAATAAATAAATCATTCATTCCAGTAAAAAAAAAGTGATATGAATGTTGCACAGTGGCTATTTTCAAAACAACTTAGTAGCTCTTCTATAAGCTACTCAACCCTGAGCATTGGAAAGCAACTAAACTTTACACATGCAGTATGTCTTGCTGAAGTGTCTCCCAGGGTAATAAGTATATTTCTGTGTCCTGTATTTATCTAGGTAGGTTAAACATTTTCTGAACCATGGACTGAAACCTGCTGCACATCTCGTACAGTGCCATGCACTCTGTTGGCATACAATAAATAAGAATTTGCAGTAATAGGAACTCACATAAGTAAGTTCTCATTGAGACCTACATCTGCAGACAAATGATTTGGTATTACTTCTGATAGTAGACAGAAGTGCACAACTGGTAGCCTTTGTATTATATCTGCTGCTCACACAAAAATACTGGTGATGTCCTTTGTGACCAATAGCTTCCTTCTGTTAAAAACTAACCCATGCCTATCACTTAGAAAAATGTTCTCTGCCCTGGGGCCACTAAGAGGGGTTAGGGCCTCATTGTACTAACAAAGAACACTGACAAATACAAGAGAGGAATAACTAAACAAACAAGGCAGCATAAGGCTGAAGAGAAAAGTTAATTTACATTATTAATCACAACAGTCTAACTAGTCTCAGAGACTGACATAGATGCTATTATCATAGTACCTGATTGCTTCATGAATTTAATACCCTTATCTTCACAACACCTCTAAAATGGAGTCTGGGATTGCTATCCTGACCAGAGACAGGATATATCCAATCTTGTCCTGCAACCCTGATACCTTGCCTTGCTGTTCTACTGCACCTGTTATCCAGCCCATAAGAGTGCAAATCACAGCTAAAAGTGTCTGTCCTAAGGAGCCTCCATTGTTTATATTCCAGCATCCTTAATTGATACAGGAGACAGATAAATAGCTTCCTTCTGTCCTGCATGGGAGGGAAGCTTCTTCTCCCTGCTTCATAACGAAGTTATCAACAGTTTGTCATTAGCCTTCAGGAAAGCCCTCACTTCATACACTCTTATAACACAATAATATTGCATACAATCCACGTATGTAATTGCTTAGTACTTGTGGTTTTGACACCTTTATTTCTATAGCAGTCGATATATGGATCCTTTTGAGAGTTACTCCTTTTATATGGATCCTTTTGAGAGTTACTCCTCAAAATGACATTTCTTCAAGCTGTGAGAAAGGCAACATGGACATCCAATGCTCTTTTGTCCCCTACTTCCGTTAGCTGAAATGCAAATTATTTTGTTTCCTGCCATCTGTGCCCTCTGCTATCTTGCTGGTCCTATTTACTACGTGGCTACAGCTACACTGCGTGTTGTTGCGCAAGAAAATATGCAAATGAGACGCAGCAATGAATATCACCATGCCTCATTTGCATTCCTAATGAGCCGCCATTTTGCGGAAGGGGCTTTTGCGCAAGAAGGAGCTGTCTACATTGCTCCTTCTTGCACAAAAACTCCCTCTTGCGCAGGAGCCGTTCTGCCGCTTATTTTCAGGAAGAACGGCTCCTGTGCAAGAGGGGGTTTTTGCGCAAAGAGCAGTGTAGACAGCTCCTTCTTGAACAAGAGCCCCGTCCGCAAAAATGGTGGCTCATTAGGTATGCAAATGAGGTGCAGTGATATTCATCTCCGTGCCTCATTTGCATATCTTCTTTCGCAACAATGCACAGTGTAGACATAGCCTCCATGTGTTAAGCGAGTTAAACACACATTCCTTTAAAAAACAATGACTAGTCTAGCAGCACCTTAAAAATAACAAAACATGTAGATTGTTTAGCACAGACCTGTTTAAGAACTCCATCAGCATATTTAGTTTACACACACTTCAATCATATTTCTAGGCTATAGGGATAACTTTTAATACACATTGCATACATCCGTCACACAAGAATATTAATGATCAGTGATAAGTTAGTTTTCAAATAATCTCTCACAAGGCATAGTTTGGTACAAAGCTTATTACAATAGTGCATGACTCCTGCAGTGCTTAGTATTACAGCCCCTGTGAGGTAGGCAAGTGTTATTATCTGCATTATATAAGTGGCAACCTCTGTCAACAAGTATCTAAGTGCCTTGCCCAAAATTTCATAGGAAGTCTGCCACAGAGCAGAAAATTTAACCGGATCTTCTAATTAAGAGGTCCTAGACACTAAACCATCCATTTTCACTGAAAGATATCCCAACTGCCTCAAACAGATGTCACCTAAGATTTGAAACTGAGAAACAGATCTTTTTATATTTCCAAAACCCTGAAGCTATTGGTCCTCAGCTGGAAATTAATGGAAGGTAGTTGATAAAGTCTAATGGGATCTAGCATTATTTTTACAGAGTTGTAGAAATATTATACTTTATACAATGTAATTTTGCTTTGTCATGCTATCTCTTCATTGCATTGTTTTGGCTATCTTTTTCCTGATTTCCTGAAAATCATACAGGTATCTTCTAATGGGCAAATTTGGACATTGCAAATACAGACCATGTATCTCTTTATCATAATTATTTAATGACTCAGAGTCAAGGTCTCGTAGATGTAAATTCAAGTCTATTGACTAGACATTTAAAGTACCAAATGGCATAAGTAAGATTTTGTGTACAGTTCCATTTTACTTCCAGTGTACACATGCCCAATGTAAGATTTGTGTGATAGAGGATCATAGAAATGTAGGGCTGGAAAGGATCTTGAGAGGTCATCTAGGCTGATCTCCTGAGAAAAATAAGGACTAAATATACCTAGACCATCCTGGTAGATGTTTGTCCAACTTGATTCTTAAAAACCTCCAATAGCTCTCTTATAGTAGCTTCAAGGGGTAGCCGAGTTAGTCTATACAGGATAAACTTAAAAAACAACAAATAATCTGGTAGCACTTTATAGACTAACAAAACATGTAGATGGTATCATGAGCTTTCGTGGATCATTTGAAGAAGTGGGCTGTGCCCACGAAAGCTCATGATACCATGTACATGTTTTGTTAGTCTATAAAGTGCTTCCAGACTATTTGTTGTTTTTAAGCTTATAGTTAAGTGTTTGCCATTATCTAACCTCAATCTCACTCGCTGCAGGTTAAGCCCATTACATCTTGTCCTTCCCTTCATTGGACAAGAAGAACAGCTGATCACCATCTTTTTTATAACAATCTTTAAAATATATGAAAATTGTTGCCAGGTCCCTTCAGTCTTCATCTTTCAAGAGTAAATATACCCAATTTTTCAATGTTTTCTCAGGGTCAAATATCCTAAAACTTTTAGGATTTTCATTGCACAACTTTCACTGCTGGACTTTGATCAGGACTGTGGCCCAGTGTGATGTGCTGATGGGGGCTCATTCACACATTTTATAAGTATACTGTCCATTCCATTACTGATGTTAATTAAAATCTTGAAAAGTACTGAATGCAAAGTTGGGCCCCTTGTAGAATCCTGTTAGCTAAATCCTCTGAATTGGATTGGGAACCATTGATAATCACACTGAGATTGTTTTTTCAACCAGTTGTGCACCCCCCCCCTTTGAGTAATGTCATAGAACCCCCATTTCCTTAGTTTGTGTAGGAGACTGTCACTTGGGACATCTAGCCCAGTATCCTGTCTTCCAACAGGAAGGGTGCAACGTAGCAACATCTTGGTTCGAGGGGGTCCTCGCAATTTGCTCCTTGACAGCATCCTGCAGAACACTTTTTGTGATGTTCCTCGCCATGACATCCCAGACCACAGATAGTGGAAGGCATAAGTGATCATGGCAACCTCACACAGATCACCCATTCAAAGGATGATGGCACTGCCTGCCTGTGCGAGAGATACGTGAAAGCTATAGATATCCATTTTGGTTCAAATATTTAATAAAATCTTATCCATTTTTAATTGTTAGTAAAAACAATTATTTTTCTTTCAAAGGTGGAAATGCATAAAATAGCATATTTGTCATAGAAGAGAATGTAACTTTCTGTTTCTAACTTTCCTTCACAATGAATATTTACTTATACAGAAGTATAATACCTGTGTGGGTGACAAAGGCACACAGCTTTCTGGAGGTCAGAAACAAAGAATAGCAATTGCTCATGCTCTAGTTTGTAAGTCAGCGGTTCTGCTTCTGGATGAAGCCACATCTGCTCTTGACACAGAAAGTGAAAAGATTAATAATATGAATTATACCATTTGTAATACAGACAAAATTGTGGGGTTTGAAAGATTCCTTGCATGAACATGGCCACTCCATCACCCGTAACTTGCTCTCTGTCTCTGGCCTGCTTCAGCAATGTGTAGAATGCCCTCAGCTCCTGCTGGGAACTGATGGTACTCAGACGCATTTGGGACTGGAGACAAAGTGGGATTTTTACATGTCCTCAGTGTTGGCCTGCCTCAGCTCCTTGAAAGTCAGTTATGAAATCTGTGAGACTTTTAATGGGTTTACAGTTAGGCCAATGTTGAGCACTTTGGAAAATCCCATTCATGATTGGCAACTTTGAGTTTGAGACAGGTGTCTTCAAACAGTGCACTGAGATCTAGTAGAAGAGGCCTTGTAAGGCAAGTCACCAGCTCCTTCCTCTTTCCTTCAGCCAACAGCACTAGTAGCAAAGTGGGTCTGTTTCTGCACCATTTCCTGCTCTGTCTGGGTGAACAGATGTTGCTACATAGACCGAGAGGGATCCACTCTGCTACTAGAACTGCTGACCAACAGGACAGAATGGAACAATGGGGAAGTATAATATTACCTTGCCTCTGTCCACTAGCCTGTCCTTTAATCCACTTACATTCAGAGGGAAAGAGGTGATGTGCAGGAGCAGCTGGCTTGGAAAAGAGGATTCAGCAACTTCTCCTTCCTCACTGGAAATGCTATGCAATGAAGAGAGAGTAATTAAGCTTTCCTCTACTGCTCGGCTGGCCCACCTTCCTCGCAGCATCAACCATCTGCAGGAAAGGGAGAGGCTCCATGGGGACGAATAGACTGTTCATTTGGATGGTGATGAAGTAGACATGTAAAATGCCACCATGCAAACCACCATCCAGTTGTAAGCCAGATGTAGGTTCCTGAATTTTAGATTTTTATGGACAATGAGAAGTGTCTGGGATTGTTGGTTCTGTCGATGAAACTGCAAGTTGTATTCATGTCCATGTATTTGGCTGGTCTGCTTTCTCCAGTTATCTAAGCATTGTATACGTCTGACTGACAAACCCATGGACAAGTATATATGGGGGGAGGGAGGGTGGAGATTTTTTCCAATTACACTCCAAATTTAGAGAAACAAACAGCATGCAACGTGAAATATAACACATTTGACAAGCAGGGTCAGACATTGCATTACGCCTCTGCAAATTAGTTGTGCTTCATGGTAAAGTTTTGTATTGATCCAAACGAGATTGTTCTGGAACCTCATTCTGCTAGTCCTTGTTCACAAGAGTACTCTCAATGACGTCAATGGAATTACTCACATGAGTAATGTCTGTAAGGATCGGAACCTTGTGTTTAACATCTCCATCATGCATGGGAAGCATTGACTTTTCTATTCAGTGAGGAATACCAGAGTGATAATGTGAACTATAAAGGCAAAGGTGTTACCAATGAAAAGGAAGATTCTCCAAGTAATAACAAGTATTCCATTGCAACTGTCAGCAGATTGTCCAGAAAGCCTTGGACAATGCCAGGAAGGGTTGAACCTGCATTGTTATTGCTCACTGCTTGACAACTATACAGAACGCTGATGTCCTAGCAGTGATTCATAATGGAAAAGTAGTGGAATGAGGGACTCTCAGCCAGCTGCTGGCAAAGGAAGAACATTACTATGCACTTGTAAATGCACAAATGTCTCATCAGATTAGTTTGTAAAATGTAATAGTTTCAGAGGGGTAGCCATGTTAGTCTGTAACTGAAAAAACTTAAAATACAGTGAACAGTCCTATAGCCCCTTAGAGACTACCAAAAAATGTAGATGGTATCATGAGCTTTCATCTGAAGAAGTGGGTTGTGCCTACGAAAGCTGATGATACCATCTACTTTTTCTGTTAGTCACTAAGGTGCTACAAGACTATTTGTTATTTTTTAAGCTTTCGTAAAATTTAATGTTATTCATATAAACAGGGCTTGCCAAGCGGCGGCGAGCTCTGTTCACCAGCCGCGCGGAAGCGCACACGTCCCCGCCGGGCTAAAATCTACTCGCCACGGGCAAGTAGATTGTCTAATTTGTCAAGCCCTGCATATAAACACACACAACCTATAGCTGTGTAGTAGTAATGGTGGATGCACCTCCTTTCCAAGATGTCTGCAGATTCAAAACACAGGCACACCTAGCATAGTCAGAACCAGGGAAGAAACACTTTCTTTCACTGTTTCACAGCTTTAGTGTCATTTAATCCTCTTGGTGAGTTCTTTTGGGACATGTCGATTTATTTTAAACTGTTTTTATATTTATGACTAAAAGTCTTACCTAAAAATACATATTGACACAGTCGATTGCAAATTGTTTATAAACTATTTTGTAAAGCTTTATTACTGACCTAACAGAACATAATGGTATATTTAAAACCATTAAGACTATTTCAAAAAGATTTAATAATAAATATTTTAGGCACAAAGACCATGGTAGTTCTTTTTGGAGCTGGCTAATGTCAACTGTGGAAACAGCTATTTATCAAAAAAAAAGTGGGGGGTCTTTTTCAACCTATGACTTTGATTTCAACAATTTTTAGCTTTTTAAATGGAGTTTTAGAAATGTTGACAGATCCATTCATAGCCTCAGTGGTTTACACAGCTCTGTTATTATATTTTATTATCAGAGTGATTTTCCCTTCATATATCCACCATCATGCCCAAACAACAGTTGAGGAACATACGTCATCTACTTAAAAGGGAGAGAGACCAGTATCTGTGTTGAGTTTGCTTCTAGCAAATGTACATTTTGGTTTGCCAAAGACAAAAATCAAACCATGTTGGGTTTTGGTTTAGTATTTACAACTTACAGGAGCTTGGAATACTTCACACTTCCAGATGTCATTGCTTACTTGTGACAGACAAAAATGAAAAATAATTAAATTCTTCTTTGCCCTGTTAGTTGTTTCCCTGTTTCTGGGTCTATAAGGGAAACAAAATGTAAAAACATATAAATTTTCCTTCAACCTCGTTGAAATATACACGGCCACTTATCCCCATTCATCCTCACCCCAATCAGTTTTTCTCAGCATTTACCAGGAAGCCACTCACAGTATTTCTCTCTTATTCAAAACTGGAATAAAATTTGTCCCTTTCTCTGGTTTTGCTTTTAACGCTGGAACCAATTGTTAAGTCACTTACAGTAAAGATGAAGCCTATAACAAAGAATGTGGAAAATCATTCCAATATTACATGAAGGTGATTGCCAAATTTAAGATAAGCTTAGGACACATAGTGTAGGAATTATATAACATCTGTAGCTAGTTAATGGAATCTCATAGTCACATCACCACAGATGAAGCAGAATACAGGCCAAAATACTTGACTGCTCAATCTGCTTCCAATCTGATAACTTTGAACTTGTTTTAATAGGCTGTGCAAAACATTTGAGGAGAGATGCACAATTGCACATTAAAGATTTTGAAAAGGGCTCTGCTTTGCTCAATGACAATACAGATGAGCTGCTACAACCACTAGGCAGGCAGTCCTGTCATTTCGCCATCTTAGAGAAAGGTGTCAGTATTACATATGATATAAAAAATTGATTGTATATATAGGCTGTGTCTAGACTGGCTGCTTGAATTTGCGCAAAAGCACTGACGTTCTAATG
>CM057846.1:184595007-184607613 GCA_030068395.1 Apalone spinifera | reverse complement strand
TTTGTTTGCAGGAGGAGTTGGTCCACTCTAGCAACAGTGACTGTTTTTGTCCTCACGCAAACAAGGGTCTTCACTATTCAAACTAGAATAGTGCCTGGCAGTAAATGTTGTCATCCAGCCAGAGACCAGCTATGATACCGTGTGGCTTAGGTGGCCAATTGCATGTGTCAAATCATGACTAGTGGAGAGACTAAGACAGCCACAGTGGATCAGTTTTGAACAACCTATATATTAACATAAAGGATTAGTCAAACAATTATGAAGACAGAATGATTTCTTTTAAAAAATCCATATCTGTCTGCAGAGAAGTCATTAACACCAAAAGGGGCTAAAATTGTCAATTAATACTCCAGTCTGCCCAGCGCTAGTCTGAGGGATGTGCCAATGTATGAGTCAATTCCTACGAGAACTGAGAGCCTCAGTAAATCCCAGTGGCCAAGCTCAGTGATTGACCTTCAAGGCTGCATGATGTGCCGTGGGCTCCTAATAGCAATGTACTCCAAATGGTAGCTGATTTCCCAGACAGCCACTGTGTCAGATCTGTCAGTGAATCATAACTTTTCTGCCTCAAGCATTAAGAAGAAAAGAATATTGCCTGGCTAATGGCTTGAAATTCTGGGGGAGTGGGAGATGGAGGTTTTGGGTTGTAACCATCATTGCATCCTAATCTCTTTTTTGTATTTACTCTTTTAAAAAAATATTCATAAATACAATTGTCCCTCTCTTCCCTTTTACCAGCCCTATTAGTCTGGAACTTCACTGACTGCATTGAGTTGACACCATGATAAAGCAGCAGATTGCCAAAGTCCATGCAGGATGTTCTAACTGAAATGCCAAGAGCCTGAGGGATTTATGGGTAGCAGCAAGTCCAAAGCTGACTTCCCAAGGGCTTAATAGAAAATAATTTCAGCCTCTTTCCCCCCTATACCTATTGGGATCTGTGGGTGGGATAGTGTCACAGGGCTGTCTGCTGTCTTCAAACCACGTCTTCTGGGACAATCCAAGGTTTATTGCAATCTGGTCTTTCTCAGAGAAGCCCTGAGATCTGACCAGAGATTGCCAAGACTGCAAATATGGAATATTACAAAGGCAGAAATCCAGGGCCTACAACTCCATGGGAGCTGCTCCAGTTGCTGAGGGGAAGTGGAGTCAAAAACATAACTCCAAGACCTGCTCCTCTACCCTCTTTCTGATTGGGTTACAAATAGGTGCGGGCAGGCAACATGTGAATGTGTTAAAGAATTGCAGGAAAAGTCACTTTCTTCTAACAATGAGTGAGGAGCTACATGAGAAATAAAAACAACATTGTCTTTGAAGTTATTCTGTCTCCCACTGTGCTTAGAACCTTCCCCAGCCCTTTCCTGCCTTTCTTCCTGCTACAGTTTCAAAGAAACGGTAAATATATCCTCACAGTAGGGGAGAGCTGAAGCCAAGGAAAGCTGCCAACTGCATGAAGCCCAGATCCTCAAAGGTATTTAAACCCCTCAGCTTCTAATGACTTCCATGGCTTTTAGGAGCCTAAATATTTTTGAGAATGTGGGCCTAAATTTCTATGGCTACTCTTACAGCACAGTGAAGAATAACTCTTTCAAAAACATGTCATATCTGTATTTCTCCTCCTCGTGAAGCTGGAGCTTCCTATGGCGTGCTATCTAGCTGCACACCAGTCAGCAGGGGATAATAGACTAAGGCCACAGATGGCTGGTAGATGTAGGGGTTGGGGCTGAAGCACCAGCAGAGGTGAACAGGAAATTTTGGAGGCCAGACATGGAGGTGAAGGGAAAATCACACTATGTCCTTAGAGTACAGCTTCATCTGATATAGGGAACCTATTGTGGGACTGGGAGGGAATCAATTCAGTCTTAACAATGAGGAATCCTGTGGCACCTTACAGATTACCATATTTATTTGGGCATAAGCTTTGGTGGGCAAAGTCCCACTTCATCAAATGAATTCGGCCTTAGTGTTTGTGAGCAAATGCTAATATAAGGAATGATAACAAGGGGGATGGCCATGGGGCTCCTCTTTCTCAAAACATTCCTCTGAGAGTGTGTGCTTAGATAAAAGGGGTCTTGTGTCATACTCTTGCTTAGCAAACTGCCACAATAACTTTTTTTCTTGAAGTACACTTAATAAAAACGCCATTCCATTATCTGAATATCATCCCATCTGAAGAACTGGGTTTTGCCCAAGAAAGCTCATGGTATAATACATATATTGTTAGCCTCTAAAATGCCATCGGACTATTTGCTGCTTATTTAAAAGTTGTTCTTCATTACCAGGGGATGGCAACATTTTTAGGATCTTCACTTGGGGGAGAGGAATATGCATGTTTTCACACAAACATCTTCTTCCAACTCAGTTTTCACAGAGCTTTTTCCAGATTCAGTACTTAGACACATTGCAGCCATCCTCTTTGAGTAACTCTTAAATGGCAACCTTGATCCAGATGTTGCACACCTCAGGTTCTAGATTAGTTTCTTCAGCATCAGTGAAATATGCATTCCCATCAAAGAATATAGTAAATTCACCATTGTAGGGATTAGGCATGCTTATTTCTGGTCTCTACACTACAATGGAAAGTCGAAATAAGATATATCAACTCCATCTACGTAATTAACATGGCTGGAGTAGAGTAACTTAAATTGCATTTCCACGCCATCCACACAGCGAGCAGCCAATGGGAACAAATGCTCCCATCGGCTTCCCTTACTTCCTGCAAAAGGAGGTGTACCGGATGTCAGCTGGAGCTGCCCTAAGCATTTGATGTACAGGTCCATACTTGATCCGCTAAATCGACTGCCCGAAGACTGACATCTGGAGCAACTGTCTTTTTCATAGTGTAGACATGCCCTCACAGAGCAAGTAGTGCAGAAAAAGATTTCATACAAACTCAGAGTCACGTTTGCCAATCTTGGTGTCCTACCAGATTGTCAGTTAATCACTGTGGGGCCAAGTATTTCAGAAAACTACTGCTCTCAGATAAATCCATTATGCATGTTGATGGGAGAGACCTCAGTGTCTTGTAAAACTTGAATTCAAGTGTACTGATCCTGTGTGTGGTGTGGTGGTTTTTTGAAAAGGCAAAATTGTTTCCCTAGGGTAAAAGGGTAAAAAGTAAGTCTTTAATACCCATTGTCCCTTGCACCAGCAACCTTGCAACTCAAGTTTCACCCCTGCTAAATTTTTATATAACTATATAATGCCCTAGCCAAGATTATTTGGGACAGAATAACAGGTCTGATTCCAAAAGGTAAGTGTCTTAAAGAACCTGTTTAATATTTAATTTAAAATCAAATAATGGGTTTACTTGTAAGTGCTCATAAAATAAATGCTGAAGTTTTGGGGAAAATGTTTTCTTCATATGTAGAGTAAGTATATACAATTTGTTTCAGTATAAAACTTGACTCAACCCTAACTCTGGGGCAGTAAGAAGTACCTCCATGTTATGTTCACGTAGACAGACAGACACACAGAAAAATCTTTTCAATACCGTAGTCTGAGTGTCTGTCTGTTTATGTGAACATAACATGGAGGTACTGCTTACTGCCCCAGAGTTAGGGTTGAATCAAGTTTTATACTGAAACAAATTGTATATACTTACTCTACATATGAAGAAAAGGATCAAGTGGATCCTACAGTGGAGGATCAAGAATATTGTTCTCCATTAGAGAAACTTGCTAAAACCTGCACATTTGCAAAATAGCAACCAGCTGCTATTGTTTTCAATGGGACTGAGATGACGGCCTTCCTTTATTAAAGGTGGTGAATGCCTCCTTTCACGAACTTCTCACATTTCTTCTCTCTGCATCCTGAAAGCAAATGGACCACTGTATTCCAGCAGAGCTGCTGTCTCTACTCCTTTTGGAAACAATGGGAGCGACCATCTTAACTGAGGAGACCTGTGAAGAATAATGGAAGAAACAGCCATTAAACTAGTTTAAGCAGAATTTGAAGGAATGCTTCCATTACAGCTAGCTAGAGAGATAAACTCTGGGTGTGTCTATGTAAATACAGTTTTTCCCTGCTTTGCGTAGATATTAAATATTAGATATATTGTGTTAGATATTCAGCAGATAGTAGTATTTTTTTCATTGTAATCAATGAGACCCGACACCAGCTATGTTTGTATTAAGTGCAAGGATAGCTAAAATATGGCTACCAATGTTTGTAATGTTGTGGGAATACATAAATTTAGGACTGTGCTATGTTGTTCCAAATGAAAAGGGTTCCATTAGCATAAAAAATCTTTCAAATGCAGGAATGCTTCGGAGCTCTATGAAGGTGAGGGAAGGTTATTCTGGTCTAGAGGCTATATGGCTTCCTCTGCTTGGACTAGTTTGACCCATTTTTCCCTCTTCCCTCCCCCTCCTACCCCCACTGTTCAAAGAACAGTGCTAAATAGGTATAATGAGATGCCTCTCTTATGTTAATTGTGTTGGAGTGTGTTTTTCCTACTCTGCTTGCTAAGCGTTGAAATCACTGGGAGCTGAAATTATTTGAGACAGATGGGCAGAAGCATGGGTGGCCAGGGAAGATAGCACTGGGGGGACAAGCCCCCAGCCCTGCCCCTTCTGCTGAGGCTCTGCCCCTCACAGGAGCCCAACCGCTTCCCTGCTCCCCCACCAAAATAGGGAGGGGAAAGGAGGGAAGAGGGCACATGAAGCCCTAGCCTCCCCAGTGTTAGACCAGAACTGAATCCTGCTTATTGGGACCCAGGTTCTACAACTGCACCATATCTGTATCACCATGCATTAATCAAGTCAAACAGAAATGGCTGAAACAACAACTGGTTTATTTAACAGAATACTAAACTTAGAAAGCAACCATAAAATCCGGTTGTCACAATGAAGCCTGGCATAGGCCAGAACCCCAAGCAGGAAAGATTTAAACAGTCCTACCACTGTCTCTACATCCGGAGAAAAGAGGTAGGTGAATGTCTCCGGGCTGAGGGAAAGGAACAAACAGAGTCAGGACGGAGTTGCAGAGGCCCAGGTAAGTGGATAGTGGTCTTGCTTCTGGTCCTCTTTTTTCCTTTCTTCTATACTTGACACTCCATCCGTGCAGTGTGAGGACTGGAGGACGAGATTATATGTATGTGTGTATGACTGGCTCTGCTGCAGCCTCCTAACTAAACCAAATAAACCCTGAGCTAGCAGTCATTACAGCTGTGAAACTGGATTGCTGCACCACAAAGGGCTGCCAGCAACCAGGCTGGCTTCTGCCCCAGACAGCCTGCAAAGCCAAAGAGCCTGCTAGCTGTCGCCCTAGTGCCGCTGGGTTGTGTCGATGACATGCACACAGAGCGCTGAGGGGAAAGTGAACTCTCCTTATGAGCCCTCTGGTTACCTGGCAGATTAGGGTTATGTAACCCATATCTTGAAGAGGAAAACAAAATAGAGGAAATTAAAAAAAAAAAAAACCTGGCACCCCCTCCCCCAACACCAGCCTCGGCGCTTAGGGAGGACAGGTGCTGGGGGGCAGCAACACTCCGCCCATGGAACACCTACCGTAGGCATTCTGGAGGCGGAGTGCGGGCGGGGTCAGGCTGGTGGTTTGGGAAGGCAATACATTCCCCAGCCTATTACACCAGATGCCCATGGGCAGAAGTCACAGCAAGAAGTGGATGGCAATGGATGGTGACTGACAGACAACTGGTCAGTGGCAGAGAGATGTGGTAGCATGACGAGCAGCCAGCAGAGTGGCAGCAGCACGACGAGCATCCAACAGTGCAGCAGCTGAGAGGTGAGACAAATGGCCAGCAGGTCAGTGGCAGTGAGTAGGAGGATGGTGAGTGGCCGGTGGAGTGAGTAAGATGCCTCTATCTCCCCACACTCAGGATGGGAGGTAAACTCTGCAGCTGCACCTTTGAACTCTGGGTATGCCCTGACCAAGGGCAGTGACTGAATGAGGTGTAGAGAAGGGGTGGGCATGTGAAGGGGACATTGCTGGGTTTAAAAACCTGAGCAGAAAAGGACATTGCTCAACCCACTCAGACTCTGTGCTTGCGAATGGGGAAGCATTGCCTCTCAGAGGCACCCAGGGGTGGTGTGTGAATTTCCCAGATTACTGAGTGGATGCTCAAGCCAGTTCTCTGTTGGATGGATGGAGAGGAATCCCTAGATCAGGACTACTAAACATGAGGCCCGTGGGCCACATGCGACTCGCAGCCTGTTTGTTTGCAGCCCATAGTGTGGTTTGGGTAACATGGGGCTCAATAGATGGCCCACAGATGGGAGCCAAAACAAAAAAGTAGTCAATATAATGGTCTTCTGTTGACAAGCATTTTAGTAATTAAATTCCTGGACTGTCATGTCTCATTAAAAGTGCTGTCATATGGGTGGAAAATGGGTGAATATTGCATTTTATTCATAGCAGCAGAACTGACAAACGGGGACTGGGTGTTGTGTAGTCTTGCCTTAATCTTTGTATTCATGCCTGTCAGTGTGAAAGAAGCTATTTGCATATATATTTACATATATATGCAACCACACTTAAGTTGCGGCCCTCGACATGTGCTGTGAGTATCATTGTGGCCCCTGCGGCTTCCAAAGTTAGTAGCCCTGAGCTAGATATTAGTCCTGGCTCCTGCTGGCTCTACCTGGCAGGACAGTTACACTATTAACCTAACATTTCTTAGCAAAATTAGGGTTCTGTGGCAAAACTATATTGCCACCAAAAAAACAGTTGGAACACAATTGTGTTAACCAGTTTAATTGCTCTAGGGTATGTCTACACTCGTAGATTCGAGGAGTAACGAGGAGTAACGGTAGTTCAAATTAGGATCTCTAATTTGAACTACCTACTCCGTGCCGCGTGTAGCTGCGGGTACGGAGTTCGGACTAAGGGGGTTTTAAAAATGGCGGCGCCTGAGAACATGCAAATGAAGCCCGGGATATTTAAATCCCGGGCTTCATTTGCAACCCTGGTTGCCCGCATTTGCCTACCTAGCTCAAACTAATGAGCTAGTGTAGACATACCCCTATATACCATGTCTGTGTGGGGAAAAAATCCTCATAAAAGTGAATCTCTATCACTGCTTTTTACAATTTGGTATCCCTAGAATGTACTATGAAATGTCAATTTCATTGTGAAATGTTGATTGTTGAACCCAAGGTTTGCAGGCAATCACATGACGTGACTCATTAGACTTATGTAAGATTCTCACTATTTATAATACACTAGTTGATCTTAAGAGTTGGTGACAGTTCTAAAGCATTTGAGGATGAGGCTTATGCTGCTGGATGTAACCCTGCTAGCTATTGTCACATCAGGTCAGTATGCTTGTTCTGTGGCGTTTGGGAGCCAAATTTGTCCCTGGTACAGGTAATTGGCTACAGCAGAAATTACAGCAGGAAAGAACTTTGGCCCACTAGGCACGAAGAATGTTCATTATGGACTTACAACTTCTCTTTTTTTACCTCCTGGTGCAGAACTCGGATCTTTATGATGTACAAAAGAGTTTTTGAGTACCAATTACAGTCTCTCAAATCATGCCGTGGGTGATCTTAATTATAAATGTTACCCTTTCCGGTATTGTTGATTCCATGAAATAAGCATAAAATGACCTGAAGAGTGAGTGAGTGTGTGTCTGAGATGATGGAAAGTGCTTGTGTCAGCTATTTTCTAAATCCCTCACCAATTCCTTCTCCTAAAATGTTATGTAGTTTTCATTTTTCGTCACTTTATGAAATCAGATTTTAAAAAGTATTAACTTGATTCAAGTTAAATGAAATAATATCTTTTATTGGACCAGTATCTGGGTCTCTGCTATCCTGGGACTAATACGACTACAACAATATTGTAAACAATGTATTGACACTGATATATTTATTGAATAATTTGCTCTTCAAGCAAGATTGTGCCTAAACCTAGCAAGGTGGTAGAATCTCTGTCCTGGTCTAGTATACATGGCCTTGCCTCAGCAAGGGAAATGGAATAGATGATCTCCCAGGATCCCCTTTTCAGTCTTACATGTCTCTGATTCTACAATTTATGCTGGCCACATTGGAAGGGGCACAATCTTATTAATGTTTTTTAGAAACCTCAAGTCCGTGAGAGCTGTGCTACTCAGGTCAATGAAAGCAGGACTGAGTTCAAAAAAAATTAAAATAAAATATTAAACACCTAATATATGCTTGTTTAATAATTAGGAATTATTTCGTTTATGGTTAAGGACTTGTCTCTGAACCCCAGCTATTTCTAGTGTCTTTCTTGAAATCCTTTTTTCTACATTTAAAACTCCCTCCAACAGGGAAAGGAGCCCAATTGCTTAGCGGGGAATGAATGCATCATGTTATGCTAATATTGTATATATGGCACTGAATTCCTATTGGCTACAGGGGCAACTTACATTGCAAAATAATTTTCTGTTTATAAAGCATGCTGTAATTTTTTTAGATGTATGTGATATTGGGGAACGTGTTTAAATATATTTCACTTGCTGAATAAAGCAAGAGGCACCTCTAAAACAGGGTAGCTGGCACCATGCTTCTAATTTTCCTTTGTGTGGGACTTTATAAAAAATAAATCTATCCCAGAGTGACACAAATGACACTACACTGGCAGTTATATTGAACCAGACATGGTCCCCAGATCAACTTTGAAATAAATTTTTATGCTACCAATAGGTACCAGATTAATGGGACTTTGTTTTTGTATTTTGAGATTGAGAATTTATGTTCCTCCCTTTCCATCTTCTCTGTAACATTCATTATTCTACATACTTTTACCATGGCCTCCCTTCTTTATCCCCCTTTTAAGGGGAAAAAATTCCAATCGCTCTACAAAGAAAATTTTTTTCCCCAATAATTTTTAATCCATCTCAGCATGCACTTGGAGAAAAAATAAAGATAAAGCAAGTGTTATCACACTGTAGTTGTGTCTGGAATAGCTTCAAAGGCATCAGATATTGTGTTTTACTATCAGAAAAACTAATCTAATTTCTTTAACTCTCATGGCTGCTTATTTAATTGAAGGGAGCAAGGCAACTCATTCCAGCAGGGGAAACCAGAAAAAGGTAGTAATACTGGGGAAGCCATCTTAATTCTGTTTTTAATAAATAAACTTTAAAAAACTTCAAAGGCCAAGCTAATAATATATCTAATGTAAAGTTATGTTGGAGATTTCTCACTGTCACTTCAAGTATGTCCTGTATTGGATTTTATGATGAATAATGATATTAACAGCACTGCATTTTATTTTAGAATAAATAACCTATACACATAATTATGGAAGACATTGACCTAGAAATTGCTGGACAGGCACCAAAGTATTCTACTAATGTGGAGATAGATGACAGGTAAGAGTTTGGGTCTCACTTCTTGTCTAAGTTTTGGCTCAATGGGACAAACTGTTTCTAAACTTACTGTAGCTTTCAGAATGAAGCAGGTCTTCTAGCTTGCTTTTAAAGCCTCTTAAACTGATGAACACAGCAGCCACCCTTCATTCAGGGTAAGAAACATTGGTGGTCTAAAAAGATGAGCCAATCCAAAGCCACTCAGGAGTTTGAGCTTTGTAGGCAGAAAGCTAGGCTGGGCATCATTTGACTAAGGGTGTGGGGGCATGAAAAGAAGCAGGCGGTGGAGGGCTGGTCTACACTGAAGATTTATACCAGCATATCTATGTCTCCCAGCGGAAAAGGAGTGAAGAGGTGTGTGAAAACCCACACTCCTGAAAGACCAACTAAATGCCAGTGCTAGGTCAACAGAAGAATTCTTCCATTGGCCTAGCAACTGCCTCTCAGGGAGAATGTGGATTAACTAAGCTGTGTCTACACTGGGAAGATTTGGTGACAAAAGTGATGTCGACATGCAGAAGATGGAAAAAGTGAAAACTGCTCAAACTGGTTTTTCTGCCTCCCATTGTTAACATTTCATGGCCACGTTGCTAGTATCCTGTTGACAGATAGAGCAAAGCAATCCCACAGTGCAGTGTTGAGGAAGGCAGAGCTGATCCCTGCACTTCTTGGGATTCCCTCAGGGCTCTCCCACAGCTTTCTGAGTAGTGCTGCGAGCTCTCTGTGCTGAGGAATGTCAAAGCAGCACAGCAGTTTTTCCAGCCCCTTGCAGCAACAGTTTGCCTACTGCTATGTTTCTAGCAAGGCACAACAGGAAAATTCCCATGATTTGTTCTTTTTTTTTTTTTGCTTATTCCCCAAACGGAGCAGCTCACTCAGCTGTCAGATACTTCCCAAGGCTTTGAAAGGGAAGGGGTGGATGCCTGCAGGGCAGCAGAGATCACAAAACATTGAGCATAGGCATTATGGGATACAGATGGAAGCCAGTTCTCTTGACAAAACAGAATGCACATTGGCTCTTTGTCGACAAGAAAGGAAGGGGAAAAGACAAAAGTCTCTCACAGGGGGTGGAAGTTTTTGTCACCGAAACTGGGTATTTTTTCCAACAAAGTTGCATTGTGGTGTATTTTGTCTCACTGTTTTGTCAACATAAGGCAGTTTTTGGTGACAAAACTTGCCAGTGTACACAAGGCCTTAGAGCAGTGGTCACCAACCAGTAGACTGGGATCTACCTGTAGATCTTGGAGCCTCTGACAGGTGATCCTGACTGATTTTACTGGGAAGCTATCAAGTACTGGCACTTGAGTTGCCCCTCCACCCACCATCATGCTGCTCCTGCCCTCTGCCGTGGAGCTGCTCCCCTGGGAGCCTCCTGCCTGCTGTGCAGGGTGTTGGAGGAAGAAACAAGGGGAGGCACTGATGTCAGGGTGCCCCTCCTCACCCCACTTCTGTACCCCATCTACACACAGAGAGAAGGGGATGGAAGGAGCTTGGCAATGCAAATCTCTGTCACTCTCACACATTGCATGTGTCTCTCTCATTCTCACAAATATACACTGTCCTTCATTCTCACCTCCCAACCATATATATGTGTGTGGCAGGGGGATTGTTACTTCTGTTACTGCTTGCAAAGTGGGTTATTTTTGGTTTTTGACTGGTCTGTGCATTTCATAATTTTCATTTCTCTCTTACGCTTACATTTAATTCTTTGATTAATGAGTTCTAAAATGAGTTCTAAAATGCCTAACCTGTTGTGTCTGGAGTAATTATCCCTATGGTTATTGCTGCTCCTGGAAGTGGCTGGCATGTCCCTGCGGCCACTGAGAGACGCAGAGTAGGGGATCTCCACGTGCTGCCCTTGCCTGCAGATTCCACTCCTGCAGCTCCCATTGATCAATAACGGGGAACTGTGGCCAGTTGAGGCTGTGGGCTCAGTGCCTGTAGATGAGGGGCAATACACGGCACCACAGAGCCATTGCTGTACATGACACTACCCTAAAGTGACAGAAGTTCTCCCACCACCATAGTGAATATTCACACAAGTGCTGCAATGGCACAGTTGTGTTGCTGTTGCATTTTAAGTGTAGACTACACACACACACACACACACACACAGAGGGAGAGACTGAGAAAGCTTGGACAAGCACAGGATGTCCAGTATATGATCCAGGGAGAACCCAAGATTAGGGCCTTCTTTGTCTAGAGAAGCTGGCTAAAGAGCTGTAAGCAAAGAACTAACTCCTATTGTCTGATTCCTCCAGTGTTCAGAAAAAACAGGATATTCCTTGTAAATAAGTTTGCTTCAAAGAAAACACCTGATTCTACCATAAATTGTTCCAGTTAGGTGGGAAAATGATAAGACTCTAAACTTGGCTAAGCTTTTAGGTCAAGAGGGGGCAATGCACATATAGAGACCAGCTAATAAGCCTTATTGTTTTCTCACAAAGGTTTTATGCTGCGTAACTCTACTGACTTCAATGGAATTAAACTGATGTAAATCAAGAGTAAGGGAGACTAGGTTCAGGCCCACAGGCTTCAGAGTGGATTTTATCTTTAATTCTCAACATTTTGTGTCATGTGCCCAGCAATGGGTTGAATTTCTTTATGAGTGTTTGTTTCTATTTTAAGTAAATTTGTGCTAATTTGAGTTCCCTGGGACTGCTGCTGTTGCAAAGATTTTCCAAGTGTTCCACCCACACAGCCATTTTCTCTAATCGCTTGTCTCGGAGGAATTGTGCAGGCTTCTATTGATATCTTTGTATACATTAAGAAATCCAATATGCTGCTCTGCTTTTGGTATGCACTGTAGTCTGGCACATAATCTGAAAATGGCTAGTGTCACAGGATGGCTCAAAATGATGTAAATTAAAGCTCCCTGTCCCCGTGTAGAACCCTAGTCCCAAATGGGATGTTTTCACTGAAGGGTTGGTATTACGACCACCTATGCTTCTGTAGGGTTTCTTGAGGGTAGTCAGCTTTAAATGGCGTAAAAACCCTGTTGACATTGAAGCAGTGCACTCTGGACAACCCATGGCTATGCACCAACCCCCAGTTAGTATCACCAGCTGGTGGGTTGTGATGGAACCCAATAGTCTCCTTGGGGTTGTAGCATTCATCCAAAAACTGCATCAATTCCTGACAATGATTGGTAGAGTCACTGTCAATGCCAGTGTCAATGTCCTGAAGCTGGATATAAACAAACCACAGTCTGACTGTCTCTTATATCTTTTCTATATGTAGGGCCCTACCAAATTCACAGTCCATTTTGGTCAATTTCATGGGATTTTAAAAACCACAAATTTCAGGAT
>CM057846.1:184533170-184594907 GCA_030068395.1 Apalone spinifera | reverse complement strand
CATCCCTTCTTGCATCCAAGAGCCCCATCCAGCCTCTTCCTAAGGAGGAGTCAAGTGGCAAGGCTCACTACAGAAAAGTGTATGGGGCTAAAAGTCTAATGCATGTACAAATAAAGATTATACATGCCATGTTTGTTCCAGATTGATGCATGGGACTAGCTCAGCAAGAGCTGCACAGCCCTGTGCCTATGCTGCATTCTCAATTTCCTCATCATCTGGGTCCAGCTTTACCCGTGTTGTGTTCTGAGAGCCATATGTGTATATGCCCCCTGCCATACCATTTTGCACTGCTCTGCAGCACATGTGTAACTGTCCTCATCTCTCTTTCGGAGTGGGTCCAGAAGTTGAAGGAGGAAGCAGAGTGAGGACATAAGGTTCTGGGAAGTGAGGAGATGTTACCAGAAGCCAACGTCCCAGGAAGTGCTGCTATCCCTGTTCCAGCTCATGCTGATCACTGACAGCTTCAATTGCTGTTTCTTTTCCATCTCCAAGAGCCTTCCCTGTGTAAGCAAGGCTGGCTGGGATCTTTGCCCCCTCTCCTTACCTCAGCCAGTAAGACTGGGAGGACTGTGTTGCTTTAAAAGAAACAACTACTAAAGTTTGGACTTACATTTCTTGTCTTTTTATTTCATGTTACTAACCCAGCTTTGGCAAAGAAATTAACATTTTATGTTACCCATGCAAAATAAACAAAAAACAACATTTTTACTCTCCCAGTTGTGTAATTTCCTTTTTCATACAGATTTGCCTCCCTTCTTCCTCAATAAAACAGTGTCTCCCCCAAAGGTCATAGATAATTGTTGGGGACTGGAATTAATTTAAGTGAGATCTACAGATGGGTTAGGATTTTTTTTTGTTGTTGCCCCCTCTAGTCACACACACATTCCCACTGAAATCAATAGAATTACTTGTATGACTAAGAGACAAGATGGGTGAAGTAACCTCTTTTCAGTGACCAACTTCTATTGGTGAATAATTCAAAATTGTTCTATCCAATCAACAAACAGAAGTTGGCTCACTAAAAGATAGGGCAACATCTATGATATCTCTCCTCTATCCTGGGAACAACACAGCTACACCAACACTGCAAACATCACTCAGATAAACACTACTGAGGTGGATAAGAGTTTTTAGGCTCATCAGGCCCTATTGTCCTGAAACTGCCACTGGCACCACATGGCTAAAGGGATCCATCCATAGGGAGCATTTGCAGGATCATTACTTTAATTTGTGCCGCCTTATTCTGTACTTTTTTTTGTTTTGCAATTTGTGTTTAATGTGAAATAGAAAAGTAAAATACAAAAGTTCAGTGGTTAATAGAATTACCATGTCTTCTAGAACAGATCAAGAGCAAATGGTATTTGAACCAACCCAAGGAATCTAGTGGTTACAACACTACTTTTGTCCTGGGATCCCTGGATTGTTTCCTTCATTGCTCTAGGACCATGGTGTCCAACATGCTAACCACGTGGCTATTTGGCCAGTGGAGTGTGGCTAGTTCAGAACTGGTTGGACACCACAGCTCTAGACTTCCTGTATGACCTTAGACACATCATGTAATGTGCCTCCTGAACCTGCTGAAATCAGTGGTGGAATCCAGAAAGTCTTGTCATTAATCTCTCTGTCTTTCATCCCTATCTACAAAATAAGTACTTCCCTACTACACAGAGGTGTTGTGTGGACGTGCTTTTAAAATATGGTGATGCTCTCAGATCCTATGGCAAGGGGGCTATCAAATTACACAAGATAGCTGGAAATAAAATTATGGACATATTTGTGCCAACCTTATAAAGTGGAACTGCCCCATATTTAATTTATATCTTTCAGGAGACACAAAGAAAAAGAGGGAAAAGGCAAACCATCTGAAATCGTTGGTCCAGTCACAATTGTAAGCAAGAATATTCTTGTAATGATAGTAACTATATGTTGGCCTAGGACATATGCAGTGAAATTTTAGCAGTTACATGACTATTCGATAGTCCCCAGAAGGGGGCTGGCAACGAGTGTGCTCCCAGCCCTACTCCCAGAAAGCTCCCTACTTGCTGTATCAGATGCAGCAGCACAAGGTGGCAGACAGGAGACAGTCTGCAAGGGGAGCCAGTCCCCGCATAAACTAGTTCCTGCCTGCCACCCCACACTGCAGCCTCTGATACAGAGGTAGGAGCATGGGGTGGCAGCAGCCCCTGTCTGTGGAGGGTCCGAGCTTCCCACAGATAGAGGCTGTTCCAGCATGGAGCAGCCCCTATCCACAGAGTCCCCCTGTTTGCGGTAACCTCCCCTGTTCCCCCGCCCTCCTCCCTGCACTGCTGCCTCTGTAGGAGGCAGCAAGTGTGAGTGGGCAGATCCATGGAGCCAGCATGTGTGGAGAGCTGGCTTAAAAGATGGCTCTCCATGCATATCAGCTCCCGTCTGCTCCCCTCACCTCCATGCTGCTGCCTCTCTATCAGAGGCAGCAGCTTGGGGTGGAGGGGTCACCAGCTCCTGCCTCCCCCCCTTGCTGCCTCTGATACAGAGGCAGCAAGGGTGGGGGGAATACATGTAGTCGACAGGATTATCCAATAAACCTAGGCTTATTGGTTAATCAGTAGTCATCCACAATTGACATCCCTAGTTTGTGGCATTCATTTTGTCGTCCCCCCCCCACTTCTTTAGAATCATAGCTAAATCTGTATCAAATAATTACAAATGCTGCCCTCCATCCATGTGAAACACTCCCAATGCCATCTGTAGGCATTTCACCAATCAGAAATAGAAAAGCCACTTTAACTTTTCTATACCTGTCTTATATTTCAATCTATGATGATGTGACATAATTCAAAATATTGTTCTAATGTTAAATGAATCAGAGCCTTAAATTCTTTTATTTTATTACTATTCAGATAACCAAGAAGTCATACTGGTATCCACTGACTAAAACAATCTGATCTTCACTTTCTTGTATTAATTCCCAACAGTTTCGATATGCAGATGGGCTGGATATCATTCTCATGATATTTGGAACAATAGCAGCAACAGCGAATGGAGTTTGCCTTCCTCTGATGTCACTAGTTTTTGGTGAAATGAGCAATGGGTTTGTGAGTGGCTGTATATCCCAGGAGAGTTTATGTAAGGAAATTGTTCATACACTTTATTTATTTTGCTTTTATTCATATATTCCTTTGCCCTCCAGTGTCCCTTCTAAGCTGTGCAGCAGCACAGCCCCACAGCTGCTTAACTCTCCAGCCAGGCATCACGCATGGAGTTGCCTGGCTGGGGGAGGGGCACTTCTCCCTCAGTGACAGCAGCAGCTCCCTGCTGAGGTCAGAGCAGTAAGTCTCTCCCAGCCAGCAGGGATATGTTGATCTGTTGGTTTGTGCTTTCTAAATACATTCAACTGTAATAATAATTACCCTTAGCCTCTTATTTTTGCAATACTCAAAACCACAAGATCAGCAACAACATACACCTTCATGCAAGGGGTTTTCCCCCTTCTTGAGCTCTCTTTTGTTTTAATTTTTTTTCTCTGTTAGATTAGGAATACAGGAGGTGGTTACCCCTATAGTCTAGGAAGACTCCAAGATGCATAGAGAATTAGTGGGATTATTAAACTGGGAAAACCTGAGGAACTTATCAGGATAGGGGAGGAATTATAACTCAAAGGTCTGAGAAACAGTTAGGAGAAAATCTCTCTCAGTAGGAAATACAACAAAGATGCCTCTTCTACAGAGCACTGAAAAATCACCAACTTCAGCCTTCTGACTATGTAACGTTTTCTGCAGTAGGACAGAGAAAACATAAGAAATGTCAAGTTTTGTTTTACCTTATAAACAACCACCATCTAAGTTTATGTAAACTGGGGTAAATGTGGGCTAAAATTTATTGCCTTACATTGCATAAGCGTTTTTAATGAATATGTTTGTGATTTATTTTCAACTGTTCCATGTTGTTTGTGAACATGGGGGGAAGAGAAGTTCCACATGCAAGGGAAACATGGGCATATAATTCTAATGGTGATATGATAATGTGGCAATTACTGAGTTTAACCACTTTGCTGCTGAATAATACCCAAGGACTGTATGTCAGGCACAAATTAAATTGGCACAGCAGGTACGTCACAACTTTGCTTCAGTGAAATGTTGTAATAAATAGAATGATACTGCATGTTGTCACAACACATACGAGCGTGGAGAACTAGCAATGAAGAGTTTCAGGGAAGATGGTACAAATAATTAATAGTTTACATTGTTGGATACAGTAATGATGTAGCCATGTTAGCAGTGTTTAATTTGTGCCAGGGCTTGGCATTTCTACTGCTTGAGCTCCAGCACCTCCTTCATTATAAATTAAAGACTTCAGGTTGGTATCAAGTCAATAGACAGACGAGGTGAATGATATAATATCTTGTATTGGACAAGCTTTCAAGCTTACCCAGAGCTCTTCTTCAGGCCTGTTCTGTGGAAGCTTGTCTCTCACCAATAGAAGCTGGTCCAATAAAAACATTACCTCACCCACCTTGTCTCTCTAACAAATTACATAGCCTTTAAACCCTTTTGTTTTGTTTCAGCAAGTTCACTGAGCTGCAATCAGTCACAAGTGCCCTTTGAAGAGCAAATGACAGAGTAAGTTCAAAGTAATTATTAACTTTGGTTTGACTAGCTGTTAAGTATACAACTGATACAGACTAAGCAAACTGTCAGTGGAGATAGTTAATAGCATTAGGCAGAGATTATTCTTCACCTTCCTCCAGTTGGGAGAACAAGAATTTATCTGCTGTATGAATTATGTCCCTGTGACTACTTTCCCTTCTGTCCCAACCATTTTGCCTCATGAATAAAATAAAAGAATGAATGTCGTTCTCCACTCACACACATTGAGGTAAATCAGAGGTAACTCCGGCTGCATTGATTGGAGTGACTCTGGGAAGTGACAGAATGGGAGAAATGGCTGAGTGTCATGGAGAGAAAATTATGGGATTCCAGGAGCTTAATGTATAATTGTGCAGTAATGAATTGCCATTTAAACTCATTAGCCTCCAAAGATGTAGCATTTTTATTGGCCTTCTCAATAATGATGACAAAAAGGTTTTACCTTTGCTTGCAGATAAGAACAGGAACTCTGAACAGAAATAGGCTCTTAGATTCATAACGTGTATTGTGCTGAATCAGTTGTACAGCAGTGTAGCTGTACCAATACAATTGTGCCCCTGCAGTGTTTGTGGTGACGATTCTGTATACCAGCTGGAGAGCTCCCTCCCATTGGCTTAAAAAAAACACCACTTCGAGTGGCATAAGGTATATTGATTGGAGAAGCTCTTCCACTGACATAGTGATGTATACACTAGTGCTTAGATCCATGTAACTATGTCACTTGGGAGTGGAATATTCACACCCTGGAATGATGAGACAAGTTTTGTTGACATAGGCAGTAGAATAGACATAATTAACTGTGTTTTGAAGGGTTTCTTTTTATTTATAATAACCAAGCTCCCTTTCTTCAAGCTTCAATAACTTTTAAAACCCTTTTTTTTTAAAGGTTTGCTCTATATTACGTAGGTATTGGAGCGACTGCTTTAGTGTTTGGCTACCTACAGATCTCATTTTGGGTTTTGGCAGCAGCAAGGCAGACAAAGAAAATAAGAAAAACTTTCTTCCATGCAGTTCTGGGACAGGAACTTGCCTGGTTTGATACCAGTAACTGTGGAGAGCTTAATACACGTCTGACTGAGTAAGAGCTTGTGTATTTTTTGTTTTTGGTGAGGCCCTGTTCTGCAGCCCTCATGTAGTCCCAGTAAGTAAAGATTGGAGAGCCATATCCTTAGTGAGTTTTTAAGCCTTCTGGGAGCATTTCTTTATTTTTGTGCCTAACCTGTATATATATCCACTGAATGTGAAATTCCTGGGGGTGGGGAGGTTTCCAATTTGGTGGCCATACTGAAAAATCTGAGAAGAAAAATACTTTCAGGTCAAAAACTGAAAATGTTTGTTTTTGTTGTCAAAATGAAGAAGAAAAAAAGAAAAATCATTTCTGGTCAAATGAAACATTTTTGTTCAACTAGAAACCAAAAATAGGTTTAACCAATCTAGCTAAGCTTGTCTAAACACTATTTCAAAATGAAAAGTTGAAACATTTTTATTTAGAAAATGTCGAGGCAAACCTTTTTGACTTTTTCTAAGTTTTGTACTCCCAAATTCAACCTCAATTCCCAAATTCATTCAACCAAAAAAAAAAGTACCCAACTCTAATCCTGGGTTAGGTTCTTGTTTGCATTAAATGTTTCCACTGGTGCAACTATTTAGTGGTGACTAAGATGAGGCTGAGTGAGGATTAATAGGATGCTCCTGTGTAAAGTGGTCTTTTATGCTAGCATTCTATGGGCTAACTCTGCCATCAGTTTCATCATTAAGAATTAGGAATAACTCTTGCCTTCAGCTGAGATACATTATTATAAATTCAGAGTAACTGGAGGAATGTCTGCAGTGTGGCTGTTCTTCTTAGTGTAGTGTAGATTCTTGCTGTAGTCACAGAAAGGGGCTTTGTATCACTGTAGTAAATTTACTCCCTCAAGGCAGTTGCTTGGTCCTCTGTCATCTTAGCAGTGTCTACAAAAGGAGATAGGCCATTTTAACTATCTCTCCCAGGAGTGCAAAACTTTTCAAAGCTCTGAGTGATGTAGTTGAGTCTACCAAAGTTTTCAGGTATAGACCAGGTCTGAGATCCAAACATGTTTATAGCTATAAAGACAAAGAGCCTAGGGTGCTCTGTTGTGTGGGTCCCCCTCCCCTCACATATTATAGGAAAATATGAGCAGACATAACTTTCGTCACGTAAAGTGTATTCATGTAGAGTAATAAATTTGAATAGATATCTTCCTAATTTAAGACCCTGATCTTGTAGACACTCAAGTGCTTAACTCCAAAAGTGTGAGTGGCTATATTGAAATTCATGGAATTACTCACATGGTTAAAATGAGATGAGGGCAAAAGGGTTGTGGAGCATTTCTTTGTACATTCCTTGCAAGTAAATAAGGGTGAATCAAAAGTATTTGACTCCATTGTTCCAGTTAGGATGATGAATTGACAAACCGCAAGATCTGAAATTTTTGGTTAAACACTTGGAGCAAGAGGGGTAACAGTAATAATAAATATTGTGCTATAAAGTGTGTGTGTATAAGTATAAAAATATACTAGGATTGTCAATTAATTGCAGTTAACTCTCATGATTAACTTGAATTAATCACACTCTTAAACAATAGAATCCCAATACAGTGTATGGTGCTCACTTTATATTTTTATCACAAATATTTGCACTGTAAAAATAACAATAGTGTTTTTCAATTCACTTAAATAAAAACGCTGCAGTGCAACCTCTTGCTCATGAAAATGCAATTAACAAATATAGCTTTGACCCAAGGAGCACTTGACCCAAGGCTTAAAAATCTGAAGTCCCTTCCAAAATCTGAGTGGGAGTGGGTATGGAGTATGCAACACTCCAGTGCAAAAACTACAGAGCCTGAACCACTAAAAAGAAAATCACTCTTCTGCTGGTGGCATCTGACTTGGATAAAGATGATAAAAGTGTGTTGGTCTGCACTGTTTTGGATCGTTATTGAGAAGAACCAGTCATCAGGATGGATGCATGTCCATTGGAATGGAAGTTGAAGCATAAAGAAACACATGAATCTTTAGTGCATCTTCCACATAAATATTTTTGCAACACCTGCTATGACAGTGTCATGCAAATGCCTGTTCTCACTTTCAGGTGACATTGTAAACAAGAAGCAGGCAGCATTATTTCCTTAAACTGTAAAGAAACTTGTTTGCCCAAGCGATGGGGTGAATAAGAAGTAGGACTGAGTGGACTTGTAGGTTCTACAAGTTTATTGTGGTTTTGGATGCAGATTCTTGTACAGATTCTATATTTGTAAGTTCAACATTCATAATAGATTCCACTACAGCACTTGTGGGAATTGAAAAGTTCTATTTTTACAGCGCAAATATTTATAATCAGAAATAAAGTGAACATTGTTCTTCTTGTATTCTGTGTGCAATTGAAATCGATACATTTGAAAATATAGAAAATATCCAAAATATTTAAATGGTATTCTATTATTGATTAACAGTGTGATTTTTTTTTAAAAAGATTAACTGCTTGACAACCATGATTTAAAAAAAATGATAGAGAAAGAGTGTGTGTTCAGGGTATTATCTGATTTATCTCCAGCTGAAAAAATTGCTTTCCCCCCCCCTTAGAGACATTAATAAAATCAATGATGGCATTGGAGACAAAGTCGCTCAGCTGTTTCAGAACATGACAACTTTCATAGTAGGCATTGTGATTGGTTTTGTGAAGGGATGGAAACTTACACTTGTGATTCTAGCCACAAGCCCCCTCGTTGTAATATCAGCAGCATTTTGTTCTAAGGTAGGTGAGATTTTTTTAAGAATAATATGTAAGGCATTTATTGGAAAGGGAATTTCATGGAAACTGTTCTTGATATATACAAAAATTGTAATGACCAAAAAGCTCAGATTTCCACTGGTAAATGACTTATTTTTGTGTGAATAAATGTACAATTTGATCTCTCTGTAAATTATCAAATTACACTTGAAGTAGGAGTTTAACAACTGCTCACAATTGCTAAAGGTATGATTCATGAAAAGAAAAATGCATCATGTTAAAAAGAGTTCCTTCGCTCAGACAGTCACACAGATATATTTAGGCTAACTCAACTGTTTTATTTAAAAAGAGAAAGTTTGTCCATTAATATTTGCAAATTTCTCCTTTATGTTAACAAGCAAATTATCCAGATAAATGTTGTTGTCTTTATTAATATCAAACAGCAACTGCCACTAGGTTTATCAGAGGATGCTTGGAAAGAGAACAATTTTCCTAACAATGATTTCTACATGTGGATTAGGTACTTATTCTAACTGAAGTCCAAATTTCACTGTATCTCAAAGGCAAAATTCGTAGGCTTTATTCATTTGTTAGAGTGATATGTGAAAAAGTTTGAGACAATAAGCAGCTATCACATGTTCAGTGCCATTTGTTCACTATAAATACATGTCATACTTTGGATGGCTTTGTTACCCATACCATGTGTGATTCAATGTCAGATTTCAATGATTAACATAACTATAGAAGTTTAACTTATCAGGCAGGAGATACAAACAAAAGATAGCTATTGATCATGTGTACAGAGCACATTATATATGTGGTATGATAATACTATAGCAGGCTTAATGTGGATAAATCCAATCAAATTGCTGAGCCAAACAAAAATGTAAGTCTCAAATCCATCCAATAAGGTCCTTATTGAAGGCAGTGCAAAAGATAGATGCATAAAGACATAACAACATGGTTTGAAATGAAAGAATTGCTAGCAGTAAGATAAAAATAAAAATGGGTCTTATGATTTAGGGTACATCTAGACTATGTTTTTCTTTTGAAAAAAGATATGCAAAGTAGGTGGTAATTTGCATATCTTCTTCCGATCACTTTTTTGAAAGAGTTTTGTCGAAAAAGCAAGCAGTTTAGACTCAGTTCTTTCAAGAAAAAACCCTTTTTCAAAAGAACCGTGTAAATCTCATTTTTTTAGGAAGAACAGTTCTTTCAAAAAAGGTGTTTTTTTTTCTCGAAAGAACCACGTCTAGACTACTTTCTTTTTGGAAAGAACCTCTTTCGAAAAAGCGATCAGAAGAAGATATGCAAATTACCGCCAAATTTGCATATATTTCGAAAGAAAAACGTAGTCTAGACGTACCCTTAGTTCTGAGTCATCCACTAAGGCCTGATCCTGCCTTAAGATATGAACCCATATTCTCTTTGGAGTGTGTAACCTTTGGCAGGATGGATCCCTAAAACCAGTTCAGGTGCCCATTCCAATTATTACTCTCATCTCTGTCTCATCTTCCCATTCCTATACAATGCATACTTTGCTGTCTTGCCATGAGATAACATGACCAGTTTGCAAATATTATCTTGTCAATGATCCCAGAACTTTAAAAACTACAAGCAGCATAATTGTCTTGTTCCACTTTCCTTCCTGATATTCCTCTATCTCTTATGATCCGTTGGGGTTTTTTGACATTTTTACCATTCTGTATAGTATATCAGTGTATGAACTGATACTCTGATGTCTAATTCAAATGTCACTTTTTGCTAGCAACACTGAAACAATTTACATATAAGCTTCATTCCCCCACAGGATAATTCTGCCTTATCTCTCATCCCCTTGATCAAACTGAGGGATTTAAGGGTGTAGGAGACAGTAAATATAGCAGACTGGAAAATAAGAATTCCATTTTGAAGTTTCAACATTTATTTTTGTCCTGCATCAGGACAAAACTAAGACCTTTCTTTCCACCCTCCCCAATAAAAGAGAAAAAGGATATCTACCTCAGAATAACCAGATGGTTAGGGTACTCATCTATGTTGTAGGAGCTCTACATTAAAGTCGCTGAAATAATTTGTAGCAGGGATTTGAACATAAATGACTAAGCACCCAGAATAACCAGTGTTCATTTTCACCAGAAACTCCATTCTGGACATGACACACCTTCTGGACAAAAGTCTGATTGAAGCCAACATGTTTCTGTGAAAGATTCTGCTTCAATTAATCTGTTTTCTGTTGAAAAATTTCTGAGCAGCTCCAGTTTGAAGCTGGAGGGTTTTTTTGTTTTTTTTTAATAGCCTGAAAAAGATATATTTAAGGGCATTAGGTATATTATTTCTTAGTCTCAGTTTTCCTGTATTATTATTAGTCATGGTAGTAGATTTGCAGCAGCCCTTAGAGGCTGCAATCAGTATCACAACACCATACCATTAGGTACTGTGCACATGTGTGCACAAGTACTGTTATTGTGTAACAGTAATCTGTTATATCCGTAGCAGATTATTTGTAACAGGTTGTAATCCTCCTGGTCACATGCCTTTGATTTTAACACAGTCTTCTGATTATCTTAAAATGTGTAAATAACACTGAAAAGATTCAATATCTTAAAAACCCTCTGGACCTACCATTTTCCTCCTGGCCTCACTATATTCTCATTGAAACCATCCCAAAGAGCAAGGTCACCAGATGTGGTATTGGGAATCCCAGTTAATGAACATCCCTGCACTCATCCTGTTTAGGTAGGTCTAGCAGGCTGCCAGACAGAGTTTATAAGATCTGGCTTTTTATGGTTCTATGCTTAAGATCTATCTTAAGGATATTAAATTTAGATTAATCAACTAACCGAATAGTCAATGTGATTTGCATTGGCAGTTCAATTAGTCAATAAAGGTGCCTCTGCCATCCCCCGCTGGCTCTGCACTCCCTGCTTTTGAAATGTACAAGAGCAAAGTGTCACAGGGAGCATGGGGCCAGTGGGGGATTCAAGCAGTCCCCCACTGGCCCCGTGCTCCTGGCAGCACTTTGCTTTTGAAACATGCAAGAGTCCTCCTGGAGCTCTTGTACATTTCATAAGCAGGGAGTGTGGGACCAGTGGAGACTGCTTGAGTCCCCAGCTTGCTCCAAGCTCCCTACGGGGCTTCTGGTTTTCAAAGGCAAAAGAGCTACCGGTTCCCCACTGCACCCCTACCCCTTTTCCCCACAGAGATGTTGCTGGCAAGTACCGGCTTTTAAGCCAGCTCCTCCCCAGCACCGGATCCTGCTCCCCACCCCTCTTGCTGTTTCTCTCTAATAGAGGCAGCAAGGGGGTGGGGAAGCGACTAGCTGAGTCATTGGTCGCCTATCTGACAAGCATTTGCTTATCAGATAGTCAACTAGTCACTTACATCCCTAAGCTATCTATTCCATAACAGGTGCTATACATATGAAACAGCATTTAAAAAGTTTCCTAGATGCCTAATTCTGTAAACATTACTGCGATACATCTGTATGGCAATATATACTAAGTATTTGCAAGTTTGGATACTTGGTCAGAAACAGAAGAGTGACCTGAGAAGCACTTTGAAAGATCACTGTGAATCTGGCAGTTCTGAGCTCACTGATATCTGACACTTTATCCTTCTGAAATAACATATTAAACACAAGGTTGAGAGCTACTCTAGATTTGTTTGTGAAGTTCGCTTTATTCTGCTCCCATTGACTGCAGATGATCATCATGTTAACCAGTAAGGAGTTAACGGCCTATGCCAAAGCAGGTGCAGTAGCAGAAGAAGTCCTGTCATCCGTGCGAACTGTTGTAGCCTTTGGAGGACAAGAGAAGGAAATCAATAGGTCTGACTCTCCATTGTTAATGTATTTTTTTAAAAAACCTTTATGACTATATCTGCAGCCACAGTGGTTAACACGTGTGTGTTTTTTTCTGTTTAACAGATATACAAGTAAACTAGGAGAAGCAAAAAATCTTGGTATAAAAAAGGCTATTGCCTCTAAGTTGTCTCTTGGGCTTTTGTACCTAATTATAAATGGCTGCTACGGGCTTGGGTTCTGGTATGGAACTACCTTAATTCTTGATGAGAATACTGACTATACCATTGGGACTGTTCTGGCTGTAAGTGTCCTATTTTAATATCATTGTCTTTCTACAAACTAACTTGGTTGTGAAGGTAATGTTGACTATGTGGTGTGCTGACCATAAGCAGGAACAAGAGAGAGCCGTGACGTGTTTGCTCTGATGTCAAGTGATCATTGCCAAAACCTAGCCGGTTCTGCACTTCAGTCACAACTGTTTCAGCTGAGACATGCTTATCTAATAGAGCGAGGCAAAGAGTGATTTCTTTCATAATATTAGTTTGAAGTTATATCAACTTTGTCTTGGGCATATTTGCTTATCTTCTGTGTGTCTCCCCTTCCCTCCCTTCCATGAACATTCCTGCAGTTTGTTTTACCAGCACAAATGTGCATAGAAGGTCAACGATATGAATGCTTCTTGAGAGTAAATGCAACAGACATACATATTATAAGAATCCATTCAGAGACTATATGGCCAAATACAACGAAGTAGCAGTAAATGAAATTAATTGAAAACTTAATTAGGTAATTTAAAATAATTAACAATTTAGCAAGAATCATCATTTGCTCATACATATTCCACAAACAGAGGAAGAGGTGAAATTTTCCTAATAGATTCTTCTTCACAAACTATGATCAATTGTTATGTAGGATGACTGTATGTACTTCTCACATTTTGTGGTTTTATTCATTTAAAGGATATTCATTTAAAGAATAAGTTGAAAGTTTTGACTTTGGAACAGTTTTTAATTGTTTGGAAAATTTGAAGCTCTGATTGTCTTTACTGCTTGTCTTAAAGCTCAGAGTAATAGTGAGGTTTATGATGTAGTGAGCTAAAGATATTTTGGACTTTTGCAGAGTGGCTTGCAGGTTTTCTGTAAAATTTGAACTAGCAGCAGTAAAGACTGTTCACTTTCCATATTAATTTATTGGATTATTAATGACCTTTTTGTATTTTTAATAATATTTGGTGTTAAAATATACTACAATAGAGCCAAGTAGAAGAGGGGGGGGAAGTCCCTTTTTTCTTTCTTTCTTTCTTAATTCCAAGGTTTAAACTTAATTCTTGTGATACTGGTGTGTCATTCACAAGACATTCCTATACTGGGGCTGATCCTGCTGTCTTCTCTAAAGCATAGCTCCTTTGGTCATAAATAGGAGTGTTGCCTCAGTCAAGACTATCGGACCACTGTTTAATTTGGAGTTTGTTGTTTTCAATGTGGGTTTCATCTTTCTCCTCTAGGTTTTCTTCTCCGTAACTTTCAGTAGTTATTGCCTTGGGACAGCAGCACCACATTTTGAAACTTTCTCTATTGCTAGAGGAGCTGCCTTTAAAGTTTTCAAGATAATTGATCAGGTATAGATCCTTCTACCTTGACCTCACAACTGGGCTATTATCTTGAATGAGAGCACTAATGATGCCAATAAAAAAATAAGGAAGTAATAAACAAAAAAGCCATTGTGATTTCCATATAAAAATAAGAGGAAAAAATAGTGTTTGCCAAATGGAAAAAGTCCAACCAGATCTAGAAAGAAACATTATTATGTTCAAGCTCTTCAAAGGAAATTACGAATAATATAATGGAGTTACCAATGTAAATAACTGTGGCAGCCAGCTTTAGATGGCACCTGTTTTTAGTATTGTGTAGATTGTAGTGTGGACAATGTTTTAAATATAAATATAAAATATTCAGGAGATAATGAGATCTCCCTCTTTCAATTGTGCATCTGTAAAAGTTTTTTCCTTGAATGTCATTTTTTTCCCACTCCCCAGAAACCCACTATCAACAGTTTTTCTTCAGATGGACACCGACTCAATCACATAAAGGGAACACTTAAATTTAATAATGTACAGTTCAATTATCCTTCAAGACCAGATGTCCAGGTAGGAGAAAGACCTACTCTGTATTGCGTTGTAGTCACCAGGACTAACTTGGAACTAAATATGGCATGTTACTTGTGTACTCTGCTAAAAGTCCTCTGCTTTAGAGGACAGGATGGAATCCTAGCACATTGGGGTCAGGAAGTTAACTTGAGTTCCTGGCATCAAGAGGAAAACTAAAAGAGGACATGGAGACAAATCTTGGAAAAGATGTGAAAAAGGGGTTGTTAGCCAGTGGAGCGTTTGAGCTGAGTGAGAAAAGAAAAGTGTGGCCTCTCAAAAGAACAAGAGAGATTAGAAGGAGAAAAGTTATGCAAAGTCCTGAAGATGAGCACCGGGGCATGAGGAAGACTGGCACCAATGCAAAGACTTCGGAGGGACTGAAAGTGGTCAGAATTACACGGGACATATTTGAGTATGTGAGGTGGAAGTGTTAGAAGGATGGTAATAGAGATGTAGCCATGTTAGTCTGGTCTAGCTGAAACAAAAGACAGGACTATGTAGCACTTTAAAGACTAACAGGATGGTTTATTAGGTGATGAGCTTTCGTGGGCCAGACCCACTTGATCTGAGGAAGTGGGTTTGGCCCACGAAAGCTCATCACCTAATAAACCATCCTGTTAGTCTTTAAAGTACTGCATAGTCCTGTCTTCTGTTTTAGGAAGGGTGGTTCGGGTATGAGATGTAGCACACCCAAAAATTGCAAGGGGGATGAGTGGGTTTTGAAAACGTGGCAGGGATAAAATTGGCAGGAGTTAGAGACAGATTTTCTTTAATTTGAAATTTTGAAATGCTGTTCTACGTTTTTTTTTTTTTCCAAACTTCCACAAGGTATTGAAAGGTCTCACTCTGAAAATTGATTGTGGACAAACAGTGGCATTGGTTGGAAGCAGTGGATGTGGTAAGAGCACAATGGTCCAGCTGCTTCAGAGGTTTTATGATCCACAGGAAGGAGTGGTGAGTACAGCCATTATAAAGCATAGTACTGTTTGCATGGGTATAAAAATAACAAATTAATCTGAGGGCTTGTATTCACTGCTGCAGAGATCGACACTGTGGCAGTTGATCTTCCGGTGTTCGATTTAGTGCGTCTAGCATCGTTTTTTTTCTCCACCAGTGTATACTTGGTCTTAGTAAGAGCATGCAAAAAATAACTATACAGATCCTCAAGTAAAAAGGAGACAAGTGGAGCACAAAACTGGGATATTGCACCCAACTATAATACACAAAATTTCTGAGCAATCAGTCGCTGTTCTCCCTTCTGATGCGGGGAGATTTAATAAAAGTCTAACTCGTATGTTGTGAGCCTTGCACCCCTCAGACAGTGGATTGCTTGGAAGTTATATAAATAACTGGCAAACTTTTTCAAGACTCTGGTATATCTTCTGTCCTGAACTGCCTCACTTTTTACATTATCCTTCATCTGAAATGGGTTTTACTCATGAAAGTTTATGCCCTAATGACTCTGTTGGTCTCTAAGGTGCCACAGGACTCCTCATTGTTTTTTTGCAGATACAGGCTAACACCAACTCTGAGGCCTTTACATTAGGAATTCCTTGCAAATGCAGGGCTTGGATTTAGAATACCCAAACACACAGCTGGCTGGTGTTCTGCGTATTTGGTAACCTACTCATTTAATGGTGATGTGTATAGGGTTTCCATGGAGGGATAGATATTGTACTTATTTCAGTTCAAGACAATGTTTGCTAAAGTATTATTTAGGAGGAACTATGGCAGATCTCTGTGAGAATCACAGATCTCAGTTTGAATTACCTGCTCTAGTAGGTCTAGTTGTGAAAAGCTGTACTCCTCAGAGGAACCATATGTGTATCTAAATAAATTGATGTAACATGACCATATAGGAAGGTGAGGCCATTTTATTATCCATACCTAAGTGTTACTCCATCCTTGCTTCTTGTCCTGGAGCTGTGAATTGGGATACCACTTACACAGGTGAGTTTGGAGGGGTGGGTCAGGCTCCTGAGAACAGTCTGGGCTCAGCCTTCTCTCAATTCTGTCCTCCAAGCCACTGTGTAAGTCACGTGTGAAATGGAAGAAAGCAGCACAGTAATGAAATTGAGCCCAGCACACTCCACCCAGGCTCGAGTTTCTCCCAGTCCCATGAGAGGGCACACAGAAGACCGGTATTCAGCTCAACGACTGCTTGATGGCTTATATCATCTGTTATCTCCTGTTTGTTACCCAAAGAATTTTCATGGGTATTTGTGGGTGAAAAGTGCCAAGCCTGTGTTACCTCCTCTACCATATGGATTACTGCTCATCCTATTTAAGATGCGTAATGATTGTTCTCTTTTCCCTTCTATGCTCCTTGCACCACGCTTCATACAGTCTTTGGGGCATATGTCAATATATCCTGATGACATAGACTTGATAAGCAGAGATGGCCTCTGCTGCTGTCAAGTTTTCTTCTCCTCCAAAAATGAAAAATCTCTCCAGCCGACACTGGAGATTGTAGAATTCAGATTGAGGCCCCCTTTCTTTTTCCACTGACTTTGATGTGGTGCACAGCAAAGGCAAATCTCCATTTGGGGTATGGAAACACCTGGCCAAGGACCAGTTCTTCCCTGAAACAAAAATAAATCATCACTTCTCTCATGAATCCTAAATCTACCCTCCAAACTGAATGGGAAGTTTCTGTCTTAAAGATCTGTAGGCTTAGAAAGAGTCAAGAACAGAAATGTCTTTTTGGTCTGCCTTTGTACAGTATCTACCTCATTGGGGTCGTGGTCCATGATTAGCGCTTCTAGGTGCATTGACAATACAATATACTATGAAAAATAATATACAATCTCAAATTCTGTTTTCTTTAGATCACAGTGGATGGACATGACATAAAGTCTCTTAATGTGAGGCATTACCGAGAATTCATTGGTGTGGTCAGTCAGGAACCTGTTCTGTTTGGGACAACAATTAGAAACAATATAAGATATGGTCGAGAGGATGTAACTGATGAAGAAATTGAGAATGCAGCAAAAGAAGCAAATGCTTATGATTTTATCATGGAGTTTCCTGAGGTAAGTATGATACTTAGAATCATAGAATCATAGAATACTAGGACTGGAAGGGACCTCGTGAGGTCATCAAGTCCAGTCCCCTGCCCTCATGGCAGGACCAAATACTGTCTAGACCATCCCTGTTAGACATTTATCTAACCTACTCTTAAATATCTCCAGAGATGGAGATTCCACAACCTCCCTGGGCAATTTATTCCAGTGTCTGATCACCCTGACAGTTAGGAACTTTTTCCTAATGTCCAATAGACATCAACCACTTATAATAACTTGTCTTCTTAGACATGAACTGAAATTAAAGTGAGAGATTTTTCATGTGTGAGACAGAGACCGAAGCAAAGTACAGCATTTGCAATGTTTCTCTAAATTCTCTGAAGAAGACATTTGAGGAAATAGAAATAAATAAGGGTTAGGGTGGGCAGAGGAATAACTGTCAATCCAAACGCTAGAAGCATAGATGACTCAGATATAAATAAAGAACAAATGGTCTGGTAGCACTTTTTAGACTAACAAAACATGTAGATGGTATCATGAGTTTTCGTGGGCACAGCCCACTTTTTCAGATGACCGGTAACTCCCGTCATCTGAAGAAGTGGGCTGTGCCCACGAAAGCTCATGATACCATCTACATGTTTTGTTAGTCTATAAAGTGTTACCAGACCATTTGTTGTTGTTTTTTTCTGTAACAAATTAATTCGGCTACCCCCTGAAGCTTCAGATATAAATGCATCTTAGAAGTAAGAAATATGGTTGTCTTTCCTTTAATCTCAGCCCCAAGTTTAGGGACTGTGGCCCCTCTGCAAAATCACAGAATACATGTTCCAGAAACTCAGCACCAGCTGATAAATGTAAGCAGGGAAACATTGCTTTTTGCAGCCACCTTGTGGCTGAGAGTGGAAATTGCAGTGTCACTCAAAATTTGTATTTGTAGGCATGGAAGGTGGTGGTAAGGGTCTTGCACAAAGGTCTTATTCAACAAGGCACTTGGACAGGTGCGTGGCTTCAGGCACATAAGTAGCTTCACTGTTAATAGAAGTAATTACGTGTTTCATGGTATGCCAGTGCTTCAGAACCTGGTTGAATCACGGCAGCAGAGAATGTATGTGGTGCAGTATTTGGGGGGGTTGTTGTATTTTAGAGAGAGAAAGAAGGGGTGCTGTGGCAGAGTGGATAAGCTTTCACATGAGAGACCTGCATTCCAGTACCACACCTACCAGAAACTTCCTCTGTCACTTTGAACTGCTCCTCTGGTCCTTAGAGCCATCTGAAAAAATTCCATTGTGGGAATACTTTTGCTACTGACAGTGACTCTTTGTGTAGATTTCATTGAAAATGGGTTTTGTATTCTGCAAGCTGTGGATCAGACAATATAATCTCAGCTTTCGTTTCATTTGGGTGCTCCCATAATAGAGAATTATATTGCTTTTGCTCTGGGCGTAAGCCAAAGCCCACTGAAATCAATGGGGGAAGGTAGGGCAGGGGGTCTTTCATTGACTTCATAGTGGTTCAAGTTCTGTTTAGAAGTTAATTGTTTATAGTGCAAAACTGATGGTATCTCTGCTATTTTCTTAGAAATTTAATACTCTCGTAGGAGAGAGAGGAGCACAGATGAGTGGTGGCCAGAAGCAGAGAATAGCCATCGCTCGAGCTCTGGTGCGCAACCCTAAAATTCTCTTGTTAGATGAGGCCACGTCTGCCCTGGATGCAGAAAGTGAGTCGGTTGTCCAGGCTGCACTGGAAAAGGTAAGTGCTGGGTTGCTAACATAACCTCTACTTCCATCTTCTTGAATCAAATATATTGTCTTTCAATATAAGGAATAGATGAACAAGATGATTATTGTACTGCAGTGACTGATTATTTACTCAATTGATGCCAAATGCTGCCCATTATTCAGCAGTAACCATTAGCAGGGCTCGACAAATGATGTAATCTACTCGCCCGTGGCGAGTAGATTACAACCCGGAAGAGCCGGCGCAGAGCAATCTGCATACTCTGAGCGCAGAACCACGCAGCTGACGAGCAGGGCTCGCCACCCCTTGGTGAGCCCTGACCATTAGGGATGTTAAAATATGTTTATTTGTGTAAACGTGTATCTGCTGACATTTTCAGAGGCAGCTGTGCAGGAAGGGTGGGGCAAGTGGCTCCATGGGAGCAGGGGAGCTGGCTTTTAAACCTGCCCCTGAGAGCACTGGCTTCCTCCCACCACCCCACTGCTGCCTTGTAGGAGGCAGTGGGGACCAGAGGCACACAGCTCCATGGGAGCTGGCATGCTCAGGGATCCAGCTTGAAAGCCGACTCCCCATGTGCACCAGCTCCTACCTCCTCTCCCCACCCTGCTGCCTCTGGTACATAGGCAACAGGTGGGGGGCTGCATGTAAGCAAGGGTTAACCAATGAGCCTAGGTCACAGTAATGATGCTGTGACCTCACAGGGAACAACAGCAACCACGTGGTAATTCTCACCATGGCCAGTCCTGCAGTGAGGCTCTATATGGCAAGCCCCCATTGCAAGACTGGGGCCTAAATCACTAGGGACACATCTACACAGCCGGGCTAAAGCTTAAATAAGCTACGCAACTTGAGCTACGTCAATTAAGTTTTAAGTCAAAAGAGCTAATTTCGGCTTTTGGTGATGTCTACACAGCAGGAAGTCGAAGAGAGAGCGCACTCTTCCTCCGACTTCCCTTACTCCTCGTAAAATGAGGGTTACAGGAGTTGGAGTAAGAAGTCCTCCAGCTTAACATTATTTTGATATTGTCAAAATAACTGCTTGTAGTGTAGATGTGGACTATGTTATTTCGGAGTAACTGGTGGCAAAATAATGCTGCTCTGTAGACATAGCCTGAGACATAAGGGCCTTCCAAATTCACAGCCATGAAAAACATGTCATGGACCATGAAATCTGGTCTTTTTAGGTGCTTTTACCCTATCCTATGCAGATTTTTGTGGGGGGTAGTGGTTCTCAAATTGGGGATCCTGTCAAAAAGAGTTGTAAGGGATATCAAGGGTATTTTAGAGGGACCACGAACTAAGAGAACTGCCTTGAGAACTGGGTAGCTGGAGAGCGGCAGCAGCTGGCCAGGAGCCCAGCTCTGAAGGCAGAAGCAGCGCTGAACTAAGAATGGCATGGGATGGTATTGCCACCCTTACTTCTGTGCTGACTCCAGAGCTCTGCGACTAGACAGTGGTATCTGTTGGCTGGGAGGCCTGGCTCTGAAGGCAGCAGCCTAGAAGTAAGGGTGGCAATACCATCCCATGCCATTCTTAGTTCAGTGCTGCTTCTGCCTTCAGAGCTGGGCTCCTGGCCAGCTGCTGCCACTCTCCAGCTACCCAGTTCTCAAGGCAGTGCCACTGCTAGCAGCAATGCAGAAATAAGGGTAGCTCTACTGCAATCCCCCCTATAATAATTTTGCAACCCTCCCCCCGCCTCCAAACTCCTTTTTGGGTCAGGACCTGTGTAATTACAACACCATGAAACTTCACATTTAAGTGGCTGAAATCATGAAATTCACTATTTTTAAATCCTACAGCCATGAAATTGACCAAAATGAACCAGGAATTAGGTAGGGCCCTAGATGCAATGAATGTATTATCATGGGGTTATGGTGCTCAAATGTTGCCCTGATGCACATGCAAACCCATTGACTATAATCAGGTTGTAAATAGGGTACAATCACTGAGGGCAACATTTGCCTTTGGCAAATAATTAGTCTTACCATTAAAGCTTTTGGAATCAGTATCTTGTCCATTTTTTAAAATCAATTTTAAATACCCACAAATATGAATTGATGCACTAAATATTTCTGTCCTTTCAGGCCCTTAGAACAAGGGCCTGAAATGTCAGATGGGGTATTAAGAAGTGCTACAGTGATGTTAATCTTTCAGAGGATGTAAATATTGATACCTTCTAGCTCATGCTTTTCATAGAGATGTACATGGCCAAAGACGTGTGCATTGGATTAGTATTTCAGTTCACTCATGGCTACTCCCTCCAAAAAAAAAACACAGATTCTCAGCCCTGTTTGTCTACATGGCACAGGCAAAGTGCACCAAAGGGGTGTGATTTGTGAACCATGGTAAAGTGGTGGTGTGCTGTAAGTGCCCTTTAAAAGGTACTTAGTTAATGTAGTCCTATTTGAAATAGGACTACATCAGTGTGACCTGGATATATTTTCAGGATATGTCTACATTGCATTACCCCTCTGTAAGTGGGCCTGTGTCAGCAGACTTGGGCTCGTGGGACTCAGGATTTAAAACTGAGGGGCAGACATTTGGGTTAGAGCTGGATCCAAACGTCTAGGATCAGGTCCCAGATGTAAGCGGGGGAATGGTCCTACTATTGTGGGGAACTTTCGTGGCTTCTACACCACGCCACAGGGAAGTGGGCTAGTGAAAGGATCTGAGTCCCTGCTCCCAATTCCTTTACCCAGAGGCCTCCCTGCCCTCAAGTGCACCCCTTCTACTCTCCTGGATGACAGAGTCCTCGTAACCCCAACAATGCAGGTCCCAGGATTCCTGGGGGCTTGACCCCTAAACTTATTGAGGTCACCTAGGGCAGGGGCTAGCGTGTCCCCACTCTGGGTGTTCTCATCTCACTAGACTTTTCACGGACCCATTGATGATTACATACAGCTGAAAGCAAATACAATTCATTAAACAACAATCAGTTTTAAAAAAGAGGGGTGGGATGGAAAAAGTGAATGGAAAACGCATCACTCTACCCCATGGCACGGACACCTCACAAACAGCGTGTCTGGAATACAAGGGCAGTTCACAGTCTGTTTCTTGTAGGTGCCAGGCCGCCTCCTCAGGCTTTGGCTGTGCTACAGGGATGCTGCAGGTCAGACATTTGCTCTGGGCGGCAGGACCCTTCTCCTAGCATCAGCCCTTCCCCAGCCTGGCCTGCAAGGCTTCTTGGCTGGTGAAGACACCCTACACTGAGCCTCTATCCAGGGTTCCCCCCGCTGCTCACCACACCCAGCTCCAGCATGCTCCAACCCCAGGTCCACTCTCTGCTGTGCTGCCTCCACTTCCCGGGGTGGTTCCTGGGTCCGTGTCTGCAGCTTTATTCCCAGCATGGCTCTGCTTCCAGGCTGTATGTCTGGCTGGCATGGCTCTCCACCCACCCAGCTCAGCTTGGGCACATGACATCTCCTTAGCTCAGCCCCACTCAATGTGACCCAGGAAAACTAGCTGACACGGAGGACAGGACTCTCCCCAGGAAGACTTGGCATTCAGGAAGACCTGGAGTGCTGGCCTCTTCCCACTGTTCCTGAGAGCTGTCAATCTCAGGATCCTGATTTCTCAAAGACCCATCACTTTCTTTTTCATACTGGGAGTTTACCAACTAAAAACCCAGACTGAGTTTTAATAAGGGACCAGCAGTCCCCTTTCACAGAGCCATCTGAATGCCCACAGCAGGATTATCATCTCACAGCCTGAGCCCTAGGAGTCCGAGTCAGCTGACCAGGGGCAATCTCAGGTGAGAGATTGCAGTGTAGATTTATCCCAGGTGTCTTTCCACCATACTGGCTGCAAAGAAGCACTTGCAGAAACTCCAAGAAGACAGCTGAGAGCTCCCCCAGTGCAGGACAATCCATGGGCGGCCTGAGGCTAGCATAGTTAACGTCTTGCCACCTGGTGGGGCAGGGCCAATGCACACATTGCTCCATCTGCTCTTCTGCAAAGAATCAATCCCTATGAGACTGCTCCCTGCTCCCCTGGCATAACCTAGACTAGCTCAGAGTTTAATTTTGAATAGAACAGTCAGAGGGGGGAGAGTCAAGAAAAGCAGGAGAAGCAAAACAGGCTTTCTGATTTTTGTTTAGTGTGGATGCCAGCAAGTGCATTTCCTGTAGCCCAGCAGAGAAGGAATCCGGGCTCACAAGGTTTCTAGTTGAGTCAGTTGTGGAAAAACTCATGGATTGTCAGGATGTTTAGCAAATGAAATCAATAGGAAACAACTACAGTCTCAGTGTGACAAATTAGAGTAAATTACGCTAAATCTCCAAGCCACGGGGGACACGAATTACAATTTGGCTGTTTTGTTTCCAGGCCAGCAAAGGTCGGACCACTCTTGTAATAGCTCATCGGCTTTCCACCATTCGGACTGCAAATGTAATAGTGGCCCTAGCAGATGGTGCAGTGGCTGAAGTAGGAACCCATACAGAGCTGATGAAGAGAAAGGGGTTATATTATGCACTTGCCACCGCTCAGGTACAATAAAATTGTGAATTCAGCTATAAAAGCTAGAAATGAGAATGTAGATGTGTGGGGCTGTTTTGTTTTGCTTAAGAAGTCTCTTGGGTATTTCACAGCAAAACTTTGGTATCGTTGTAAAAGTGTTTTGGTTGTGATACAACAACTTTGTTTATTTAAAAGTTCACGTAATAAGCAGGTCACACACATATACTAGTATATGCATTGAGTTTGTTACTCTGCCAAGAAAGTGAGAGGCACAACATTCACTAAAAAGCCAAATCACCTCCTCCCTGCCAAAAACCCAAGATGGTTCTGTTTGTACATATCACTGGGTTTGTTCCCCCCCTGCCTCCCCAAAAAAGGCAGGGCACTCTTATCCCCAAACTCCAGATACTCCAGGACGTGCTAAAATTGGGCCTCCTTCCTCATCCTCCAGCTTCCCTAGAGCACAGCTCCTTTGGCCTCTGCTCTGTGTGGAATCTCAACTAAAAAGGAGAATGGAACCACCCAAAGGTGGTTTCACAGCCCAAAGGTGGTTCCAAAGAAACAGTAGGAGTCTAGTCTGTAATTTTATTTCCTAATTTTGATTTTAGATCCGCACTCCACACTGATACATCTAATTTTGCATGTATCATTGCAGTTGTAGTGCAGTGTGTGCATACACTGGGAATGTTCAGCATTTCCCCTGCTGTGGCTCCAGCACTAGTGCAACCTCTTCCATGGTAGAAATGATGCTAGCATATTGCAGGCAGAGCACTGGCATTTTTTACTACCATGTTATCCAACCAGGTTTACAGTAGAAGCTAAGATACCTGGTTGCCCCCGTTGCTAGCCCCGCTGTGAGAGAAGAGTTGGTAGTTTGTTTAATGGAGACAAGAGCTTGACTGGCAGTAAGGCTGTGACAGTGGAACAATTTTAAAGTGGTGTTTTTTCACACCACTCATGTTACCATGGTTTAAATCCACTCCTGATAACACCATCATTTAAGAACATCAGTAGATAGAACTAGGCTGCTTTTAAGCCATGTTCTAGAAAACTCTTGAATATACTTTAAAAGATTGTTTGTTTTTTAAAATAGTTTTAAGACAAGCATGGCCTGCTCTGACCCTTGAAACTGTGTTTTAAACCATATTAGTATGCAACTTCCTTACATGCAATACTTTAGAACTGTTATATTGTCGTGGATTCGTTCATCTGTGTGATTCAGAATCAGCCCACTGTGGCTACATCTAGACTACAGGCTTCTTTCAGAAGAAGCTTTTTCCAGACTGAATGGACGCTCTCTCGCATGTAAGCTGTGATTGCTATGGACGGAATGGCCACCAGGGCACTTGTGCTTTTTCCTCTTTCCTCTTCTTCCGAAAGAACTCCCTCTTCCCCATCCACACATACCTTTTTGCAAAAGAGCTTTCACAAAAAAATTTCTTCCTCGTAGAATGAGAATTACCAATGCCAGAAAAAACCACTCTGTTATTTCAATTTTCTTGAGGAAGAACGCAATTGCAGTGTGGATGTCCCTCAAGTTTTGTCTGAAAAACAGCTGTTTTTCCGACAAAACTCTGTAGTGTAGACATACCCTGTGATACTCTCTGTGGGAGGATAAACTAGAAGGAAAATCAGGAAAAATTTTCAGAATACTAGGGATGAAATCTTGAGTCTTTCAAAGTCGGAAAGTGTTGCCACTGACTTCAGTGGGGCCAGGATATTGACCTAAAGTGGGAGAACAAACACGTTTTCTCATGAGTTTTGCAAACCATTAAAAAAACCAGAACAAAAACAATATATCGAAGTAGACTTCATGTACTGTTTGCTTACAACCTTTTGGCCCACTGCTGAAAGGCTTTGAGCAATCTCCTATCTTGTGGAAATCAACGGAAGCTCACAGGATTAGGCTCAGTGGAAGACAGCATGGCTTCCTTAATGCTTGCCACAAAACATTAGCTTTTTGTGTAAATATGTAGGTAACCTCTGTAGCTGGACTTCAGGATGTGAGTAGTTAGGCTTTTTTATGTTTCTGCTAAGTAAGGATTTAAGCAGCAAATTTACTCAGAGGACTAAACCCAAAATAGCCGTCAGGGTTTCACAGAACCTAAATGAAGTTGCAAATGGAAGTGGAGTCTACCTAATGCAACTATTTTGACCTTTTTGATTCATTTGTGACTGAATTTATGTTGTGTTTAAAGTCTATTAAAACAGAAGACAGTGAAGAATCCACAGAAATGATTACCTCAAAAGATCATGAAGTATCCCCTGTCAATGGGCTGATTTCTAAAAGAGCAAGCATAAACCATGTTTCTCAGAAAGAGACTGAAGAAGAAGCTGCACCTGAAGAGGTAACGCTTTAGTGTGGCTTAATTTTTCGGTTGGTTAGGTTTGTGACTCTTTGTTTTTAAACCTAAATAGATTCAGCAGGCAGTAATGAACCTGCACAGTTCTTCCAGAGAGATCAGAGCACCTCAGAAAGGAGGTATATAGCGAAGACTTTTCCACAGGGAGTCAAGAGGATTGTGTGCGCTTCCTCATGCTGTATCACAGATTCAGTGGGTGACTTTCAGAAAATCACTTCACTTCTCAGTACCTCATTTCCTCCTCTATAAAACACATGTAACACATGAACTCCTTTGTAGAGCTTCTGTGAGATGCTTGGGTGAAAGGTGCTACTGTAGGTAAGGAAAAAGCATGACGTTTGCTGTTAAAAAACACTCATTCTGGAATACTCTTACAAATAGATTTAGGCCAGTCCTGTCACCTGTAGTTAGTTGTTCCAGATACCTGCCTTATTCTTTATTAGTCCAGGGTTCTTAAACTCAACTCTTCCTGTAGGCACCATAATGCAACTCAGCTCTCTTTGCAAATGTAAAAATGGGTTGTTTTGACAAAAGTAAAATCTCATTTTAATCTGTTCTTTCTTTTCTTTTCCAGGAACACCTCCCCAAAGTTTCTTTCCTCAAGCTTTTTAGATTAAACAGGTCTGAGTGGCCTTTCATTGCACTGGGGACTCTAGCTGCTGTTGTTAGTGGAGCATGTCATCCTGCCTTTTCCATCATCTTTGCTAAAATTATATCAGTAAGTGTATCACTGAGTCTGGGGACAATCACTGGGCACTGCATCCTCCTCATCAGTCAGATGTGTCTCTCAGCCAGCAGGTAGAAGAGAACATGCTGGAGATATTTAAGAGTAGGTTAGATAAATGTCTAACAGGGATGGTCTAGACAGTATTTGGTCCTGTCATGAGGGCAGGGGACTGGATTCGATGACCTTTTGAGGTCCCTTCCAGTCCTAGTATTCTATGATTCTATGAAGGTTTATTAGTCGACAGGGATACAACGTAGAACAGACTTGTCAATATAATAACCAAAAGCTGTCAGCACAATCCATCTTGGGGGAGAGGGGCTCACAGTCAAGTCCCCTGATCCCCCTCCATTCTCCAAGTCCTTCCTCCAGCCTTAGTCTTGCTTCCCAGGAAAAAGGTGCTACCTGTTCTCATATCCTTCCTGGGCTCAGGTTACGAAAGGCATATGTGGGGGAAGCTATTACACCAACATTCCCATCACCATTTAGGTTCCCCGGGAAACTGAGGCACACACAGGGTTACTATAGGACAATAGAACTCACATGCAGCATAGCAAGGGCAATACAATCCCTACTTCATCACAAAGTGGAGTGCTGACTTTTCCATCATGTAATTGTAGAAGGGTGCTAGTTAAGATGACTTGACAGGAATGGCTGGCCCTATGGACACTTCAATGAAACCAGGACAGTTTTAAAATCAGTTTTATATAAAAAGTCTTCACAAAAATAGGCTAGCATAATTTCTCAAATGTTTCTTGAGTCACTGAGCACCCAACATAAGAAGATTATAGCATTATTGCAAACATGGTTTTCTTAGGTTCTGAATGGTTTTGCATCTTTCAATTTAAAAATGGTTATGACTAAGAGTTTTCTATAGAATAATAATCCTTCGTATTTACATTGCATTTTTTTATCATTTTCAATGTACTTCAAGGAAGGCAGGATTAACCCTAGTTTACACATGCTGAGGCAAAGACACGCACGTTGTCCTAAGCCACTGAGGCATTACCATTGTTAGCGCATGTTGTAATGTAGACCCAAGAAGTTCCCAATCACTGGCTTACACCTTTTTCTCTCTCTCTAACATGGATGAGGCTCTTTCTGCACTGAATGAAGCAGGGTCTACTTTAATCCTGAAAGATTATGCCTATTGAAATATCAAGGGAAACAGTTTTCTGACAGGCCAGCAGTAGAGGCCTAACTTCTGTTCTGCTAAAAAAAATGCTTTTTTATTCTTTCTAATTGTGACTTCAGCATTCCAAAGCCAGCGTACGGGCACAGAAATTACTGCAGTCTCTGATGCTAGTGCCTAGGGATCTGAATAAAGGTAAATCAGTAGCCAGACCACAGAGATATAGCACCAGGATTATCAGGATGGGGAGCCAATGTGAGGTAGAAAGATCAATGAGTGGCTTTTGAAAATTTTAACCCTTGGTTCTCATTAATGTTAACCTTGAAATAGGAAAAACTTCTTCATCTGAAGAAGTGGGCTGTGCCCTTGAAAGCTCATGGTACCATCTACATGTTTAGTTAGTCTTTAAAGTACTACCAAACTATTTGTTGTTTTTTAAGTTGTTCCTGTTACAGATTAACTCGGCTACCCTTCTGAAACCTTGAAATAGTCATATAAATGGTCTCCTCTCTTTTTCCCCAAGGATGTTTAGAAACTAGATAAACTAGAATTGAGTGTTATACAACATTTTTTAATACGCTGCCTAACAAAACATTGGGATGTTTTTCCTTCTATTTTTGCAGATTTTTTCAATAAAAGATGATCCAGAGAGAATCCGGCATGAAGCTAACATTTTCTCCATCATATTTGCTGCGATAGGTGTGGTTTGCTTTATCACTTGGTTTTTGCAGGTAAATTCCCATCATCCATAAAATAATTAGTCTGAACTGCAGTCTGCATTCTAGTAACTACTGTAACCAGCTATGAATTTAAGGCTGGCAGCTGAGAAATTGTGGCATGATGGGATGGGAGGACGTCTGGTTCCAGAGCTGTATTGTTCAGCTCATGTTTGCTAATTTTATGTTCACATCTAGCCTTTTTGTGCTATGCTTGTAATAAATGGCTGCACTTGATGTATAAATAGTATCAGACTGCCATTTCAACTGAAAGTACAGCCGCTCTCCGAGTTACGAACAAGTTACGGAACACTTGGTCCGTAACTTGAACTGTTCGTAACTCGGACCCCGTTGAGTTACACGCGACCGCACTGTTCGTAAGCGCGGGTCATGTTCGTAACTCGGGAACCACCTTTAAGACTGCTCCATGGGAGCTTTGGTCATAAGTGTGAATGGTCGTAACTTGACCGTTCGCAATTTGAGGAGCGGCTGTAGTAAAAATCAAGATATGAGGCACTGCTGCTTTTTACTTGGTTTTTTTTTTTTTCTTTCTTCCCCTTCTTGCAGGGATTCCTTTACGGGAGGTCTGGAGAAACCCTAACAATGAGATTAAGGCATATGGCATTTAAAGCCATGTTGCGACAGGTTAGTGTTAAAATTTTCTTATAAGTACACCATTTTCTTATTTGTCTTTTCTATAGTAAATTGCAAATGATTCAATCAATTTTCTTTCCTCCTACACAATGCTGCGTCATCTTTCACATGAAGATTTAAGTTTTCTTCTACTTTGGACAGAGTACAATGCTAATTCTAACAATAATTAACCGCCGCTATTGCAAATTTCCTTAACTATTCAGAATAGAGATTTGTTTGCCCAGAAATCATATTAGAACCTTAGTATGAAAGCTACATGCTACCAAACTAAGACCCTCTTTACAGACTAAAAACAACCACATCAAAAAAATCATTAAACTTGATTGCGGTTTAAACTTGTTCTAACAACTGGAATAGGGTTTTGAATCCCACTATAACGTGACTCAGTCCCATCCATGCAGACTAAACTATCCCATGGAACACAATTTTAGTGGCAATCAAGTTTAACTACATTTGTTAAAATCAGGGAGAACTTGGGAGGAGAGAAGGGAGAGTTAAGTGTGGATGTGACCTGAGGTTAACATCGACTTGATTTTAAACCACATTAATTTTAAATGAGTTGGCTTTTTGAATGACCAATTATATTCCTACTTTTACCTGCTGCATATGGTCTTCTTTGGTTTGCTGACAGATGTCTATTATCATCCTAAATATCATTTGTATTTATATCAACTGCACTGAAACAACCAGTTAGCACATGATTGTCCTCTTAGCAGGGCCGGCTTTAGGAAGTGCGGAGCCTTCGAACAGTTTCAACGGGGCCCCGGCAACCAGGATGTTTTTGCTGCGCAAAAAACAACAACACCGCCCACAAAAAAAGAGTCACATGCCCTTTAAATCTTCATCTAAAGGGCAGAGTCATGTCCTGCCTTCCCGCCAAACCCCAGGGCCGACCTCGTCTCCCATGGCGCAGAGAAACTCCTGCTCTCGACTCACCCCTCCTGCAGCACAGGGAAGCCGCTGCGCTCCTCCTCCAGGGCCAACACCCTCTCCCACAGTGCACCCGGTATGCCAGCACACTTCCAGCTTTAGGGTGTGGGGCTCTGTTAGGCGCAGGGCCCGATTTGGGGGAATCAGCCGGCCCTGCCTCTTAGTCCAGTGGCACTGAGCAATCAGAAGACCCTGGTATGAATTTCAGTCTTCTGAAGTAGAACCTCCAGCATCAGATACTGAGCATTCAAGGAGAGGCATGTTGAGAACCAAAAAGAAAAGGAACTTCTCCTTAGCTGAGAAGAATAACTACTGGCTGCCAGTTCACTTCTTATCTGTCTGCACTGCAGAAATGATTGCTCCTTACTGTTCTGTCTACCTGACATTCACAAGTACTAACTAGGCAATTTATAGGCAAAAAGAACAGCAACACTTTCTTGAGCAGTATCCTGGAGCTTATACATCTTGAAGAACTAGAAAAGATACCAAGAGAAGGTGACCAAGAGGCCTCCAAGCATCCTAGATTTGCTGCTTCTTGAGCCCCAGAACAGCTATTAGCAGAGCACAGAGAAAAAACACCATCCCACCAATGGAGCAGAGAGAGGAGCAGAGAATCCCTGCTCATAATAATGTGGTCAGTGTTCATGGCTTATTCAAGGGGGGAACAGTTTTATGTGAGGAGCTTAAAACTTTTTTTCTCCCTGGAGTCAGGAGGGGAAGGTTTGACTGACTGAAAGATAGAAAACTCTCTGGCTTGTCCACTAATGTGTTTTTGGCAGTCTTCAGAAAAAAGAGAAAAAGAGATATATCTTTCTTTCTTTGCATTAGGGCATCCATATTAGAACTCTAGCAACAACAGTGTTTAAACGTTCAGCATGATTCTATTTCTAAGGTCAAGGATACAAAATAAGGCTCTCATACAGCAATGCTATGAAGGATTAAAATAAGTATGTTTAGCTCACATCTACATTCTAAATCCAATTTGTACTGAGTGACTTGGTTATAATACCAGTGTCTTGATGTGGTTTAAAACATGTTTTAAACTAAACTAAAATTAATTTTAACCATGTTCCTGAACTGTTCTGCATCCTCTGGCTTCTGTAAGTCTGTCATTCACAACCACAGTGGCAATGTGGTTCTTCAGAGCATGCTTTGATTCCCATCCTATAACACCGTCCTTGGATGTGCATTTTGTGACTATCTCCCAGTACAGTAGGAATCTCACTGTAGATGGGACCCTTGGCAAGTTTGCACTCTTAGCAAGTTTGCACCCTCAGCAAGTTTGTGGAGGATACTAAATTGGGAGGAGAGGTAGATATGCTGGAAGGTAGGGTAAGGTCCAGAGTGCATTAGGCCAAAAAAAATCTGAGGTTCAACAAGAACAAGTGCAGTGTCCTGCACTTAGGAAGGGAGAATCCCAAATATTGTTACAGGGTGGGGACCTACTGGCTAAGCAGCAGTTGTGCAGAAAAGGACCTGGGGGTTACAGTAGACAAGAAACTGGAAATGAATCAGTGTGCCCTTGTTAGCCCAAGCAGGCTAACAGAATATTGGGCTGCATTAGTAGGACCATTACCAGAAGATTGAGGAAAGTGATTATTCCCTTCTGTTGGGCACTGGCAGAGTCATCCCATCCATAGGACAGTTCGGGCTGGCTGCCCCAGGCTCCACACTTTGTAAATATCATCATTCAGTTACGGCAATTTTTTTAATCCATAATTTTGGTTTTATTTCTGTAATACTATTCTGCTCTTTCTTGCCACATATAATGTATGTATAATGTGTAGGCACTCTACTATGGCTGAGGGGCTGGACCCCAGGGTCAAAGACCCTAGTGCCTCTCCATGCCAGCCACCCCCAAGGGTGCTCAACCTCTGATGCTCGTGATCTATGGAGAATTTCAAGCTTCTAGAGGCTCAGCAGGCTGCAGCCCTGTTTTCTTTCTCCCTCTGCCCTCATGTCACATTTCGTGGGCACTTGAGGTATCAGTTACCCTTTCTCAGAAAAGGGGGCCTCAGTCCACATTCCATAGGCCCCCAGGACCATCACTAACCCCCAAGATAGCACACGCTCCCTGAACTCCACTCCGGCATGTGACTTAGTTTCATTATCTCAGGGGCAGGCAATAGTTTTGAAACTGTTCAATATACACGCATGCAAAGAATGTGTATGGCGAACACATTTACATAAAGCACAGAAAAGTACAGATCAAACAAAACACTGAACATATGTCCCTGCCTTATCCCTATAGGGCCTTCTCAAATCCCAGCTCAGAGTCCCCTGCAGGCCCGCCGAATTGGCAGGGAGGGGGGCAAATGGGACAGTTGCCTCAGGGCATGATGGTTTCAAACAATCCCAGCTGCTGCTGTCATTACTGCACCAGCGACAGCAGCTGGAGCCCTGAATCCTTTAAATCACCGCCAGAGCACCACACAGCATCCTCCAGGCAGTGCTGAAGGCTTGCACCATTGTCTAGTTGGTCCTGAGGGCTGGCTGTCTGAACCCTGCCCCTTCTGGGAGTGTGGAGATGCCCCCCACCTTGTGCAGGAGTCCAGCTCCCCGGATCCCTTGGATTGAAGAAAGTGCTCAAGGCATCAGGGCTCAAGAAAGTGGGCAGGGTAGGTTCCCTCTGCCCCGGAAGGCTACTGTGTGCTGCATGATCTGAGTCCCTTACCCAGCTTCTATGACTAGGGCTGGCATGAGGCATGTGCATGTGGCCTCGCGCTTTATTATTGGCTCCACCTGCCCAGGTGGGACACCTTACCAGGGGCACATGCCAATGCTGGGGCTCTGCCTGGCAGGGACAGCCTCTCATCCAGTGGTGCACTCAGCCCCCAACCCGCTGGAGAAAAGGAGGAGCCAGTAGTGAGGGCCCCCTGCGCTGCTGGTCGGGGAGCTCCTCACGCTGCTGAAGGAGCAGCCCCGCACAGGCAGAGCTGGAGCCCCAGGTCCAGTGTGTGGTGGCCCAGGCTGGGTGCCACCATTCAAACTAGGCCCCACAAATAATCAAACCAGCCCTGTTTTGACCTGCTGAACCTTGCCCAACGCTCCTCATCCTGTCTCTCTCCCTCTGTTCCTGTGGGAATTGCTTCCCCTCCCAGGCGTTTCCTGTTCTGTCTTTTGGTAAAGATGCCCTGCTCACCCTTTTCTAGGGAGCAATCCACTAAATGGATTCCTCCCCAAGAATGTAGCAATTTTTTGCATAATTTCTGTGAGGCTTCAGTACCTTCACTAACCCAAATATTTCCCTTTGTATTTGTCTGAGATGTGTCTTCTTACAGGACCTGTCACCAACTGTGAAGCCACATAAAAGTGCTCAAATGCAGCTTTGCAGCCATAAAGGCAACATGATAGGTGTAGATTTAAACATATGGTTGACATTTATTTGTGCTATGGAAGAAATGATCCTGTGTGGATGCAACCTAACTTCATGTGTTGTAACCAGAACAGGATAAAAATGTGACAAACTGGTCTCTAATTGTATAATACAAAACTGTCTCTAATTGTATAATGGACAGGGCCTAAGACTAACCTTCTGTGCAAAGGCCTGATTCTCAGCTCACTGAAGTCAGAGGAAAGACACAATGGGCGTCATGGTGTGGTCCATATTTTCTAATGACCAGCAAGTGCATATTCTTGGCTTACGAGCCCTGAACTATGTTTTCTGCAGTGCTTTTAATTTTGTCTCGCTCTCTGTGCATGTGTATATATACAAATCAAGTTGAGCAATTAACATAGAGCCTTGAAATTGGAGACCATACTGATGCTGACAGGTCAGCTGGTTTCCTTTTGTAGCCCATAACTGATCTTCAGTTGATCAGTAACTAAAAGCCTATCTGATATATAGGGCCACCCAAAGCTCCTAAACTAGCATGACATCCATTCTGTAAAGGCTAATTGCAGCCTTCCTTCGCTGTCAGACTGCTGAGTATAAGAAGGTTGCTGGGCATAAGAAGATTTATAGGGGAGGCCCCAGAGTCTGCGAGAGAAGAGGAGGCTTAGAGCATAGGACGTCAAGAAAATAGCCTAGATTTGATATCATCAGAGTTCAGCTGTTGCCTTGCTAAGCACACAAAGGGTCAATAATTCAAAAGGTTTTTATAACTCTGTGATATTTGCAATAATTTTGAATGCACAAAAATCATATATCATCAATGGATATAAATTAGCATTGCTTGATTTGAAGTAAAGGAAACAACCCCAGTAGGTTATGATCTGGCTGCAAATGGATATTTATAGGCCTAAATCAAGGACTTGCATGCACAAATTGGTTAGTAACATGATTTGCATATGTAACTATTCACAAATACATTTTTGGTGCTTTGGAGGGAGGGTTATGTGCAAACAGGGGTACTCAGAGACATGGATGATTTTTTTAATTAAACCAAAAAGGGGAGAAAAGATCTTGCTCTCACAGAGTAACCTCATGTCTCTGTTTGTGCTATAGGAAATCTCTTGGTTTGATGACAAGAAAAACAACACTGGAGCTCTGACAACAAGATTAGCCACAGAGGCAGCACAAATTCAATCAGTACGTATGTGTGTGCACTGATGAGGTTTTTGTATCTATGTACACCAACATTAAAAATGGGTCATTCTGCCAGGTTTCTGATAACACTCTTCTATCCATAAAGCTGGGGACAAGCACAGCCTTCAGCTGTTAGGAGGCTGATGACCATGAGTGCTGGATCATACTAGCAGGAGGAAGAAGGCACAGTTGAGGAGAGATGGACAAGATGGGGAGGAGAGAAAGCAAGGAAGCTCAGAATGTTAGGGTTGTTTATAAAGGGCGAGGAGAGGGGACAGATATTTGAATGGAGAGAATTGGCTTTCAATTCTAGAATGGCAGGACAATTCTAGAATGGCAGGACAATTGGCTTTCAATTCTCGAATGGCAGGACAAAGGGAACGCTAGGAGTTGTGAGCTAGAGAGACAGAGTGAGTGAAGTCAGGGTTGTGCAGTACATAGAGAGGGCTCTGAACTACTGTTCTGAGTTTGGATTAAAGCTTTCCTGAAGTTCGTGAGTATTTAGAGCTAGAGCTGTGATTCGGCCCATTGTAGGGCCACAGGGCAAACTTGGAGTTCAGCAGAGTTCACATCAAGCATTTCAGATTAGCCTATCTCTTAAAAGAACAAGGGATGGATGAAAGGGAGAGCAACTGAAAGACAAGTGCTTCACCTGAAAGCACTATACAAATGTTAGCAGAGATTCTGGGTTTCCAATTAAATTTCAAAAAGTCTATTTTTCAGGAACTTGTTTTAAAAAAATACACAGTGCCTGAGGTTTCTCTCCCTAATGTCAAGATTCTTTTAATCAGAATTAACATCCTATGTCCACTCTAATTTAATCGGAATCACTCGCTATGGAATCACTAATGGTGGAGAGGTGGGGTTTTTTGTTTTGTTTTGTTTTGTTTTGTTTTGTTTTTTGGTGGAGCTCACACAGGGTGGGAATGGAGATTTGAAGCAACAAATGGGCTTGTTTTTTAAAACCAAATCTCCAGTACTGGATTGCACAGCACAGCCCATCTCTGCTAGAGGAAAAGAGGTCAGAGGGAAGGGCCTCTCCGAAAGGTGTTGTGGTAGCGGTGGTGTTTTGTGGTTTTCATTTGTTTAGTTTTTTGTCTTTCTCTGTTCATGATCAGGTAGGGAAAAGGGTTTCACTGAAGACTCATGACCAAATGACAGTTTTCACTGATTACAGGCAACAGGTTTGAGGCTTGGTGTGATAGCACAAAACATCTCCAGCATGGGATTGTCGGTCATCATTTCTTTTATATATGGGTGGGAGATGACTCTGCTGAACCTAGTGATGGCCCCTGTGCTTGCTGTGACTGGGATGCTAGAAACCAGTGCATTGACTGGATTTGCCAACCGAGATAAAAAGGAACTGCAACGAGCAGGAAAGGTAAAACACAGCTTCTTTGTAACACATTTAATCTAATGGGACAAATGAAGAATATGAGTAGTTTTCATCCTCCCGCCCCCACACACACATACACACCGTGTTCTTTAATTTTCAGTGTCTAGCACAACAGGGTCTCAGTCCATGAGTTGGACTCTCCAGGTGCTATTGCAATTCTTCCTGTTTCAGTTGATATAGTGCAGGGATGGTCAACCTGTGGCTCCAGAGCCACAGACAGCTCTTCAGAAGTTAATATGTGGCTCCTTACATAGGTACCAAATCCAAGGCTGGAGCTACAGGTGCCAACTTTCCACTATGCCGGAGGGTGCTCACAGTTCAACCCCCAGCTCTGCTCTAGGCCCTTTCACCCAAGAATCCTGCCACTTCCTACCCCCTCCACTGAGCCTATCACACCCATAATTCCCCCCCTCCAGTGTGAGAGCTGGAGAAAAAGAGCTGATCACAGTGAGCAGGAGGAAAAGGAGAAGGAGGCACTGATTGGTGGGGCTGCCCATGGGCGGGATGTGCTGAGAGTGGTGGTGGGGAGATGATCAGGGCTGGTGACATAGAACTGTTGCTCTTTGGCAATGTGCATTGGTCAATTCTGGCTCCTTCTCAGGTTTAGGTTGGCCATCTCGATATAGTGGGAGGGAGTCAGTGTTCCCTTTAAACTGAGCACTTAGACAGCCACCCCAGAGAGATATAAATGCTGTCCAGCTGATTAGCAGAGCCTCCACAGCCATCAGTATATGTTTCTATTGGTGGTGCACATCCACACATGCCTCAGAGCACATAATAAAATGTATTCAACTCATGGATGGAAAAAATTAGAGGGAACACTGGGTAGGGTGTATGCTAATACCCCACCAGTACTTCTAGTCTAATTTTTTTCTAAAAATAATTAAGCCAACACTCACACATACAAATCAACAAGAATTCACTCTTGCTTACCATTCCAAGACTCAGGTGAAGCACCCCCTGAGCCAGATCAGAAAATCTCTGCCTAACTTTGCACATTTAAGTCATGAGTATATATCTGAAGTTAGGAACATTGAAGTAAAAGCACCTGCATTTCTGTGATTTAAGCCTTTATACAAACAAAACCCAGGATGTTTGTTTTGCTTCATTCATATTACCCCTATAAATGAAAAGATCAATGGTGATTTTTTTTCCATTTCCTTCTGTCTTTGTTTTTCCTGTTTTAAATAAAGGTAGCAACTGAAGCTGTGGAGAACATTAGAACAGTTGCTTCATTAACTAGAGAGAGCGCTTTTGAACAAATGTATGAAGAAAACCTGAAGACACCATACAGGTCAGAAATGATTCATGTCCTATTAAGCCAGGCAAGCCCAGTGGTTATCAGTCATGTTGAGACCATGTGCATTGCTCTTTCCTCCACTGTAATTGCCCCTTTTGACTCTTTTTTCATTTTATTTTATCCATTTAAAATATTGCATTATATTAATAGTCTGCAGGGGGGGAAAAAGCCATATTACTACATCATATGGCTGTTTTTGTTAAGGAGGGTATCATCTCGAGGAATGAATGAAAGAGCTTGCACCTTGATCTAGATAATCCATAAGGAACCAAATGTTGCTGTAATTTCATTAGAACACATCACTGTCTTTTGTGTCTTGGCACAATTTCTCTTAAACTCACTGAAAAGATGCTTGAGTGGGAAGACTGGGGTAGTTAAATATGCAATATAAATTTTGCAGTTCTAGGATCCAGTCCTGCCAACACCTGTAAATATGAATTCAGGCTAAGACTGGTACATAGTTCTAAGGCAGGGGTGACAAAAAGGGTCTCTGCAGGATGGATCAACCCGCTTGGTGGGCCAGATAAAGACTTCATGTGCTCCCCACCCCCAGACTAATCAGGGTTTGTGGGTGAGAACCATGGAAGTGTTCTGGCTCCACCCCTTCTGGGGAAGCCCAGGGCCACTTCAAAAATTTTTGAGGTGGCCCCACAGCTAAAATTATTGCCCACCCCTGCTCTAAGGGTCGTTCTCTTGAGACCCGAGCAGTAGTGAATTAGGCACAGGTCCTTAATCCTGTAGATCTGTTGACCTAAATCCTTTCTAGCGTGGATGGGCAAGGGTCCAGCTTACCTGAACTTGTGTTAGAACTGATGGGAATATATTGGTAAACTTCCATTGTATAGACGTGGCATAGAGGTAGTGATAGAGATAGATGTAATATCAGTCAATACAGACCCAAACGACCCTTGAAGGCCCCTGTTCTTCCCTAGAATTTTTGCTTCCCTAGTTGGATTTTATTCATGGGAGCAAAGTCATGTGTAAGAATGTCCAGAATCAGACCTTTGACTACAGTTATGCTGCATAGTTATTTTTTACAGTTTCATTTACCCAAAACTGGACCCTGTAATTCTCCCCCATTCTTGCATCTTGCTTTTTTGACATCTATGGCTATGTCTACACTGCAGAGCTTTTCCAGTATACCTAAGCTCTGCCGCGTCCAAGGAGTGTGTCTACTTTTCCAAATAAAAAATTTGGAAAAGCAGACACATTTTTTCAACATCCCTGTAAATCTCGTTCTACAAGGAAAAAGGGATGTTCCAAAAGAGGGTTTTTTTCCAACATTTGGCCCTGTGTAGATGGGCCAAATGTCGGAAAAGCCTCTTTCGGAAGAAAGCGGAAAAAAATACACAAAGTGCGTTTCACAATTTGCGTATCTTTTACCGACCTTTCCCTGCAGCGTGGACATAGCTTGAGTGTGCTTTCAACTCTAGGGAAATGTTGAGGTGTCTACTCAATGCAGCCTCTTTAGCATACCTGGAAATGAAGCTGTTTTAGCTACAGCATACAGAAGCCTAGTTTTTCTCTGAACAAATAGATGGTCCCTCTTATTTTTAAAGTTGGTTCAGGGTTTTGTAAATGCTGTATGTTGCAGAAATGCTAAGAAGAAAGCTCAGATCTACGGATCCTGTTATGCATTCAGCCAAGCTTTTATGTATTTCACCTATGCGGCAAGCTTTCGATTTGGGGCGTACTTAATAACAGTTGGAAGAATGACCCCTGAGAGCGTTTTCACGTGAGTGATATGAATTATAAATATTCAAAGTGTGCCATTTTATACTTAGACCCCTGAAGAAATCCCCCCAACACCACCCTCCGCATCTCACAATGCTGTCTCAGAGATAAATTAGTGTTAGATTCGAAGGTGAGTTTGTTTGTTTTCTATATTTGTTATTTAAATACAACTCCAGCCTCCTTGGAGCACTTTAGTACTAATACCTGCCTCAAGCATTACAATTTTTTGACAAGTTTTGTTAATTTTAATAAATTCAGCATGTAAAATGTTTTAAATTTTTCCCACTCATGTTTGTTTGCAGAAACCAAGTGGGACACTAGATTTACCTGCAGAGAGTGCCATTGAAATCAGTGATGCTCTGCACAGGGATCTGTCCATGTAGTGCTATCTGCAGGAGGGCTGAGAAAGTTATTTACTGAAGTATTGTTTGCAGCCTGTTTCTGGTGTCTCAAATACATAGAGCCATGTCTACTATTAAATTGAGGTTCTACCGCTGATCCAAAGGATATCCAAACCAGCCACCTGGGGCAAATCCTGCTACCGGGACACACAAGACCAGGACAGTTCAGCTGCACAACAAGGGGGCTGCATTCTCACAGCATAGAGCTCATTTTACAGCACCTCCCTGTGCATTGGGGTACCTGGGGACAGAGCAGCCATGGGCCAGGGAATGATTGGAGCTTGCTCCCTGCTATCAACAGAAGGAGCCTATAAAGGCTACAGAGGCCATCAAACTTCAGCATTGAGGATGAAGGTTCTTCCAATATTCCTATGTGCCTAATGCACAGGCTGCTGGACCAATTTGTGCAGTGGGGATGCTGAGTCATTGAACCAAACTGTAAAGCCTGTATATGATAGAAACCACTTCATGGCAGGAGGTGTGGCTGCACCTCCAGCACGTCAGTGCCAGCATCTCTGCCAATGCACAGTGTGAACTTTGTGCATTGGAGCCCTAAGACAGCAAAGGGCTTCACTCTATTGCACCTGGATGTGAGGTTTGGATCTTCTTGAGGAAATTTTAAAATGTGTGGAGGGGTTGTGAACTCCTTTCTTTATGGCTCTGTCTACACTACAGAGTTTTTTTCAGAAAAATAGCCGTTTTTCCAAAAAAAACCTTCATTTATGTCCACACTGCAATTGTGTTCTTTCAAAAAAAATCGAAAGAACAGAGGGGTTGTTCTGACATTGGTAAACCTCTTTCTACGAGGAAGAAGGCTTTTTCCAAAAGAGCTCTTTTGGAAAAAGGCATGTGTGGACGGGGAAGAGGGAGTTCTTTTGACAGAAGAGGAAAGAGGAAAAAGCACAGATGCCCTGGTGGCCACTCTGTCCATAGTAATCACAGCTTAAATGCAAGATAGCTTCCATTCAGTGTGGATGATATTTTGAAAAAGCAGATCACTTTTTTGATGCACTTTGGCAGTGTGGATGCTCTCTTTTGGAAGAAGTTTTTTCCGAAGCTCCAAAAGAAGCCTGCAGTCTAAATATAGCCTATAAAATGAAAACCACTTGAAAACAGATTGACAGTTTATGGCAGTATTTTTCCCTATATTCGCTGTTTACAGCTGCAGAGCCATTCTTCTTTTTGTCTGGTTATCCCCATCGCATTTTGGGGTACTGAGCAGGAAAATGTGTGGATAGTTTTTATGTGTGGGAAACAAGGCATAGACACATTCAATTTTTGGAGCAAAGTTATTCAGTAGATGACACATTTTTGGAGCCTGCCTGGATATGGTGTGTCAGTCTAGCAGCACATCTTATTTATCCTTTCTGTGCCTAATCATATATGCTAATAATATGTGGGTAGTTATTGGCAACCTACATCAGACAGAGCTGCATGGCAAATGATCAAGAACTTAAAACAGCCACCCAGGAGAGGGAGAGGCAGACAGAGAAATCACAGTAATGTAGATGGTTAAGTTTTCAGCATGGCTGTTTGTGACAGAGAGGTGGTGGTAGAGGAATATGGCCACTCATGAGACAGAGAAGGAAAGCTCTGCTGTTGGACAGAGTGCAGCACACAAGAAAGAGAGGGTTCCTCTCACTAGCCAAAGATCCATCACTGAACCATTAAAACTAATCAAAATAGAAAGTGAGTCTATGCTTGCTGTCACTTGTGTAAATCAGGAGTGCTGCTGTTGCAGTCAGCAATGTGTTTAAATCAGACTGGCCTAATGTCTCTTGTGCTGCTTATTTTTACATCTGAAAATGTTGTAATCTGGTTAAAACACAAGCCATTGTTTGCCAGCCTGGTTATTAGCATAACTTGTAAGAAGAACTCGGAGGAACCATGCTGCTTCTGTCACCTTCTTCGCACCCACCTACCTAAAATGCTGATGAAGCATAGGAACAAGCACTTCTAACCATAAAGCACAGACACCCAAATGTTCTCTAGTCAAAATCATAGGGGCTTTCAGACATATAAAATGGCCTCATCTTCTCCTCCTCCTTATGTGAACTTTTTAAAACATAAAGTTTTACAACAGACACAAGGCCTGTCTTGTGGATACTGGGAAACTACAGTGACGCCAGTACTTATAAGTCGAAACCACCAGACAGCATCTCTGTGTGGCAAATGCTGACATATTCTTTAGTAATGCAATTATCTGAATTGATATCATTCACTTCAAAGCAGAATTCTAGGCATTTTGTCCCATTTGAATCTGCCTGGGTTTTGCCACAACATTTTATTATATATCCAAATGTGCCTCTCCCTTGGATCTACTTTAAACTTTCCTTTAAAAACATTATGATTTATTTTGATTAAATGACACCAATTCACATCTTTTAGACTGAAAAGATGTTCTGTAATCTGTTGGTACATCAACAAATCTTAAACACTCCAATAATCCCTTAGCAAGTGGAATGCTCAGATAATTAAAAATAGCCATAGCTCTCCAGTAACTGCAGGAATCATTAGTGACACTGTCCCAGTATATCTAGAAGATAGCTGTCTACCACGATAATAATGAGAGTTACCTTTCAAGTCGGTCCCATCATCAGGAGGCTGAGCTAGTGGTAGAGAAATCTGTGACAAATGTGTGGACAAGCTTTTCAGAGAAAAGAGAAGCCATTTGCCACAATGTTGTTGTGCTGACAAATGCCTGATCATGATGAAAAGGAGAACTGTGATAAGAAAGAAGCATTGTGAAGTTTTTAAATCCCATTAATAGTAGTGATGCTTTTTATCCCGGTGAGACCTATAGTCTGTTGAGACACGCTGAATATTCTATTGAAGCTTTCAAGAACCCTTTAAAAATGCCCCTCTAAAGAGGCTGTTAAAGAAATGAAGAATCCTTGAGGTGAGAGGTAAAGTTCTGTCATGGATAGAAACTGGTTCAGAGGCAGAATACTAAGAGTAAGAATCAATTATCCATTTTTAACCTGCAAAGAATGTTACCAGTGGGATGCCCTGAGGGTTAATACTAGGACTGGTGTTAAGTAATATGGTGAAAGAGTGAGCAGATGACACGGAATGGAAAAGAGTGTATGTGAGCAGACCCGCTCACAGGAGGGCAAAGGCAACAGTTACCCCAAGGCCCAGCAATTCAAAGCGGCCCAGGACTCCTGCCACTGCTGCGCTTGAGAGCCATTGCCTGCAGCTCTGTGGGCTGGAGGGGGGCACACCGCAGTCTGGGCAGTGCTGGGGGCTGGCTGCCGCCGCCCTCCCACTCCCCCTTCTACTTGAGGCCCTGCCCCTTCTGAGGATGCAGAGTTGTGCCCCCACACAAGGTGGGTGAGGTCTGTGTTGGCTGTTGGCCCCTGTATGTGAGAAACTCCAGAGGGACGTAACTTCACACAGCAGATTTACTTTAGAGAACATATCCTTTATGGGTTGGTTTCTCACTTTCTGCTAAAGCCTTTGTTTCTGGCCACTACTGGAGACAGGACAGTGGCATCAACAGGCCACTAGTCTGATAGGAATGGCCATTCCTATATGATACTTAGTATCTTCATGAATTTCAGACACTCTGAAAGTCTTCCTGCGTGGCTTTCTCTACAATAACCCTGGCTTGTACAAACTGATCCTTTTATATGTTTAAAACTGATCACAGAAATCCCTGGCTGGCAGTGACACTGGCAGCTGGCATGTCATGAAGCTCCTATTTCAAAAATGTGGCATTAGTTGAAGTTAAAGTAAAATACACCCTCTTTTATTAGCCACCTGCTCCGAGCACTAGCCATGTGTTGTCCTATCAGGTTTCAGCAGGCATAATGGCACACAGAAAGCTGAGGGCTCTCTGGATGGTACCTCCTGCCACAGTTGCAGGAGAGGGGCAGGCTGGTTTTATGCTGAAAATGATTGGCATTCTGACACCGCGCTGTGCTTTAGAAGAGTGGCTATTTTCCTGGCAATGCATGCTGTGTTTTGCAATCGACAATGAGAAACCAGAAAGAGTCATAACAACAGGAACAAGCAGACAATAAAGCATGCTAATGGAAATTATTCTGTCAGCACTGGCTTTCACAATATTGGATCCGATTAATTCTCAGGAAGTTGGGAGACTAAAGGTTTCTGGCAGCTAAAATTTGCCCAGTGAAGTATGGTGATGCTACAAAGCACCTATTCCTCCTATGAAAGGATTGACAGCATCTATATCCCTGAAATGGGACAATGCTTGCTGAGGAGTAAGCATGTTAAGAGGCAGTTAATTGACTAATCATGTAGTCAATATAATTTGACGACTACACAATTAATCAATAAGGGAAAGTGCTCTGTCCCGACTTACGCAGGTCGGGGACCTGCCTCCATTGCAGCTCTGCAGTTTAAATGTAGTAGGAGTCAGGTATGCAGGCAGCCCAGATCCTACTACATTTAGACAGCAGAGCTACAGGCAGAGGGTAGGTCCCAGACTGGAGAAAGCCAGGACAGAGCCAGGACCACTGCAGCTCTGCAGTTTAAATATAGTAAGAGCCACTCTGCTCTTGCTACATTTAAAATGCAGAGACACAATGGCGCAAGCTGGGACTGACTTGTCAGGGATGGTACTTGATCCTGCTGTGAAGGCAGGGGACTGGACTTGATGACCTTTCAAGGTCCCTTCCGGTTCTAGGAGACAGGCAATCTCCATTAATTTAAACAAAATTAATTTAACCCACTTTCATGAAAGGGTTTTATTTTTATTCTAATGCAGAATAAAACCTCAAAGTTTGCTGCAAAACACAATTGTCATCCTCCAGTCAGCCATAGAATCTAGTCCCTCAGGGACTGTGCATGGCTCACTCAGCAAGTCCTCTTCCTTACTGCTATTTACTTGTTTGATACATATGATGAAGCAAGCACAAGAAAGATTATGTGGTACACATGTACACTGACAGGAGCCAGAATTTGCAGATAAACTCTCTTGAAAAAGATAAAGTATTGGTACCCAGTCAGAAACCATGCACATATTCTTTGACTGCCCTGTTTCCCTCTCTTTCTTGGTATTGGATGCACATCCTCTTGCTTAACTGTAACATGACCTAAACTGAGTGTGATAATCCTCATGAAGGAATACTGTGTTTGCCTACTTTATATAAGAGTTGTATTGTGCAGTTCTCTTTTTAACTTATAAGAATATTAGAGCCTACGTCACGGAAATGATGGCTGAACAAGGTCTTTGAAACTATAAATCAGGGACAATAAAGGTCTTATTAGGATTACATGTAATCTTTGCTACTAAATTAAGATTCTGATTGTGGAACATAATGGCTCAGGTTTGAGTGAACACAAGAGAAATACCAGATGAACAGTCCACTTGTTTTAAAATTCCCCTTTTTGTTGTTGAAGCTAGCAGTTAATGGGCCCAAAGTACTCCGGAAACTAAAGGTCCTACATTTAGTTTCCGGAGTACTTTGGGCCCATTGTGAGAGACATTACAGGGGCCTGACTGTCAGTACAGAATATGAGCATATGCAACTTAGCTTCCAGATGATGATTAATATTATAAAATGAAGACTGTGATCCAGAACCCAATTAACAAGATCAAAGTATCACAATCTTCGTCTATCTGCTAAAACATGATTTTTAGTTTCTGTAGTCCTTCACTCAGAGTAGGTTTATTATTAAATGATGACAACCTCTGCTTTTTATAACATAAAACATGAGGTGTGAATAACTGGCCTTAAAAATCAATGCTTAAACCTGACTATATAATCTATGCAAAAATTCTTGAAGCACGTGTATCTATTATATGTCGCTCAATTCGGTCATAGCTACTGCATGCTGTATATATAGAGTAACCAGATATCCCTTTTTTAAAGGGACAGTCCTGTATGTAAGCCCTCCTGCAGGAATCCCTGGATTATAGTGTCTTCCTGCAAATATCTGTGGGAAAATCAATCTAAGCGTCAATGCTGTTCACATGCTACATTAAAAATTATTTTTGCTGATGCGGGACTTTACTTTGTGTTTATATATTTATGTATTTATTTTGGTGGAGGAATGTAAAGGGATAATGTATTTTTGAAATATTAAGCAGTTCTTTATATATTTATTTGATAGCACCCAAAATTTTACTAAATGCTTCACAATTAAATGCGGTTACTATCCAGTGAATTTACACCCTAACAAGCTCAAGTGACAGCTGTAAACAATGGAAGCAGAGGAATAAAGAAGCCAGGCAAGAAATTTGCAATAATCAAATTATAGGATTATTCAGTTCAGTTGGGCAGAATAAAGTGATAATTTAATAATATGGGCCAGATTCTTGGGTCTAACCCATCCAGGTACATAATTTTTAAATGGGATTTCCCAATCCCATTTCTAGCAGACAAATAGGGAAGCAAGTCTCATCCAGCCCTAGGACATAGGTCAATATTAAAATTTAGACTAATCTTGCTATATAATCCTATATGTCTACACTGCCGGGGTTTTCTGGGATACCAGAGGTATCCTGAAAAAATCCCACCGCATCCAAGGAACACGTTTGCTCTTCCGCTTTTTTTCGTGGAAGAGCAAATGCGCTCTTTCAGGGAACCCTGTATTCCTTGTTTCATGAGGAATAAGGGCTCCTCCGAAAGGGGAGGCTTTTCCGCCATTTGCCAAATGGGGGAAAAGCCTCTTCCGGAAAAATAATCGGAAAAAGCAACACAAATAGCTGAGCGGAATTTGCATACCTTTTTCCAATAAAACCCAAGAGTGTAGACCTAGCCAGACATATTACTTAATTCCACTAAATTCCTAACCAAGTTATTCCTTTATACATAATTTTTCCCTGCATCCTCCAGAATCCATTCCTCACTTCACCCTCATAGAACAAACCCAAGCAGAGTTACATGCACAATGGGCATTCTTGTTTGACTGGTTTTGGTTAGTTTGTTTTGGGTTTGTGTTTTATCATAGCTGCATCAATGTATTAAATAACATTGTCAACTAAGAAAGCATGGTCATTTCCTGTGGGCATTAATTGATTTTTTTTTTTAAGTGAAGAATCTAACAACTCCCATTTTTTACCAGAATTCCCAGCTCCTAAAGAAATAGATCCCTTGTAGCTATTTGGACTTCCAAACCCTCCTCTTTTAATTTCTCTTCCCTCTGAGAGCTCGGTCTTACTATTTCCAGTCATGCATCTCGACAAAAGAGCAATCAGTCAGAGAATTCCTAAACCCCCCAAGTTCAGCTTTTTGCCACTGCTGCTCTCCAGCAGGGTGAGAAGAACTTGAGGTGAAGAGTTGTCCAGGACCTCCACGGATTAGTCTTATCCATTTTGGATCCCTATGGGGCTACTGCAGCTGCTGATCCATGTAGAGGTCACAGGGGACATGAAAGTCTTTTGGGTCAGAAGGCAAAGCTCAGTGTCATCCTTATAATTCCCAATTTCTAATATATAGTCTTCCATGGTCATCTGGCTTATGGTGGTTATTAGAGGAAAAAGTGTCTTGCACTAATTTCTTTTACTACTTAAATGTCTGTTATGCGTCACCACTTTTGAGACACTAGTGCGTCTGTTGTTTTTGCCTCGCAGAATGAAGCTGACATCTAACCAGACGTTACTGTGTTTTGAAACCTTTTCCTTCCTATAGAGTTTTTTCTGCAATTACGTATGGTGCTATGGCACTTGGTGAGACATTAACCTTTGCACCTGAATATGCCAAAGCCAAATCAGGGGCTGCACACTTGTTTGCTCTGTTTGAAAGGACACCAGCCATTGATAGCTACAGCCAAGAAGGACATAAGCCGGTGAGTGCAATTTCGGTTCTAAATGTATCCATGTGTCCTAGTTGCTAGCAATTATCTCACCTTGTTGCAGTTTCTGCTTAGAATAAAAGAAAGAGGCTGGCAAGGTGGCTATTTTGAGCTATGGTGGGATGACAAGCCTTTTATCCATTCATCATCTTGGTGCTATTGTTCTTTATATTACAGCTGTGCTCAAACTCTATTAACACCTAATAATAAGTGGCCTGTTAGTGACTGACGGTATCCCTTCCATGTTGTACACTGTACCAAATATATAAAGCCTTGTGCTCCTAATACTCACCCTTGTTTTTTTCTTCCACATTCTCTTTTGTGTTCTACATCCACCCCTCCTGTCATGTCTCCTATGTAGGCTCTGATCCTGTAACATGTGCCACACAGGCAGGCCCTTACGCTGCGCCTCCCTCAATGGGCAGCGGGCCTCCAAGTGCCGAGCAAGTTGCAGTATCAGGGTGTCATAGGGTAAGTTCTTTGTGGGCAGAAACTGGCTTTTATGATATGTTTGTACAGTGCCCAATATAATAGGGCCCTGACACTAATGGCGGTGCTTGTTATATATACATACACACACACACACAAGTATCATAAAAAAGACAAGAATCAGAACAAGGATTACATAGTCAAAGGTCCTGAGGCACTGAGCCCCTCCCTCATAGGCCATAAGGCATGTGTCACTAGATTAAATATTTTTGTATTTTGAAGATGACAATCTGCTTTGGTATGTCAATGGGAACACCCTCTGCAGACACAGTGATAGAATCAGACTGTGAACGAGCCATATGTGGTTTGGGGGTTTTTTTAATATCACAAGTCTTACAGAACTCTTTGGGGATAGGCATATAACTATGTTGTGGTTTAGTTGGTTTTACATTGCTTAATCCTGCAAGGCTGTTATCATATCCAAAGACAGAATCAGCTGGTACCACTGTCTTCCATGCTGAGACTGAGCAGCAACTTTTCCTGGAAATGTAAGCATGGAATCAGAGACCTAAAATTAAAGATTGATTATGGAGGAATAAAAATGAACAACAGTGGTGTGTTATTTGGAACAGCATCCTCAGGACAGTTTAAAAATCATGGGGTAAAAACAGGGTATCTGAAGACAGCCTGGGCATTTTGGAATTTGTATGTAATAAATATTTAACTTATGTGGTTTTTAAGGCAACTGTTTAAAGACATCATTTGTTTAAGTTTTAGAACCCGTGACCTGACCGTGTTGCCAATCTCTTCTCCCAGGCCGCATTCAGAGGAAGTTTAGAGTTCCATGAAGTGTCTTTCACTTACCCATCTCGCCCAGATGTTCCCATCCTGCAAGACTTATCTCTTCAGATTGAGAAAGGACAAACTGTGGCCTTTGTTGGCAGCAGTGGATGTGGGAAAAGCACTTCCGTTCAGCTTTTACAGAGATTCTATGACCCTCTCACAGGGCAAGTGGTAAGATTATATTTTGATAATATCTGCACTAGTGATTTTATTGTCATTTTTCTAACCACATGTTCCTACTTAAGCTTTACTGCTATTTTAAAAGCCCCAGTGACCAAGCTGCAGTGAACTGAGGCCAACGAGGAGGTGTAAACTTATATTCATTCAGAGATTATTGAGCACAGCATGCCATGCAGGTTTTGTGGTCGTTAGGTCAAATTCTGCCATATTGTATCAAATATAGCCGAAGTGAGTGAGCAGATTAGAAATCTGGTTTATTGCTTCTTCTGTTGGGCTTTCTCTCTGTCAGTAGCCCACATAACCTCTCTTTTCCAGCTCGAAGCCCACAAATATCAACTGTAAAATTTTTTTTTAAAGAATATCAGTTTAGTCATAATGAAAACTGTGTCGCCTCACCACTGACCAAGTGAGCATCAATATTGCTCATCTGAGGGGGAAAATGGATGCAGTTTTTCCTTTTCCAACTTTTTTTATTCCAGTGAACTGTGTGTAAAAAAGGAGTGCTGAAGTACCTCCTAAAGCAAGGATAAGCAATAATATTCATAGGGGGCTACTTCAGAAATTTTGGTATGTTGTCATGGACTGAAGGGGGAGCCTTGGCCAGAAAGGGCTGAGGACTACAGAAAAAGAACGTGTTCTGAGTGTGAGACACACTTTGTGCATGAGAGACCAACTTTGTGACAAAGATTGAGTGTGTGTGGCAGTGAGTATGTGATAGTGACTGTGTGTGATACAGTGTGTGGCACAGACTGGGTATGTGTGACAGTGACACTGCGTGTGTGTGTGTGTGTGTGTGTGTGTGTGTCTGTGTCTGTGTGTGTGCACGCGCATTGGCTGCTGCTGGATAATTTTCTGAGAGTAGCCACATGCTGTCTCTTCAAGGGAAATCCGTCCTACTCTGTTGTCTTCCCCCCTTCCCTCCATGCTCTGCATTCATCTGAGTCACTTACCATCCATGCTTCAGACTGGAGCAATTTTCTATGTGTCTCCCTATTTCTGATCTCTGCTCTGCAGAGATGGAGTATAGGGGCAGGGGACACCCTGAATTCAGCACTCCCCTCTCCCTTCCATTCTCCCTCCTCCTGCTCTGCACAACTAGCAGGAGAATCCTGGGAGCAGCTTGGTCGCAGGACAGCACACGGTGGGGAAGGGGCAGCTGAACACACACTGTCACCTGCAAGTATATACCTCTGCTAATCACCTGGATGGGCTGGAGAGAGATGCGTGGCAGGCCCCATCTGTTCCCCCAGGCCTGATTATGCCCACCCCTGTCCTATAGTCTTTGGATCCCCAAAAAGTAAATCAGCATAGCTCCGCTGAGGTCAATAGAGCTTCTGATATCAGTTAATGTAAAATGAGGCTCTGATGCATAAGATGTAATAAGTTCATCAAAATTAATCCGACTCCTGAGGAAACAATTGCATATAACTTAAATGGTTATATTAAATAAAGAGAGTTTGTGTTCAAGAAAATACGTGTTTTTTATTTGATATCAGGAAGGGGGGCTGGGAGGGTAAGTGGAACGATGTGGGGGAGGAATGAAGCACAAGCCCCCAGTGGGGCAGACCAGGGAGGCTCTTAGTGCTCCTCAGGGTGGAAGCTCTCCCACAGGGCCTCCTGGATGGAAGCCTACAGAAAGTGCAGCCAGGCTCACATCGACACATTCACGAGATGCACCCGAGTGCCCAGGGGCAGCTCTGGCTCCATGTTGCAGAGTGCTGTGGTGTCCCGAGTGAGGGCAATCAGAGTACGCAGAGACACAAATGCTTTGCTGTCCCTCATCGAGGTAGGCAAGCAAGCAGGGAAAGCTGAGAACTGGCTGCCTGGGACGGGGGTCCCTTTAAGCACAAGCCTCAGATAGCCTCAGGCAGCAGCCACACAAATAAACTCCTGACCTGATGCCCTGGTGGACCTGGTTCCAGGCGGACTTCAATGAAATTCAGTGTCCACTCAGTGTGGACGCGCTATTTCGAAATAGCAAAACGGTATTTCGAAATGCATTTTGTGTGTAGATGTGTTATTTCGAAATAACCTATTTTGAATGAACTATTTCGAAATAACACTGTAGTGTAGACATACCCTGAGTTGCTAGTGAATTGTCATCAGAAAACGGTGGTTTCTGTACTGTAATCCTACTTAAAAGATAGGCCGTACAAATCAGCTGAACCAAGCCTGATACGTCAGCAAGATCCCTGAATTTTGTGACTTCACTTTTTTGGAAATGCAGAGGGGGAAAACACATGACTCTTAGATTTATAACACAGCCCGAGTCCACTTGCAGGTAGTTGGCATGATCATAGACTAGATTAACTGCAAAGACTAGTTATCCTTAAAACATGCGCACAAAAGAAATTTGCAGCAGTTAAACATAAATTAGGGGGGTTAATCCATGTAGCTTAAGGTGATGCAACCTCCTGTACGGACTCAATTCATTTTAAGATGGAATTTTGTGGTTTAGCTTTAATCTGTTCCTGGTGGCATTAAGCTCATTCCCATGATCCTCCTCTAATAGAGCCATGCAGTGCATCATGGGAAATACAACATGCCCAGGGAGACTGGCCTAAAGAAGACATTAGGCACAAAACTACAACTCACGTGAGGCATTGCTGCACATTAGGCTTATGCAGTTTAATGTCAAAGTAAGTTGAAACAAAATACAGCCGCTCTCCGAGTTACGAACAAGTTACGGACTAACACTTGGTCCGTAACTCGAACTGTTCATAACTCGGACCCCATTGACTTACACGCGACTGTGCTGTTCGTAAGCAAGGGTCGTGTTCGTAACTCGGGGACCGCCTTATGACCTCTCCATGGGAGCTTTGGTCATAAGTGCAAACGGTCGTAACTCGACCATTTGCAACTCGGGGAGTGGCTGTATGTTAACATTATCCAATGAAAGTTTGTCAGATCAGTTTCATTTCATGGGAAAAAAATGATATTTTTGACTTTTCATTCTGATTTGGGATGAAAACAAATGTCAACACATTAGAATTTCCCACAAGTTGGACATTTTTAATTTTTGTTCGGCTCTCCTCAGAACCAACACTTGAAAAACCAATGATTTAACACAGTTTTATCAAAATATAAAAAGCTTAGTACCCAGTGATTCAGCTGACATCAGGGGACTGGTGCTGTGAGGTCCTCTCATTGGTTGCTCTGTCTGGAGGGGTTTTCAGCTGGATTCAGTAGTCTCCACTGGTAACTCTTGCTGGTTCTTTGTGTAACAAAAATTATCATAGTAAGGGTCATCAGAATTGTAATGTCTGTGGATAATGTCTGACTGAAGCATCAGACACCTAATCTTGCCTTAACATTCCTTGTTGCTGGCAGCTCTTTGATGGCATCAATGCAAAACATTTGAATATCCAGTGGCTCCGCTCTCAAATAGGAATAGTTTCCCAAGAGCCAGTGCTCTTTGACTGCAGCATCGCTGAGAATATTGCCTACGGGGATAACAGTCGGAACGTGCCACTGGACGAGATACAAGAAGTAGCAAAAGCAGCAAATATTCATTCTTTTATAGAAGAACTTCCAGAGGTAAGTCTTAGAATATCAAAGTCTGGTGGGGTTTTTTTTTATATCAAAGCACTAGTATTGTTATGTAATTTTCAACATTACTGAAATAAGAGTGCTTGATTTATGTTTAAATTCTACTTTTTTTTAATGAGATGTTCTATTCCATAGGACTTCCCCCATCACCAGTAGATCAATAGCTGAGTCACAGTGAGTGCACAAGACCAGTAGCAAGGCAGGGTATGTCTGTACATTGCTCCCAACTTCGGGCCTTGCTCTGAGCCACAATGGGAAATCCAGTAATACTCAAGAATAGATTTTTCTACTCATTTCTCCATCACTAAATGTAGAGGGGGGATGGGCAAAAGGAAACTTGTAGATTATTTAATTCCACATATAGTTGCAATCTAACATCAACATTAATCTCTTGCTTTATCACCTGTGTTTTGTTACAACAGAAATATAGCACTCGGGTTGGAGATAAAGGAACACAACTCTCTGGTGGCCAGAAACAACGAATAGCTATTGCAAGGGCTCTCCTCCGGCAACCAAAAATTTTGTTGTTAGATGAGGCCACTTCTGCTCTTGATAATGAGAGTGAAAAGGTAACTTGTCTATGTTTTAATAAAATAATAATAATAATAATAATATGCAGAAATGTGTATCTGTAGACTGGAGGCAGTACTGTGGAAACAAACAGTACTAAGGAAAAGACACAAATCCCATGTATTTATATGTAGCATTTAGTTTGGAGCTTGCAATGGGGTGTGTTATCCAATATCAGACTCGGCTGTCTGATGCCTAGTAGGGATCACAGCATCCACATCCTCTCTGGGGTATTTTCCTTTTCTTTTCATGACTTTTAGTTGCTGTGGTTCTGAACTGTACATGAAGGGGGTACATGTACTAGAACTTCAGAGAGATAGCCAAGTTAGTCTGTATCAGGAAACACTTAAAAAACAACAAATAGTCTAGTAGCACCTTAGTCTTTTAGGTGCTACTAGACTATTTGTTGTTTATGTTTTTCATGTACTAGAAGTAAGTTGTGTGTGTATTTTAGTTTGGAAATAATCTCCTAGTGGATTTCTTGGGAGGCAGAGTGGATTGGCCTTCTGGTTTTTGAACATTCGAGTTCAGCTATTCTACATTTTCCCCCCTCACTCTCACTCTTCTTTATTTCTTTTTTGTGCTTCCACCTTGTGGCTAACTTTTCACCTGGTGTTGCATTCATGCAGTGCTTGCCAACCTGCTAATACAGATCATTTCTCACTGGTCTTTACTTTTTGCACCTCTCTAGTATCTTCCTTGAAGGAAGAGAATTGCAGCTGTGTTTGTACAGGCTGTGCAATGCTTAAGATTATTGAATGAACTAATGAGATTACCTGCTCAGGAATGTTTTAAGACTACTATAGAGCTTGCTGTTGCCTGCTCACTACCACTTAATAAAGTATTTCACTGTTTAAGGTCACAGTAGCACGTCACACTCTTCTGTGGGTTAGCTGGACATGCCTGCCGATATCATGAGTATTTGAAGAAGTGTTCTAGAGCAATTACTGTTCAAATAAGACTGTACATTCTGAATTGATAGCCAGATGAACTTGCATTATTTCACTAATTTGAACTGAGGTGGGTAAAATACTCCCCAAAATGACTTAAAGAATGATTACAAAGGTGTGAGAGAAAACCATTGGAACTCCACCTGAATCCCATGAGATCTTCCAGAATAGCATGGCATTTCATGGATTCTCCCTCAACCTTGGTATAGCTGCAGCAGGTCACCACTGCTAATACTGTAAAGGCCAGGTGTTCATACCCTGCCTCGCCTGAATACACCTTACTCCACAAGTAGCTTCACTGAAATCAATGGCAACAAAGTATGGCCCTAAGTGCCTTAATGGCCAAATAGGAAAGAAAATAGTTAAAATTGTCTTCTATTTTTGAATGGACACCAGCCTGCCTATATGGACTATTAGAGGAAACCCCACATGTATTTTGCCAAGACCTGTCTATATCACAGAATCAACCATGTTGAAACACCATTGAGAATCTGTGCTCACTTGTCTGGATAGTGTCAGGGTGAAGGAGGAAAATGTATTTTCCCTAGATTAGGGAGTTCATGTTTTCCCTAGATTAGGGAGCATTTAACAAGATATCTGTACTGTCCAGAATATGTTTTGGTGGGATTTTTCCCCCTCAAAAGAAAGACAAAAACAAGGCATGATTATAGTCACACTATAAAACTGCTTGTCAGCTATGGCTCTCTCTACACTAGGCCTCTGCAGCATACACCCCTCATATAGAAGCACCGTACACTGACAGAAGGAGTTTTTTGCTGGTGAAGGAACACCACCTCCCAAAGTTAGCTATGCTGACAGAAGATGTCTTCTGTCTACCTCGCTGTACTTACACTTGTGGTTTTGGCAGCAGAGCTATAACTCTAGCAGGTGGCTTTGTTTTCATACCCCTATGCTGATATAGGTTTTCAGTTTACACCAAGCCTATGTTTTAAACATGGCTTTGTGTATGCAAGTATTTTGTTAGTCTTTAAAGTGCTGCAAGACAATTTGTTGTTCTTTAAGTTTTTTAAGTTGCAGACTAACTCGGCTCCCACTTCTGACGCTTCTAAATGTTTGTGTCACAGATGGCAGACTATGTATGTACTTCTCCTCCCAAGAGATATTATTTATTTTTAGCTTATGGAAGTGTCCAGGCTTGTCTTTCCCTATGTAGCCAAATCTTTAGGGATGTGTGCACAGAAGGCAAATTCAAAGCTAGAATTCCCCATTGTGGCCGTAATTGTTGGCGTGTAATAGAGACATTGCAGGTTCCTTACTACTCTTTCATCCTGCTCAAATCAGACTTGGATAAAATTGGTTAAAAATGCCTGTGTCTTGCATGCACTACTTTTATTACTGGTGAAAGTACATTATTGGTCAATTACAAATCCACATTTTGCCCAGATGGGGCAATACTTCTGAGAGACGTTCTAAAACCAAATCCATGATGTCTTCTGTGTTTTTCCCTAGGTGGTACAACAGGCCCTTGATCAAGCACGGAAAGGAAGGACCTGTATTGTGATTGCTCACAGGCTGTCCACAGTACAGAATGCAGATGTCATTGTTGTTATTAACAATGGAAAAATAATAGAACAAGGAACTCACCAGCAACTAATGGCAAAGCGTGAAGCATATTTTAATTTAGTAAATGCACAAACACAGCATTAAAACAAAGACAATCTTTGAGGCCTTCTTTAGAAATGAGCTGTCAGCAAAAGAGTAGTTAGCATCCAGAGGATACGATCTGACCTTCTGGGTTTACCAGCAACTCCTTTTTTTTTTCTTTCTTTCTTTCTTTTTTTTTTTTTTTTTTTTTTGTGGACACACAGATGTTCCTGAGGACCTGGAGTAGTTTCCCTTGCTCAGCATTCTTGTCTTTCGTATAAAAAGATGCCCTTTTGGGGAAATCCATGTTGGAGAAGTTTTAAGCATAGTCTTGAGGTTTAATACAGAGTTAATAGGAATGTGGGAAAATAATACCTCTTTCTCAAGTTAGCTACAGAGCATGTTTCAGTATTTCCCTCAGATGTGGTTACTCTATTCTCTCTACTTGCTCCATAAAATATGCAACTGGCCAGGAACTCTTTTTTGCTTTAACAGATATAAGGGGATATTAAAAAAAATCTTAATTACTTATCAATTTAAATATATCTTTTGAAATCAATGTAAGAATTCACCTTATTTTTTTTATAAAGGCTGCTATAAATCATTACATGTTTGCTTCTGTTGAAACTAGAGATGGGTCTCACCTGATCAAACAACCCAAAACTTGTAAAAAGTTTGGATCCATGTTCAGGCTTCCTTACATACCCTTTTGAGTTTAAATTAGTTGCTAATCCACTAACTCAGGGGTGGCCAACCTAAACCTGAGAAGGAGCCAGAATTTACCAATAAAAGAGCAACAGTAACATGTCACCAGCCCTAATCATCTCCCCACCACCACTCTCAGCACATCCTGCCCACTGGCAGCCCCACCAATCAGTGCCTCCTTCTCCTTTTCCTTCTGCCCACTGTGATCAGCTCTTTCTCAGTGGAAGACACTGGAGGGGGGAAGTATGGGTGTGACAGGCTCAGTGGAGAGGGTAAGAAGTGGCAGAATCGTAGGGGAAAAGGGCCTACAGAGCTGGAGGTTGGACAGCGAGCACCCTTCAGTCCAGTGGAAAGCTGGCACCTGTAGCTCCAGCCCTGGATTTGGTACCTATGTAAGGAGCCACATATTAACTTCTGAAGAGCCGCATGTGGCTCTGAAGCCAGAGGTTGGCCATCCCTGCACTAACTCATAAATCCCAATTTAAACTGTTAAAGAATCCCTGCTACACTTTTATTTTCATAGGCTTTATTATTTCCAGATCTGCCTTTGAGTTTTATGGATGTTTAAGTTTTCCTTCTGCATCTTTTCCTCATTAGAAATATTTCATCTTACTATTATTTGTATTGTCATAGCACTTGGGCAAAAAGACTATATCTCCCATCAAAAGCTTACACCAGGACTGTGTCTAGACTGGCAAGTTTTTCCGGAAAATCAGCCGCTTTTCCAGAAAAACTTGCCAGCTGTCTATACCGGCTGCTTGAATTTCCGCAGGAACACTGTCGTTCTCATGTAAGATTGTCAGCGTTCTTGCGGAAATACTATGCTGCTCCCATTCAGGCAAAGCTTTTGCGCAAAAGGGCCAGTGTAGACAGCTCAGATTTGTTCTGCGCAAAAAAGCCCCGATCGCGAAAATGGCGATCGGGGCTTTTTTGCACAAAAGCACGTCTAGATTGGCACGGACGCTTTTCTGCAAAAAGTGCTTTTGTGGAAAAGCGTCCGTGCCAATCTAGATGCTCTTTTCCACAAATGCTTTAACGGAAAACTTTTCCGTTAAAAGCATTTGCGGAAAATCATGCCAGTCTAGACGTAGCCTATAAGTGAAGGACAAGAGACAACAAATGAATATAGAAAGACAATGAAAAAATAAGACAATATCTTAATGTCACTGTCTTTGTGGAGCCCTTGAAGACTAGAGAACTGGATTAGTAATGTTCTGTGCTTACAGCTGACAGTGGAAGGGTACTGAATCATCCTAAAATTTTTCTCCCAAGTGTTTGTTGAGAATTTGAGTCAAATGTCTGTGAACAAAAATCCTGTTCTCCGATTGCTCATTTTTTTGAGGTCATCACCCCACCAGTTCTTCAGTCCCCAAAGGCATTCTCCAGAAAAATGAAAAAATCAAATAATTATTATCATTCTTCTTTTAGAAACAAGGGTTGTTTTTTTCTTTTGCAGTCACTTTTAAGAGTGGCCCAATTTCCAAGAGACATTTTTATATTTAATCAAGTTCTTATAATTCTGTTAAGGGGGCTGTGAAATTGTAAAGTAATTTTGAGGGCTTTTAGGGTTAAGGGTTTTTACTTTAAAATGCTGACGGCTAAATCAACACATTATCTGGACATCTTCCCTCCGCTCCTCCCCCGCTCCCCCAAGAAGCCACTTAAATGTAGTGTAATCTTGGCTGCAATACACAGCTTGTGATCTATGGGAGACTTCCAAACTCTGAGTGTCAAGTGTGTTCTGCGTTTAGGTGAATTTGTTTCCCAAAGGTCTTAGGCCAAAGCATAACTAATCTGGATTCTGCTATGCAGAGCCTAGCATAAATCAGGCCAATCCCACTGAAAGATGTATTTCTCCCTACAGGTGAAGGGACTAAAGCAGACGCTTCAGTTTCCTCAGATAGGGATGTACAGATTCCCCTAGTAAACCTAAGCATAGATTTTCCCACTAGCCCGGGGGAGTGTTCCTGGCCCCACCCTCCCCCACTCACTCACACCACCTTACTCCCATTCCACTCCTTTTCTCAAGCCCGACCTTCACACTGTGTCTTTCCTGCCTCCTCCCCCTGAGCACATCTAGGTCCCAATGCAGGAGAGGCGCAAAGGATGTAAATGCACCCCCACCACCACCACCCACATGGGCCTTAAAGTAAGCATGAGGCTGGGGCGGCACGTTGCCCCAGCTTCCTTCCCCTGTGCTGGCCAGGGGAAGGATGGGGCTGATTCTCCCCGATCCCTTCTCCAGGAGCGAGGCCAGGAGCAGTGCTGGGCAACAGGGACAGGGCAGCCACCAGCCCTTCCCATGGTTCGCACCCCCCCACACAAATTCCTGCATACAGACTTGACACTGCATCCTTTCTTCCCCTCCCTCCCCTCACTCCTGGAGTGTCCTGAACACTGTGAAATAAATGTTTCATGATGGGTAAGAGGCACTGAGAAGAGAGGGGGGAGCGTGGCTGCTCAGCACCTGCGAATTTTTCTCTGTGGGTGCTCCAATCCCAGAGCACCCATGGAGATGGCACTTATAGGACTAAACATAATGAACTGTCCTTTGTCCAGAATGTTGTAGAATGCAGCACAGAGCAGATAGTCATGTGTAATATATATAAAATGCAAATGTTAACATTTGAAAACAATCTGTGGGAAGGACACTTCATGGAAGATTCCATTCCATAAATCCTCACATATTCAGGCAGTTTAAGAAGCATCAAATCCCACTCACATATATTTTATCCTGCATACGGGGAACAATCAGTGTATGAGTTCCCTGTTCACACTATGAAATACGATAGGAAAACACAGCTTCTCCTCACTGGCCTGCAGGGTTGGCTGTGGAGGGGTGAATTGCACAGCCCAAAATTCCACTCTAACTGCCCCATGTGCAAACTACAGAGCACCTATTTTGTGTTAATGGAGTCCTGTTTGAAAGGGTGCGCTCTGCTTCACACCTTTATGGTCCCACTTATGGCACAGAGAAGACACAGCCTTACACTAGTCTATAAATCTGTTTCTCAAAAGATCTAATCGTATCTTACAATGTTTCACTAAAAAAGGCTTTTCCACCAAACAAAATTTGCACACAAAAAAACAATTTTCTACATTGTTTTTAATCAACAGTCTAAATATTTGAATTAGAATTAATCAAACTTCATTTTCTCAAAAATATTTGGGGAAGAGGAAATAACTTCCCAACCAACTCTGATTATATAACACACACACCCAGGAGAGAAATTTAGTATCTTACATTTCTTATAGGTGCTGTCATGTCGCAATCCTCCCGGAGAGGGGCCCTCAGGGCAGGAAGTTCGGGAGGAGAGTGGTGATATGACAATACTTGTAAGAAATGTTAAGTGTGGGTTGCAGTGCTAGGGGCTCAATGCAGGGTTTTTCTCTGTGTGCATGTGTGTGTGTGTGTGTGTGTGTGTGTTTTGAGGGAAGCCTGGGGTAGGGATGGAGATGTGAGAGTGTAAGAGTCATGGCAGGGGGTTGAGAGATGTGGGGGGACTCAGAACAGAGGTGGAGGTCTTGGAAGAAATGTGGTGGATGCAGAATTCAGGACAGGAGGTTGATGGTGTCAAGGGAGGGCTAGGGGTACAGCCATCATGCTGCCCAGCCACTGGGTTCCTAGGTTGGTGGGAACCATGCTGCCTAACCACCAGATCTCAGGACTTGGGCAGCACTTCCCAGCCCCTCAGCTTCAGGACTGGAGCCTGGGTATGCTGAGCCTTTCCGCCCCAACCCCAGCTGGCACTGGGGCCAAGGGCCATTTGGGGAGAGTGTTTTGGGCTCCAGCTATGGAGGATGGTTCCAGAATGGGAGGGTGAACCAACCATGCCCAGCAGCAGCACAAGAACCTTACCTGTGTAGGGTGGTTGGAAACATCCAAAGCCTTACCCCCTGGCTGGCCACACTCTTACCAGTGTGCCAAACCAGGGTGCAAACCAGCTTACTTTCACCTCTGCATACACCCCAGATCAGACCAAATGTGTTCCAGCTTACTCCTAGTAATACCTTATAAGTTCAACCTTTTTCCTTTTAAGAGAACACATCATTTTGTAATGCTCCTCTTGTAACGAAGAATGACTGCACAACCATCGTCAGTCCTTCCAGATTGTAAAGCCAGGAGGGGCCGTTATGATGATCTAATCATAACACAGGCCATTGGACTTTCCTGAACTAATTTCTGTTGGAATTGGACTAAATCTTTTACACACAAATCTATCCTGATTTTTACATTTTCTTCAAAGAATCCAGCACCACCATTGGTAAGCTGTCCCAATGTCAGGGGTCACAATACCATTCAGTGACATTTAGCCCAGCTGCCCCTCCATTATGACTGAAGAGGAGTGGGGCCAAATCTGCCACCCTTTGGGCTGGTTTACACTAAAGATGTGAGTCAACCTAAGCCATGCTACTTCACTTACGTACGTAGGTCATGGCAATCAATATAATGTAGTGGTTTCTACACCCCACCATGTCAACCGGAGATGCTGTCCTGCCAACTTCTGCTTCTCTAAGAGATAAAGTACAAATGTCAATGGGAGAGCAGTGCCCTCAACTAAGCTTGTCCTCACTAGACCCATAATATCGAAAGCACTGCATCAATCACAGCAATCCCGATTTAGCCACACGTATAGACAAGCCCTAAGTCTACGAGGATGGACGTTACTTAGTGCAACAGATTGTCCTGAGTGGCCTCTGATCCTAGATCTTTACAAATGGTAACTGGAGAAAGCTTTGTTGATGAATCATCACTCTCACCTTTATTTCCCTCGGCTTTAATCATAACCCAGCGGCAGCCCTCACACTGATGCATCATTCCACCTCTTTTGTTCCCATAAAAACAATTTCTTAAATTATTGCTTCATAGATAAATCCTGGTCTGGTTTAAAATTATACATTTACTAATGGGCTTAAAATATTGCAGTATACAAGTTTTCAAAGAGGCATCTGCAACACAAATTAAAATGTTAGCACTGTAATGAAAGACCACCCCACTTTTTATTTATTTGTACAGGAGCTTTGAACTATTTATAACTCATTTATAATCTTCTGCATTAATGGCAAGCCCTTATCTTTTATATTATGGCCTCCTCCCTCCTCACCAGCTCTTTCCCTCCACCAATTATTTCACCATCAAATGCTCATTTTTCTACTTCTGCCACAAGAGTTGCCATAGTCCTTTCCACACTGCTTCATATGCATGGAGCATTCTCTGAATTGAGCCATAAAGCTGTTCTCTTCTCAAACAGATCCACTCCTACAGAGACAGCCACATTAAATTGGCCAATGAGTAAAGTGGGTGGGTCAGTAGTTGAAAATACTTGATTGGTTTTGTTTATTTATTTAAAAATCCCAGCAGCATACATACATTCCCTGATTTGGAAGCCTTAAATTGTGAAAATGCTAACCTAAATGGGGCTATCTATTCATTGCCTCTTTCTCTGTCTTGTCATAGCCCTTTATCTCATTTCACCCTCTGTAGGGTGAGGGCTGTAAATAATGTCTACATTCAGAAAAGTGCAGTGTTTGTGGGATTTTGAAGGATGGGGTTTGTGTGATACATCAAAGGTATTTACAAAAATCTTTGGCTGTGTCTACATTGGGGCAATCTTGTGCAAAAGCAGTTGCTTTTGCGCAAAAACTTGCTGCCTGTCTGCACTGGCCGTGTGTTCTTGCGCAAGAACACTGACATTCTAATGTATGAAATCAGGGCTTCTTGCAC
>CM057846.1:184517367-184528214 GCA_030068395.1 Apalone spinifera | reverse complement strand
GCTTCATTTGCAATTTCGATCGGTCTAATTTACATCCCTCTTTCGAAAGAGGGAGGTAGTTTAGATATAGCAACTGATCACTTCTGTGTAAGTGAAATTGATAGCTAAATATTAACCTTGTTTGCAGATGGGAAAACTGAGGCTGAGTTCGCTTTAATGGTCCATGTATTGGATGCAACATCTGAGGATTAGAATATAGGAATTTCTTGTGCTCAGTCCAGTACTTGGTGCACTGGACCTATATCACTGAGTTGCTCCTATGAGTGACCAAGGCTCTATTGACTACTTTTTAAAGAATGCAGTTCAAAAGGTACTTGCAAATGTGTAAAGCAATGGTTCTCAACCAAGGGTGCACATATCCCTGGGGCTGCACAGAGGTTTTCTAGGGGGTGCATCAACTCATCTAGACAGCACCATTATTAGGGGGTGTATGGTCCAGGAGAACCCCACACACACTCTGCTATAGGCCCTGCCCCTGCTCTGCCCCATCCCATCTCTTCCCACCCCTGCTCCACCCTCTCCTGCTCCCATTACACCCTCAAACTCAGTGCAATCCAGGGGATTACTTCTGGTCCTGGTGCTGGCAGCAAGGGTTGAATGATTACTGTCCCCTCCAACCATACATTGCACTGAAGTTCTAAAAAAAACCAACAGTGTTTCAGATATTGTCTAAAGATCCCAACACAGCTGACCATAAATAATCAAATGCCTTCAACATTATTGAAGACTAGTTCATTTTTAAAAATGTATTTGGAAAATGTATATTATTAAGCTTCCTTCCTCTCAATGTAAGGGAGTTAGCCACAGAAACTCAGGTCTTGCCAATATATGTAAACACACTAAGGCTATGTCTACACTGCACAGTTATTTCAGAATAAGCTATTCCAGAAAATAGCTTATTTCAAAATAGCATGTCTACAGTGCAGGGAAGCCTCAAAATTAGTCCAAGGCAGGCTTCCCTACTGTAGACATATTATCTCCATGGAGAGCCCCAGGAGGAATAACTTGGAATAGCCTTGGTGAGGGGCTATTTCGAAATAGCAGCAGTGGAGCGTCTATACACGCCTTAATTTGAAATAGCTATTTTGGAATAGGCATTATTCTTCCTAGAATGAGGTTTGCAGAAGTTAGAAGAAGCTGTCCTTTATTTTGAAATTCTTTCGAAATAACAGAATTGCTGTGTAGATGCTCGCATGGTTATTTCAGAATAATGGCTGTTATTCCAAAATAACTTTGCTGTGTAGACACACCTTAAGAGGTGCAAGACCTGGCTCAGAGCAAGGGGGCGGAGGGTAGAAGGAGGGCAAAATCCATTACTGAAACAAAGTAAGCATGTCTAACGACCAGTTAAGCTAGTACTCTCCATAGGGTTCTTATATACTACTATTCTTATTCAGGTAACAATTTATCCTGAAAGAGAAATCTCCCTTTAACTGTTGTATGCAACATGAAAAAGCAATAAAATCTGCCTATATTCCAACAATTTCATGGTATATGTATTAAAAATGAAGGAGGAGGGGAGAGGTTATCCTGCTAATACCTTATACAAGCAAAAAGCAGGGTGTGTTTAACTGTCTCAGAGGAGCTGGTACTACAATGATATGGCAATTATAATTAATTTATGACAAGGAAGGATTGGTTAAAATAAGTGGTTAGATAATCCCGTCTCAGTATTATTTTTAAAAATAGCTTCTTACTAATATTGGTACTGGTTGCACCTGAGATTGAGGATTCAGAGGCTGTTAAAGCCATGGGGAGAACACAGATGGGAGAAAATTGGCATGCAATCGACTATGGGTGGGCAACTGTAGGAATAAAACCTTCTTTCTTGGAGCAGTTCAAAATCTAGTGTGTGATGTGTAAGTGAAGGCACTAAAGTAGGTTGCATAAATCCTTCACGTATAAGTAGGTCCAGTTGAAAAAAACCGAGTCTGGTGGCACTTTAAACTAAGCCTAACAATTTTATTCTGGCATAAATTTCCCTGAATTGCAACTCAGGAAAGCTGGTGCCATAATAAAATGGTTATTCTTTAAGCTGCTCCCGGACTCTAGTTGTGTTTGCTGAAACAGACTAACACGGCCACCTCCTGGCCCAATTACAGCGTGAAGAAAGACAGTTTCTTTGCTGTGGGCTCCAGTTGTTGTTCCACCACCAATAAATGAACATTGTCATCTGGGAAAGTGCCGGGCTGCACCATTGGCCTGTGAGAGATTTCATTTCCCAAGCAATATAGACGGGACTAGCCGGTAGCCTCGTTGGAATCTTGGGTGAAATCAATTCCCTGTTGATTGTCTCATTGCTTAGTATCTTTCAAAGCCGTCGCTAGCAGGATTGTCCAAATGTAATAACGAGCTCGACCATTTAAGTAGTAAGAACGCTTCCTACAACCGTGGGGGCAGTGAGCTACATTAACATGTGGAATAATTTAAGGCAGCAAACACAGGACGCCCCTCACCAGCTCGAGAAAACCAAAGAAGGGGCTTCAAAGCAAACTGCAAAGTAGTTGGAGGGGTCCCTGTGGGATTTAAAGCTCCCAGGTGCAGCTCTGAAAATGGCATGCCGGAGAGCTGGAAGTAAGGGGCTTCAATTGCTCACGACAGAGTCCAAAGCGCGTCCCACGCTGCCAGGTCTCCCCTGCACAGCTTTGAAAGGGATCCGAGCAAAATAAACAAAGCAAATGTTCAAAACTGCCTTGGGGCCGCCAGCGTTCGCACAGCTTCCTGGTGCTTCGAGGTGAGACGAAGTGCGGTATTCTCGGTGGTAAATGGAAGTACCCGCTCTTCTTTTCGCCTTTACCCCTCCGTCTGGGCACAGAAAGTCAGAGAAATCAACCGGGAGGCAAACGCTGCTCGCTGATCGCTTTCTACCCTCACTGGTGCAATCCCAGCGCCGCACCTACCGGAGGGACTGTTTACACGGACGGGGACATAACTCCTGGGCTCCGAATTTTAAGGCAAACCTAGGGGGACTTGTTTGCCCGAGGCAGACTGCGACAAACAGCTCCGTGCAGCTAATCTGCGAGCCGGGGCTCTTCTCCGGAGAATGGGGATTTGAAACCGCGGCTCCTTCTCACCCTTAAAAATTAAACCCTCTAATGAGGATCCCGCGAAAGGGAAGGGGTCGCTAATAAACCTTGGTGGCGCGGAGTGGGGAAGAAGACTTCCTCCGGGGAAGGGAGGGAATCGGCGAGGATCTCCAGTAAAAGGGAGTTGAAAGCCACTTGTGGCTGCTACTTGTGAAGCCTCATTTAGCATCGAGTGTACCACGGGGACGCTGGTCGGTGGTGACAGCTCAGTGGGAATTCCCACTCCAGCAACCCATGAAGTGTTACACCGCATAATTAGTCACCTTCTGGGGCCCATTAGAAGGTGTCAGCCGAGGAAGAAATTCAATTTCATCTCACCCCTCTGTGCTTCATACTGCAAAGCGCTGGTGTTACCTAGTGTGCGGGGGTAATGCTTTGCCACACAATGGCGCACATTAAGGAAGGGAAGGCTAACTTCTGAATCGCTTTGATTTCAGCCACATTCTTTTTGTGAGTTTAACGCAGGTGAGTTTGTTATTTGCTTGCCCGAAGAGAAGAGGCAGCATGAGCGAATCGTGTGAGACGCTGACGGGCAGCATGTCACTATATAGTACAGTACTTCTGGTGTTATATAGATCTCTTGGTTTCTGTTATTTCCACTCCATCTGAGGAAGTGGGTTTTACCCACGGTAGCTCATGATTCGATATGAGCCACGGGACCACTTGTTTTTAAGCTATATCCAGTGTATGTGGCTAATATATATAGGCACCCATACAACTCTAATCAGCAGATGATTACCACGATAAACCACGGCTTGTTATTGTGCTTGAAGCTAAGGGTAATCCAAAATTACAGCCTATAAAAAGGCCTTTAGAAAGTCCTGACCTGCAGCAGAGCTGTGTGGGGTGCTAAAGCCTGTCTCTTTCACCCCCAGACTGCCAGATCATACCAATACCTCACCCACCTTCTCTCTAGCATCCTGGGATCAACATTGCCACAGCAACACTGCACCCAGCAAGCCTCTTAACGACAGGCGGCTTGGTTCCCGCTTGCAAGAGTCCGCCTTAGGGATGCCCTGTGCCCACGCACAAAACCCCGCGTGCAGAAGGTCAGTGCCGGCCAACAAGGCCGCGCTGCGTTTTAAGCAGCTGCATAAGCACTTACGAGAGAGCCGTCCCTCTCCCAGCCCGTCCAGCACTGACACTAGACCTCGGATCCCTGCCCCTGGCCAGCCCCACCGGTTCAGTGCGCGATCTGGGTCTGATTTTAGGGGAGTCTGTTCCAAACCCCAGGCGATGGGTTTTTTAAGCGCCCCACTGAAGGTGTTTCATGGACAGACGCGGGGGGGGGGGGGGGGGGGGACGACACAGCGGCTCTGGGGTCAGCATGGCAGCCCAGCAGCTGGCGGGGTTAAGGCCCGGAGAAGCCAAGCCCCTGAAGACAGGCCAGCGAAAAGAGGCGGTGCCTCGCAGCCCCCAGTCCCAGCCAGGGGAGCACGGGGTGTCAAAAGCGTCGGCAGACGCCAGGTGACCTCGGATCGCTCCATCAAGGGCAGCAAGCGGCCTCGCCACCGCCTCGCCTGGGAGGGGGGGGGGCTGCGCCCCTGTAGCCCGGAGCAGAAGCCAAGCAGCGGGCTGCGGGGCGCAGGGAGCGGGCCAGCGAAGCTCCGAGCGGGGCAGCCCCGCTACCTGTTGCTGTACTGGGCACCTACAAAGGGCGAATGCGGCCGGAGCGAGGACACTGTCCGCCCCGCCTTGCTAGAGAGAGCCGCTCCTGAGTCCTAGCCAAGCGAGCCTCTCCGCACCCCCCAACGCAGAGACTCCAGTGGGGCCCGGGGTGCGCGCGATGCTCTGCAGCCGGCCGCCCAGTGCGGAAGCCGGGCACAGATCTACCCCGCCTTGCCCCGTGGGAGCCGGGTCTAACAACCCTCGCTCCCCAACCTAACTGGAGTTGATGCAAAAAGAAACTCCGGGGCATAAAGTCTTCAAGCACCTGGCAGCTGTATAGAGCCCCCCAGCGCCGGGCTCCCCCGCCCCGGAGCATCCGTACAGCGGGGCAGCCCAAGGGGGAATCCCGCCTGAAAAGCGCCCAGTAGTCCCGGCAGCAGGGGGAAGACGCAGGGGGGCGCTGTGAGCCTGCTCAGGGGAAGGCCGGCGGGCTCCTTAGCGTGGGCGAAGGGCGCTCGTGTGGCGCACAAGGCAAGGCTCAGCGCTGGACGGGGACCCCAGCACCAAGCCCGGCCATACGGCAGCAGTTGAGCGTGACACAACCGGACAGGGCGCCCAGTCCAGCAGCTACGTGTCTCCCTTCTCCGCCTCCTCCCCAGGCTAGATTAAAACGCGCAGGATAAACGGTGGCTGTGAATGCTTACATCCCGGCAATGCTGCTCCAGCCTGACAAGCTGCTGTTTGCCTGCGCTAATTGTCCTGTGCAGTAATTCTAGCTCTCGGGGTGGGGTGGGGGGGCAAAGGAAACTTCAACAGAGCGAGCAGGATTTCATTTCCATTTCGGATCAGATCCGTCCTTGGATAGAAGCAGGAGCTGGTTTCTAGCGCATGTCCCGAAAAGGGAAGGAGGCTCCGTGCCAAGGCAAGAGGGAAGTCGTTGATTGAAATGTGGAGTCAGCTATAGGGCGTCATGATTTGGAACATGATTCCTCTGCTCCCTACCTGCTTTCACCCCCAAACGGGCGTTTAGTCCTAGCTTGACTCCATCAGCGACCTGAGAGGTTACTGTGGCGCTTGCTCTCTGGAGAAGAAGGAACACACACACACACACACGCACAAACAGAGCGTTTTACTCTATAGGAGATGAGTGTGGAAGAGAAGTTCTGCACCGTACTGATAATTTAAAATCCACAAAGGCGAAAAACAAAGTTGTTCCTTCATGGCCGGGTCCATTAGAGACCTTTCAAAGCCCGTAGTATGTGACATAAGTTATGCCTGTAGCGGAACTATCCACCTATCAGAAGTATGACTGTTGAGATTCTGGTTCTAATAAGCCAGGTGTCAATACGAAGTAACTCCATTTAAAGCAAAATTTGGCTCCCTATGGGGGGGGGGGGTTTAACGGAACTTATCGGGATCTGATACACAATGTGCTATGCAATACTGCGTTACAAGGCATTTTTAAAAGTAGCAAAGTGAATAGTTCCAAGCAGCGTTTAAAAGTCACAAGACTAGAAATTCAGAAAATCTTAACTGAAGTAGGTTCTCCCCAAAACACACTTTTCTGGTGTGTAACAAACACCTTGCCTGCAAGATTCTAAGCGAACTAACCGGCAAGAAGGAAATACAGATTATTGTAGAAAAATTTAAAATATTCAGATTTAAAGTAGCGAATTCAGGTTTTTCTCACGGACGTTGGGGGGGGGAGAGAATTAAGGTCTGATTCTTAAAGAGTTCTTAATAAAGCAGCGTATAATTAAACTAGCTGATTTTGCAGCTCTTTTCGGTATGTTGAGACACATAGCTACTTTGAATTTGAGTGGAAATGTTTCAACATTTCATCAGACTTGAATAAGTTCTGGAGTCACTACATCTTATGACACCACACTAACAACAAATTCACACATTTTCTGCGCTATTTCTTCTCAAAGCCAAATTAGAGATCGCCTCACCAAACACAACTGAAGTATGCCAATTTTAGGCAGCTCCGCATCTACCTATCTACACACACATTATATATATATACGCAAACCTAGCGAATTATTTGTTATAAATTGTCATCATACACATTCTTACAGTGCTGACTTCTTGAAGATTATGAAAATGTTACTGTTGTATCACCGATCCACATGGCAGGAAATGTTCAGCATTCCTTTTCCATTTTACATTCTCAGGGAGAAAAGACTGGATTTAAATAAATGGTTTCTGGCTTGTATTATTATCTTTAGGTATTAGACTGATGGGGCTGGAGAAAGGAGAAAGAAAACGCATTTAAGCAGAGTCAGAAATCACTAGTATTTTTCAACCAACTCAACTGCATGCGCTTTCCCTCTCTAGCCTTCTGAAAAGTAAAACTGAAAAATGAAAAGCTGGAATAAAAGGAAAAATAGGACTCGAAATTTGACAGACATTGGTATAAGCTTGTGGAAGAAAGACTTAAAAGGTCAAAGAGCAAACAAGAATGGCCGCAATAATTCTAAAGCGCTTGGAAGGTGAGTTGATGGACACCGGTTTGACCTGAAGGTCAGCACTAGTTTAATTCTACCTTGATCTACACAACGCTTGGTTTAAACTCTGGATAATTTGCAGTTGGTACCAAACAACTCAATGCCCTTGGCTAGGCGAGTTTAGTAAAAAAATAAATCAAGCTACAAAAGGGAAAGAGATCAGAATTTTGTTCCCGGAAGACGTTAAAGGGGAAAAAATGTCTACTCTTATACAACGGGAACGGGTCGCACACCTTTAAGGGGGAGGGGAAGGTAGAGTTTTATCATGCGCAGATCCTGTTATAAACCTGCCCCATGTCCAGAAAGCTAGCTCCATAAATTTAGCAGCAGTCTTCTCTTTATTGTCATGTTAGCCTCCTTTTCTTTTAAGTGACAGACTGAAAGAGAATTATTATGAGTTACCAGAAGTAGCATTCATCTTACCTTTAACATTTAACTTTCCTTATATTCCTCAGGACCTAAACTATTGTTTAAATAAAAACTAGTTAATCTTACATAGAGATATAAATACAGCTACATTTAAATTAACTGATCCCACTTAAAAACCATTAAAAAGAGGCACCACAAACTGTTGCTTTGTTTCAATGGAAAACTTTGCAGGCCTCTAACAGTTACATTTGTAAAAAGGCTGCTTGAAATGTAGTTTATTTAGAATAATTCCTGCTTCCAGTTTATTTTAAATGCCCATAAATTTACAGGATCAAGTTCTTGGGTGCATCACTCCTTTACAATTGCTACGAGATGCTATAGATGCTTATATATTTCACATACATGCACAGAGTGCAATTGTGGGAATATTTGATCTGTATACATATTTCTTTAGTTACTGAATTTCCCATGGATTCAATAATCTGGCAAAATGTGTTTCCTATATTTAATAGAATAGGTTAGGTTTTCAAAGAGAAACACGTTCTAAGGCAAGAAGAGTTGGCTAGGACTTTTCACCAAAATCTAAAAATTGTATGCATTCTCATACTCTTTGTTCTAGATCAGTAAGTGACATTCTGTTCTAGGAAACCCACACAGTAAATAATATTTTTAAATGATGTTCACTGACACCTACGGACAATAACCAATTGATATATCAACAGTTTTAGTCCCTCCTGAGCGAAAAGTCCTTGAAATTAACAGATTACAGTCCTTGAAATTAACAAATTCAAGCCCAATAGGAGACGATAAGTCCCCTCCCCCCCCCCATAATGCCTATACAAAGTTGGAGTGCCTCATATTAGTTACATTTCTTGTGGGTAGATATGGTGGCCTTATACTACCCAAAAAACATCCCCAGAATATTACTTTAGATTTTCAATAAATAATTATTTGTAATATAAATTGACTGTTTACAATTGATCTGACCTAGAAGAGAGGAAAAAATTAAAGAGCTACATGTAACCCAATTAATTCATACACAGTGTTTTCATAGGATCAATACACTGGCCAGTAGTGCAGTAGATGCTAAGGCATTTCTTTTAATTTCAGCTATTGCTGCAGTTTTCACACAGACTAATTTATCCATTTTAAAGTCTCAAGACTAAGTGCAGATTGCAGGAGATACTAGCCTTTACAATTAAATTGGATTCTTTGTATTCCCTTGTTGACATTAAAATCGAGAGAATTATTCAGACTGCAGGAATTGCAGGTAAATAAAGAACCACCTACAGTGACTGCATTAAAAAAAACAATTAGTTGTCCTAATAGAATGTTTTATCTGGAGTTTATTAATACCATTTAAAATATTACAGATAAAAATCAATTACATATTTCATGCATTTAAAATGCAAATCTAAAATGTTCCAGCGAAAGGCTTTCCATTTCAATGTGAAATATCCAAATTATTTCAACATTACAATGAGACAAATAGTTTGCAGCATTTGCAAACCCCTAATGTAGTGTCAGGAGTGTTTATTAACATTTATCAATATTATTTTCAGGAAATACACATAGGCCAACGTTAGTTCAGTTTCACTTGGACAATTTATTTAATACATGGGTTTTGGCAAACCCACTTTATGAAATATAGGAGAACTCTCACTTTAACTATACCTGAACTGCCAGCAAATGCAAATAAGTACATGCTCCATTAAATTAAATGTCATTCAACATTTATCAAATATTGTTTGCTTACAGATTTATGCCTATCTAAATTAATATTCAAGCAAAAACTATATCCTGAAGTGCCATCTGAAAGTACACTTCAAGAAACAAGTCCAGGAAAAAAAGGCAGTTAACTAGGACTGCAACAATAACGCGTAATATTTTCTCGTGACAAAAGAAAAAAAGCTCAAGTGTACTTCAATATATTTTCAAATATTTACTAGAAGTAATGTACAAGAAAAATACTATACAAAATCGTCTCCTGGACAACTGCACCTCACACCGATACATTGGTGGAGTTATATTTAATTGTTAGCTAATCTAGACCAATTCCCCAGTTGTACAAATCATTAGATTCAGTTGTAATTGCAGGTATTTTATTTTTCTATTTTTCCCCACCGCCCTCTTTTTGGCATTCGAACTTCAGCTTCGCTTGTTACCAAGGATGCTTCTTTATTTGATTTTGAACTGAAATTAATTACCAAAAAATAAATTGAATCCTAATTTCTTTTCGGCGAACCGTGCGAATGTACAGACACGGGAACTATACAAACGGCCGGGTGGACTAGCAAACGAGATTAAATTTGAAAAGCGGGGTGGGAAACCTATTTTTCAAAAGGAGAAATACACAGTCACTCTGGTCTCATTGGAATGCAGTGCTTTTAAAAAAAATATTGGATCCGGATCCGTTTAAATTCAACACAAGCGTGGTGTTTCCAAAACAACGACTGCAAAATGTGTTTCTAAAAAACTTTGAGAGGGTTGTAACATTCCCACACCATGCCCTCCTCCATCGCCAGGAAACAAGCAAGCGAGACGGGCCACTTCTTCGGCAACTTTTAATTGACGTAGCTTTGACGGTGGGTTGGGGTCTCGGTTGATTTTTTTTTAATTATTATTTCTAAGTGTAAAAAGCTCTTGACCTGTGAAATGGCGATTACGTTAGGCATTGAACTGCTGCAAAGCACGTGATTTTTAAATAAACACGGAAGGGTTTAAAAGTCTCCATTAAATCCCGTTTTCACCCAAATGCTTCGAGGGGCAGCAGTGGGCGCTTTCTGCCCCCAACTTCCGCAGTGAGACGCTATTTGGGTCCCCCGCCTAGGACTCGCTCAAACGATTTTATCCCGATCTCCCCCCTCCTCGGCCGCTTCTCTCTCCCCCTGCCCCCTCCAGCTTTTCTTGTCTTAGCCCCACGTCCCCCTTAGCCCAGCGGTGAGCGAGGCGCGCTAGGGGGAGGCTGGCTGGGGCCTGGCCCCGAGGCTGCGGGGAAGCTGCGGGAGGTGCCCGTGAGAGCAGTGCACGTTACTTACATGTCCATGTGCCCTTTGCACAGTGACTCACGCCGGGGAGCGGGAGAGGGCGCCGGCCCCAGCCTCTCCCCCGCCCGCCCCCCGCCGCAGCCTTCACTCCAGGCCGTTCCGGTGGCCGGGCTCCGGGGGCTGCAGCAGCTCCGGGGAGTGGCAGGGCGGGCTGCCCGCCGCGCTGTGCTCGCTGTCGGTGTCGCTGCCCTTCTTGCCCCCGCTGCCGGAGCCGCCCCCGCCGCCGCCCC
>CM057846.1:184493225-184512617 GCA_030068395.1 Apalone spinifera | reverse complement strand
CCCCCCTTCCCTCCCCACACACACACATTACAGTTCGAAAGCCACCTTCACCAGGAGGTTGTGTCATGTCCCTGAGCGATAGTGGCAGCAAACTCTCTAGGCTGGCAGGGCTCATCTTGGAAGGGAAAATGGAAGGGGAAAAAACACAGACACCTCCCAGAAAGGACTGTACTGTCATTACCGATTATCATTTACCAATAATAAATGATTAATGCTTTTATTTGATTATCATCCACACCTGTTCATTGCCATGGCTGATTTTAGACGTTTCTCTCATTACATAATTGGGCAAATTCGTTGATTGCAGCTGTGCAGTAGGGCATCTTGGTCTAATGAGAGACAGACTCTGATGGAAGCAGAGAATCCTTTTTCTGGCTGTATTTATTTCCCAACACAGTGTACCTAATTGGTATCTCATGTTGTACCTGCAAGCACAATAATGTTCCTCGTCCTGTACGCGAACTCTGTTGATTTCCCCCCAGAACATTCAAGACGACTTGTGTAACTTTGAAGAGCCTGCATGCTGCGGCTTTCTTGTCTCAAAAGGGAGAAGATGTCGCAAAATGGGCATCACTGTCTCAGTGTCTAGTTTCCTGGAGTCTTTTTTAGGGAGGGCACCCTATTTTCAGCTGAGGGGGAAATGTGTTTTGTTTTGTCCAAAAAAAGGGGGCTATGCGTCTCTCGAATCTCTATGCCCGTGCCATTATATTAGCCTATGGATAGACATGTGCACATATGATGTATAAGGAGAGAGAGATGTGCATTCATATCACCGTGTTTATAGATGGGAGGGTGTGTGCAATGGCACTGAGCACCATTTGCACGGCTATTGTGTAACTGTACACCAGCGGCGTTCCTGAGTGATTGTGTATGTACAGGAGACACGTTCTGGAGAGAAAGTGAGCTTCCAATCTGCGTGCGTATGGATGCACGTATTCTTGTTATGCAGAGAGAAAGGGACAGCGAGAATGCGCGAGATAGACCCGCTCCCTGCAACACAGTAGGTCGCTTTGGTTTTTCCTTGCTTAAGCTGTTTTCTCTATTTCTATGATCTCTCCCTCCCTCCCAGCTACCACTTAACAGTTAAAAACAACTAAATTCTTATCCTTGCGCCTATTGATTTCTTTTCCTTCGGCTCTGTGAGTCGAGGAGGCAATGCTTCCAGATTACCTCGCGTCTCCTCCAGACGGTGGACAATTGCAAGCGCAGCTTCGGAAAGATAAATGTTACTTTGGGAATTCTGTTTAATTACAAATAACCCGGGAGCTGCTCGGGGTCCGCTGGTTTAAGTACACGTGTTCGAATCACTGCAGCAGCTTTCCAAAGGGGTGACAAGAAACAGGGAACGATTGAGAAATCGGTGTGGAGGATCTGACATCCCCGCTGATAGGGATTGTCTAGTGTCAGGTTATGCCCTGAAAATACATTTAACCCCCCGTTCCTCTCTCCCTCCCCTCCCCCTCCACACCACCACCAGAGCAAGAGAAGTCAGGGTTCGCAGGGTACAGAAAGGAAGAAAAATGAATGATTTCCACGGGTGTCCACATTCTGCCACTTGCAGAGAAACGACGACCAGAAAATAAATCCTTGCAGCCGATGTCGATTAAATAGAAGCATTCCTGATGCCCAGATAAGGCCGCAAACCATTAAGCCGTTATTGGTCCTGTTTTCAAGATCTCCGTGATTGACAGAAGTCCTGCGATTTGCCCCCAAAGAGCCCAACACTGATATGTTTACTGCTCCACTTCCAGTCTAGCTGCCACCTTTTTGTATCCATTTGCCTATGGAACAAGGCAATTAGAATTAGCGTTCCCCTCCCCCTAGTCGCCTCAACTGGGGGGAAGGGAAGGAGGGGGGCGAACAGGTTCTTTTCCGAACCTGTCCTGGCTGTGCGAGCGAGATGAGCAACCCTGAACAGATGTCCCCATTTGAGTCCTTCTTCCTCCACATGCCTGCTGCCGGATCCTGCCAGCGCGCAGGAAGCTCGCTTCAAACCTGGCCCATTCCCGCTCATAATGGCCAAGTTATTCTGGACCAGTGAGCACGAACAAAATGGGTTTCAGATCGCGTGCTTTAGAATAATTCGAGCCCAGGCAAAAAAAAATAAAATTAAAACCTGTTCAAAAAGCATTCTGAGCTCAGAGCGCAGAAGAACTTGCTCAAAAGATCGTTATCCCCTACCCCCCCCCCCCCCCCCCCCCCCCGGCAAATATGGTATAATTTACAGAGCAACTTAATAATCCGAGGGGCACTGCAAAAGCCCTTTGCGTTGTAAACCGCTTCTAATTACCTGCCAGAGCAATTAGCTGACTATCACGAAGAAATTAGATCGCTCAATGTAGCATAAATAATGCGAATAATTTTGTAAGGAGAATGGAAAGCGAGACCTGGTGTTTCTTTATAAGGAAATAACACCTCGTACTGTACGAACCCTACATGAACACATATTAATGTCTAGGCATGCATGGAAATGAATCCGAACATGAACCCTCTGGCTTTGATTCAGCGCTTTCTTCATTTACATATGCGGGGTGAAAGTCGGCTTCCAGGCGTTTAGATATAGAGCTCTTCCAGATCACAGTAATTAACACATAGAGACTTCAATAGGAAAACCTGTTTTCCAGATGATTTTTACAATGCGGCTTTATGTCTCATTTGGCAGTTTAAATAGCTGGAGTTGTTTTCTGGCTGCATCTCTACTATCATCTGTTGAGCATATTTTGCCTAGAATGCTGACCAAAATGTAATAGGATGGGGGGAGGGGGAATGTGCTGTGTATGCCCTTATTTTGGGGGGCATTCGGCTTCCTATTCTATTACAGGTTGATTTTTAAGCAGATTTAATATAGTTTTGTTATACGACTGTCTTTTTAAAAGTTTATGTCACTCAGTCTTTATAGTCACTTCTCCTGACTATTGCAGAGGAAAATAGAAAAGCCTTGCCCGTTTCAGAGTGTTTTATCTCAAGGTGAAACTTGTTTCTGAAACCAGATTTTCCGGGAAAGAAATAGTATTCTTCAAGAGGAAAACTATTTATTTAGGAATCTATGTATCAGGCTATTTAATAGTACAATTTAGAAGATACTGAGACTTCCTCTATTTTCAGATCTGGAATTTAGTAAGGACATTTTCTTTATAAATTCGTGCATACATAGACAGTACATATCTCTGATAACGGTGTAACATAATATAATGATGCGTTCATTTACGGTTTAATTTCGTAGTGACTTTTTTTTCTAAAGTTGATCGAGCTCTGTATTTTCCTTTCGCTTTGTTTCCTCCAGTCATCAGAAAGTGCTGGTCCGAAAATTGCAAGCAAAGTGGCAATACAAAGTGAAATTGATCAAATCACAATCTGATAGCTACTTAATGCATGGCTTGATTCCTGAATTAATAAATTTCATTTGGAGTCACTGGATTATTTGACAACACAGCTAACTTGGCGTATGTCTAATATGTACAAATACATACAAGCTTTTATTGTTTGAAATTTCTCCCTGATAAAAACTTCCGTTGATGATAAAACTTCCCTAACTTTTCAGTGATTTGTATTTCCTTGCTGTGATACTATCATTTCAGGTAGTAAACTTGAAATCATTTGTGAACAGTCTTGCGTATAAGTTGTATTTGTAATAACATATGAATATCAATACTATCTGACCCCAGTATTTTAATGGGTAGCATTTAACTGTTTCACAGTCTCCAAACAGAATACACTTAATTTGTACAGAATGAACAAATGTTTAAAGATTCTTACGTGGCTGCTAATTAGAGAAGCCTTTGAAGCTCCATTACCAGGCAACAAAATTATTGTGGTCACTTTAGGATACATTCTGCAGTCCTTAATGGAGCGAAACTCCCAATGAAGTCAATGGGGTAGAAGTCAATGGGCGTTTTGCTCTATTAAGGACCACAGAATGTGTCCCTCGGCGATTTAGAGATTACACGCAGGTATCAATAAAATGTGGAAAACATAGGGTCAGATTCTGCTCTCAGTTATAACCGTAGAAACTCTATTGACTCTCGCGGAGCTGCTCCAGAATCTCAAGGGTTGTAACGCAGAGCAGAATTTGGCCCCGAAATTCTTTTGGTCTGTTACATTCAAAGTTTCGAATCCTACTCGCCCTTCTCAAGTGAGGCAGGCAGGCTCCACTCAGATGTAAGTGCGGGGAGCGGGGGAAGAAGGCAGAATTCGGATCTGAATAGTGTGTTTCAAATGGATATGAGTTTCTATGCCACAAAGGGACACTATTTTATAGAGGAAAAACTCCCACTGAGTTCACTCCCGTTGACTTCAGTGGGAATTTTGCGTCGTTCAGGAGAGCAGAAGTTGGCCCGTACTGTGCTATCTCGTAAACATCAAGCTAATTCAGAATTGAGGGCAGAATAGTTCACGTCCCCTAGTTCAGACAGAACGATGCCATTTATTCCGCATTACTGTGACTCTCCCTTCCTAACTCTCTGCCTCTCCCCCCCCCCCCCCCCCCCCCCCCCCAACGCAAACAGGTTGGTTTCCAAATTGCATGAGAACACAAAACCGAAACCTACATTCCACGTACAGTATATCGCTTGGATATTAGCCGAGGGCAGCCCGGACCATAGAGGGAGGCACCTCCCCTGGCCCGGCAAATCCCCTCCTTCGGAAACGATCAGGTCCAGAGGGTGCCGGATGAAGGAGGGCCAACCTGTATCAGACTTGGGAAGTCCGTCTGAACCCATAGCCACTTTACTGCGGTTAATGTGATGTGACAGCCAGTGCCATACACTGGTTTTAAGTCACTTGCATTTAGGTATCGCCTTAACTCTGTAGAGGCTTATTGCACTTATAAAAAATGAGAATGTCTATCTACATGGACAAAATAGCACCGAAAACAGTGTATAATATCCGAGAGCTTGTGTTAGAGAACTCGAAAAACACGTTGCTGAGTTGGTGAGGCGCTTCCATTGAAACTTCCATTGTTTTTCTGTCCTTGAGAAAAATAATCCGACAGCGATCGTCCCTTCTTTTCAATGGACAGTCCCTGAAAACGTCAGAGCTTTGTCCAAAGGACTTTCAGGGAGAGACAAAGTTGACCCTCCAGGAAGCTGCACATAACACGCGGTGGGGATTTCTGCTGGAATAATTAATTGTGCAAATCAAAGCTCAGACGTTTGCTTTTCCGTTGTTTATCAGCCATAACAATTAACTCCTATCCCCCTCCACACACACATACTGTATTATGTTGCAATAAAACGCTGGCGTATGAACGCCACTTCGGGTAAATCTCTTCAAAGGGGAGTCTAAAGAGTCAAGTTATACAGTACATTGATTTCAAAAGCAAATGGCCAACATAAATAATGGGTGAGATCAGTGAAGGCTTCTCTAGCTTTCATGCAGACGCCAGCTGGAAACAAAAATACCCACGAGTTGTGCATCAAAAGCTACAGGAGATTCCTGAAGATAGAACTCCTCCCCCCACTCCCGAAAGAGGCCCCCTCACTTAGCTGACTGAGCTGAAGTTTCGCCCGATCCTTCAACCTTTATTCGAGAAACTCCCTTGTACTCCCATTACGGGAGTGTGCCTATCATCTCTTTAAAACGTACGGGGATTTTCATCCATTGCCCCGTTCGTCTCATATCTGGCCACGCAGGGAACCTGGGATAGCTGAGATGCGCTCATGACCAATTCTCAACGCTTGTTTCTGTATCTTGCAGCTCTGCGCCCAATATATTTGTGTCTCTATAAAATATGCCAGTCCCGGAGTATGGGACGCTCCCCCGCCCTGCTGAAGGAGCACTTGGTTCACGACGCTAAGAAAAAAATTGCTTTATATTCTGTCTGCTTCTATAAACTATTATAAAAGGGGCACGAGCCGTGACACGGTGCTGATCAGATGAACTGGACTCAAGTTGAACAAGAATATGCATGTTAGAATCCTCAGGACAGATTTTTAATCAACCGGTTCGTTCATTTTTCCATGGTGTAGGAAACCCGGAGAGATGTCCTGGGGGACTGGCTTTCTGAGAAAGCTTTAATGTCCGCTGTATCATTGGTGCTGATGAAAAAGAGTAACCTTTCTTTTTGTATTTTCCTGCATGCCTGGCTTTGAAAGATGCTTACTAAAATATCCTGGGCTCATTGGCCTGACATGCAGCAACAATCTATTGGTGATTTTTTGTTGCCTAATTTCTTACTGATTTGCCCCTTCATGACCAGAAGCAGATCGAGCATGCGATGACCCTACACAGGGGAATAATCTTGCAAATTCTGTTGTTTTTTAACCACAGGATATGAAGTGAATGCCCGTTCAAACAAGCAGGAAAGGAGGGAAAGAAACGATTGGAGGTGTGAAGTGAAGAAGTAGCCAAATTCGCTGGCGATGGAGCTCTACTTGCCAATGGGATACAATTTAAAAAATGTGGTTCAATCATGCTGACCTGAGATTTTACCGGGGAGAGGGATTTTCCCAAGGCAATCTCTTTGTTATCCACTTTGATGTGCAAAGTGGATGGTCTCCTTACATCAAACAGAAGGCACGCTTGAGGACATTCCCCCCCACCCCCGTCTTCTCCCCTCCTAGCTATTGGACGTTCCTAGATTACTTCTATTTGACTCTGTGTTTTCAGTAAAACATTGTGGGAATCAAATCCCGCATTCCCTCACATTCTCTTGAAACTGCCCCAGTCGAGTCGGCGAGATTGCACAAGGGTGTGTCTTCTGAGATGACTAAAAGTCAGATTCACATGGCCAGGGCCTGATCAAAAGCCTGTTGCAATCAGTGGAAAGATTCCCAGTGACTTTGGGATCGAGCCGGGGATGAGTTTGTCTAACAAGATGAAAGTGAAAGAAAATTGCTAGCAAAAAATCAAGAACAGGCCATAATATGTGCAATGCAACATGGGGGGGTGCATTTCACCGACAGTGATTTTTTTTTGAAGTACAGTAGTGGTAGAGGGGCTTTAGTCCGATGCACTTTAGATCAAGGGGCTTCCTAACCTTTAGGCCTGTACAATAAGAGGCCAATGCCAGGACTGGGTGGTTCTACAGGAGAGTTGCAAGACAAAAGGACAGAAAACACTGGGGTGGTCTCGTCTCGGTTCCATGTGGAAGGGAAGTGCCAGTGCACACTCACTACTGTGCAGCAGGGAAATTGTTTTCCAACCCGGGTCAAACCGAGAGTCTAATCTGACTCAGAAAACCAGCCATGTTCCCTCAGTCAGAAGAGGCTGACAGGAGTGTCACCATGAGAAAGCACCTGTATATTACAGCGCAGCCGGAGATCGCCCAGCCCTATGGAAAATTGTCAACAAGGCAAGGTCCTGATCAGAGAGGGGCGTTTGCGCTCTTGATTTCCTTTTAGGGTGGCTTTGGTACCCGTTTTGTTTTGTGAAGACAGTAGCTGTCTCCACCGTTCCCCTGCATCCAACACACACACACGCACACGCACCAAAACTGTCTCCCTCAGCCCTACAAACACACACACATTCTCCCTCAGCCCTACACACACACACACTTTCTTCCTCAGCCCTACAAACACACACACATTCTCCCTCAGCCCTACACACACACAAACTTTCTTCCTCAGCCCTACAAACACACACTTTCTCCCTCAGCCCTGCACACACACACACAATTAACACGCGCTCTCTCTCTCTCTCACACACACACCCCCTTGTAGGTACCACACACGCTCCCACACATTCTAACACACTCCCTCTCAATCACTCTTGCCCTGAGCGCTGACAAGCGGGGAGGGTAAAGGACAAAAGGCAAATCCCCGCTCCGCACGGTGGATCCCACCCTAGCCAGCCCCCCTCCGCCCCTCGTATCCCACCCCTTCCCCTGATTCCGCCCTGCTCCGCCCTCTCGGTACGCGCCGCGTCCCTGTCTGAGAGAGCTCCCAGGGCACCCTCCGCTGCGGCTCAGTGTCAGTTTCTCCCGCTCTCCTCCCCCCGCCCCTTGGCGTCTGGTTTCCGCGCTGAGGCGAGACAGAGAGCAGGACCCGGAGCACTTGTGTTTGCCACTTGTTCTGCTGGCAGGTGCAGCCACAGGGCGGCTATGAATGGGCTGGGGGGGAGCTCTAGCCTCTTGTGAGAGGGGGAGCTGATAGTGGGGGCGGTAACTCTACGCCCCCTCCCCCCACACTTTTCATTTCCTTGGGGGGCAGCCGACACCCCGCGGGGCTCGGCTGCAGCCCTGAGTGCCTGTGGCTGCCGCCAGGCTACCGCGGACACTCGCCAGTGAAGCCAGGGCCGATTGCGAGGGGTGGTCGGCGGCGAGCACTTCGGAGCCTTTGTCTCTGATTAGCAGGGAGGAGGGGCGGTGACTTCCCACCTTTACAATAGCCCTGCTGGCTGCACCCTTTGTTTCCCGGGGCATTGCGTGTGTCCGACTCACCCGAGCCCAGCGGCCTGGCACTGGGGAAATACAGAGTGGACAGCGCGGCTGGAGAGGGCAGTCAGCAACTCCCTGCTCAAAGTTCTCCTCCCTCCCATCCCCGGCCCGGATTAAACCCATTACTAGGTCTAGAACTCAAATGGGGACTGTGTGTGCAATGTGACCCAAGAGACTCCAAAACGTGGAGGCATAACCTGAAACGCCTTATAAGGGCTAGACTCTGACTCCCTTGCTCCTGCTGAGTAGCACTTTACTCCACATAGTGCTACTTGTTTCAATGGGACCACTCCCCAGGTAAAGTACTACTCAATGAAAAGTATTCCCACCTGCACTTGAGGGAGTAGTAGCTGAACTCTCATCTTTTGGGATATTTTTGAACTATGAAATAGAAAAATACAGCAACCACGTTTCCATCTTTAATGGCTATTTTCATAATGTCTTAACTGAGAATACATATTTTGCCTTTATCATAGTTATACTTAAACAAGTAATTCTTTGAATTTACAAGGAGTTAATCCTTGGTCTGACACCCCAAATTTTTACTGTCTAACCCAGTGCTGTGTCCCACTTTCTTTTAAACAGTATAGACTTACTTATTTCATTCAGTTAAACATAGTATTACATATTTAAAATAGAGAATTTTAGTGTCTTGCTCTTAAAAATTCGCCATCCTATAAATGATCATTTGTTATGTACAGTACTGCAAACTGCTAACTGCTGAAAATGCTTAGAGCTCAACAAACATGTAAATATAGAAGGCTATTTACACTTTGATTGTTTTTAGGTATGGCTTTATGGGCTCAATTAAAAAAGTTCCTGTTAACATCAGTGAGAGCTTTGAATCAGGCCCAATGAGAAAAATACATGTAATAAAAATCAACTACTTCTTTAGCTGAGAGTTCCTGGTGTCTTAATTAAATTTAACTAATTTAACAAAGCAAAATTTAGCAAAGTTTTAATATATAGCTTTTTTACTTAATTTCAAAAACCAAAATCTCCTAAATCTTATTTTTCAACGTGAGATAAGTTATAGGAGTTATATTACTAGTTAAATAATAAATGGAAAAATATTAGCTTATTTTCTCCAGAATCTGTGTATGTAGGTTTCAATCCAACACATATTTAACCAAAACATATCTGCACTTTTAATGATTGTGAAATGTTGGGGAAATCATTTGGCTATAGGTTGTTGTGAGTTTTTCAAATACTGGCTTTCAAAATCTACTGGTCATCATGTACATTTTGCAGGACATATTCTATTCCCCTTATACTATTGGCAGATGAAAATATGAAAGATATGAATAAAGAAGGACTCTCTAAATATATATTTGTGTCTACATGAAAAGCAGATACAGTATAATAGATATAGAAAATATTTGTTAAAATGGTCCAAATGCATTTAGTTAAAATTTGGTAAATTAAAAGCATCTTTATATATAAAACTTTTCCCTTCTGGCAATATCTTTACAATTAATTTTTCAGACAGGATACAGCCACTAATATGAGAGGAGGTTTTATTTTGTCTGTATTGGTAGTGATTGCTAATTAGGTAGAATACATAAACTGGAGACAGTTTTAAATCCCAGTTTAGGAAGCTAATTTGGTTAGTAGTTTATAGGGACACTTTTTTTATTCTACAGGAGAATGGGCATTAAGTCTACTTTAGTTTATTGTGGGTGTACTGTGTGCTTAAAGTTATTCACCAGATAACATTATGTTAGTAGTTATTAATTTATTCATCTACTTTCTTCTACACTAGGAATACTGCCTACAACTGTTAAAGAAGCAGCTGGCTTTTTTAACTATATAAATTGGGCTCTGAGACTGTCAATCTTCTCTGTTTGACAGAGAGGAGTTCCTGCCTTCTTTGAAAGAGTAGCTCTACATCTGTCATCCCATTCACTAGTGTGGCCCAAAATCAGGGAGACTACAGCTGTCCTGTTCCTTTCAGATACTTCTGGGCTAGAGAGGTAGGAGGATTGAGTATTTGGTCAGCATGTTCATCATGCATTAAGCAAGCCACTACAAGTCCTTCCATGTAATTGTATTGTTTGCTCACTACTTGAATAGGAGAATATGCAGTTTAAAAGGTCTTTGGAATGTTGTTTCTACTGTGTATTTCTATCTAATTAGTTTAGTCTGAACTTGCATTTGTTAATAAAACACATTTTTATTGAATCTAAAATTGGTAGCAATAATTTACATTTAGACATGTATATGTGTGCATATAAATGATAGATTTATACAATGTATATAAATCAGAAAATGTTATTTTTACAGGTTTGGAATGACACCACAACTGTCATTGTGTTGGATTAAAGATGAGAAACAAGTGACTTACATTATCTCATTCAAGGCAAGTAAAAACCAAAACACAACTTTCAAACAATCTGTCTCTGTCTCTGTCTGTCTCTCTCTCACACACCCACACACAAACCAGTTGCCACTTAAAAGATATCTGAACATAAAAGAAATGTGAAATTTTATAAATGAACATATACTCCTCAGCTTTCAATGGTAAGGAAAATGAAGTTGTTAATTACAGTTAGCATTGAGGTTGTCACCACATAACAGTCAAATAAACAGCCTACGCTGGAGGGTTTAAGTTAGGGTCTGTAATGGTTACAACAATTGAGAGTATCAGTGGTAAACCTCATGCTGTCATGTGATAGTAACTATTATTGTTATTATTAATTATTATTTTGTTATTTTTATTATGAATCATGTTAAAAAGGCCAAAGATGGTACAGATATTTCCAAGTACTCAGATAATTAGGAATTGCCCCTCTACAGACTGCTAACCACTGGGGCTACTTAGTGGCTGCCTCCTTTCTCAGGAGAGCATTGCAAGCTGAGCAGTGCTTGCCATAGTGTAATTAGGCATGAGTGGGCCTCTGATTGGACCACAAGTGCCAATACAAATTATATCTAGGGTGACCTTATTTCCCAAAGGGAAAACAAGACACCATGTAGAGATAGCCCTTTCCCAGGCAGGACAGGCACCAGCTGCTTGTCTAAGACCCTTCTTCCCCATGTGGGGCTGGCCCAAGCCAGAGGCCTGAGCTTCCCAGCTTGGAGCTGGCATTGCTGCTTGCTTGAGCCCTGCCTGATCTCCATCCCAGTCCTGCTTCCATCCTTGTGCAGGGCTTGCATTGCTACTCCCATACCCCCGACGTTCCTCTGCATGCCACATTTTTGACAAACGTGGGCATTTGTCCTGTTTGTTCTTGTCAAAAGCAAATAGGACAAATGTCTACTTTTGCTCAAAAAAGTAAGGACAGCTGGTATAAGACCAAAAAAGGGACTGTTCTGGCCAAAACAGGATGTATGGTTGCCCTATTTATACCATTATTTCAGAACTGAAATAACACTCTTATGTCATAAATCTTATTTTACAATCTGTGAAAACGTCTTACATTTTTAAATGAGACTTTTATCAACAGTAATGAAATTTTCCCCTTGATTTTTGAAAATCAGATTGAAAATGATTTTTGAAATATAGGGACTACTTTTTATATTGACTAAGCTTGGGAATAGCTCCTCTCACTTATTTGAAATCAGTGGGAGCTAAGATCTTAGATACTTTTGAACATTCCACCAGGTGCCTTTCTGCAGTTTGAGGCACCTAAATATGTTTAAAACTCTGTCTTGAGATCCAGAGACCTTTGACTTCAATGTCATTTTATTCATCATTAACACCAATGAGAAAAGAATCAGGCTCCACTTGATCTAATCTATACTAATCTCATCACTGCAATACCTAAAAAGTGAAGTTCGCCCCTGGGCAGAGGGCCTACATGAAATAAGGTTAAGTGGACCTTCATTAGTGTGAAGTGTTTGTGTGGGCTCTCTGTGTGAATTTCATGCTAAGTGCCTATGAAAGGATTATAAATATGAGGTCCTTCATGTACTGTAGTTTCCTCTTTCCTTTCCTTGAGACAGATAGGAAATGAAACAAATAAAAAAAAAATCTGTTTATAGTCATACACCCATCTCAAACAATCTGAGCATTTCTAATAGAACATGATGGCCATTGAAAGAACCAGCATAACCTAACAAGCCCTAGTATGGGATCTCATCACTTCAAAGCCAGGAATTCAAGGGAATATGGTCTGGAAGCAGAGTGGATGGAAATGTCATCCTTTGGGTGGGAGGGGATGCCATAATTTAATCATGTGATTGATCAGGCTGAACACAAAGCAGGAAATAAAAGGGAGAGCCTGCTTCTCATTCTGAAAATTGCCTAGATAAGATAGGGGCTGCTCCTGAGGCTGTCTTCAGAGGCAGACCTGACAGATGTGCTGGTTGTGGCTGTGGCAGCTGGGAAAATTAGTCTAGATGGAGGTAGGCTGAAGAAAAACTCCAGGGAGGTGTGACCGTTGCCATAGGGTAAACCTTAGATGCTTTAGGAACAAAAGGTTTTGGTGACAATGAGCACTACAAAGGAAACCATGCCTGAAGGGAATGCTTAGGAGGGGAAGGACTCTATAACTGCTGAAGATATTTTATGATCTTATTGAACCAGATGCTAAGAGGAGTGGTATTGTTAGAGACTTTATCAAACCAACCCCTGGGAGGATGAGAAAGGATTTGAAGTGACCTAGGGAAATAGAACCTGTATCCATGTGACACCACACAACTGAGGCATGGATATATCAGACCCTGGAGAGAGATGCTGTGGTCACCCACAGACATTTTTACATCTAAGCTTCACAAAAAGCTCACAGAAGCTTCTGCCCAAATACATGTCTTTAAGGTATCATAGGACTCCTTGTTGTTTTACTAAATAAAATCAATCTAACTAAAATAAAAGAGTCTGTTCCCACAATATCCAACATTACTAGCTACCCCCCCCCAAAAAAAAACCAAAACCAAAACCAAAAACCTTTTGCCCCACACAGGACTTCAAACACCCATAAACTCTCCAAATTCTGGCTCAGGATCATCATGCTCTCTCTTCACAAACCTGAAAATAAAGATGGCTTCTCACTGTCTGAAGGAGAATGAGTTGAGTTACAACTGGCCAAGATGGGAAACAAGTTTCACAGTTGAGAGGCCTTCTCAGAGTTCCTAGCAACAAGCATCTCCTTCTTAAACCAAAGAAGACGTACAAGTATCTGCTGGTCTTTATAACAATAGTATAGCATTGAAAAAGAGGTAGGCAGGCCACACTCAATTTAGAGCTTTGTAAGTCAAAACCAATACCTCTTAAACTCTGTTCAGAAAACAGGGCACTTCATGAAACAGCGGTGCTAGATGGTCTCAGCATGAAAATCTCCTTAATAATTAAGCAGCCACATTTCTGAACTAGATGATACTATTGGGAGGTTTCAGCGTGTATCACTATGTATAGTATGTGAGTTTAACGTGAAGCTGAAAAAGACAGGATTAACTCTAGAAGGGCTGGAATAAAAAAGAAATAAAACAAACACTAATCCTGCCTTGTAATCTACAACTGGACAAGCAGGCTACGTGCTACAGTCACTAGGCAGGCATCAAATAGCAGGTCAGGAACTAGAAAGCCTCCAGAATTACAAACCAAAGTGACGACTGGTGGTCACACTCCCTCACTCAGGGCGCTGAATCAATCTCCTTCATTCTTCTGATTTCTTCTGCCAATCTACCAACATTCTCTGTGCTTTGTATGGATTAAGCCACAACCTGCCAGTACCTGGCAAGCCCCAGTTCTCTGGAGACACTTGCATTTGTATGTTATCCAAGCAAATCCTATGCTGGGGCCATGGTGTTGAAATAAGATACTCCAAGCATTGGCTTGACATTAAAGAGAAGTGATGTCTGGAGGCTGGCCCTAAGACAGAAGTATCTCCTTGTTTGTGTCAGACAGAGAGAAGCAGCAAGTGGCCTACTGGACTTTTATCCTCCATCTCTTAAAAGAAATAGCAGTCTTGGAGAACACCACCCAGCCTGAACCATCACACTCCTGTGATCGGGGTCTTAATCAACGTTTGAAGTTCTGTTTAAAAAAAATAAAAGGAAATCAGTGTGGGACCTGTCTGTTTCATCCCCCAAAAGAAACATAGGGGGCGGAGTCATTGCAGTCCTACATGTATAGAAATTTCTGTGAGCTATGTGACCTTAGGTAATTGCAGTATTGCCAAGTCCAGGCATTCACAAATCATGAGTCAGTACTTAGCAAATCATGAAATTGTCTTAAAATCATCCTTAAAAAGGGAAAGGGTTGGGTTTTTTTTAACTGAGATTCTCACATAAATCTCCCAGGAACTGAGTCTTTAAAAAAACTCACAAATATTGTGAGACTCAGAATACATTTGGGAGAGTTGCCAAAGTGGTAATCGGTTTATTGAGAATAATGACTTAGCACAGTGTTACTTAACGTGCAGCCTGCAGGGCGCATGCAGCCCACGGCCTGTTTGTTTGTGGCCCATGGTGCAGTTTGGGTTTACATGGGGCTCAACACGCAGCCCACAGGTGGGATTTTTTGAATATGGCCTCCACCGGGAACACGTTGCACAATGGCAAGGCATCTCCCAGGTGAGGTGAGCACTGAAAGACACAAGCGGACGGGCTGGCTGGAACAGATGGGTACAACGGGGTGTCGGCATTTCTTGCCCCCAGGGAAGGGGTGCCAGGAGCACCAGGGCATTGTGGGAAGTGCTTTGTATTCATGACCAACAGTGTGAAAGAAGCTATTTGCATATATGTTTGCATGTATATGCAACCACACTTAAGTTGCAGCCGTTGGCATGTGCTGTGAGTATCATTGTGGCTCCTGGGGCTTCCAAAATTGAGTAGCCTGGTTTAGCACATCCCTAGTGTCCTAATGTAAAGTCAGGGCCTGAAAGTCACTAACCCATATAGGCAGATATATAAAGTGTATGTAAGGGCTCAAGTTTATCAGAGTATTTGTATTTGTCTTACAAAATGATCACACTCAGAGTATGTCTACACTACAGAGAAGATTGAAGCTGCTGCTGTCGATCTTCCAGGGTTTGAATTAGCGGTCTAGTGAAGACATGCTTATTCGAACTGAGAGGGGGCCTCCGGTCAATGCTGGTAGCCCTGCTTCCATGAGGAGTAAGGGAAGTCGAAGGGGGAGAACACTCCCCCTTCCACTACCTATAGTGTGGACAGTGCGTAAAGTCGAGTTAAGCTACTTCGACTTCAGCTACGTAACTAACTTACGTAATGTAGCTGAAGTTGCATATCTTAATTTGACTTTATCCCATAGTGTAGACATACCCTCAGGTTCCATACAATTTCTGATGTTCTGTGTGTCAAAGCTTTATTGTAATTAATCTGTAAGTTATGGGAGAAAGAGAGAGATAACTCCACAGTCACTGAGGGTTTGACTGAGAAAACTTCACAAGGGATAGTTGATGTCACTGCTGACATAAATGGCAAAACTGCAAATGGATTCATATTTTAAAATATTTTGCAGCCGTTATTATCATATTTCCGAGATTTCTTTGTTGTGCAAGTTTATAAATCTTTTACCTGCTATTGTCAATTATACGTACATTGGATAAGTATGCAGTAAGAAAAATCCAAGTAGATAGCACTTACATGTTCATGAAAATAAGTGGAACAAACCAAATGGAGCCATGATTTCAGTAATCTGTGTATTAGCAGAATGAAAACTCCTAATAGTCATGGTGCTGTCTGGGTCTGATGTCCAGGCTGGGTAGCAAGCTTTGTATTGTGTATATGAACTAAGGGCCCAGGGAGAGGAATCCTTACTTCCATGTCACAAAGCAGCTATAGACATGGAAGTCTATAGAGCCATTCCACAGAGGCTACTTCAGTGGCTGAATAAGCCTTCTGCAACCTCACTGTAACTCTAGTAGGAGAACTGAGGGATTGGGGAATTTATCCAGTGAATTGTCCTTGTCTGTCTCACCCTATTTTGACTTGCACCTTATGCTCTGCACCTCCCTTTGCATACAGGGAGGCTTCAGCTTCATGCTGAAAGTGCACATTCTCAAATCCAGCCTCCCCCACATATCAGTTCTGCTGCCATGAGGAACATCCTTAGGGGACAAACACTTAGCCCTGTCACTTGTGGCTAAGTTATGAAATGCAGACATTATAGTGTAAATTAAATAATAGTTCAATTGTGCTTTGAAAGTGTAAAAATACAGTCTTTTTTACAAGATGGAAATATGAGCATGAAGAACTTTTGTGGACTTTATTCTTTTCAGGAAGAGGAGTTTTTAGCAAAATGTGAACCAGTTTTGAAACTGTATTTTTTTTATCCTGACACTTGCGAAAGCCATTTAAATGTGAAGTGGTGAATGGGCAGGGGCCAGCTTTAGGAGCATGTGACATGGGTGGCTGCACAGGTCACCAAAAACCAGGGGGCACCATTCATGCAATGTGAGAATTTTGCAGTATCATGATTGTGCTGCTGATTCTGCTTCTTATCAGCTACTGGCTTGGAGCTTTGATGGCTGATCCGACAAACCATAAATAATGGAAGGTCAAACTGAGCAATGTTGTTCATTCTGACCTTCTAATACTTCTGGTTTATTAGATCAGTCATTAGCGCTTCAACAGGCTGCTAAGGAGCAACCTACAGGCAGTGCAGCTGGCAAATTTCTGCCTGACCAAAGATGGTCTCTCTGAAGAGATAAAAAACATTTTATTTAATCCTTGCATAAGGTGTTTATTATAAGACCTGTAAGTACCATAAAACACAACAAAACAAAATACCGAAATGCAAACACTAAAAGTTGCCAACTGTCCAAATATAATACACGGTCAGACACATAGTGTAGAAAAAAATCTGTCACAAAACTAAAGGTAATAGCCATTAAATAAATCACCTTACCCCCAAAGGGATCAGTTCTTGGCTATCAAATGGTGCATCTATGCTTCAGGGCTTAACTCAAAATAAGCTATACAAATTGAGCTATGTCAATTGCGTATCTTATTTTGAAATAGCTTATTTTGAAATAGGGAGCATCTACACAGCACTTATTTCAAAATACAGCACTCTTCCTCCAACTTCCCTTATTCCTTGTACAATGAGGGTTACAGGAGTTGGAGTAAGAAGTCCTCCAGTATGACAGTACTTTGACACTATTTCGAAATAACTGCCTGCTGTGTAGATATGGACTCTATTATTTCGGAATAGCACTAGTTATTTCGAAATAGTGTTGCAGTGTAGATGTACCCAAATTTCAGATAAACCTGCTCTTTCGACATATCCCTTTTTCCTCGTAGAATGAGGTTTACAGGGATGGTGAAAGAGCGTGTCCGCTTTTCTGAATTTCCTTGGACACAGCATAGACATAGCCTATGTTGAAAGGGAGTTTTTCTAAAGTTGGTCCTCCACACTTGTTGGGGGATTATGACTCTGGGCACAAGAACTGAGGTTAGGGCGATTGTCTGTCCCATATTCCCAATGCACCTTCTGCTGTCTGACTCAAATGCAAAGAGGTGAGGAGCAGAGGAGAGAAAGGGTAGGCTAAAGAAAGCAATAGGAACCAAGAGTGGAACAGAACAAGAACAGTGGTTCACAGGAATTGAGGTACATGCTGGATGGAAGACATGCTAGAGGATTGGTGCAAAGGGGTGCATGCTTGGGAGGAATAGAGTAGAAAGAACACAAGAGTACACTGTACTCCAGAACTGGAATAGAACTCAGGATTCCTGAGTGTCAATGTTTTGCTGGCTCACAAGCATCTGTGAATCCTATCAGCAAAGTATATGACTCATCCACCTTTACTGGCTGGTACATATAAAGGTTAACTGATTATAAACACTACTATCACTCTGTTATCGAAATTGACAAAGATCTAGGCTACAAATCAAAAGTGCCAAACCCACTGTTAAACCATGTGGGGAGCTCAGAATGATGGGACTGCTGTTTTTATTTCAGCTTTTTTTAAGGGGGGGGGGGACTTACAAAATTGCATTTTAAAAATTTACATTAAAATGTTACATTTGCAAACTCAAGCATTGTAAAGTTACAAAAAGACTGCAATAGCTGTTGGTGTTATCTGCTGATTCTTCTACCAGGCCAGGATCTCTCTGTGTTTGCTTGCACAACCTTCATTTGGCCCCTTTGCGCACATGCATTGTGAGGCAATCCTTATTACACGATCACATACTAGGATTTTTTCACAGTACACCGGCCTCATTCTGTGCAAAGGATGAATGATGCTCAGGGAATATAAGATTTGTCTAGAGGATGAGACTGTTGAAGAAGCTGGAAGGCATATAATGAATAAGGCAGGGCCAGGCAGAAAGAGAACGATGGTCTTGTGGTTAACACAGTTGAATGCTACCCCAAATAATTGGATTCTGTCCCTGTATTTGCCATATAGTTCTTATGTAATACTGATAACCCACTTAAACCTGATTTTTCATAGGCGTCTGCTAATTACGTGTGCCTCATTTTCTGAGTGCACAACTTGAGACACTTGGAGTTGATTTGTACAAGTGGTGAGCACTCACAACTGCAACTGAAGTCAGAGAGAGCTATGCTTTGCATAGATCAAGTGCTATACAAATGCAAAGTATTCTGAAAAATCAGGCTCTAGGCATGTAAATGTGAGCACCCCCAAATTAGTGGACATTTTTAACAATTTTTTATCTCTAAAGTGGGCATAATAATACATCTTATTTCATAACAGCATTATACAAATAAACAAATTAATGTTTGGGAAATAATCAAAAACTATGGCAATAAGCACTATCTCGAAGAAGTTAATAGTGCAGAATTCAAGGGAGGGTGTAACTGGTGTGCAGTAACGAAGGCATGGAGCCATTTATTGAATGATAAGGATAAATTGAAATAGTTAATATGCTCATTCAGGGTGTGTCTACACAGCAATATTATTTCGGAATAACGGCCATTATTCCGAAATAACAATTTGAGCGTCTACACAGCAATTCTGTTATCTCAAAATAAATTCGAAATAATGGATGGCTTATTCTGACTTCTGTAAACCTCATTTCATGAGGAATAACCTATTCTGAAATAACTACAGCCGTTCCCCGACTTACGACCACCTCGACTTACGACCATC
>CM057846.1:184478298-184493125 GCA_030068395.1 Apalone spinifera | reverse complement strand
CTGCTGCTATTTCGAAATAGCTCCTCCCCAGGTCAATTCAAAGTAATTACTCCCCATTGCCTCTTGAAGCTCTAAATCGAGGTAGCACTTCCACCTTAGGGAAGCCTGCCTTGGACTAATTTTGAGGCTTCCCTGTAGTGCTATATTAAAATAAGCTATTTTGGAGTATTTCTTCTGAAATAGTTTATTTCAAAATAAGCGTGCAGTGTAGATGTACCCTCAGTGAGCCCCATCCATCCTCTGTACAGAAAGAAACAGAGGGTCCATTTAAAAAAAAAACAGTATGTGATCACATAATTAAAGACAGTGCTATAATGCATATGCAAATTAAAGTTACACAGATAAGCCTAATTCTGGGACTCCCTAACTTTTCTGAGTGCTTAACTTTGCAACATGAATGTCTTTGTAATATAGAGATTTGGGGTAATCACTAATGTACATTAATATTTTATTTGTGAGTAAGAGAGGTGGTGTGTGCTTTTGAACTCAGTGGCCACTCACAAATTCACTCTTGCTACAACTCTGTTAATTTTATTAGAGTTACACCAGGGATTAATTTGGTTCAGATCATCATTTTAGCCTCATTACATATTTTTAGTGTAAGCTGTGTAGGAGTGGACCAAAAACAATATCAAGGGAATAACAAACCTGTCTTTTGGTTTTACTTTATTTTCTGTCAGTTTTTGGTGGTTAATGTAGCATTTGGTGAATCAGATAAACTATAATCCCAGAAATGAAAGTATTACCAAAGCAAAAATTCCTATATTTACATATAAATATCCCCATTCCGCATGACTGAATACATTTCTCATTTGTAATGAAATGGCAACAACCACAGCAATCAAATTCTAAGACACAAATGTTAGATTAAACTGACTGAGAATATCTGTGGCTCCAAAAATAATCTTTCCCATTTTACCTGATCCAAATTGATAATCTCTACTAAACCTATTTTGTATTACTACAAGATTCCTAGATATGTCCTACACAATACCAGCCAAATAATTTATCAGATATTTACAAGAGAGAATAAGATTGTTGCCTCATCCTATGGCACACAGGAAAAGTAGCTCTATTTTTAGTATATCATCTGTCTTTAGATCAGAGACCAATAGTTTTGATTTTTATAGTGACCTATAGCAGTCAATGAATACTGTGGTCTTCCATTAACCACAACATTGTTATTTCAACGGGGAGATGTCAGCATCTGACTGAATGCTTTAAGTTCCAGAGAAGAGGAGAATACATTTTAAAACAATATTTTGACTGATAATAATACAGTTAAAATATTTGCTTTTTCCCCTCTGCAAATTCTCCTTATCCCAGCTATAAAATAAATTAAATTGATTTATTAACAGATAGGGATTGATATTCAATACAGTCATGTCTCTGGTAAGATTTTTGTCCATATGCTATAGACATCAATTTAGTCTCCAATTCAGGAAACAGCATGTGTAAGAGTCTTCCTAATCTGAAAATAATTTGAGCATTAAATCCTATTGATTTAATTATGTGTTTAATTTTAATCATGTGCTTATGTATTTTCCTGTGGATGCTTTCTCAAAGAGAAGTCTTCTAGTTTTTTTACATAATCCTCCTTTTTATCTTCTCTCTCTTTTTTTCCCCCCAGACACATAACTTATTATCTACTACAAGATTAAAAGTATTCTAAACCACATAAGCTGGGAGAAATAGCTATCCTGTTGATTTTTTAAAATGTCTATAATATTCCATCTAATGTATTCAATGAATTATTTATCCTTTAAAGAGATACAATAAATCTTTACCTACTGTATTTCATGATTTTCATGGGAATAATAAGTAACATGATTTGAGTATGATTGGAATGAGGTATATTTTGGATTCAATTTAGAATAGTTACTAGAAATCAGAAAATAAACTATGGAAAATAAACTATGGATATTATTAAATTGCTCATTATAATTATTTTTTCAGTGAGGTAAAATAGTATTTATTTTGGTCAGGCTAAAGCAGGGGTGGGCAACAGCTTCTCAGTGGACTGATCTGGCCCAGTTAGGGCTTTGATCTGGCCCGCGAGGCAGTTCCAGGCCCCGCCTACTAGCATGTTGCCTCGGAGTGGGAGAAGAGGCCCCGCCCCTTCTGGGTGGGCCCAGGGCCACTTCTGAAATTTGTGAAGTGGCCCCCCTTCAAAAATTATTGCCTACCTTGCGCTAACGACATGGAATAGATTGGATATTTGTACGTTTTAGAAACATCTGAGGTACAGAGGCACTATTATGATTTTCATTATCATTGTTCTTAGTTATATTGGAGCAACTGCATTGATTTCAGGGGATTCACATTGAGGTACCCTCAGTAAAATTTGGTTCATGTTTTATTTTAGGTGAAAAAAAGTGATGAGACTGCAAATAATGTAGAAATATAAACCTTCTACAAGAAAATCTTGTGTTTCAGAAACTGTGCCAATACTCTTTCAGACAGGTTCACAATTTAAGAAATGGGGCATCTAAAATTTAAAATGTTTACAATTGTAAAATCCGTATCAAAATACTAAGTCACCAAAATACACTAAATTGTCACAGATGTTAATTTAGGCTCACAACAAACTCATGACAGAAGTGAGGCTTTTAGTTCAATAAAAGTGTATTTCTGAGGCTTAGAGAAGAGGGTTGGAAACCAAGATTCCTGTCTCATTTCTGTCTCTGGCATGTGGCTGCCTGGTGGCTATCAGGAGGTAATTAAAGGGTTAGGTAAGTTGTCTTGGGTCTTGACTCCTGAGCCATTTTTAATGGCATTTGTCAGTATTTGAAAAGGAATCTTGTAGATTATTTGTGCTTCATATATTAATTTCAGGTTGTTTAGATCTTTACATATTGGAAACTTAAACCCTGCCATTTCTGAATATTAGCTTCTACTGTGGGAATAGAAGCCATAGTTTAGATAGAACTCCAATTTAGACAATCATAATGTCTCCTTACTTGCTTGATCCTCAGTAATGGTATACTTTGTATGGAGTACTCAGGACTTGATCCTGTCCAGCAGAAATCAGTGGCAAAACACCCATCAGCATCCAACTACCTATTCCCATACACCTTAATTTGAGCAGGAGCATCTTGATTTCACAAGCTTTAAATGCTCTCGAGGTACAGTTTTTCTAGTGACTGATGTTATATAAATGTGTGATGTTATCAATGTTTTAATCATTAAAATGCCTAATCTTCAAAACATAGGAACCAGGTTGATTTAAGTAATTTCAGTTTAAGATGCTTTTCTACTTAAATATGTCTCCTGTAAAAAGCTATTCCAAACATCTGTTTGCATAAATGGCATAGTAATTTGCATCTGTTGACTGGATTGCTGATTCTGTTTACATTTTGGGGAATAGTTTTCCTTAATAGTCCAGTTAGTCAATGACATTTGACTGGTAATAAGATACAGAGTGCTAGCATACCTAAATAGATGAATTCTTGTGTCACTTTTTTTAAGGCAATCTTCTCTTTCCCCTCTCTTCTGAATTAGAGTTGTATATAACCATCTTGTTAATGCTTGAATTGCTGATGCTTCAAAAGGTTTCTAATACCACAAATAAATTCAGCAAAATGTAACTTTCAACTCTGGGTCGTACAAGTTAATACGTTTTCTTTTCAAAAAATTTTTTTGTCTACTAATAATAGAACACTTCATATCTTTCTTATATATGTATATGAACAAATCTAACAGTAGCATTAATATGATAATGCAAATAGCTTGTCCACCTATTGGTAATTACCAACATTATGAGTCAAATTCCACTTTGGAGTAAGTGGGTGAAATTACATGAAGTCAGTAGTGTGAAACCAGCTTTCATAAGGGCTAACTGTAACCCTATGGATACAGTCACACACACTGGCTTTTGGAGATATGCATTGTATCTCTCAGTGGTAACCAGGTCTCTCATGCTTGAGGGCAATTCGTCCCTCGCCCCTGTTGTCCTCTCTCATTGAAGCAGCACAATCACATGCACCTGGTCATACCCCTCTTCAGCCTGCAACATCCAATTTTCTGGCTACAGAGGCTCCCTACAGGTTTTCCCCAACCTGGAGGAGAAGAGATAGTGATGATTCACTGGCACTGCAAACTCCCTCTCTGAAGGAATTGCCACTTAGGGAGTCTTATGTCTGGAAACACACCAGTGGAAGCCGACATAACTCAGAGTGACTGTAGTACTAGCCCTTCTTTCTTGCCACTTTTGCTTTCAGTGCCTCAGGAAATTGCACCCTAGTTAAATGATGCTTTTACTCCCACTAAACATATTTAGGATCTGGCTTATCCAACTTATCAGTGCAGCACTGCTTTTTAGGCCTGCCTCCACTACATTCCAGCCAATCAGCAATCTCTGTTAGTGATGAACTTCTGTCACAATCAGACCAGGATTTTATTTCACAACTTCCTTTTTAACAAACTAGGAAAATGTATCCCCTCTCCCACACACAAATCTCTTTGTTTACCAAACAAGAATGAAAGAACTGAGAACATAATATTAGTGCAATTAGGTAAACGTCCACAATCATAGTCTAATGAAAATGCCCTGTTTGAATCCGTATTTAAAACCACAGTGAAGAAGGCATACTTATTTATGTTGAGACAATGGGCAAAATTCTATTGTCAGGTATATCCATGCAACTCCACAGTCCTTCCAAATGGAACATAGACAAGAGAATACAGCCAAATGTATTTATTATTATTATAATAAATATCTTAGATAATTGTAGCACCTAGAAGTACCAATCAGCACTGGCACTCCACTATGTGGGTGTGGTAGAAGCACAGGTAAAGTGACATTCATTGCTCCAGGATGTTTGCACTCTAAGGCCTAGTTCTGCAATTTGTTGCACTTGGATAGACTGCTCTGCACTGAAATGCTATGTGGGTGCAGAAGAGTGCCTGCATGCTAGGTGGACAGGATTGGGATGTAGGGTCCCAATCTGATAACACTTGTGCCCATGCTTAACTTTAAGAATACACAATTTGTGCTTGATGTTCAGCATCCTATCTTACTGATCGCAGGCTCAGAGGCTACTGACAGACAGTAGGATGGGGCAGGGATATAATGTACAAGCAAATGAACATGGGCCGTGGCAATGGATCGGAACAGTTCTCTTAGTAACATATATTGGTTTGGCTTTTAATTTGGGGGTAGAGTTGGGGTTCAGGGGATGCCAGAATGATGATATTAGGAGTAAGAGAGAAGAAAAGAGAAGGAGGGGAAGAGGGAGTCACAATTTGTCACTTGCCTTAACTTTGATCAGCCAGTAGAATCTCTAGGTATCATAGAAGAGCATTACAGAGGGATTTGAAAGAGGATAGGGATAGGATAGGCCACGTGGAGTTTATTGGGGAGTTTGCATCCATGTATCTCTTTAACATCATTGAGAAAACTTAAATGAGGTCAAAGACTGCAAAATTCTTTAAAATAGTCTAAACAATGGGAGGAGGGTTTCTATTTCATTGGAATTGTGTCCATTTTCTATGCAAGGCTCTTGACAACAACTCGAAGGGTTTGTTTTCACTGGCAAGTTTTGTCGAGGAAAAGTGCCTTTTGTTGACAACAAGTGTGTGAGAGTTCACATTGCAACGTGACTTGTCATGAAAAATGTCCATTTTTGTTGATAAAAAAATTCCAATTCCATGAGAGACTTTTGTCTTTGCCCTTCCCTGGATTGTTGACAGACACGCAGTGTGGACACCTCAAGGCAGTTTTTCACTGATTCTGGTCTCCAGGAAGTGTCCCAGAATTCCCAAGTTGCCACTCTGGTCAGCAGTTTGAACTCTGCTGCCCTGCAGTCAGTTGACCAGGTACTTGGATTGCCATTGAGCTCTTGGATCTGATCAGTGTATGGGGAGAGGAGTCTGTCCAATCCCATTGTGAGTGACCCATAGGAACTGGGACACATACAGGCACATTGCTTGTATGAAAAGGGGTATGAGAGGGACACACTGCAGTGCAGAGCAAAGATTAAAGAACTCAGACAAGCTCGCACTCGTGCTTTACTGAAGACCTGTCATTTCTATAAGGAGCTGGATGCAATCCTTAGTGGTGATCCCACCTCCACCACCAAGAGCCCCATGGATACTTTGGAGGGCAAGGAGGCAGGGCATGGAGGGCCTAAACCAGAGGATGAAATTCTAGATGAAGAGGCTGAGGTAGATGAGGATCCCTTTTCTAAGGTTGCTGGGTGTGTCTGGCAGAGAGGAAATGTTCTTCACTTCTGACAGACACAGCCAGTGTGAGCAGCTGCTTTCCAGGGACTAGAAAGCAGGGATTTGAGATGCAGGGCAAGTGGCTGTGGTTTGTGGAGTACAGAGGTGAGGGCATGGAAAAGTGGGAGGCTGTCAGTTTTCTGTGAGCTGCATGTATCCCCGTGTAGCTAATCCATATGGCCAAGCAGCACATTGATGCTCACTGTGATCTCAATGGAATCCTGCAGAGAGAGGCTGTTGAAACTTTTGGATTGGTATTTGTAGATTTTCTGCTTAAGATTCCATGGCAGTGCTGCTTTGTCCCCTTCCCCATTGTAGGACACTAACCCGTGCTGTTCATCAATCATTTGTGCACTAACCAAAGCAGAACATTGGTGGACTGCATAAGGAGCGGGGTGAAAGCCACAAGCCAGGAGAATCTGTGCCCTTGTTTCCTTGCTTACTCTGAGCAGGGAAATGTCTGCTGGTGGACACCTGTGGCATAATTAGAACTATGTTTTATTCCTGCTAGCTCTGGCTGCAATTTATGTTGCCCCAATGCACAAATGCCTCCATCCCTTTCCCCCTCACTCACCATGATTAAGGTGCTTGCCAAAATGTATTACTTTCAAGGGTCAGTGAGAGAAAATGGTAGGAAAGGACGCATAAAAGAGAAATGTTACCATGTAGGACTCTGTTAACAGACTCCTTTTTGTGCTTTGTTTCGAATAACAGAGATCATGGCAACCCCGTTGCCCCTGCTTTGGAGTACTTGCTGCAGGTAAGGTGATGTTCTCATAGAAACAGGGAGGATTTGGTCTGCAAAGTGGTAGATCCGTCATCAAGTGAATGCAGATGTCGGAAACAGAGCTTGGAAAAGGAACTCGAGGACCTGCAAGGACAACCAAGCCTTTGCCAAGCAGACTACAGAATGCATGATCAGGGTCATGGAAGAACAGAGATCCTGAAGTACTTGGTGAAGCAGCACAGTGAACCAAAACAGGTTGCTTTCCTTCCCCTCCTTCCTGTGGCAGATTAAAAATTTTGTGTCCCTCAACGTCACCGCCGTGCCCTCACATTCCTTTTCCTTCTCTGAGAGTCCAATTTTTCCCATGCACTCCACCCTCTCTCCCAACTGTGATTTGATGCCTTATGATGTCAGAACCTACACATATCTGTGAGTTGTAACCCTTTGCCAGCCCATGTGGGGGAGGACTTCACTGCATTTCAGTGCACTGCTTTCTAATGAACAAAGGCACACTTTTAGAGCAATTCTACGCCTCTCATTTACTGTTTAACAATGTCACAGTTTAGTCACTGCGATCCCAGGTGCAGCCATTAAAGGCATGTGCCAAATGATGTTTTGCATTGGGGGAGGAGGGAGAGATGCATGGAAGATGATTAGGGGTTTGGAACGGGTCCCATATGAAGAGAGGTTAAAGTGACTGGGACTTTTCAGTTTAGAAAAGAGGAGACTGAGGGGGAATATGATAGAGATATATAAAATCATGAGTGATGTGGAGAGGACCGATAAAGAAAAGTTACGTATTAATTCCCATAAGAGAAGAACTAGAGGACACCAAATGAAATTATTGGGTAGCAGGTTTAAAACTAATAAAAGAAAGTTGTTCTTCACACAGCGTGTAGTCAGCCTGTGGAACTCCTTGCCAGAGAAGGCTCTGAAGGCTAGGACTATAGCAGTTTAAAGAGAAGCTAGATAATTTCATGGAGGTTAGGTCCATAAAAGGCTATTAGCCAGGGGATAGAAATGGTGTCCCTGGCCTCTGTTTGTCAGAGGCTGGAGAAGGATGGCAGGAGACAAATCACTTGATCAGTGTCTTCAGTCCACCCTCTCTGGAGCACCTGGTGCTGGCCACTGTTGGCAGACAGGCTACTGGGCTAGATGGACCTTTGGTCTGACCCAGTACAGCCATTCTTATGTAAGCAATTGTCATAGAGGTTTATTTCAATGCCCCTTATTTTCACAGTGCACCCTCAAAGCCTCCCTGATGTTGACAACAGCCCTTTGGGCTCCTCTGACAGCTCTAGTATCTCAATGCTCAAACTCTGCAGCTAAGTGCTGCGCTTCAGTGCTCCACCCATGAGCAAGCAAGTCCCCCTTAGATTCACACACATTATGCAAAGAACAATAAGCCACTCTGACTGTGGGAATATTGTCCTCAGTGAGGTTTCACCTGCCATAGAGACACCTCCATATCTCCTTTAGTCTCCCAAAGGCACATTCAACCACCATGCAGCACCTGCTCAGCCTGTTGTTAAACTACTCCTTACAGCTATCCAGGTGCTCTCTGTATGGTTTCATGAGCTAGGGCTGAAAGGAGTAAGATGGGTCTCCTGGGATCACAACGGGCATCTCCACATCCCTTACTGTAATCTAACAGTCTGGAAAGAAAGTCCCTGCCTGCAGCTGTCTATGCAGGCCAGAGTTCCTGAAGATTTGTGTGTCACGCACCTTTCCAGACCACCCCGCATTGACATTTGTGAAATGCCCATGGTGTCTGGAGCATCATCAAGAAGTATCCCTTCCTGTTGATGTACTTGATGGCAAGGTAGGCTTGTGGTAAAAACAGAATATGTGTGTCATTTGTGGCCCCCTACAGTGGGAAGTCCCATGTCTGCAAATCTAGCCACATTTTCCAGAGTCACAGTCCTCCATAGCAGAATGAGACTTCTTGCCCTGCACGCTTGTAGCAGTACAGCTCCAATGGTAGACTTCCCCACTCCATACTGGTTTGCCAGCTTTCACACAGCAACTGCCACAGTCTTCTCTACCGAGAGGGCAGCTCTCATTTTGGTGTCCTTGCATCACAGGTCAGGAGCCAGCTCAGCACACAGCTCCAGGAAGGTTGCTTTACATAGACTAGAGTTTTGTAGCCACAGATCTTCATCCCACACCTGCATGATGATACAGTCTCATCAATTAGTGCTGGTTTACTTAGCCCAGATGCGACGGTCTATCCTATACAGCTGCTCTGTGAATACCAAATGCAATGACAGATTGCTGCTGACCATATCATTCACACTGTCAAGCTCCTCTGAGTCTTCTTCCTCTGTCAGTAACTTCAAGATGATCGTGGCTGCCATGTGTGAGGTTCTCACAACACTCATCAGAGGATGGAAGAGAAGTCTGGGATCCATTATTTCTTGCTGCAGATGCCAGCGTCCACAGCAGAGAATGGTGTTTGGAAAAAGGGTATGATAGGACCCTAGAAGTCCTGGAACAAAGCTGTGCCTGACTAGGGCTGTTCCTGTCCAACAAGGACAGGAACAGCCCTAGTCAAGCTGCCGGCAACTGGCACCCTAGACAAAATGCGCAATCGGCGCCCCCGCCTCCAAAGCCCTCAATGGCCATTTATCTTGGCACCCTAGGCGACTGCCTAGTTCGCTGGTATTGACAGGCCACCACTGGCCTGACAGGATGTCTTGCATGGTCCCAAGATGCTCCACGTGTTGTTCCAAAATCCCACTACACCACAGTGCACTGCTTTCGCTGTCAGCAGGAGAGCTCCGATCTGGACGCAATCTGTGGACAGAAGGAGCAAGTATAAACATGCTTTGGTACTTTTTTGGGGGGTGACTTCTGCACGTCAACTGTAGTTTCCTTGACAAAGCTCAGTAGTGCAGATAAAACAAAATGTATTTTGGCTGCAGATAGCACAACAGTGTAATTATTTCCTTTTGTAAACCAAAGTTCACAAAGAATCATCATCATCATTGCCCTTCACGCCTATTGGAGCTTCCATCTTTCCTGAGCACGTGCCCAATCCATCTCCAGCGTCTTTTCATAATGATGGTAGCCATGTCATCTTGTTTGCACCATGCAAGCAGGTCCCAATTTGAAATTATTCTTGGCCAAAAAATATGCAGGATCCTCCAAAGACTTCTGGGGTGAAAAGTCAACAAAGAATAGTGTTGAAACAAACCTTCATGGGTTTGTTCTTTTGGCTTAGAAGGGAACTATCTAGACTTGTCAAACATGGTAGAGACTAGGGAACATGGAGTTCAGTTTTCTCAATGTATAGGGAATAGAACATAATTAGTTCCATTCTGCCTCAGTTTTCTAGCCAACAGTGTGTTCTCATTGCACAAAGGAGATCTTTTCCAAGTTAACATCAGGTGATTGAACTTGGCAGTATCTGTAAAATCAGGCTTCAAGCCTCATGCTGTTCTTTTTAAACCAAATCTTCTGCATATATTCCTGACTTTGCTTTATATGGAACTGGTTGCTAAAAACACCTGTAAAAGATTTCTTAAAAAAACCCTGTCAAAATCAGCTTCTCGCTAATTTGTCACATGAGCTGCATTATCCTTCCTGACAATGGCGATGTACTAGCACTTTGGATATAGCTAACACTTTTCTTATGTGCATCGGCATTGCTACTGGAATATTGTGTCTAGCCAAGGTGTCAATATTTTAAAAAGGATTTGTAAAATTGGAGACAGTTCAGAAAAGATCACCAGGAATGATCTGAAATCTGGAAAGTGTGCCTTACGGTGAGAAATGAAAGGAACTCAATCTATTTTGCTTATTAAAGAACATATGAAAAGGCAACTTGATTCTGGTCTACAGGCTTTCCATCTGTCTGTCCCCTTGGGTTAGGGCACTGCTTCACTATGTGCCCTGTTCCCCACACCCATAGCACTGACATCTACACTTCTGTCTCCCTCAGGGGGACCTCTCATCTTTCCCTGAGGCTCCTCTCTCTCTGTGGCGGGCCGGTCCTAGTCCCGACGTACCACCACTAGGTACAGTGCCCGGTTCACCATGTACAGTGGCTAGTACCCACACCTGCTTCCACTGGAAGCTGCCCCTCACTTCCAGTGGCCCCATGGACGCATTCTACCATCACCTGTGTTCCAGGGACTAGGGAGTGGGCTGACATGGAGTCCATTAGCCCTCACAGGGCCTTCCTCCTCACCTGCATATAGGACAGTGGGCAGACTCTGATTCCATCCACAGAACCCCACGTACTCACAGTCCATACTGTCTGGCCAGTCCCACTTCCTATGCCCTGCCCTCCCACACTGTCAGCTGGTCATTGTGTCACCCTCCCCACCAAGGTACTTCTCCTCTCTCAGAAAGGGGCTCCTCCAGCTTCCTCCCTGGGTCCTTCTCCCTGTAGAGGTGGCTTTCTCTCCAGGGAACCTCTGCCTTGGCATATACCTCCGTCAGCTTGACTGCTGCATCCATGGTTTCAGGCTGATAAGAACATAAGAACGGCCATACTGAGACAGAGCAAAGGTCCATCTAGCCCAGTATCCTGTCTGCCAACAGTGGCCAATACCAGATGCCCCAGAGGGAGGGATCACAACAGGTAATCCTCATGTGATCCCTCCCCTGTCACCCACTTCCAAAGAAACAGAGGCTAGGGACACCATTCCTACCCATCCTGGCTAATAGCCATTGATGGACCTAACCTCCACGAATCTATCTAGCTCTTTTTTGAACCCTGTTAAAGTTCTAGCCTTCACCGCATCCTCTGGCAAGGAGTTCCACAGGTTGACTGTACACTGAGTGAAGAAAAACTTCCTTTTGTTTGTTTTAAATCTGCTGTTAATTTCATTTGGTGACCTCTAGTTCTTATATAGTTCTTATAACTTTCCTTGTTCACTTTTTCCATACCAGTCATGATTTTATAGACCTCTATCATATCTCCCCTTAGTCTCCTCTTTTCTAAGCTCAAAAGTCCAAGTCTTTTTAATCTCTCTTCATATGGGACCTTTTCCAAACCCCTAATCGTTTGTGTTGCCCTTTACTGAACTTTTTCCAATGCCAATATATCTTTTTGGAGATCAGGCAACAGCATCTGTATGCAATATTCAAGTTGTGGGCGTACCATGGTTTTATATAGAGGCAATAAGATATTTTCTTATTCTCTATCCCCTTTTTTATGACTCCTAACATTGTATTTGCTTTTTTCACTGCTGCTGCACACTGAGTGGATGTTTTCAGAGAACTACCCACAATGACTCCAAGATCTCTCTCCTGAGTAGTTGTAGCCAAATTAGTCCCCATCATATTGTATATATAGTTGGGATTATTTTTTCTAATGTGCATTACTTTACATTTATCAACATTAAATTTTATTTGTCATTTTGTTGCCCAGTCACTTAGTTTGGTGAGAGCTTTTTGAAGCTCTTCACAGTCTGCTTTGGTCTTAACTATCTCGAGCAGTTTATCATCTGCAAATTTTGCCACCTCACTGTTTACCCCTTTCTCTAGATCATTTATAAATAAGTTGAAGAGGATGGGTCCCAGGACAGAGCCTTGGGAGACCCCATTAGTTTCCCCTCTCCACTTGGAAAACTTACCATTTATTCCTACCATTTGTTTCCTGTTTTTAACCAGTTATCAATCCACGAAAGGAGCTTCCCTCTTATCCCATGATAACTTACTTTACTTAAGAACCTTTGGTGAGGGACCTTGTCAAAGGCTTCCTGGAAATCTACGTATACACTGGACCCCCCTTGTCCACATATTTGTTGACCCCCTCAAAGAACTCTAACAGATTAGTAAGGCATGATTTCCCTTTACAGAAACCATGTTGATTTTCCCCTAACAAATTATATTCATACATGTGTCTGACAATTTTATTCTTTACTATAGTTTCAACTACTTTGCCCAGTACTAATGTTAGACTTACTGGTCTGTAATTGCCAAGATCATCTCTAGAGCCCTTTTAAAATATTGGCATCACATTAGCTATCTTCCAATCATTAGGTACGGAAGCTGATTTAAAGGATAGGTTACAAACCAGAGTTAATAGTTCTGCAATTTCCCATTTGAGTTCTTTCAGAACTCTTGGGTGAATGCCATCCGGTCCTGGTGACTTGTTACTTTTAAGTTTATCAATTTGTTCCAAAATCTCTTCTAATGACACCTCAGTCTGGGACAGTTCCTCAGATTTGTCACTTAAAAAGAATGGCTCAGGTTTGGGAATCTCCCCAATATCCTTAGCCGTGAAGACTGAAGCAAATAATTCATTTAGCTTTTCCACTATGACTTTATCATCTTTGAGGGCTCCTTTAGCATCTCGATCATCCAAGGGCCCCACTGGTTGTTTAGCTGGCTTCCTGCTTCTGATGTACTTACACATTTTACTATTACTTTTTGAGTTTTTGGCTAGCTGTTCTTCAAACTCCTTTTTGGCTTTTCTTATTTTTTTACATTTAATTTGACAAAGTTTATGGTCCTTTCTATTTTCCTCACTAGGATTTGACTTCCACTTTTTAAAAGATATCTGTCACTGCTTCTTTTACCTGGTTGTTAAGCCATGGTGGTACTTTTTTGGTTTTCTTATTGTGTTTTTTAATTTGAGGTATACATTTAAGTTGGGCCTCTGTTATGGTGTCTTTGAAAAGTTTCCATGCAGCTTGCAGAGATTTTACTTTTGTCACTGTACCTTTTAATTTCTGTTTAACTAACTTCCTCATTTTTGTGTAGTTCCCCTTTCTGAAATTAAATGCCACAGTGTTGGGCTGCTGAGGTATATTTCCCACCACAGGGATTTTACATGTTATTACATTATGGTCACTATTTCTAAGCAGTCCAGTTATATTTACCTCTTTAACCAGATCCAGTGCTCCACTTAGGACTAAATCAAGAATAGCCTCTCCCCTTGTGGGTTCCAGAACCAGCAGCTCCAAGAAGCAGTCATGTAAGGTATCAAGAAATGTTATCTCTGCATCCTGTCCGGAGGTGACGTGTACCCAGTCAATATGGGAATAGTTGAAATACCCCACTATTATTGAGTTTCTTAATTTGATAGCCTTTCTAATATCCCTTAATATTTCATAGTCACTATCACTGTCCTGATCAGGTGGTTGATAATACATTCCTACAGCTTTATTCTTATTATTGGAGCATGGAATTACTATCCATAGAGATTCTATGGAACATTTTGGCTCATTTAAGATTTTTACTTCATTTGATTCTACATTTTCTTTCACGTACAGTGCCACTCACCCACCAGCACGACCTGTTCTGTCCTTCTGATATATTTTGTACCCCGGTATGACTGGTCCCATTGATTGTCCTCATTCCACCAGGTTTCCATGATGCCTATTATATCAATATCCTCCTTTAAAACTAAGCACGCCAGAAGGACTATTAGGCTACATTTACACTGTGGATCTATTTCGGGATACTGGAAGTATCCTAAAATAGCTATTTTGTGTCTTTTGAGTGCACCCATTATTTTGAAATATAATGGGCTCACTATTCCTATGTCCCAGTAAACCTTGTTCCACAAGAGTTAAGGGAAGTTTCAGAACTGTGCTTTATTTTGAAATTTGTCACTGTATAAACAGTGCCAAATTTCGAAATAAGCTATTTCAAAATTACTTCAAAATAAGCATAGCTCAAATTGAGTAGCTTATTTTGAAGTAAGAATACAGTGTAGACACATCCCTAGTGTCCCCTGTTAAGCTTGCCTGACACTTCCCATTATAGACTTTAGAAAGATTTACCTTAGGGGAAAAGCAAAGACACCCAAAGACCTGTGTAGGAAACACTAAAGTTGAGATACAAAGGATTTGTCCATTTTAGCCAATCATAAGAACATAAGAACAGCCGTACTGGGTCAGACCAAAGGTCCATCTAGCC
>CM057846.1:184457707-184475073 GCA_030068395.1 Apalone spinifera | reverse complement strand
TTAATAAAGATGTTGAACAAAACTGGCCCTAGAACTGATCCTTGGGGCACCCCAAGGAGCATGCTCAGGGTGGAGTATACTGCAAGGAAGGTTGTGCCACTGATTAGGACATTAGCCTGGAACTTGGGTTCAATTTTCTACTCTGACACAAGATTTTCTGTCTGACTAAAATTGGTGAACTTATATTAATGGCGAGATTTAAAAAAATATATTTAGTGTAGCCACTAGGAAAAATTGTAAACATTTTTCTATGTTGGTATAGCTCCACAGGCAGAACTAACAATAACATAAGCTGTAATGCAGACCAGACATCAATATGTTATCTGATTCTAATCAATTTAGAAGATCTGGCACAACTTTCAGCAGCTCAGCATTTGCATACCACCTTATACCATGGCTGGTAAGACCTGCAAGGAAGAGAAGGGAAAAGAAAGTGCATTCCTTTTTCGAAAGTATGAAAGAGGCGTAAATGCAAGTAGCTCCAGCACAAGCAATTTACAAGGAGGAAATTTACAAGTACAAATAGCACAGTTAATCTTAGGTGTCAAATATCCTGTTTGCTCTATTGGAACGATTTTCCATTTTCCTACTATTCCACTGACTGAGTTCGGGATTACATTAGGAATTGTTGCTTTTATTCAGTGAGATGGTCCTGTGCACCAGATGCCCAAAACACACTAACAGAACATGAATGTTAACTTCAGTTGTATGCTTCTTTTGGGGAAAGTGAATTTACTGCCCATACCTGAAAAATTAACTGTTTTACTGTTTTAATTAGAGGTTTGAAAATCTATTTTAATTAGGTCCAAGACCAAATTGTAATGGTATGAAATGAAAACAAATGTGATAGTAAGTAAAATGAATGGATTGTTATTTAAAGGGTGTTATTGCAGCACAACTCTTTTTATGTTGACCTTTAGTTTCAACCACCTTGTATTCATATTGATTATGTGAAACCTTAAAATGTACCTTAAAATGTACAAATAAAATAAAAGTTATTTCACATATTCATAGTCTCATACTTTTAAAAAAGACACTGTACTTTTTTCAACAGTCATTAATTACCAAGGGTTTATTTACAAGACAATAATTAATTATACCTCTGGGATGTTCAAGAGTCTAACATGAATCAAAGCAGACTTGATAAGAAGCGATGAAAGTCTCACATAATTAAGCAGGGCACTAGAGACCAATTGTTTATAGAATGATTTTGCTGGGGCTAATTGACACTAATTATTTAATCTGATTTTCTTCTTCCCAGTAATTCTTCTACCTTTTCACAGTTTCTTGCTAATGGTACAGACACAGTTGACTTTATCAAGGTGTTCTTAGAGTACTAATACGATGGATTTTTACCTATCCTCTTCAGTAGGTTTTGCTATAGAAATGTACAAGTGCAGGATAGAAGACGTCATTCCCAAAAAGTTTTGGGAGATATTATTTCTTTAATGTGTTTGGAGGTAATATATAAACCTTCATTTGTTTAAAAATGTTAACAATTTAAAGATATTTGGAAATAAATATCAAACATACAGGATCGCTAGCAAGTAAATTGTAGTTCTGTTCACTCTGTATGATCTACACCTTTCCAATTTACAGTGGCCTGTTGGCATAAAATTTCACTCTACATAAGATTAAGTTTCATTTTCACTGATAGGTTAGGTCTAATTTATTAAAAGAGTTTCTATCAAATGAGCTTGCATAATTTCCAAATGATTTTATGCATGATTTGAAATGTGAGTTGTATGAGATTAAAAGAGAGAAAAATGACAAGCTGCAGATGTTCAAAGGCATGACAAGTATATTTTTACATGTAGAAATTATGCACCCAACCCAAGTAGTAGATTGTAATAAATACCCATCACTTTAATATCTAAGGGTATGTTTACACTAGCCCCCTATATCGATCTAGGGAGGCTAATGAGGGCAACAGGAATTGCAAATCAAGCCCGGGATTTAAATATCCTGCGCTTGATTTGTATGTTCCCGGCTGGTCGCCATTTTAGAAATTGACTAGCCCGAAGTAACTGCTCGCATCTACATGTGGCAGTGAAACGGGCTTCCGATTTAAAGCCCCTAATTCGAATTAGGTGGTATTCCTCCTGCAATGAGGTTTTAGCGCAATGCCCCCATTCCTTGGAAAAGTTCTGTCATGGGTGTGGAGTTGTTTTAAGGCCAGACTAACTGACCCTGCTGGTGCTGAGGGTTGGAATCTGGATTCTGCTTTAACTCTGGTACTTTGCACTGAATGAAGGTAACTCTGGTACTTTATTGATGAAGGTAAAATCACTGGAGTGCTGATAAGTCCTCCAATGTTCTCACACAATTACCCTCAAAGGAGAAAGAAGTTCTGCAACTGAAACAATTATGAAAGAATCTGAGAGTATCTAAGCACAAAGAAACGTGGAAATGTCACCAGACACACAAGGTGGGTAAAAAAAATGGTGAGAAGGCAGTAATAGGGGGTAAAGATTTGCAGCAAGGATAATCACACCACGCTAGGCAAACCCAAGTGTTTAGGCCTGGGTGCAAATCAACCTGGTTACCTGAGTCCTTCCTGATGACACCTTCTCTGTAAAGAGGCAAAATGCCAAATAGCATCTAGACAGTGCTATGGTTACTTGCTTCTATATAGAAATGGTAGCAACCTGCAACAATGAAGAGGTTAAAAAACCAGAGTAACCGTAACCTACCATTCATATAATTTTTTGACATGATACAGATTGTTATTTTGTTAGAGACATACCAAGTACATGAAGAAACATTTTGTTCAATGTAGCTGTTTTTTTGAGGCAGCACTGAAGCAGTTAGCAGTTTTTGGAAATATAGATTGAAATCTTGCAAATTTTAATTTTAAGCATGTGAGTAATCCTATTACTATCAATATTTAAAGTTAAGCATTGGCTATCATTTGCATGATATAGTAAACATATATTCATATACAACTGCAGATGTTCAAACTGTAAACTGAGGCTGCTTTTTTTTTGTTCCAGTGGCTCCAGCCCTATATAAATCTTACTGTTTCTGAAAATATTTCAGTGTTTTTTTTTAAGAAGTATCTTTTAAAGAAATGGTACAAGGCTTGATCTAGTCCCTCAATGCCAGGTGTACTGGTGTGCTACTGCATATCTTGTAAAATCAGATATTATCTTTGCGTGCATGTACAAGTTCTGCATCTGATTTTATGATTATCATTATAACATAACAGTTATTATTTGGGCGGTGCAAAGACTTTCCTCCTTAAAAGCCATTACCCTTTTTCAAATAGTTCTTCAAGAGCGACTTCTGTTGTGACATCTAACAGAAAATGTTCAACAAATGATGGCAGGCTAAGGTTTGCAACCCTTCACCCCCCCAAATCCTTTAAAGTGATTCTGAATCATTGAACAATTCAACTACACTACCAACATTGTAACCACAATTCATCACTGTTAGTAGCAACAGTAGAAGCTGTAGCATAGACAAGACACAGGCAGCAGTATCAACATATCTCCTAATCACACTCTGATTAGTCTTTTAGAAATATTATTTGTTTGGTGTTATAAAAAATTGTATTTGTATCCAAATGCCCCAATCAAGAATCAGGGCCAAATTGTCTTGGAAGCTATACAAACATATAAGGAAAACCTCAAAACCAAATCTAATTTATGACCACAGTAGGTTAGTTGTATTAATCTTTGTTATAGTGCTTTACAATCCTTGGATTGAAGGTCATATAAATGAGATAATATAAATGCAAAAAATCAGTATTAGTATATAGATACTTGCATTGCAAGGAATATGTTTGCTAGTTATTTTCCTCCAAGATTCAATAACTGTAAATAAATCAAAATGATTGAGTATTAAGCAGAAGTCTGAGGCCAAAGCGTCCCAAGTATGTGACTAATATTCAACATCAAATAGATATTTCAAAGAAGGGGAAAAACACAAAAATACAAAGGCAGACCCTCATTCTCTGAAGAGAGAGTTGTGTGTATTTGTCAACATTTTGGTAAATTCTTGTCTTGTAGCGAGCAATAGGATGCAAGACAGATCATTATTTTCTCTTTACTTGTTTTGTCTTGATGTGGATTTTTAACTAAACTTAAATCAATTTCAATTGAGTTTATTTGTATGCACCTTGTGTGTGTGGGATTTAATCAGTCTGTTATAAATGTACTTTTAACAGGCAAGGAAAAAGATGGTTTGGTGGCAGAATCAAATTATCTGAGTATAAATGGATCTTATAGAGAGAGAGAGGATCGGATAGTAGGGTTTGAGGATATTTTGGAAAGCATGCTTCAAGATAGAAAGGAGGATGCTGTATTTTAAATAATTACTTTGCAAGTGGAGAGACGGTAACTGTGAGGAAAAATGTGTAGGGATATAAACTAGTATGAAAATGTAATGTAATTTAGAAATAAAAGAACAATTTAAAACAAAATTTAAAAAAATCTGGACGATAAAGTCCTAAATCCATAACTGGGACCTAAATAAATCCCCGATTCAATAGGATACATAAGTATGTGCATAACTTCAGGCATGTGTGTTAAGGAACCTGCTGAATCAAGGATTAGATGGCTGATTTTTAGAAGTGCTGAGCATTCAGCAGCTTCCAGAAACTTTGAGCAGGACTCTAAGATTTAGGCATTACAGTATGTTTGGCCTAATGTTTTCCACATAAGTAAAGGATAAGTCCCCAATCCTGCTGCTGGTTCCATCCAAACATCCCCAGCTCCACACGCTGCTCCTAGGAAGAGCTAACTGTAGCATCAGGTCCTAAAATGGCAACTTCTTGTTTAGCCGCAACTGAAAATCCACTGAGGTTTTCAAAAATTAGACTCCTAAGGCCATGGGTAGACATCTAAATAAGCAGCCTGATTCTCAAAAGTGCTGACCACCCAAACAGACTCCTTCAATGACAGTTTTGGTCTAAATCAGCATTGGCTTCCAATGAGCTTGTGGGTGGAATTCAAAGTGCTGTTTTTTCCCAATAAAACCCTAAATGGTTTGAGTGCTAGCTACCTGACAGATCATATCTCTCCCTCCCCATGATATACAGCCACAGCTGAGAGCAGCAGAGGCACTCAAGCTGGAGATGCCGCAATATAAACAAGAGGCATGGCTCACACTGAATTCTCTGAGAGGGTTTCTGGAACTTGCTGTGGCCTGCCAGAGCCCAAACTCGTCATCTATCTGGGCATGCTGCAAAGCCCATTTCTCCCACTGCTCCCAGAAGAGTGTGCTGAGGTGGGCAGTCTGTATGTTGTATTTTTTAATTTAATGTATAAGCAGGGTGCTCAGAGCACTAGAAGAGTACTTAGGGTTGTATTTTAACAGCACGAAAAAAGAGAAATAAAATATGTATTCTGGTACAATAATCATATGATTATATTTATCTGATATGTTAAGATCCTCAGCAGAATGTCAGATGCAACTGAGCTAGGAATGACCTACCTGTACTCTTGAAATTAGCCATTTTATATACATACAGGTCTTGGCTGGGGAGAAATTTGTACCAAACATACGATAGTATCTGAACCTTAAAGTCCAGCTCAATCAAAATTTTAGGGTTCACTCCTGATGTCACTGTGGTTAATGGTAATATTGCCTATGACTTTAAGTAGGCAGGCTTCCACAGTGTACTTTATCCAATACTTTCTACCAATCAGAAGGAATCAGCAGGGCACACAGGCAAGCAGCAGAATAAGGCACAGTGCCTGGTTGCTTTCTTCTCAGAATAATGGGACAGGTTAGTTATTCAGAGGGAGATCCTTGGTTTAAAGGTAACACAGGGATAACATGAGTTGGTGCCTGTTGAGAGTTCAGCAGCGAGTTGAAAATCCTGATGCTAAGGCTTGTATGTTGGGCTGTGTGTGTGTTCAGTTCAGATTCTTTCAGCTTTTGTTAAAATCTTCCCCAGGCCAGAAATTCAGCTCTTCTTGTTGTGTAAGACTTATTTTATGCCACTGAAACAACAGTAATGCAGCTCATCACTGATTGTATTACTGACCTTACTAAGTTATCTGTGAAAAACACATGCTTCTAATGAATGCTCACATCTTCTTTGAGGATTACACATGACAGTGTTGACACAGAAATAAATACAAGCTTTCGTTAATACAACACCAGTAGTCACAAACATATATACTGTGGTTATTTCTGTTTAAAGACAACAAGTGGTTTCATTCTCTGTGTAAAGCAGGGGATCATTTTCAGTCCTCTAAGTTTATCTGGGTTCAGTCCTGTATCATACACATCTGTATTTGATTTAAGTGACACACTGACTCCCACAGTCTGATCTGGCTAATTAAGAAATATTTGTGAGCTCGCATTTCTAGCAGCAAAGGAATTACTTCACTCAGAATTCAAACCTGCCATCTGTGTTGCAAAAGACAGAGGGGAGAGCCACCGCAATCAAATATGGGCTTAGGGGAATGTCTCACTTTTTATTCTTTTTCTTGAAGAAAGGAATTTGAATTTTATCTGCCATTTTAAAAGGGCATTCTACTGCATTCTATAGTTCATGGGGGGAGAATTCTACCTAACACTCATTGATGCAACAAGGCAGGAATTTTCTTTTTTTTTTTCTGTTAGATTCAGCATGGCAATCAATGAAGGAGCAAAGTAGAATCAATTTTAATTGATCAGTCAGGTTTTTAAATAATTGGCATTCATCACAATTGCTTGGCAAAGTAACAGCTATCTAGCATTTTCCAACTCTCCTTGCAACTACACATAACTATTGCTGTGACTTAGAAACTGTTGCATATACCCCGACACAGCAAATCACTGCTCTGACTTATAGAAAAGCTGTCTCCAAACTGTAGAATGCACCACCCTAGGGGAGCACAGAGGAACATTTTGAGGGGGGAGAGGGGGAACAGTTGGGCCAGGGCCAGTCCCCATGTGAGACAGGGAGGGAGTGTCAACCAGCCTATCTCTGCCCCCAGCTCTGCTCTGGGCCCATCTCCTGATCACTGCTCTGCTCCTGGCTTTACCTCCAGCTGTGGCTCTAGCCTCAGCCCCTGGGTCCTGACCTAGACACATCTTTGCACTCCCCTGCAGCTCCAGGCTGGGTCCCTGGCCACACTCCCAACCCCATACCCACCCCGGCTGTGGCCTTGGCTTTAGTCCCTGGCTCCCAACACTTGTACTGGCCCTGACCGTGACTCTGAAACATGGTTCATGGAAGGAGTGCAGAGGTGAGGGGGGGCACAAGGTAAAAAGTTTGGGCACCATTGCCTCAGAAGTACACATACAATTAAAATGTATGAGGAAAAAGTGGGCTATAAATTGCAAATCAACAGTCTCATCCACACGCACCTACTGTGTACTTTGCTGCTGCAAATTCTTTCTTTGTGGTAGAGCCGGTCCTGTATAGGGTATGCGCTGCAAAGTGAAGCTAGAGAGAGAAGGTGGGTGAAGTAATATCTTTTTATTGGACCAATATGCGTTGCAGAGACAGACAAGCTTTAGAGCCACACAGAGCTCTCTTCAGGTTTGGGAAAGGCAAAGCTCAAATGAAGCTTAGAAATACACGGTTGCCTTTTGTTGGCTTGACTCAGTCAAAATCCTTGTTGAATTTTACTTGAGGCTTCAGAATGAAACCTAACATGTATATATGTATTTAAAACACTAGCAAATGAAATACCTTGTCTGATGGTTTCTACCCTTTTGTATTAGTAATCTTGCAGCACAGTAGAGAGCTAGCTGATTGCTGCAGTAATAGTAACAGAAAATAATATATTCACATTCATTTTGGCCTTTATAATAATGAAACTAGGAACCAAATACTCATCTCTCTCTGTCTCTCTCTCCCCCCTTCTCCCCTCACCCTTCTGCTCCCTACCCAGGCACTCAGGAATATGGGCTGAAGGATATTCTCAATTGTCAGAAAATCTACTTAACTGTGGCAGGAACCACAGAGGAATGTAACAGAGTCTGCTGCCTGTCTGGTGCTTGAAACAGTAGAGAGGAGTGTGGCCAAGTGGAAAAGCCATTGGATTGGTGGAAGTGGGACAGACTAAATGGCCAAACCAAGGACAATTTGTTTCTCCTAATGGATTTGCTACTAAGAAACTATAAAGTTTGTCTTGTTTTCTACAATTGGCTATTACAGCTGTCCAGAAGGGATTTCTGTTGGAAGAAGAGAAGGAAATCCAATGAGACCAGATGGGCAGAATCTTGTTGCACCTATCAGCAGCAATGTTTAATGTATGCCATGCGGCAATGGCTCAGAGACCTACTGAGTACAATTTCTAACAAGTAAGCTAGATTGCTGAGGAATGCACATTTTGGAATGGTCATGGGGAAAACCCTGTCTGCTTGGCTGCTTTCCGCATTTGTTTGCCTCCTGAAATAGAGCAGCGAATCAGGGCTGTAACAGGAAGGAAGCAGAGCTCTCTCCCCTTCCCTCAGAAGCCAACACCATTCTCATGGGAGAGGAGGGAGCAGGAAGAGCCCAGAAGTTGAAAGCAGCCCTGCTTGCTTCTCCCCAATTCTCTCTGGCTGGGGAGTATGGCAGTTATGGGGCAGGGAGCCAGGATTGATTGAGGGAAGTTTATGGCTGGTAGAGGAATGGGAAGCGGTGGGTGACACATGTGACCACTGACTTTTTCTGGACCACTTTAAGCGCTGTTTAGGAGGCTTAGAAAGTATAACCCAGTGAGCAGAAACAAGGGCAAGTTGCAGCATGTAGCTAGTCACACAGGTGGTGTCTAGTGGAACCAGGGTTTAACCATGGCTGACTGACACAATGCTGAACACGCCTACTTCTCTCTACCGACTGCAAAGTTGAGGTCAGCATCAGGCTAACTAACTTGACTCTTCAAGTGGCAATCTAACATTTTGTGGTCAAAACACATGAATGGTGTTTGCCCAAAAGTAGAAAAAACTTCTTTTTCCTTTGTAATAAATAGAATTGTTTGTTTTTAAAATAAAGACAATCAACCTGTTTTTTCCAGCTTCCAAATTAAGCTATTGGCCAAATTAACAATTGTACCATTGTTATAGGGATTCTGATCTGTTAATAGTCAGATAAAAACACTTCACTAGGCAATTTCAGCCAAACCACAGATGCCAGAAACACATATTAATAATTTGAAATGTAGCCACTATCAAATGAGCAACATACTTGTAGCCACCATCCATCTTTTCCATTTCTTATCTACATCAGTTGTTCTCCTCTATATAGTCTCAAAAAAAATCTATCCAACTCCTGTCAACAAAGTATGTGCATATAAACAAAACTAGAAAAAACATTTTAAATCTACATTAATATTCCAAGTTATTTTAGATTTGTGAGTCCAATACTTAATTGCTTTGTTACCAGTAATGTAGATGCCAGGGGATAAGCACATGTTTTATAGGGAAACTAGCACACCAACAGGTAGATAAAAACAAACTATTTAGTATCTGTAATAGTGAGACACATTAAACTGATCATGATATGCCATTTTTTGGCTTCTGATAAAACATGAGCTAACCCTGCCTCAGTTTCCCAACAGTAAAATGAGTATAATAATACTTTTCTACCTCAAATGGGTGTTATGAAATAAACGTATTACAAATTTTGTGAGGCACTCACGTATTATGTGTGGTAATAGGTTCCTGAAAAGTGTAATAGATAGGTTTGCCTCCTGGATCTGCTGCCTGTTATGCCCAATATGTGGAGCAAAAGATGAAAGGATATTCAGGAAAAAAAAGTAGCGTACACAGAATTTAGTCTCTGCTTTTGAATGGTACAAAGTAATGCATAAAAATATTTCAAAGGTTCATTGGCCGTATAAACTAATCAGGAGTATGGAAAGAATGTGAGTATGAAATTTAACATCAGTAAGAAGGCTGCAGGTTACATTAGTTGTGGTAAATGTTACTCAATTAACTTTCTGAATTATATAGCACATACATTCATGTTGTTTTGCACTTACTATTCATGCCAATTTTTTATTGTGTAAATATGACAGAAGTGCATTGATTCCCTGTCTTAAGTGCTTAATCAAACTCTATTATACTGCTATCCATTAACTACCTAACTGAAAGTTACTGCTCTGAAATGTTAGTAACTATGGGTCAGGCTTGAATAAATGAATTAGTCATTTATGCTGTTTTTATTTTGCCTCATATACATTTTTACTTCCTGAAACAAAAATGTTTTCATACTTTGCTATTAACTTACATCTTGGCTTCTTCTAATTTCATGTAAAGCACACTGATTTATGAGAAAGCTCACCCTACAGTAAACTGATAATTGGATGCTGTTGAAAGAATGAGTTTCATTGATCTAATCAAAGACAACAGACATTACTGAAGTAAACCTCTTACCAGTGCTGGGGCGTATTTCGGTCAGGATCAATGTTTGTGAATCTTCCCTTGTAGTTTTTTGTTTTATTTAGCACTACAGCAGATTTAATGTGTTAAATTTATTTTGACATAAAGTTTCATTGCTTTTCTGTTGATGTGAACTTTTCATTGTTTATTACAGATTTCAATTCTGTCTTGACAGCGTGTGTAAATAATCCACTTATACCTGTTGCACCAATATGTGTGTGCAGAAGGCAAGTAAAGGGAAATAGTAAAGGAAATGGGTTTTAAATAAACAAGTCAAATTTACATTGCACTCATATGTAACTTTTAATGCTGTATAAAATGCTTAGCAATACTTAGCAAATGGAAAATTCTGTTTAAAGCCAAATTACTCTCTCTTTTTCCTTCTCTCTGCTCCTCCGTGGGCTAGAAAAACCATCAGGTGATGTGTTAAAGCAGGACTGGGAAACCTCCAGCCTGCGAGCCAGGCATGGTTTGTCAGGGTTAGCTGCTAGCGGGCTCCAGATTGTTTACCTGAATATCTTCAAGTATGGAGACCTGAAGTCCCCAGTGGCTACAGTTTGCCGTTCCTGGCCAGTGGGAGCTGCAGGAAGTGGTGTGAGCCAGGCCAGCACTTCTCGCAGTTCTCATTGGCTGGGAATGGTAATTGTGGCTACTGAGAGCTGCAGGGCTCCATGCCTGCAGATGCTCAGGTGAACAAAAGCGACAAAGAGTCTGGTGGCCCCCAGCAGCTAACTCTGAGAAACTGTGTCCGGCCCACAGGTTAGAGTTTCCCCACCTCTGTATTAAAATGAATAAATTGTCTACATGTTGCTACTGATTAAGGCTGCCTTCCCACTAAGCAGTCGTGTGTTTAACTTTAAGCCTGGAAACATTCCTTCTGAAACCCAAGGCTTCAATCCACTTGAGTGGAACTATACACCAGCTTAAAATTAAGTGAGTGCCTGAGAGGTTGGAAGACTAGGGCCCAAGACCCCTTGAAGCAGGCTCTGTGAAGATGCATAATGTTAGTATGCAGCACCACAGGCTTTCTTTCACAGAGCAAAGAGAGAGGGAGGTGAACCTTAAAAACACCAGACCAGCAAAAAAAGAATATAATAATTGTTAAGAGTCTGGAGACGCTGCTTATAATATGCATTATCAGAAACTCAAACTGCATACAATTAATCAGTTCTAAAAAGTCCCTCTATATAAAAAAAATGTAGAAGAAGCTGTTAGGCTACCTCTTCTCTAAAGTGACTGGACTGTGAGAATCTAAATAGTCTTTTTTTAATCACCTAATAAAAAGGCCGGTCTGTACCTTTAAGACTAGATGATTCAGCTGAAACTTCCAGAGAAGTTTGCAGTTTCTCACACAGTGGAATCTTTCTGGTTTGCAGGTGAGCTCTCAAGATTTTATGCTCTTTTAATGTGTTAGATATTATGACTTAATGATATAAACTATTTGTTTTTATAATATTACTACTTAATTACATATTCATATTTGTAGCCCTTTTTTATGTTGCTGCAGCTGTTTCTTGTAGGAATTAGTTGTAAAGTGGAAAAAGAGTTAACCAGTGCTGAAGTAATTTTTAGAACACAGGTACAGATACAAGCTTCAGATGTTATAACCAAAATGATCCAGTCCCAGTGGTTAACTTTTCATTTTTGTTTCACTCTCAGAATTGCAGTCTTTTCCAATTTTTGCAAAATGCTGCTGGGGCTGTATTTGTTACAAACAATTATCTGCAAAGATTTTTTTTTAAATCTGGAAAAAATTCTGTTGTTTGAGGATCTGCAAATATTTGTTATTACAAAATCTAAGTCTGAGAACAAATTTGAGTTGATAGTGTTGCTTTTAATGTGCAATGGTATTAGGAGAGGAATAATTTGCACAGTCAGATATACAAATGTGGTTGAATGTATTGAAAGCCAGCTGCATGCAATGGTTTAACAAATTGCCTGCTTGTAAAGCTGCAAATAACTTGCTTTTTTGGGGGGGAAAACATTTTTTTTAAATAAGCAATATGAGTTGGAAATATTTAGGAAAATTGCACATTGTTTACACACATCCGAATCGCGTTGATTTGTGAATTGACATAAAAGATTGTTACACATGTTGGATCACAGTTGTTGCAAAAAAACCCTCCAAACCAACCAAACTTCCCCAAAAACACACGCATCTCACAAACAGAAAGCCAATGTTTTTGAAAACCTGTAATGCTGGTTGGTTTGAGGTGCAAACCAGCTATGAGCAAATGTGGGCCTGAAAGCCCAGCTGTATGGATACATGCTGGAGAGGGTTGGGAAAGGACACTCCTCTCCAAAAGCAACAGAACCAGAGTAGCGCTGCTCCACAGAAGTTACTGCGGTAGCCTCTTTTTGTAGCTTTTCTGCATATTGGGGGGGGAGAGGGAGGGTCTGGGGACCGGTGAATCTGCATATCAGTACATATTGTTGCCACTCCTACCCATCCCCCACCAGTGCTACTCTCTACAGAGATCCATGTGTTTATCCAAACATGATGATGGTAAAGTCAGAATCTTGAAGAATATGTGTACATGTCTTACAGGTTTTTGTGTGGTGTTTTTGTAAAGGACAGCTGAAAGTTATGAGGAAAATAATGGTCAGTTGCCTATCTTGCTTATGTCCCTAAAGTGGAATTAATAGATAGGTCATCGAACTGTTCTGGTGGGTGTCCATAGAGAGGATAAAATCAAAAGAGGTACAAGTACTCATTCAATGGGGGTGGATTTTGCAACAGATTTGATGGCAGTGGAGTTAATTTCCCTGGTGGCCCAAGTGAGATAGTATAGTTTTATCTTTTTCAGAAATTTCAAAGTACATTGTCTGGCTTGCTAGCTTTTATGGGCTACATGTAAATAGGCATTTTGTGTGTTTATTAAGTTGTTTATTTGGTGTAATAATACCAGTGATTTAATAAAGATAAGAATTCAGATGGAAGTCAACAAACTTCCCATTATGCAGCTGGCCCATTTCAGGCAATAAGAATAAATTAAAAGACAAAATGGGCTTTCTTGTTTGATTAAGAGACCAGAATTAATCCTTGTGAAAGAGAAGTGTTTCAAAGTGAAGAAGGCAGTTTTCAGTCTTAGTGCAAACTGCTAGAAGTACATGCGCAGTGAACAGCCTGCAATACGATCATTTAGTTGCTGTATTTTATAATCTTTCCAGAAGGGGGATTGACACAAGTATACGTTTCATAGATGAGAGAAATTACATATAGTGAAAAAAGCACAGTACATTTTGAACAGCTACAGTGCACATATATAACAATGCTAAAAACTTAAAAGTTAATGCTTATTTTTGTAACAAGATCACAATGCAGAAATGGGAGCAGTTCCCATACCACTTTTGAATTTCCTGTAGAATAAATATCTGTTCATTATCCATATTCATGTAGATATAGTGAACGCCAAAGCCTGACTGATAGACAGGGCGAGATTAGTGTGTGGCTATTAAACACCAAAGACGCTAAGTGCTTTTACTTTCATGTATCTTAAAAGTGTCACCCTGCCCTTGTGTATTCAATCTACTGTGGTGTATCAACAAAAATAACCTATTATGTTTGTGCATGCTTGTATGATAATTTGATTTTTTTTTTCAAGGTACTTCACTGGTGCAATACTGCATATTTGAAGGCAAGACCAAGTCAATAAAAAGTGTTAAGAAATATATGACTCTTCAGATGCTAATGATAGCAGCAGCACTTGTGCCAACCCAGATCTAAATAGGAAAAGGCATTTCCAGAACAAGGAAGAAATGAACCTTATTTGTTTGCAATACTATAGCCCTGTTGGTCCCAGGATATTAAAGAGATATGATGGGTGAGGTGATACCTTTTATTGTACCAACTTCTGTTGGTGAAAGAAAATGAGATGTGTGGCTCGACAGCTTGTCTCTTTCACTAACAGAAGTTGGCCCAATAAAAAACATTACCTCACCCATCCTGTCTCTCCAATTAACCTAATTTAGCCATTAAACTGCAGTATGAAAATTATTAAAAAACTCCAGAAACCTGGCCCCACTGGCAAAACTCCAATTCACTTCAGTCAGGCTTGGATTTCACCCTTGATGTTTCTGGACCAGTGGGAAACCCATTTGCAAAAGGGGCCAAGAAATGTGAAATCTCTAGTGAGCTGGAGTAGTTTCTTCTTCAAGAAAAATATGGATGTTTGGAGAGAAACCAAGTGTGGACCATCTTGAAGTGCTGTAGTATGTTTAGTTGGTAATGCCTTTCAGGCAGGAATTATATTTTTGTTCTGGGTTTATACAGTACCTAACATAGGAGTGGGCAAGATGCAGCCCGCAGGTTGGATGCGGCCTGCCAACCTGTTTGATCTGGTCTGTGGCTGCCCTGCCACTCCCTCTCCTCCAGGCCAAACGAGACCTGGGGGCAGGGGAGTGCATAAAGTCATTCGCTATTCAAAGCAGCTGGCGACTCTGTCTCCCTGCTGGGACACGCGGCACATTGAGGGAGCTGCCAGACATTTCGAACACCAAATAACGTTGCACACTCCCCTGCCCCCAGGTCTTGATTGGCCTGGGGGTGGAAGAGTGGCAGGGCAGAACAAAGTAAGCCCCTGAGTGTCGATTGGCTGGGGGACAAGGAAGAACACAAAGTCTCTTCCCTCCGCCAGGGGGGTGTGATGCTTAGAGAGAACTGCTCTTCCCCTTCACCTAAGGCCCCGCTCTTTTCGGGGGCAGGGAAACCACTGCCAAAATTCGTGAAAAGACCCCCCTGCAAAAATTATTGCCCATCCCTGGCTTAACATAATAGGGTCCTTTCCTGTGACTGGGGCTTGTAGCTGCTACCACAATACAAACAATAAGAAGCATGGCTCTGCTGGAATGGACAATCTAGTGAAAATGTAAGCCCAAAGATTTCTGGCAACAAGAGATGAATAGCTGCATCAGCTAAACAAATGGTTAGTGTGACAACTAGGAAGATTGGTTCTGGTTCTTCTTCTAAAACTGACACTACGCCACAGTTTGAATGAGTTCCTCTCAGACCTTTCTCCCTGGTCACTCCCCTGCCATACCTTTAGTGTATTTATAGCAAGATACGGTAGTGTACAGAGTTCTAAATGAGCCTTCCCTTCTCCCTTTTGAAAGGCCTGAGTCATTCCTGGTTTATGTTCATTCAGCATATTCCAAAGGTGTGTTTAAAAAAAACAAATTCAGGTTGTGCTAAAGACCATAGAATAATGATCAGTTTGATGCTACTCTCCAGCCTCTGGCTCTTTTATTTTGGAGTGTAAGATGGTTTAGGGGTTCGTTGTTCTAATTTGATCTTGCCTGATATTTTTTTAGTTAGCAAGGGTGATTGGGCACCCAAACTCCTGGCTTCTAGGTGTGACTGTTCTGAATCAATATTGAGCCTTGATCAGGAAAACTTGAAACAGGTAGGTTAGGGCTTCCTCAATCTCATGGCTTGTCACATGGATTAATTTATGTTTGCAAGGACTTGGTGATACTTGTGTGGACAAGAGATCTTGTTTTCCTCACTACTTCCTATCTACTTCTTTCTGCCTCTTGGAGGGGCGGGTGGACTTTCCCACCCTCATTTTGCATTTTCCTCACAGAGAAAACATATTTTTGTGAAATATTATGAGAAAACACACACACTAACAACAAACACAAAGAAAAAAGAATAAACCATCCTATCTCGGCTCCCAAAACAATGCCAAATTTCTAGCTTCATCAAGTGAGAGACAAAAACATGGCTACTGCCCCCTGCCTCCATTAGACACATGAAGAAATATTTATGAGCTGGGCCTGATAGCATTTGCAAGTCTTTGAGGCCCAGGGCTCAAATAATATATTTTTTATATCAGTCAGTTATTCTAACCAATCATTTGACACCCTTCTTACATTTTTCTGCATCCTACTTGGCTCTTCCTGAGGCCCCTCAACTAACAATGTCCTACCTTAAAGCACTGGGGAGAACTCAATTTAATTAAAAGCAGATGACAAGGCTTTCTGTATGGATGAAAGTTCCATGATCAGGCTGGTGCCAGAATGTATGTTCCCAGTGAGCCAGAAGGTCACTTATACAAAACAGTCATCTTGGTAAATAACCAACTTGCCTGTAGAAGACTTGCAGATGCAAATTTAGGTTCCAGTATTTCAAATATTCATGTGCTTAACTTTAAGTGCATGAGCAGTTCCAGTGAAGCCAATAGAATGGCAAGTGTTTAAAGATAAGTGATTGTACAAATGTTTGCAGGAACAGGGTCTTAAGAGGCCCTGAAAAATTATTTCTGTTTCATATCCAAGCCAGTTCTTGATCTGTCCACAAGCAGATCACCTGCTAAACTAACCTTTGTAAATCTGGGGATCAGTCATACATTAGATGCTGTAAGGCATACACACCATTAACAAAAACCAAGCAGTCCTGGAGATTTACATTTTCTTCTGCCTTGAAGATTTCCTTCTCTGCAGAGTGTATTCCATTAAACAACGCTAAATTTACTTCATGTAGTATTAGTGGAATGTTACTATACAGCGACCATTGAAGTTTTATTGCACAAGTAGTTTCATAAACTTACATACAAAAATACTAGGTAAGGGACATACCTATCTATCTATTACATATATCTATATTAATATTTATAAATATTATATTTATATAGATATATGTAATATAGATATTTTATTTAAAAGTAAAACACTTGCTTAGCTCCAGATACTCTTATCTTTTTTTCCTGTTGATTTCTTAGGTGTGATGTATTTCCTTAACAGATATATTGCCTATCCTTAATGAATCAGATTTCTTTCATACTTTGTTCTGACCTGATCAATGCTTTTCCTAGATCCCTGCAAAACATAGCCGCTATCTTAATTTCTCTCTAATCCACTATATTTTAAAAGAATTTTAAAGTATTTTTATTTTATAATTAATCTTCTACAGGTTCCTATTCCTTTTTTGCTGCTTTCCTGAGAAATCCAGATTGGGTCTGGTTCATTCTTGGAATACTATAGGTCAGGGCTACTCAACATTGGAAGCCCCAGGGGCCACAATAATACTCACAGCACATGCCGAGGGCCTCAACTTA
>CM057846.1:184423770-184447494 GCA_030068395.1 Apalone spinifera | reverse complement strand
AAGCCTCAAAATTAGTCTGAGGCTGGCTTCCCTAATGTAGATATGCTATCTCGATTTAGAGCCCCTGGAGACACTGGGGAGGAATAACTTAGAATGGCCCTGGTGAGGGGCTGTTTTGAAATAGCAGCAGTGCAGCATCTACACACGCCTTATTTCAAAATAGCTATTTTGCAATCGGCGTTATTCCTCATAGAATGAGGTTTACAGATTTCAGAATAAGCTGTCCGTTATTTTGAAATTATTTCAAAATAATGGAATGGCTGTGTAGATGCTTTCATTGTTATCTCGAAATAACGGTTCAGTGTAAGAGAACCACTATGCCTCTCTTTGGCAGAAGGCTTCATGGAGCTGTTTCTGCTCCAGTGCAGCCCCAAACAATTCCTAATATGGGCCAGTGTCTAATGCACACAAGTTGCTCCATTGTTACTCCAGTCCTTCCTATGAGTCGTAGCCCTAATATGCAGGGATGAGGAAGGCCCGTTTTGACTACAAATTACTTTGTAAACATTCTCTTCGAGCAAGGAATACATCTGGCTAAACATGCATTAAGTCCAGTGGAAGCAAAATCCATAGGTCCTATGGCCTAAATTTTCAAAAGGGGTTAGTGATTTTGGATGGATTGATTTTGGGGGGCCCAACCTGAGATGTCTGAAATTTAGGGTTGCCCATTTTCTAATTGCACAAAATCAAACACCTTTGCCCTGCCCCTTCTGTATCCCCACACTCTGCTTCCTCCATCCCCTCTCCCTCCCTCATTCTCTGAAGATCTAAAACCGGCTTCCAACTTCAGATGTATATTGAGAATTTCTTACTAATTTTCTAATATCTTTTCCTCTTTCGTATTTAAATTTCCTCTTGCCTTTTTAATCTCTCTGGTACAGCTTCCATGCTAAAGGTTGTTCCCTTTCATTAGACCCCTTTTGGGATGTGAAAGTGACAAAAAATAAAATAAAAATGTAAACCCTTTGAATATACGAGTATTATTGCTAGGCATCATCATCCTTTCTGGAGCTGCATCTTGAGTCTGCCGAAGAGGAGAAGAGATGCCTAGGGATATAAAGATACTTTAAACTCATTAAGTTACCTGAATCCAGGAACCAAATAATTCAGTTTTTTTTTAAATCCATAACAAATAGATGTAGCTGACATAGATTAATAGGTTCCTGGTGTGAAGTTTTGTGTGGTACTGTGGATTATTGTTCCTACGGAGTGGACTGCAGATCTATATACTTTACTGTATTCTGAAATTGTCAGGAATTTTCATCTGGGTTTATCTAACTAGAATAAAGATTAAAGCCTTCAAATCTGCTAAGCTGAAGGGAACAGGGAAAACCTTTCTTTTTCAGGGGATGCAGAACTTTCTTTTCTCAGGATTTGTTAATTTAGCACTCATTTTTATACCAAAAATGTCATTTAGTTCTGACTGAGAGCTAGGAACAAAGAACTAACAAAGGTCTTTCCAAGCCAACTGCTCTTATTTTGGTATACTACTCACCCCTGTATCTGCGGGAAGTTATGCACAGTGGCTCTGCAGTATGAATAGAGGAATAAACTTAGCCTGGATATCATACACTGGATTTATGCACATTTAAGTGCATTTGTTAGGGGTTCCTCTGTTGTGTGTTTCATGGTGGTGTTGTCACTGTGTTCCTACACCATAATTTGCTTGAGTACTTCACTGCTCCTTTATCGTACAAGAAACTGTAAGGGTCAGTGATCCTCTGCACCACCACTTCCATTTCCTCATTACAAAAATTGACCTTCTTTCTGTTGTTTGAAAGGGCTCAGACCACTGTCATTCAGACTTCAAGACTGTTGAACAGTAATAACAGTATAGAAAGTAGAAGCAATAGCAAAAGCAGTCTGGCATTGTGTTCCCTTCCTGGAATCCATTTTGAATTTCACAGTACAGTCAGCAGGCATTCTTTGCTACCTTTAGTGTGCATTGTGTGGTGCTGTAATCCCCTACTTGTCATTAAATCATTTAAATGTATTAATGCGATGTACAGTATGAATGCTTGCCATGTTTCTTTTGCTTTGCAGTGATTTGCTAGGCCTGATTCAATTACCCAGAAATAGAACAGCACTCCTTAAAAAGATAAGCATAAATTCTTGTTTTTAACAAGCCGGGGAAAGGAAGAATTGTCCTACATAATCTGTTCTCCCACTTACTTTGCGCACACAAGTCACACACTCATAGACGGGAGGGACTGATTCTACAGGTGCAAGGCATGTGAATAGTGACTCCGGTGGAAGTTGTGGATGATCAGCATCTCTGAAAATCAGTCCCTTTGGCTTATTAGCTTCACCTTAGGCACCCAGTTTGAAAATGCTGGCCTTTGTCTCTCCGCCACTATTACTAGTAGTTCATGCAACACACATTTCAGTTAAAAATTAATTTTTAGTATTTTTAGTGGAAGCCAGGAATGAGAACTAATAGGATTTTGTCAGTTGTATCTCAGGTTGCTTCTGCGCTATCCTTGGGATTACAGGGGGATGAGTAGCAAGGGCATAACAAAATGCTGTGCTGTGTGAATGCTCTGGTACTGAACTAAAAGGCTCCTATTTCATATTAATGTAGTCTTGCTTTGTTTGTGCCCTCAAGTGTCTCCACTAGGGAGTTCCAGCCCAGCATTTTGATGCACACTGCTATTCACACCCCTTAGTGCAAAGAGTGGGGGGGATGTAGACAAGCCCTTAAGTGTTTGATTTGAAAAGGACCTGTGCATAGATTTATTCTAGGGAGGAGTGGTGGAGTTTGCTCAAGGTGGAGATCTGTGGATAACCTGTTTTTAATACCATATTTTAAAACCACAGTGACTCATATAACCTTCTCTGTTTTTTGTAGGGCAAGGACAGTTGGATCACAACATAACCAGACTATCTAATGTAGAATGCAACTCAGCTTTTCCAGACATGTTTAATGTGAGCAATGCATACGAAGTAATTAAATAACAAATCAAATCAGACATGGGTTAATTGTTACCAATTTATAATGTTAAAAAACTTCTCTCTCAATTACTTAATAATAATTACTTTATCATAAACGAAGGGGCCAATTTTACAATATTTATTGTGCGAGACTCCCATTGAGCCCCCTGATGGAGAGCCTCAGGATCAGGGCCCTAGTGTTCTATATCAGTGTTTCTCAATCAGTGGTACAAGTTTCTCAACCCTTAGAAGTACTCGAGAGAAATCTGGGGGGGGAGGGGTACATCAACACAACTGAAATTTAGAGAAAACTGATTTTTTGTTTTAAGTTTTCCAGCGCTTTATTATTTTTTATACATTTTACACTCAAATTTCATCGCCCACCCAGCTATGATTAAGTTGTTTAAACAAATGTGTTGCAATGGTAGAAAAAAATGTGTGTGTCTGAAAACTGTAGGTACTTACAATTTTTTTAAAAAGGGGGCACTTTATAAAAAAAAGGTTGAGAAACACTATTCTATATCAGATATGTATCATTTAGTCACTTGCTCTAAATTAGATATCTTTGCTTTTTTTAATCTCACTGAAAGATTATAGCCTCAAATGCATAGTTAGACTCTTTACAAACTATTGTTTTGATGACTTAAACCTATTTTTATGCAGAGCTGCACTTTAGTTTTTGTTCATTTTTAGAAACAGCTAGTTCCAGCTAAACTGCTGAGTACTGGTACAAGTAGTGTTGTTTGTTTGGGGAGGAGGGGATTGTATATTTAAAAAAATCTTAAAGAAGAACATCAGTAGTAGAGATGGAGTTGGAGCAAAGCCCTGGATGTGTGATCATTAGGGTGTAGACGGGGAGGACTGACTGATCTAAATGAAACCAAATTAAATCACCAATGTTAATCATGATTTAAATCGGCAAGTAGAAAACTTTAATTTAAACGATCAAATTTAATTGTGTTTTTACATTTGTATTGTTTGGTTATTTTCCTAGAGTTGATTCTCAGTGGTTGGTAGCCATTAAAACTTGTGTATTTGCAACTAAATATAGCTTTTGCACTAAATTGGGTGTTTCTTTTTGCTTAACTGGATGGATACACTATAGTTATGCATATTTATTTAGGCAGTTATATATTTTAACTTACAGTTATTCAGATTCTTAATTTTTACATATTTACTTTAGAAAATAGTGAATGATACGTTTCTTATTATTAGATGATGTTTAATTTTTACTTGTGATTTATGGTAAGCTCTTTGGATAGAAATCCAATTTTTAAAAATAAACAATGTGTCATTTTGCATTTTAATAAGCTACTTTAAAAGTACTGAAAAATACAAAAGAGGTTTCTCAAAACATGTTTTGCATGTAAAATATAACTGATTAATTAAGCAAAGGAAGCATTATCTGTAATTACTGAAATGAACTGATTTTCTGGGCACTATGAGTTAGGTACCTGGGGGTGTGTCTAAACTACACCCCCTGCTGACAGAGGGATGTATATTAGGTACATCGTTATTGCAAATGAAGCGGGGATTTAAATATCCCATGCTTCATTTGAATAGAAACGGCCGCTGCTTTTTGCCGCCGCAGCACTTTGCCGGCAAAAAGCGGCAGTCTAGACGGGGATCAGTCGACAAGGAAAGCCTTTTCCGACCGATCCCTTATACCTCATGCAACGAGGTTTACAGAATCGTCAGAAAAGGCTTTCCTTGTTGACCGATCCCCGTCTAGACTGCTGCTTTTTGCCGGCAAAGTGTTGTGGCGGCAAAAAGCAGTGGCCATTTCTATTCAAATGATGCATGGGATATTTAAATCCCCGCTTCATTTGCAATAGTGATGTGCCTATCTACATCCCTCCGCCAGCAGAGGGGTGTAGTTTAGACACACCCTAAATTACCTTTGGGCTCCATGGCAAGGCACAAAACTCCTCCCTAACTCTGTAGGCATCTAAATTAGATTGACAGTTAAGTTTTCAGTGTAAATACGTCTTCGACACCTATGTTTCTGCTGCTGAGCATGCACATTGCTGCCTTGCCGTAGGTCTCTGGATGCCTATCCTTCTGCATAAACTCCAGTGTGATTCACAAACAGGGGAAGATAAATTTGGCTGCCTAAGTCATGTGCGGGGCCAGAGCTGTCCAGTCACAGGAAGGTTTGGGCCCCAGGCCCAGTGCTTTGCAGGGGCCCTGCGATGGCCACCTCATCCATTCTATAGACAGAACTGATGGGCTCCAGGGCAGCCTGAGGGATTACCTGGGGGATTTGGTGTGGGATGGTATAGGGGTCGGGGGGCCCCAAACTCACTGTGGCAGTGGGAGCCTGGCAGGCTGCTCCACTCTGCTATCCATCTCCTAGTCCCCTGTGTTCTGCTTCACTGCAGCAGCAACAAGTGGAATGACCTGGTCTGGGCCCCAGGATGCTCCACCTCCAGCCACCACGGTAGACCTGAGTGCAGCGAGCTGGGAGATGGGGTGATGGGATGGAACAGGCTCCTGGGTCACTCTGGCTCCGGCCACTGCAGTGAGTGCAGGGGGACCCAACCCCTGCTACTGACCCATGCCAGGACTCCCTGGTAATACCCCAACTTGCATCACATGGAGAAAGGGACTTTGGGCAAAAGGTGCAATGAGGCACAGTGGGCAGTAGGGCCTGCAGCAGAGAGTTGCAAGCTCCCTAGGGATGGCCCTGTGTGGAGCCCAATGCAGTAGACATGTGCAGTGGCCACGATCCCTTTAAAAATCCAGCCAGAGCATGAGGTGGTGCCCAATTTATAACTCTTATCCCAGTGGATAAGAATTGTCTGGAATGTGAGGAACTGGGGTTCAAGTCTTCTTTTCTATTAATGGAAGAGAGAGTATTTGAGCAGGAATCTTCTACCTCTCAGGAGCAATTGGACACTCTGATGTGGGGTTTCCTCAGTCTGTCCTGCTGAAACAGTTCCCCTCTGGATAAATAATGAAATAGTGACTGGAATAGGGGGGTTGATTCCTGGGTTTCTCCCACCTCCCAGATGAGGGCCCTAATCACTAGACTGCAGAGTGATTTTTTTTGTCTCCTGGTCCAATTACTGTTTATCCACAGTGAAACAGTCATTGCACCAGAGAGACAGAAAGTGAGAATGACTCTATAGTTCAGTGGTTAAGGCACCCAGCTGGGAGATCGAAGACTTGCTCCAATCGTTCTTTCATTATTTATACCTGGATCCTGTGCTCCTACACACACCCCTTCCCCCAGTTCTTAGCATCTGCCATTGAGTAGCATGCTGGCTTTTGTTGTTCATTTTGTAAGGTACTTGTCTTTCTCTATTCATAGTATAGGAGCCTAAGTGCTTCACTGAGGCTTTGTGAATTGTGGTGGTTTTCCAGGCATCTAAAAGTTAGGTGTTGTGATGCTCAGAATCATAACAACTGGTTTTGTGCATTCATGCATATGTCCTTCATGATTTTAGAAATAGTAGATCTCATCCTTTGACATTTAGTTTTCGTTTATAACCTGGAAGAGGAAAACAAGCTTTCCTGTTTTTTTTAATTTCCAGTTAGTTTCTTAACTTTGAATGAATTAGTCAGTGAACTGAACTAGTTGAACACATTGAAATGAAGAAAATATTCTGTGTGTGTGCAGGAAAGGTTACTGCTGTGTAAAACTGGTTTAGTACTTCAGCAAACTCTGGTTCCAAATATTTAGTCAGTGATTTCCACCTGTTCAATAATTTGACCTGCAGATTTGGCAGAAAATATATACTACATAGTATTTTTGTATCTAATGTAAATTATTTTAGTAGATTATAATAAGTTTAGGCTTTAACATGGATTTTCAAATTTAATTTTAAATAGGTTTATTTTTAAAATATATATTTAATTGAAATATAAAATCATTTTAAATATTTTTTAATAAATAGATAGGAGTGAGTTTAGAATCAAAATCTATATTCAAATTTAGCAATTGGCCATTGTTTTTATAATGGGGAAGATCAAAAGCACATATCAGAACATTTTTGAATCTTTGTGGGGGTTCAGATATAAACCCCAGATTCAAATGTTGTGATTAGTCACCTCAGGAGAACTGGGTGACATTTTTCAAACAAAACAATTTATTCATCCAAAAATAAATTTTAGATCAACCAAAATTATTCTCAGTTGTGGTTAGTTTGTCAGTTTCAGCTTAAAAAAAACTAGGAAAAACAAGTTCCTAAAAATTAAAACTATTTCATTCTGACATTTTTGAATTAACAAAATGTCAACAGATTTATATGTTTCGAAACAAAATGTCAAAATGTTTCATTTAGAAGTATTTCTAAATTAATTTTTAAAGGGTAACCCCCCTGAAATGGAAACAAAATATTTTGTTCAACCTGAAACAGGTTTTTTTCAGATTTTTATTTAGTTCATTGAGGGGTGGTGTGAGGAGGAGAGGTACGTTTTAGATTCACATGAAACACTTTTTTTCTCCAATTTTGTTTGATTCACCCTTTGAACAAAAAAATCAAATATTTGCTCAGCTTTATGTCAGAATCGCAAAACATTATTTCTGCTTTCTTGTTGGATGATTTTTTTTAAAAAATAGGGGAATAGCAAATAATGAACTTCCTGTTCGAGGCCCTGATTCAGGAAAGGGTTGGAGTTAGCAGATGCTTAAGTGTTTTCCTGAATCAGGATCTGAAATTGTGCTCAAATGTTGGAGACTTGTGGACATTTTCAAAAATACCCAGGGTTTGTCTAAGGACTCTGGAATAATACGACTCCAGGAATTATAAAGAATTAGATGGATTTTTAATTAAAAAATATTTTTAAAACTTTTAGACAAATTCTAACTTTTTTTTTTTTTTTTTCAAAAAATAAGTAAAAGGGGTCAGGTCAGTTAGCTTCTGTAGCCCGCAATGTGACTATGTTTGGTTCAGTGATTATGCAAATAATACTTCCACAAACCAAGATGTGCATAATATATATATATAAACTGCTGATATTATAAGCAGTGTGAGCTAAGCTCAGGCAATTCAGACCACACCATCAGAATCTCTTATTTGAATTTCCTGGTCTGGACCTCAATCAAAAACCCCATAATAGTTATTCACAATGAAAAAGGAAATTAATTGCATAATCCTAAAATGGATGCAAATGCTAAAATGTGTCATGTATGTGACACAGAAAGGGAGAACCCCTCAAAAACATGTATTAATTTTATGTAAGAGTTTTAAAAGGGAATAATTTTAAATCTGAATGATCAAAATGACTTTGTTGTTGTTTTTAAGAGAGTAGCTGCTGAATAGAGGTGACTGAAGAGTGAAAAACTGGATTGTCAAATCTGTTGACAAATCTAACACCATAGTTTTAGTTAAGGGGCACTTCTAACTGAGAGTATTTGAACTATCTGTAGGTATTTATGAAAATCCTGACAAATTCTGAAATTAATACCAGATGTTTATTATTATTTTTTGTTGTAGTATTATTGATTGCCAGCCCCAAGCATTTAAAAATCAGGATTAAGGCCCTAAAAATCATATGATTATTTAAACATTATGAAATTATAAAATACAAAAAGTTAGGGTTCTTTTTATATGCCTTCTAGATTTTGACCTTTTAGGTCAAATTATCACCCTTGGTCACATTATCACATTTTTCTCCACAACTGTAAAGGCTAGAGACTTTTCTTGAAAACATTTGAAACTGAGCTCTAAGATGGCAGAACTGCTATTTTTCTTCTATTTAAAAAGTCTCTGTCATCCGGTCAGGGAACAGAAACAATGTGATTTTTGAAGATCAGTCCAACATCATGAATAATGATTAGTTATCTAGAAAAGTTTGCAAATGAAGCATAGGCTGGACAAAATTTGTCAAGTCTATCTGAGGAATGCATATTGATAAAGAATGAAAATCAATAATCACAAATGATATGCATAGACACTGAACATTTGCAATTTTTTAATGATAATAAATATTTGTTATATTGTATATTGACATGTTTCAAATACTCTATACTGGACAGCAACTGGAAGGATTTATGGCTGCTGTAGCATGGTTGTCAACACTATAGTCTTCCACATGGAAGACCATAGGGCTGTGGACTGAGTTGTTCCATCTCACCTGTCTCACACTGAGTCTCTGAAGGAGGTTTTCTGCTTTTGCTTGCTGCAGTGAGCATGTAACATTTATCTAGAGCAGTGTTTCTCAACCAGTGGTACGAGTACCCTTAGGGGTACTTGAGAGAAGTCTGGGGGGGTATGTCAACACAACTGAAATTTGGAGAAAACTGAATTTTTGTTTTACGTTTTACAGCGCTTTATTATTTTTGTAATTTTTACACCCCAAAATTTCATCCCCCTGCCCGGCTACGATTAAGTTGTTTAAACAAATGTGTTGCAATGGTAGAAAAATTTTTGTGTCTGACAACTAGGTACTGGGGGTACTTATAATTCTTTTTTGAAAAAGGGGTACTTTATTTAAAAAATAAAAAAGGTTGAGAAACACTGATCTAGAATTTGCAGGCTGCCCTATGAGATAGGGTATGAAGAACTGAACAATAAAGAAGCAGCAACGAAGGAAAGGGATTCTCCACCTACTACCAAAAGATCTTATGAAATCTTGTGTTTTTGCTCTAACCCAATTCTCTGCTATGATGTATACAGCGGTTAGAGAAGAGGTTGCTTTTCCCTATGGTCTCAGTAAATAGAAATACTCTGGTCAGTTTCACTGAGTGTTTGGTTGGGTCTCAGTGTTTCTCCTTGCTAGTGGGGAAGAATGTGGGGACTGTTAACAGAGGGTTTACCAGCCTGTTGCTCTTAGGTTGGCCACAGCGAGGCTTTGATCCTCAACTTTTGATTCTTTGCTGCTCCTTTATCTCTGTATATTATTTGTGTTTCCCCTCTCCTTCAAAGAGCAGCCAACAAAAGGACAAGTGTAATACTTTCCCTAAAGCTACCCATAGAGAGTCTCTCTCTTTGCATGCTTCATCATTCAAATAAATAACATTTTGAGAAGTATAACACTCAATATATTGAGTCAAATTCAGACCTAATGGTAGTGAATATCACTCCAGTGAAATCAGTGATGCTGAGCACACTTGAATTTGGTTCATTGTGTTGAGGTTTTTGTGTTCAGTAATACATAATTTTTGTCCACGCTTGTAACTAGATTCATTTGTTAAGGTGTTTACCGAGGAGCCATGATAGAACATGCTGCAAATACTGTTGGCAGCAAATGTGTTCACATTTCACTACAAAGAACATATGAACCCTTTGTACCTGACACTTTACACAATATGCTCTCTGGCTTTAAGAAAACATTATTTCATGTTCTTACTCTAATCAGTCTTGTCTGCCAGCTCAGAGAACAGAGAGGTTCATTGTTATATGCAGCTGTCATTTGTTCCATCTCCTTGCTCTTTCTGACTTCAATATCTTTGTGGTATTTAGTGAAAGTAATTTTCAGTTAGAAATCTTCTGCCCTTTCAGTAAGTGTAAGTATAGCACTTCATCACTGGCCAAAGAATTCCAAGCTATCTGGGATGTATCAGGACAGTTGATAAAACCTCACAGAGCAACCTATGATAGTACATCCCATCATAAATAAAAAAAAGCAGAAAGGGCCTTTGTCAGTGTTTATCTGTAGCGCTTTTATTCTTTGCCCTTGATTTCCTCTTCAGAAAATTGATGCACCCTTAAATTGAAGCAGGAGGCTTGACAGGTGATGGTTAGTGTGATAACTGCTCAGATTTCATCAGCCAGTGTTTTTCTGGTGGTGCAATTGTAGGAACTTTCAGCTAGATTACCTGTCATCCACTACATCAGATAAAAGGGGGAGAGTTGAAAGATGCAGTTTTGCCACTGTACCTTATAGGAAATGAAAAGTGCAGGTGAGGTAACAGTAGCTAGAAAGAAGTACAATTATTTTCTAATCAGGCTATTCTGTCAAGAAAGTCACTACTGAAATTGGCAATCATTGGACAAAATCTATTCTTGAATTTGCATTTTTAAATTTAAAGACAAAGGGAGGAAACCTAAAAGGAATAGCCAGGTGAATAGGTGCTGGAACTACGGGTGTGGGGGTGCTGCCGCACCCTTTGGTTTGAAGTGATTTCCATTTATATGTGTGTGTGTTCCTGTGCCTGTGGTCAGTCACACTGTAGGTAGTACTTCAAGCACTAGCTTTGACTATCCATTTAATGTTTGTGTATGTTGAAATTGTGACATGATCTAAATTCCTCCCCTCCCCCTCCCAAAATGTTCCTATTTTGGGTATATTTCAATATTCTGAGTTCAGTCTCCTTCTTCCAGTGGTAAGTGGTTCTGAGCTTTTAGCTGTTCAGTTACTTCGTAAAACTTTTTTTTTTTTTTGCACAGAACATTTCTATGTAAAAACTAGATTCCATTATATACGCCTGTTTTCCAAGGCATACGTAACTCAGTCATGATAATTTCCTCCACAGGGAAACTTGGTAGTTACAGTTGCATCCTGAGACTGCAGCAATTTGTTGTTGTTTACTTTATTTACTAGATATTATCTAGTTCATTTTATTTACTAGATATTATCTGTTGTTTAAAAAATTCTTCTATGTTTTTTAAGTTATAAGTGTGAAAATATTTATGAGGTGTTAAGGATTAATTTTGGGTTTTCATAGCATCTGTCTTGTGTGTATCTCAAAGAACACATGAAGATCAATGAAGCTTACCACAACTCTGTAAGAGATAAGTGGTGTTCTTTTTACAAATGGGTAAAATGAGACGCAGAGAAGTTAAGTGATGTGGCAGAGCTGTGACTGGGAGAAAAATGGCTGATTATTGCAGGTCCCCTGTTCTTGCCACTAAACAATCCTGTTTTGTTTTTTTAATAGTTGCACTGTATGTATATTGTCCATAATGTAGAACTATCAGCAATGCATACATTCAAATCTTGAGCAAAAATGTAGATGGATTTTTAGTTCACCTATACCTGCATACATTCTTAGGCATGTACATGGCCATCATTTTCATGCTGTATCTTTTGAATTTCTTTATAATTATTTAAATCAGTAAAGCTCTGCTATATACATTGAGAAATCTTAGACTGGTTTCTTAGAAATGTGGTGCATCCCACAAGTATTTTTTCTTATTCAAGGGGATGTTTCTGTGTGGTCAGCCACATGACCAGCTAGCACTGCCTGGTTTTGACTAGGTAGAAAAATATCCCAAAACGATTATGGTCTGATTCTCCCAGGCCCCTTCCCAACTCTTTGGAAGCATGAATGGACCTTAAAGGGGATGTAAATCCCAGGTTTTTAAGAGTAATTATAGCTAGAGCAATGTAAAGTGGCCTTAGTGTAAATGAAAATCATACCCTGTTTTTTCATTTTTCCAGACAGCCAAAATGAGAAGGTGAACTGGGGAAAACCTATTGTCCGGTTATACCAGAAAGACAGGCGAGATAAGGTATGGTTTAATTAGGCTGCAACTTTATTATTAATTGTCTGGCAATACCTGGCAAATAACAGTGTACTGAGTAGGTAGGTAATTCTGTTATCTATCCATGGGACTTCCATCAGCCCTGACTTTTCCATTCTGTTGCCCAGCCAATTTGCTGCTGGGACCTTACCATATACCCTTCCCAAGAATGGGAAGTGAGGATGGCTTCCTCAAATCCTTTACCAATCCTTTTATCTGATCACTGTGTCCCTTTGCTCTGGAATGCCTGCCCTGGATATCCACCCCACGCTTACAGGGTGAGTTGTGACATCATAGCCTAATTTCTGTTCCATGGTCACCTCACCTAGGTTCCCTTAAACCTGCTGTGAGGAAGGCTTTGGCCAATGTGGTAGTGAGAGAAAAAATCCTTCCCTGTCCCCTAAGAAAGAAGCAGCTAGTGCAGCATCCTCAGGGGACGCTGACCAAACTTGACTTCCAAGGGAGGGAGCTGCTCTGCTTGGGGGTGAGAGCGCTTTTCCTGCACCCCTCACCCTTACATATTTTCTCCTCCTTTCCAGTCACTTTCACCTGGGGTATCACCTGGGATGTTGACTCATCCCCATGCTGATCTGCTCTGTGGCTACATCAGCATCTCAACTTCTCTGTTTCTCAAAGTGATAGACCCCTTCCCTTGGCAAGCCCTTGCCCCTGCTTAAGATGCAGTGTGATCATTCTCATGCCCCCTCAAGTACCTGCAATAGAGCAGTTTGTTGCTCTGTGACATGGGGTGGAGCCCCCCTCAAGGAGGCTAACCTCAGGTTCCATCCCTTCTGCCATGGGGGCCTTTCCCATGGCTGGAGCCCCAAGCCTCTCCACAGAGACTCCTTGGCCTTCCCCCCGCAGCTGATGCTATGAGCCCTGCCCCCACCCAGAAAACCCACAAATGCCCCCCCTTGGCCAAAGGAGTCCCAAGCTGCCTGGAGGCCTGATGGGCTCCCTCACCCCATTCCCTGAGGGCCCACACATACACATTCCCAGAGAACACTTGGGCCAGCCCAGATTCTAAGCCACCATAGGGAAAAGCTAAGCATTTCACCTGAATCTGAAAGATGCTTTTGATATGCTCCATGCAGGTTTTGGGGCAGCAGGGGAGGCAGTGTTTGCCACTCAGCTTGGTGGCGTCATCAGTAATCTCTTTGGCATCCCAGAACCTGCATGAGGCGCAATAACATAAACACTTCCCCCAAAGCCCTGCAACTGGCTGAGCTTCTCCTGGGCCATTACACCCACCGCCCATGTTCTGTGGTACCTGCTGCCTCCTGGTGAGGGCAGTTTAGGGAGTCAGAGGAGTTTGTGTGTCAGAGCTATGAGTGATCTCATTCATTTCAGTAGCAGCAAGACTAGCTCAATTAAGGGGGAGGGGAAGGCAGGCCTTGACGAGGCGACCAAAAACTTTAGCACTAACAAATTCTTTAAAAGAAACCCCCTCCCATCATATGTAGATAGGGGTTAGAATGCTGTGTGAGCAGTGGGTGACCCGTGGCCACATCACCTGCTACAACCGAGCAAAAACAACTGATTAGACTGTACCTTACAATTCACATCCCCCAAATTAGGCTACTGGAAGGAACTACTCATATTGACTAGCAGTCACAGTTTATTATTATTATTATTATTATTACTAATAATAATAATTTATGTTTATTATTTTAGTATTATTTATTATTTTATTTTCCAGAACACTACACACAGTGTGCTATGTACTAGGGATTTTAAATATCGGCGGTGCCACAGAGAGGTGAAGTGACTTGTCCAAGCGCTCACTTCAAGTCACTGGCAGAGCCATGTCTCCTGATTTCCAGTCCAGGGCTCTATCCTCTTGATCACATCACCTGTCCTAATTAGTAAAGTCCCCGCAGATACAACAAAGAGCAAAACAAAACTTTAGAACAATCAGTGAAAATTTTGTGATTGTTTTAAATGCTCTTTCAGCTTCACTTTTGAAGGCCATTTTGCCTTTCTCCTAGGGTTTACAACTGGGAGTTTAATTGCAGATTGAATAGGCATACCTGGTCTAGCTGTAATCTAGCAAACATGGTTAAAATGTTGTACAATCACACAAAAGTCCCTACGTATGTTCTTGTGTTGCTACTCTCGTCTGAAACTCAAACCTCCATGTCTTCATTGCTGCAGTCAGCTGTGCTAGCTAGAGGAGCACTCCTCCAATTGCAGTGTAGATGTACCTTGATAGAGTTTATCAAGCTACAAACAGTGAGATCTTCTGAAACGAGTGAAACGATTCCTGTAAAATTAAACTATACAAACATAACTAGAAAAAATAAAGCAGTGGAAATAACCATAGGAGTAATTTTCAAAGTCAAGAAAATACAATTCTATTCAATGGCCAGGTAGCAGAGCTGGTGTTGAAAGAACAGGATGGAATTCCTCCTGCTTTGCATCATTATGGTGCAGCAGTATGTACTTACACATGTCATTAATTTACACAAGCTTTTTGGCGCAAGCCACAGCCAAATATTAAAAGTAGCTGTCCACTTCCCCTGCCTGTAAGTAGGAAAGTAGATTCAGTGATTGCTCTTGATCTGCTGCCATATTCCACTAGAGAGTCTATTGGCTTACAAAGGCTCTCACAGCATATCTAATCACAGTGCTCCCTCCCAAGCAGAATATTGTTCTTCACCTGGATCTCATATATATAGAGTCATCCAAATAAGACATGCTTTCAGACAGGCGGAAGAAAGAATAATCATAAATTTCACCACCACTATGCAGCCAAACAGCCAAACCATAGCAACCCCTGCATCTTATTGGGTTAACTTTGAGAGAAACTAGCACAGTCTTTTGGGCCTTCGATTACTAGCATTAACCTAAGCAGTAGGAGTGTAGGTGGTATGTCATTAGATGAGACGATACATTTCAGTAATAACATTGACCATACTACATTTGAATATCATGGTCTACTGAATAATCTGTGTTAGGCTGAAACATCAGTAGGTTACAGCTAAGAGTGAGAAAATGTGGTTAGTTGATAGTCTTACTCACTAGTTAGAATAAGTGCACAAATATAGGACTTCAGGAAACAGGTAAACCTTGTTAACAATTTTTATATTAAAAAATCATTTGAAATATATGATAAAAGTTTTGGATTCAGAAAACTTTGATGTTTAAGCTTTCTATAAAACCCAGGCAGAAGCCATTCTGATCTCGTTCTAATTTTGTCCAAAGGTTGCTAAAAGGTTACTTTGGGCCATTTTTACCATTAGATAGTGGTAGTCTGACAGAGCAGTTGAGATGGGAATGTTAGCCTTATATTTATTGATTGTTTGGATGATGCTGTTCATAATAATTCAGATGATCAATATTGGTTCATTTAAATGTTTGTACTGTCAAATTAGATTTGATAGCCAACATGCACCTTTTATTTAACAGGCTAATGTCAGACAAAATGAGTGGCACTATGTAATCCATTCAGAAGTATAAGAAGTTATTCCATGAGTTACAGGTATTAGACAGAGATGTAATTATGCGTTGACAAGTTTCCACGTGAACACATTACAAAATACCACGTATAAACATAAAAGTTTGTTGAACTAAAGATTGAGACATTTTAAAACCACATATAGCCAAATGGTTCATTATTGGCTCAACGCTGGGAAAGCTCAAAGGCTTAAAAGTCTAGTGAAAAAGAGCTGTAATTTATGTCCCCTTGAACTGGGTTCAAATCCATTTGAAACAGATGGTTGCATAGAGTGCAAGGAACTTCAGTATTTGAACAATTCAGACAAATTTGTGTCAAGCGTACCTCTTTTTGGAGATCTGCTAATACAAATGTGGACAGCCATAAACTCCCAAAGACGTGTCAGAAGAAGCCAATTTCAACCTTTCATTCCTGGAAATTATTACCATAAATGGAGTAGAGGAGGAGGGAAAGAAGGTCAAAATCTGTGCCACCCTATTGATTTCAGTGTGTTCAAATAGGAACCATCTTAGGGAAATTATATGGCCTGAATAATGCGGGAGGTCAGATTAGATCGCCGTCGTCCCTTCTGCTCTTAAAAAATCTCTGAATGCATAAATTTTAGTTTACAGAACTTGGAGTGCCAATCTGGGGTAGCATTTGATGCTTACGGGCACATTTTCAGCTGCAGTTTCCGAATATGCAAGCACAAATTTTGCATCTGAAAGACTCATTTTATCACTTAAATAGAATAGTGGGGTGTTTAACTGCATAATCGGTGCACTCAGTGACTGTGTGTCTGAACAAGTGTGGATTCTGTGTGTACAAATTTGGAGGTCAGGAGAGAGCCAGCTAAAAACTTGATCCCTAACTGTGTATATTGCACTACATCAGCTAAAATATGAAGTTGATGCTATGTCCAGATATGTGAATTTTTCCCCTCTGTTAATGGAGCATTCCACCTCTGGGTCACTGCTTTTCAGTGACAACCAAAATGCTAGAACTGTGGCTTATGTGGAATATTTTGATGGCCTGTGTCCAGTTGCCAGTAGACAGAAACCACCATTACCAACAGCAGTGAAGTAAAAATTGGTAGAAGTTGAACCACCTTCTTTCATAAAGATGTCAGTTTGGTTGCAGAATGTGTTTGGTAGAATATCGAATTTTTTTACCAGTGGTGGAGCTGTTTATGTGGTTAGAAGATTTAACTGTACAGACATATCAATCTGGTGCCCTTCATGAGCTGCAACCTTTCTCCCCCCCCCCCCAAAGAAACTGGTATTAAAATACTCAAGTTGAACCAAAATGATTCCGTGTGCAATTATGTAACCGTCTATCTTGTATGTTGAAAAGGCAGAGTATAGCTCCTTAAGTGGAACTTACATGCTTGAATTCAGAATACATTTTAGATCACAGAATGTATTGGAGTTGAATAGTCTTAGGATGTAAGAGCTTTGGATATTGCATTTGTTCAGTGGCAGAGCGATTACAGTCTACCGAGGGGAAAAAACAACTTTATAAAATTTCCATAATATGGACTGACTCGATAGATCAGGAATCTCAAACTCCTGCCTGCAGGCCATTCCTCACCAGAGCAGTTGCTCAATCCAGAATGGGAGTCCCAGTGGGCTAGGGTGAGGCCTGCCCATTCCCCAAGCCCCACCCTTTCTCTCCCCTGCTTTGCCCTCTCCCCCCATGGCACCCTGTTCCTTGAGGATGTGGCTTTGGGGATTACCGGAAGACCTGGCACAAAATGGCAGCAGCCGTCAGGCCCCACCATACTCCCTGCAGTGGTAGGAGTCGCAGGGAAGCGGAGTACTCTGGGTGAGCACACTTACTCAGCTTCCCGGTGGTGGCAGACACACAGGAAGTCAGAGACAGGGGGCCGACTGCAGCTGCCGCCTCATACCAGGCCCTGCCAGAAACCCTCAAAGCTTTGTCCTTGGGGGACGGGTTGCCGTGGGGGGAGAGACCAGGGCAGGAGTGGGAAGGAGTGGGTGGGGGAGAGTGAGAATAGCCTCCTGAGTACCCACAATTGCTCTGGCCAGGGATGGCCTGCGGTCTAGGAGTTTGAGACCCCTGTGATAGACTATTATTTAGTGGCCATATATTTAGTAAAGGTAAACATTTTAAATGCTGATAAATAGTGTGTGTGTGTATGTGTGTGTGTGTGTGTGTGTGTGTGTGTGTGTGTGTATATATATATATAATGCATTAATAAACAAAATCTTAGACTTTGTAGGTGGGAAAACACTGATTAGAGTGTCTAGATCTCGGCCAATTCAAGATTATTCTTTACATTTTGTCCTGTCTAGTTTTAAATGTCCCACGCTTCCACTGTGCCTTTTAAGAGACTGATACCTATTTTAATAAGATTTTGGTGTCAAGTTGACAGTCATTATACATTTTCCCTTTATTAATTTCAGCTGATTCCTCATAGTTATATTCCTGATACTATATTTTCTCCATAATTGATGTTTATACCCTCCAATGGTGGCCACTCTACCTGCTATGATCCCAGAAGGTAATTTCTATAAAACTTTCATTACTGTTCACATTTTTAGTATGTTACAACAAAATCATTTTACTAATCACTGTTTCCACTTAGATTTTTCATTAACCTCTCTTACGCACACTCATTGCATGACTATTTGAACTCCTTTATATTTAAAAAAATGGTGGTCCACATTTACGTGAAAGCACACACACCCCTACAGAAATTCCTGTGTATGGGCCTGCACAGCCTCCCTAGGCAGTCTGTTTCATAATCCTACTGTTCCTACAGTTAGAAAATTTTCCCTGAGTTGTAGTCTAAATCCGCTGTGCTTCAGTAGTATAAAACTGTGGTAGTCTATGCTGTGGTAGTCTAAATCTACTATGGTTTGAACCTATTGCCTCTTATTTATATATTAACCATATCTTAGCAATATTTATATTTATATCAGGTAATCCTTCATTGTAAATCCATCCTTTCAGAGCATTTATAATTTTGTTATACTTCTCTACTCTGAACTCCTTCAAGTTCAGAAATATCTTTTTGCTAATGTATCCAAAAGAGCACAAGAATCTAGCTATGGTAGTCTCTCAGGCTTTGGCTACACTACACAGCTTTTAATAACATGGCTTGGTCACTAAAAGTCAGACAGGACAAAAACTGTTTGTCACTTTTTTGATGACAAAATACTTCCACCGTCTGTCAACAGGATTCCTGTTGCAGATAGGAGAGAGTTCCTGCTGGCAATGAGCCGTTTACCCTATCATTTGCCACAACAAAACTTTTTTGTCTTTTTTTTTTTTCTGGGGGTGGGAGGCCTTTTTAAATATCTGTGAACAACACTGTTGTTGTTCAACTAGCAGTGTAGAGAGTGCCTTCATAAGATTTATTTAAAGTATTGGAAGATTCTGATGATTAAGAAAATTTAATGTTATAAATATACAAGGGCGTGTTTCAGGTCAAGTCACTGCCTAGAGGCAGAAAGAAATGTCCTCTCTGTGCATGTTGCTGCAATGAGGGGTTGTTCCACCTTCTTCTGAAACAGCCATTACTGCTTACAGTCAAATATAGGATATTGTACTAGGTTGGCCATTAGCTGGTCCAGTACGGTAATTCTTATGTTCCAATCCATAATGCAGTAGGCTGAGGTCTGATACCTCCCCGCTTCATTATACCTTTGGTTATGCAACACAGAACTGAGCTGTCATTTTTGCTGTCATTTTGCAAACTTAATGTCCAATTTACTGTACCCTATCGCTGGTAAGTCCCTTTCAAAAGAGTGCTTTTCAGGTTTCTAGCTCATTGAATATTCATGTTTTGGATTATTTTTCACCAAGTATTTAACAATCGTATCTTTCTAATCCAAACCTCATTTTGTTACGGTATTTTTTGCCTATATTTTTAATCTCTCGTGATGCATTGTGGTGTAGGGTTGTGTGTATTGTGTGGCTTTTTGTTATTGTTGTTCCTACCTGTACTTGCAGCTCCTCCCAATGTATTATGTGTAAATTCATTAACACACTGTTTACCTTCTCACTCTTTTAGATAATTACTGAAGATGTTAAACAAGAGCAAAATTAACATCCATACTTGATGAATCCCATTATATACCTCTCCCTCAACTCAGTACATTGTCCTTTACATTACCCTTTGTTTTCTCTTTCATTCCATTTTCAGTTTACAGAACTGTGTTGTTTTTTAAGCCTGTGAATTAACTTTTTAATTAAAGTTTCATGAGCCACAATTTCAAAGACTTTAATGAATTCTAAACAAGCCTATTGTGATCCACGCATCCCCTAAGGCTGTGCTCCTACAAATATACATGTGCTTACCTTGAAACCTCTGGGATTTCTGTGAGTAAAGCTAAGCATGTGCCTAAATGTGTTTGCAGGATTGAGGCCTAAATTTTACATTTATTTTTTGGAAGAAAACAATCAACTTAGTTTGGCAAAGCATATTCTTCATAAACCAACCTGAATCACTGCTCATGGTTCCATTATCCTCTAAATGTTTAATGATTCCCCCACTCCCCTTAATATGTATCATTATTTTATTTGGTACAGGAGTTAGACTGACAGGATGATTAGTTGCTAGGATCACTCTTCCTTCCTTCTTTTGAAAATCAGTATTAAGTTTGTTTTTCTTCCAAGTTCTGGTACCTCTCCAGCTATCCATCATTTTTAAAAAAACACTCAATAGTAGGGTGTATCTATTAGTGAATTCCCTTAATAACCTCAGACATATATGTCATCAGTTCTGATTGATTTGAATGTCACCATTATTCAAGAGACAAGGTGTGTGACTTGAGGTAATATCTTTTATTAGATCTTTTTCTAATGGTGAAAGAGACAAGCTTTTGAGTTTACACAAAACTCTTCATCAGGTCTGGGAAACTTAGAGGCTTGTAGTATTTTAGTTTAGCTGACTCCTTGTGTTTGTAGTGCAAGTAGTTTTGTCTTTTAGATCTTGGCTCTTTGAGCAAAACCTTATAAAACTGCATAAGCTGATGCTTGGGAATTATGTTCTATTGCTGCTCAATTATGGCTGGCCCAATTTTCTGCTGCCATGGGTGTTTTCTGGAGTTTCTATCATATCCTTTTGGCAATGTTCAGGTTTGGTGGCAGCAATGAGGGATGCTAGCCTGAGAATCTGTTCAATGAAACTCAGTACCAGGATTAACTCCCTGAGTTAGAACTGACTAACACCAGGCTCGCTGATGGGGAAGGGGGAGGAAGTTGGGGAAGTAAAGGGGGCAATTGCCATGGTGCCCAGCCATTCAAAGGGGCTTTGGGATCTTGGCTCTTTAAATTGATGTTGCGGTGGGAGAGAGGAGCAGGAAGAAGCTAGTGTGGCATGCTCTGGGCAGCATGAAGGACTGGTTGCCCAGCTCTGCCCTTCTGCCTCAGGCTCTGCTTGCTTCTTCTGGGCGTGTGGAGCCAGCCCCCCGCCCCACTTTTTCCAGGGACCCATGGAGGCTGCTGGCACCCTTGACTGATGCTCACCTCACAGCCTTTTACAGAGTGGGTCCTATGTAACAGCCTCTAACACCTAGGCAGAAAGGGTTGTATTACGCATGACTTCTCATCAGATGACCTGTCTTCTATGAATGGACATGAGATCATTCACATTATTTTAGCATAACATTTTCCATATGGATGATTTTTCTGTAAATAAAATATATTTCCATGAAAAGGGAATAATGAAATCTAGCTTCTTGAATAGTACAGCCCTAAAATATTTAAAACATTTCTGGTTTATGCCATATTCAGTGTGTAGACGTTTATACTATTTTATAATTGATATAAATTGGGAGATATATGTTGTATCTTTTGTTTAAAATGCATTCAAAATGAATCAGTCCATATTCAAAGTAGTTAAATTATCTGAATAGATTTTGGAAAGAAAAAGGAGTCTGTTCATTTTAATATACCTTCAGAAATATTTTACTTCTTGATGATGACAGCAGCTCTTACTGACAACTATTAATACATTATAAACACCCCATCAGAGTTATATAAAAACATGTCAGTTTTAAAGAGAACATCTTTGACAGCAAATTTTCTGATTGTGAAACAGCTGTGCCTCCAGTACAATGCATTAAGTAGTTTATTCCTTTTAGATAGTTAAATTGTGCATGAAATGTTGCTGGCGCAAGGGCTCCAAATCTGGCCTGATTAGCGAACATCTGTTACATTGGAAAAATTCATGTCTACCCTAATTAGCTGTCAGGCTGATGTACATCAGCCCTGATGGTGAGGGATTCTGTGCTGTTTAAGTCAAACAGGTTTCTCTCCTATCCCATCACCTGCCCTTTCAAATCTCTTCCTCTGGTGTGTTGCTGTAATTAGAGATTGTTGGAAATACAATAGAGCAGGTTATGGTCAGTTATAGTCCCATCTGTGCCATTTTTTTTATTCCCACAAAACTTAGGATGTGACAAATAAAGTAGCCCAACCAACAATTATGCTAAGAGGTCTATATATTTGATAATCCTAATCCACTCTCTTGCTTGAAAGAATTTTCTTACTCCTAAAACCACCCTCTTGTGGCGATTGAAAGAAAATCTATAGCCGCCTCACCATTTTATCTTTTTATTTATAAGGGTATTTCTGAGTTGAGAAGAAAACATGGTAATGTACTATAGAAATGTCATGGATCAACATTCCCAGCTATAGACAACATTATTTCTAGTTAGAAAAATGATCTGGGGGTCTCTTTAGGTGTCAAACATTAATATCGCTATCTAATGTCTACCCATAATGTGTTCCATTATTTAAAAAAGAAATTTTAAGTTTCTTTATTAGGGCTGGTCTACACTGGAAACTAACATCGGTATGGCGGTGACTCTCAGGGATGAGAAAATTCCACACCTGAGAGAAGTTGCTATGCTGATCTGATCCTTGGTGTTCCCAGCACTAGCTTGAAAGAAGAATTCTTCCATTGACCATAACTACTGCCTTTTAGGGAAGCGATTTAACTATAGCAAAGGGAAAGCCCCTCATGTTACTGTAATGAATGTCTGCACGGATGGGCTACAGATGCGAAGTTGTAGCAGTTTTAGTGTAGTCATAGCCTAAGGCAGGGGTGGGGAACCTAAGGCCTGGGGGCCAGATACAGCCACCAGTTTGCCTGGATCTGGCCCCTGGGGCTCGGGGCTCCCCTCAGCATTGGGGAGCCCACACTGATGAGGGGTGGTTTTTTTTGTTTCTCACTTGTGTGCAACCCCCGGCTGATTTTTCTGTGAGTCAGTGGCCCTGACCCAAAAAAGGTTCTCCACCCCGGCCGAAGGGCACATCTATATTTGCCATTTAAAGTAGAAAAAGTCCCTTTTTTGCACAAAAATCATGGAAGTGCCTACACTTGCTTATGACTTATTGTGGTGAAATGCAGACATCTCACTGCAAAAAGAAAACCATCTCCATAAGAGGTGTACTGCTTCTCCTGGTGATGCTTTTGCGGTGATGTGCAAGTTAAGACCTGTTCTTGCTGTATACAGAGCTTTTAGCCTCCACTGGACATTCCATGGAGCCTAGGAGACCACTCTAGCCAGTACCTCTGCTGCACTGATGCTAGGTAAACAGACATCCACCCCTCTTTTAGTAAAGCCCTGGAAACCTTGAAACTCCCCTTCCTATTTTCTTGGCAATTGCTCACTTATCATTTGGCCAGGTGACAGTGCTTGTTCCATGAAGCTAATAAATCCCTGCTTGGAGTAATGCTGAGCTACTGGAGCTGATCAGTGTTTGGAGAGAGGGGGCTGTGCAGAGACCCAGGGTGCCCTCCTTTTCCCTCCTTCCTTTTTCCTTCTTCTACCCCCTCCTTCCCACGAGAGCTGCAGTCTGAGATAGCTATCCTCAGAGTGTTGCTCTCATCAGCAATGGAAGTGCTCGCCTGTGACCCAATGGCTACGTCTACATTGGCGCGCTTTTGCGCCAAAGCTATGCAAATGA
>CM057846.1:184420683-184423670 GCA_030068395.1 Apalone spinifera | reverse complement strand
CAAAAGCGCGCCAATGTAGATGTAGCCTAAGTGAGTACACAAACTAGTGCTTTTCTTTTATTGGTTTCCTATCACCACCATTGCAAAAATGTGCTCTCCACTCATAGCTCCCGTGAAAGCAACCACACTAGTCTACACAAGAAGTTTGGTCAGTACAGCTATGGCACTTGGGGGTATAAAAATATCCATACCCCTGTGAATTCTTCAGTTGATCTCTTGGGGTGGTGGATTCTCTAAGTTGATGGGAAGTTGCCTGTACTGATGCCCTTCCAGTGGTATAGATAGTTTCGCCTCTGAAGCGCTGAGACAGTACAGCTGCACCGCTGCAATGTTTTGAGTCTAGACAAGCCCTTTGAGAATCACGGGAGCTACAAAGAATGATTGGGTTAGGAGCACAGAGGGCTTCCATTAGCAGTTGTTGAGTTGTAAATTGAGCTGTTGCATCCCCACAGCATTACTAGGTCCAGTGTCATCAGCACTCAAGCTTCAAACCCTCTTATCTCCAGACTCCTATCCCCCACAGCCCAGCTATCTGAAGTTTAAATCAACAGTTAACTCAAACTGGATATTTTTGTCTGTGGATGGGAGTCAAAGGTTAGGGGGCAAAACTCAAGATGTACCGTTGAGTTGACAATACAGTGAATTCGGCCTTTAATTGGAATTCCTTCATATAAGTCTCCAACACTTTGTATATTTTCCTTAGTAATAATACATTATTTTACTTAGTAAACACCATTTACTTAGTAAACTTAGTGCTAGAATCAGTATTTATTAAAGATTTACTATGTTTTGATATTTTCTGTCTTAGGCATGTCGTAGAAGTACCGGTTATAAAAAATGGATCCCATCCTCTGTTGATGTAAATCACCATATCTCCATTGATAGAGCTACACTGATTTACACCAGCATAGAATCTGGCTCCTTTAGCAAAGGGTAAGTTAGTCAAGTATGTTCTCTTGACCCCAAACCAGAGCTTTGCACATGCAAACAAAAACATTTCATGTGATTTTAAAACTGGGATGTATGTCTTTGGTCCTAATTGCAATTTTGAGGGTCATTAGCCCAGTTACTATCGAGTACCTTTAAGGCTCAAGTAATTTAGGGTTAAATTGTGCCCTACAGCATTTATTCCTACACAGGAGAACTGGACACTGAACATTTAGGGTATGTCTAGACTACATGCCTCTGCCGACATAGGCATGTAAAATAGGCTGCCCGACATAGTCAATGAAACGGGGATTTAAATATCCCCGGCTTCATTAAACTAAAAATGGCCGCCCTGCTATGCCAGCTCAGCTGATCATCAGCACAGCGCGTGAATCAAGATGCGGATTGGTCGACAGGGGAAGCCTTTGTAGACCACTCCCGTAAACCTCGTTCCACGAGGCATAAGGGAACTGTTGACAAAGGCTTCCCCTGTCGACAGATCCGCGTCTTGACTTGCGCGCTGTGCCGACGATCAGCTGAGCCGGCACAGCGCGGCGGCCATTTTTATTTTAATGAAGCTGGGGATATTTAAATCCCCACTTCATTGACTATGTCGGGTAGCCTATTTTACATGCCTCTGTCGGCAGAGGCATGTAGTCTAGACATACCTTTAGATTTGCATGATTACCAGCAGGGATTGTCCTTTCAGAGAAAAGGCAGGTGTTTAGCTCCCAGAACCTGTAGATCTCCTGAGATCCAGCAAAGCCAGTCAGTGCGGAGGCCAGCTGGGTTCCGAAGTTCACTGGAGCATGGCACCAGTCACAGCTGTGCTCCAGCAAACTTCCCCGCTGGCCCTCTCCCTTCCTGATCAGTGTCAAAGGCCAAAAGATAAAACCGGGCTGATGACTGTGAGATGAAAAATGAGGGGTGGCAAGAGACAAAATAGCATGGGGAATGGCTGGCCCCTTTCCCTCCAGCCCCACTCCATTCTGTTCATTGCCTTTCGCTGGAGTGTAAGCCCTATAGGACAGTCCCAAGATCATGGAGGGGCATTTGTGATGTCAGGGAGAAGCAAAACATGCCCTAGAATCATTGGGCAAGTCACTTTTCATGCCCATCTCACAGATCTGTTGTTTCTTGTTACCCATGTCTCCTCAACTGGGAAGGTTGCAGTTGGCCATTCCTTTGGAAAACCAGCTTTTGCATATGAGCTATAGCCAGTCTAACTGAGATCTTGAAAGCCAATTATGTACAGATATAAAGCGAAAGCTCTCTCTTTTGTTGGGCTGTGGGTATCGCAAGGCTTCCAAAAATGTCTGTCTTTCCCATGCAGGAGACAGTCCCTCATAATTAAAAGTGTACAGTTTTTAGCATAAGCGCTGAACTTGCCTGTCTTTTGTCATTTTAAATGCTTTTCTCACATAGACAGATGTGGTGATGTCAGGGAGCTCCAGGTTACTCCTGAACATGACTGTCCACATGAAATGGCGCCTGTAATGACGATGATACTAAACATCAGAATATGACCAAGATGCTATTAGAGGTGGCTGAAAATGTTGACATTTTACTGCCAAAAAAGGACTTTTTTTCTTTACAAATCTTTTCATGAAAAAGTCTTTCATTTTTCAACCAGTCCTGGATACTCTATATTTGATCATTGCACTTGGCTAATAAAGTGCTAACTTATTAAATAAAAGCCTTACCCCTACCAACGGTATCATCTATATAGTGCACTATACCAACAACAAAATGAATTGGTAATAATTGTTTTCAGTGGTACCAATAAGCAGTGGAGGGGGCAAATGTAATTAGGTGGAACTTTATTTCTAGAAATTAGTTTGGAATTCCTTAAACTCTTATTTCATTGGGACAGCATATTTGCTGAAAATGGCTAATTTATTCTAATGTGTTTCTCTTCAGTTCTGTGGAGCTGACATTGAGACCCTGAGATCCTGAAATTCCTATTGATGTGAACAAACAAATAATTGGTATGGTGGGCAGGAATACACAAATGTCCTGTTAGAGAAAACAAAAATGGTGGAACTGTCTGGGGTGAGTGT
>CM057846.1:184393183-184415683 GCA_030068395.1 Apalone spinifera | reverse complement strand
TAGTTAAACCAAACTAGTGTAGACAGACACTTACTCAGAATTAGAGCTGCCTTAATTTGATTTATCAAAATTCAGGTTGGAAGTTATTCAGATTAACTTCCTCCATGTAGATAAACCCTAATTTGCAAATTTAGGGCCTGGAATTTTGTCACTGATGTGCATAGGGTAAGAACACAGTAATAAAGCTTAATGGAAACAGTATAGTATATATATTCAGAGAGGCAAAAATATACTTTCTCCATTCCAAGTATTATTTCACACGGGGAAATATTATTAGGCTCTTATGGGTTTACACAATCCCGACAAATCCCGTGAATTTTTCAAGATAGTTGAAATGTATGAGAAAATAGAGAAATTTGTCAGCACAAACTCTGGTCTTCTGTTTATAAAGGAATTTTGAATTGAACTTGCAGTTGATTTACAACAACTGGAAGTGAACTTGCCCAGGCATGGTAAATAAGCAATCTTTGCAAATTTGCTGGGAAGTTCTACTTCAGTACGGGCAAAGTGAATCTCTGAGAAGTGCTTAAGAGCAGCTACTGTTTCTAGTTATGTTTGTAAGTAAATAATGTTACAAAAGTATTCACCACTGTTATCCCCTGCATATTCCCACAAGTATAGTGAATACTATGAATGATGCATTGATTTTTATACAGGTATAGAAGTCTTACCAGTTACTCCATGCAGTCAGGTACTTCTGGAGAAGCCCACTGACTTCAAATAACTTACAGGATCAGGAACTTAGTTATCAAAGGTAAGGAGGAACATTTATGATGGTAATTGCTGTATAAGGCCTGATCATCCCATTCTGACTCAGACAAAACTACTATTGACAAAAAGAAGAAATAACCAGGGAAAAAAAGTCTTTTGAGAGTAGAGGATAATTTTCAGTACAAATATGAGGGTATGCATGTTTGTAAAGATACATTTGTACAGGATCAGGGCACTGCTTTATGTATAGCTTTACAGTTGTGGAGTTCTTTGAGATCCCTTGGAATGAAAAATAAAAAATGACATATCAGTGGAAGATATTATTTGAACAGACATGCAATTCAAATAGCTGTATGTATTCTCTTCTGAACTTTATCAGTGTGACACAACAGCAAATTCTATCACAGAATTCCCACATGTTTCTTTAAATGAAAAGAGGGTGTTTCTCTGTGACAATATTTGGTTTTTTTCCCCTCACATTTATGCCCTAGACTAAATTATAGTATTTTGTTTGCAATTTTTTTGTCATATCATGTTAGCCTAATATACTACTAATACCAATTTAATACAGAAATGTTAGTACTCCTACTCATCTGATGTTACAGTACCTTATCACATTAGCCTGCTATGACTTTTTCTTATGGTATCAGTTTCTGGTATATAATTACATTCCTACCTTATTTTCAGTCTTGATAGGCACCACAATTGTTCACATTTCTATGTTGAGACCCTACATAAACTCCATATTATAGTATTCACAAAGCATATGGTAGAGACATAGAGTTGATTTGTTTAGCAGATTACAATGATGTATTTACAGATAATTACAGATACTATTTCTGCACCACTGGAACAACGGTAACTTAAAAATGAACATTTATTTTTGAAATTTTTTAGAACTGTAAAAGTATTTTTCATACAAAACCAAAACCTCATTCCCATTAAGAGTTTGCACTCCAGGATAAATGGAGTGTCTTGCAGAATCACAAATAAAATAACAAGAAACAGATCTGTGCAGCTGTGAAAGAAACTGCTTCCCCCCCCCCCCTTTCCAGTTCATTTTCTTTACTGAGCCATGTTTCAGTCTCCCATTGTAACAGATGTAGAAGTTCTTCCATCATTTGAAAAGGGGAAGGGAAAAGGCAAAGACAGCTGAAATGAAGGTCCCAATTCTTCAAGCTGTTCTGTATGTTCTTCTGCCCACATGGAGCTCTGCTGCTGGGGCATCCAGGATGCAGATGCTACCACCTGAAGGAATAGGGGATGAAGGTAAGTTGTCTGTTGTCCCCAAACAAGCTAAACATACAGGATATTGGGGCAGGGGAGGAAGAGAAATCAGGTAAAGCATTTTATCTCTTGATCATTTTGTTTTCTTATCATATGATACAATTATGCAATACCTCCTAAGAGTGAAGACAAAATATTAACAAGCTCACTGTATCAAAACAATACATTGCACATGTCTCCAGACAATCTATTAAGGGCTTGTCTGTGCAGAAGTTATTCTGGAATAGCTATTCTGGTTTCACTCTTTGGGGCCTGGTCAACAATAAAGGGAAAGGTCAATTTACGATACGCAACTCCAGCTACGTTAATTACGTAGCTCAAGTTGAAGTATCTTAAATCACGTTTTTGCCATCCACAGAGTGGGCGGTTGATGGGAGCAAACGCTCCAGTTGATGTCCCTTATTCCTCGTGAGGAACAGGAGTACCGGCACTGATGGGGGAGCCCTCTCAGATAGAATTAGTGGGTCTGTACTAGATCTGCTAATTCGAACTCTGGAAGATCAACTGTGGTAGCATTAATCTTGCACGTAGTATAGATATGGCCTGGGTGAATGCTCTTAATGCAGAATAAGAGTGCCTTATTCTGAATTTAAACAAATGCATTTGAAGTAATTCAGTTTTATTCTGGAATAATAGCACGCACCCATGTTGTTAATCCGGATTAGTTAATCTGCTTTAAAATCATACCCTACTTTATGACAAATTAATTTCCATGTTCATACAAGCCCTTATGCCTAAGGATCCCTGAGCTGATTATTTGCCACTGTTGTATGCCTAAATTTTCTCTAGCTCTGTACCCTGATTCTCAGTCCTAGAGTACCTATCATGTATCTCCTATCATGCGATCCTAACTAGCCATCAGAAACACAGACCAGTTCACACAAAGACTGACACACATGAATGCACTGTTTCATGTTCCATGAGCCATTAGGGTTATTTTAGTGGTAGCGAAAGGCTTGTCTGAGAAGGTTCTGTGCCATCTTCACAGTCCAAGGTAAAGGAAACACTGATGACAGACCTAACATATCATTTTTATTACAAATTTATGATGGTAGTTTGTTTGTTTGTTTATTCACTGTACATGCCAAATGTGCAAGGCATTAGTGGGAGGATGTCAGGGGAATAGGAGCAAAGGGGTAATAATGTGATATGTGCTATATATTACACAGACACAGCCCCTCTCACAGGAGAATCTTCTGTGTCCTACTGACTCTCCAGTATGTGTGTTCCTCTTACAGGAATTTTTTTCTCAGCATGCCTTTTTGGGGAATGGTCCTTTAAATCTGGAAAAGTCCTGCAACTGTAGCTGTGAAATGGCCATTTTGGAACTAATTGCTACTTGTTGCATCTCTTTGCCTTCTATTCTTAACATCCTGTTGTGTTTCCCCTGGTTTTTACTTTTCCACTAGTGTTCTTCACAGTCCTTCACAGACACTTTACATGGTTTTAATTGTTAGTTGGCTAGCAGTTGTGTTTTTCTCTCTCAAAATTTACCCATGGCTTGCCCTGATTTGTGTTAAATCTAACCTACTTCTCATCTCTTTATTTTGCTAATAGTTTCCTGTTTGTCCATTGTTATGATTGAACATCATCAAAAATCTTTCTTTGTCTGAAAAGAAAATGATTAGTTCTTGTCTTGGGCCACAGTGGGAAGATGTGTGTGCGTGTGTGTGTAATGTCACAGACTTCATATCAGTTGCAATAAAACAGTGAGATGTCCAAAGACAGGAACTGCTTCAGGCAGTTAATTCCTGGAAGAAATTCTATGTTATGCTCTATGCAGGAGATCAGGTTGATTCTAATGGTCCCTTCTGGCTTTAAAAATCTCTGAATCTCTCTGTGCGTTAAATTTTAAGGCAGTTGTATAAACTGTGACTATTGTGTGGTTTGGCAGGTGAGCAGATTTATAGGGCATAGGTAAATCAGACAATTCCTTCTGTCTATATCTTTTTATTCTTTTTTCAAGAGTCAATACATTTTTGGGTTCTTCATTAATAATAATAATTAATAGATATAGACTTTTGGCAATAAACACAAGTTACTGCAGCTAGAGTTGACATTAATCTAGGCTCCTAAATCTCTGCCTTTTTTTTGGGTGGTATGGTACAATGTAGCGTTGTCCTCTCCCCAACCCCCCCTTCCCATTGGCTGTTGTTTTCTTATAATCAGACCACAAGCCATTCTGAGACCTTCTATAACACAAGCATCATCTTCATGCAGGTCTACAGAATGACCCTTTTAAAGGGAAAGTGTCAAGCAAAATTTGATGCAGAAGAAATTCATTCACCTCTTTAAATACATAAATTGGACCCTCTCTGGGAGACCCAAAGTGTGGTTTGAATGTTATAATATATATATCTATATTTGGATTAGACTGTTATCACCTGCTATTCTCTGGCTTCCCAGACTAATATTATTATTTGGTTTATATTTACATTGCAGTAGCAGCTACAGGCCAGAGTCATACTGACACCCCAGTGTGCCAAGACACATATTGTGTTATGCTCCTAAGTTAGAAGCTAAATATTTAAGCTGACATATTTTCCTTGGGCAGCCTACAAAGAGTGATTTAGCAAATTGTATTTTATTCTCTGTTGCTCATATTTCAAAGGAGTTAAACTCTCACAGCATGAACCCTTCTTATAGGATTTTTTAAAATTCGTTAGGGATTCAGTCTGTTTCCAACTTTACTCACATATTGACATATCTCAATAAGTGTTTATCCATAACCACTTATACTTTCCTCTTACTGTACATCTAGACTACAAGCCTCTTTTGAAAGAGGCTTTTTCGAACAATACTTTCGAAAAACCCTCTTTCGAAAGAGAGTATTTAGGCTACAGGAAGTACTTTCAAAAAAGCAAGCCACTTTTTTGAAAGAGAGCACCCAGGCAGTCTGGATGCTCTCTTTTGAAAAAGCCCTGTTTGCAATCAAAAATGCCTTTTTTCAAAAGAGCAATTTTGAAAAAAAGGCATTCTTCCTTGTAAAATGAGGTTTACTCTGGTCGAAAAAACCTCTGCGTTCTTTCGATTTAATTTCGAAAGAATGCAGTGGTAGTCTAGATGCAGGGGAAGTTTTTTCAAAAAATGGCCACTGTTTTCGAAAAAACCCTGTAGTCTAGAAACACCCTTACTGAGAGGAGTACCACGTGTGGTTTAATAACTGAAAGTAAAGAACCTTCATGGTACGTAGTATCTTTATTCAGAGGAGCTTTCTAATAACTTCTGGGGAAAATGCACTTTTTAATTTCTTTACATAGCTCTATTGTGATTTTATAGATTGACTGTATCTTTGCCTTCATATGCCTTATGGCCCTGTGAATATGAAATTCATCGTCTCAATAAATGAATGCCAACCCTTGCTGAATCAATTATATCAATTTCTCATTACCAAAGGGATTCTAGGAAGGCAACAGAGTAAAGTAAAGGGCCACTTTATTAGGGTACTGTGATTTCCTTTGAATATTAGAGTTTCCTTATCTGGTTACTAAAGGGAATTCTCACGTTACTTAAATACAAGTTGAACCTCTCTAGTCCAGCACTCTTGGGATCTGACGAGGGATGTAATAGTGTAGTCGATTAACCAAGTAACCGATAAGCAAAAGCTTAGGTTAATTCTATCGACTACACACATTTCCCGTCCCCCCAGTACATTTTTTAGGTGGCTGGCCACCAGCAGCCTGGCTCAGCGCCGGGTCTGAGACCTACCCACGCTGCATCTCTGCATTTAAAGTGCATTAGGAGCCAGGTGGCCAGGCAGCCTGGCTCACGCCACGTCCGGGAGCTCAGCCCCCACCCTGGACAGCAGCGCAGGGCAGCGGGAAACTGTTTTTTAAACTAGCTCCCCTCATCAATCATCTCCCACCTGGCACCCCACGCTGTTGCCTCTGAATCAGAGGCAGCAGTTCGGAGTGGCATGGGGCTCCTTGGGAGTGAGGCCAGCACACATGGGCTGCCAGCCCCATCCCTGGGTACTATAAAATAGTTGAGTAATGGATAAGAATTCATGACGTTAGTCAACTGTTCAGTTACCCAATTTTTAACATCCCTAGAGCGACCGGTGCCGAACCAGAGAATTTGCTGAACCACAGGATGTCAATATTGTCGAGCAGCATTACCAACACTTCTACTGCTTACTGTGCTGTTATAGAACATTTAGGGGCAAATTAGAGATAAATAACAGCACAGAACACTGAGAGCCAGGTCTGGTGGCTGTGAACAAACTTTATGGGACTGTGGGAAACTTGGCCACATCCATAATAAGTGGACATCCGGCTAACTAAAATTATGCCGGACCATGGATGTTGCCAGACCAGAGTGTGCCAGACTAAAGAGGTTCAACCTGTATTGAAAAGCTATCAATAAGCCACACATAAGCCACTGATATTTAATGGGAGTATTAATGCAGCTGTCCATGGTGTAATTGGTTATGCATCTGGGTAGCAAAAGTACTTAGCATGTTTCACTGCTAACTGGAAGACTAGTGATCTGAGGTCTCTTTGCCTGAGGCTGCGTTAACTTTACTGAGTATTCCCTATGGTAGACGATGGGAATCATCTCAGCCACAGCTCTCCACTTTCATCCCTTCAAACACACTGATCCATGAAAACTGAAAGGGTTGTGTAGGATCATAGACAACGGTAACAGAGGTAACTATGCCCCTTTCTACATGGGTAAGAAAAGACCTGTGTAGGGCTCCTTGGGAATGATCGCTTTCTTCCCTCGACCCATAGCTTTTAATTCTTTCCATAAGAACATTGCCACTATTAACTTGCTTATTAAATTTACTATTGCAGTGAGATTACAATTGTCTTGATTGTATGTAGCTACAGACATTTGAAATATGCATCATGGCTGAGACAGGGAGGGACAGAATTTTGCAAGCTTTCATGCTATTACAATTTTAGGGGCATCATCTGAGATATGTACGATTTTGCACACTATAGTTATCTGCAGTTCCACCTCTTTGCTCACCTGTTCTATGAGAGAATTTCTTTTTTTTATATTTCTCATGAGTTCCAATAGTTAAAAATACACATTCCCATCACAAGTGAAATCAAAGTAGTGTAGCAATACCATAAATTGCATTCTGTGAGTTACATCTCACCCTCCTGGAATGGTGACATTTACAGGAAAACATGCTTCTGTCTCTGGTTCTGTACTAATAGGATGTTTAAGATTTTGTGTAGGATGGGTGATAATTGATTTAACTTTCAAAATAGTCCAGCACAAGTTCACTAGGCATGAGGAAGGAAATGATGAACCAAAGACAATTCTCATGTACATAAAGAAGCTGAAGGAAAGATGATGTGTGTGTGACAGTGCATGGGTTATGAAATGCCAGGGCAGTATGTACATTCTGATGGCTAGCCAGAGTCACGGGTGAGAAGAGTTTTGGCTGGGAAATGTGTATGGTAGATGCATTGCCTGTTGTAAATATGACTGCTCTAAACCTCCTTACTGAAAACTAAAACTACAGCCTGCCTTCATGACAGAAACCCCAAAAGACTATTCCAGCAATAATACCGGCTGTCCTTCCCCCAGGATGTAAGGGTTTGTACATGCTGAGGGGGCCCTAGCCAGAGAGTGAGGGGCAAGTGAGCATAGGTGTTGGTGGGGAAAGGGGGTGGCAGGTACTGGGCAGGGGGGCAGTGTAGCAGGGCATGCTGATTGGGGACACAAGTGAGAGAAAAGTGCAAGGGTTTGGATTAAGGTGGCACTGGGCAGAGATTGGGCAAAGGAGGCACAATCAGTAGTTAGTGATAAAGGGGGCACGGAATGGGGGTGCAGGTATTGGAGAGCCCCTGGGTGCCAAGGGAAATGGGGGGCATCATGCCCACCGGGGCCAGGGGACCAAAACACTAATTTGCCCAGGGTACCATTTTCCCTAAGGCCAACCATGCTGTAACACAGTGGTCTCTAACCTTTTTAAGCACAAGATCACTTTTTTGAATTTAAGTGCAATCCAGGATCTCTCTCACACCCAAATACCCTGGCCCTGCCTCCTTTGTGCCCCTTCTCCACGGCCCTGCCCCTGCTCACTCCCTCTTCCCACCCTCCTCCATCTTCCCTCTCTTTCACCAGACAGGGGCAGAGGGTTGGGGTGCAGGGTCTGGTTTTGGGCTAAAGGATTTGGACTGTGAGAGGGGCTCTGAGCTGAGCCTCGGTCAGGGGTTCAGGGTACAGGCTCTGTAACGGAGTTTTGGTCAGGGGTGTCTGAGGGCTAGGGCAAGGGCTTGGAGTGCAGGAAGGGGGATTCATGACTGGGGCAGAGGTTTAGGATGCAGGCTCCAGCTGGACACCGCTTATCTCAGGTGATGCAGTGGCACTAAGACAGGCTCACCCCTGCTCTGGTCCTGCACCATTCTCAAAAGCAGCCAGCGAACTCCCTCCATCCCAAGCCCTGTTGTGCCCTCTTCATTTTGTGGGGATGGACTACAGGGTGGTAGAGGGGGCACCCTGACATCAGTGCCCTCCTCTTCCCTCCCCTGCCCAGCAAGCAGGAGGGAAGGAGGGATCAGCTCCAAGGCAAGGGGCAGAAGCTGCACAGAGGGGAAGGGCAGCTGAAGTGCCAGCATTTGATAGCCTCTTGGCCAAAACAGTGAAGATCACCTGTCAGAAGCTCCCAGGGCTCCCAGTAGATCCTGATCTACTGGTTGGTGACCACTGCTGTAACAGAACAGAGAACTGAGATGTCCTGTGTCTAAGGCTAGTGTTCCTAACCACTGGATTGTTCTTTTTCCCTAATTTTGAGGCACCTTCAATGGGCCTGACTTTTGGAGGATGGTTGTTCAACATTTTCTGATGATAAGGCCTCTTGAAAAAAATCTCAGATTGGGCAGACAGTATGGCTACTTCTACACTCTAGCCTTCTTGCAGAAAAGCTTATGCAAATGAAGCGCGGCGTGAAATATCACCGCGCTTCATTTGCATAATTAATGAGCAGCTGTTTTTGTGCAAGAGGCCTTTGCGCAAAAAAGAGCCGTGTAGACAGCTCCTATTTGTACAAATACCCCCTCTTGCGCAAGAGCCATTCTTCCTCAGGAATGGCTTTTGCACAGGAGGGGGGTTTTGTGCAAAAAGGAGCCATCTACACGGCTCTTTTTTGCACAAAAGCCTCTTGTGCAAAAACAGCTGCTCATTAATTATGCAAATGAAGCGCGGTGATATTCCACGCTGCGCTTCATTTGCATAAGCTTTTCTGCAAGAAGGCTACAGTGTAGACGTAGCCTCAGTGAGACACCTCAAATCTCTTTACCATTTGTGTAATGTGAAAATCTTCATTAATATACAGCACAGATATTTACAGGTCCTGGTCTGTCATCTTATATATGCAGCGCCTGGACTGGTTAGTAGGAAAAGTCTTATGATGAGCTATCAGTCAGGAATTTTATCGTAAGGATTTTCTAGAGTGTAAATGCATAGTATAAAGGCTGAGTGTAAATGATCAGGTTAACCTTGAATGAGCAACTACCAGAAGGCACACCAGCATGGGAACGACCCTGCCAGTGTGATCTGTCACACTGTACTGAGGAGGATGCTATTTTGCTCTTCCAAATGGTGTCTTCCCATGTTCCCACAGATTCACAGGTGATTAATCAGCCCCGCCCAGTCAGTCAGCTCCAGGCCTGAGCCTGGGTGGGGCTGATTAATCACCTGGGAAGGTGTGCTACCATGCAGCTTAGCCTTAGAGGGAACATTGGTGTCCTCTATGTACTGTGTGTGCAGGGTCTTGCTGTGCTGTGTGTTTTCAAAATGGTATTCTTTATGTGGCAAAAGTACTGGTAGGCTATTCCAGCTCAATCCAGTCCCACTATAGCACAGTTTCAGATCTGATCCTGTGATAGGCTGTACACTCGCAGCTTCTAGTGAAAGCAAAAAGGAGTTCTGTAGCACAGCGTCCTCAGAGAATTCACAGCAGCTACGAATGTCTTGTTAGCTGATCAAATGTGAGGCAAACTAGAAAAGTTATGTCATTGACTGTTCCCTATCTATTGTATTTCCTGTCTCCACTGGGCCTTGATTTAGTCATTTAAGTGACCACAGTTGCATTCCCTGACCAGAGGGAATTAAATAATGGCTCTTTATTGGAGGATTTTATGCAGCCCAGTCTTAATAGAGTCAGTTCTTTCTAACCCCCAGTCTTAAAATCTTCCCTTCAAAAGAGATTCAGCAAATGTTTCACAAGTAATCTTCTTTTGGAAGCATCTTGCTGGCACATGGAGAACTGGAAACTCTTGAGGTCTTTAATGTAGAAGAGCCATATCCTAATTCTCAAGTGTATTAGTCAGCATAGAAGCAATCCCCGGTTACATGATAAATGGTGGTGTGGAAACAAGTCAGCTTAGCCAACAACTGCCTAAGCGTCACAGCCAGTGTCTTTTCTGTAATTATTGCATTTAATACATCTAGTTACTTGCACAAAAGAGCTTCCGGATACAGCAATTTCCACGGAGGGCTGTTTAGGAATGTACAGGCCCATCATTTAGCTCTGATATTGTTGGGTTGTCAGAATTGATCATAGCTCTTGACGGAACACCTCTTGCTTTTTTATGGAGTGCTTCAGAGTGACATTTCACATTGTTTAAGTAGGAGTGATCTGTTAGTTTATATTTTATCTAAAACTGCAGAGCAGATGACCTCCCTCAGGGCCTAAATACATGAATCCTATGTGCATGTTGTAATTAATAGTAGAACTGGGGGGGGGGGGGGGGGGGGGGGGGGGGAGAGAAATTCAGAACAAGGGGCCGAAGAGCTGGGCAGAGCAACTTGTCAAAAAGAAGGAAATTCCACTACAGATTAGCTTATTTTTAAGCATGTCAAGCTCTACATACAAACATGATCTATTGCTTCCTTGTAATGTCTGTTTAGGCCCTGATGCTCCAGGCGGTGTCAGAGAGTGCTGTAAATTTTGTCTGAGTCAGGGCAATTCTGATTGATCTCTGAGTGTAAAATCGATAAGAAGACACTGTCATTTTCTTAAAGGATGAGCTAGAAAAGGAAAATAAATTAAGACTCTACTGAATGTCTATCTCCAGTGCTCATTAATTCAGTGTGGTCTGTACTTTGTTAATGTTATGTCCACAGCTTTAATCTTCCAGGTGCTCTTCCTGCAGATACTCGACAGCAGCCCTTTATTATGTTATGTATATTTCATCCACACGTGGTGGAAATAAAATGTCTGCCCTCTTCTTTCCCTGAGCTCCTGATTAATCCATTTTATTATTTTTCAGAAGTATATCACTTGGGTGCTGATTAACTTAAAAATGGAAAGCCATTGTCTTTCTCACATGTCCTTCATCAGAACTAACACACCAGCTACTCATTTGTCTTGAGTTGTTACTGCAAATAACGACTACCAAGCATTTCCTCTTATGTAATGTACTTCAGGAAGATTAATTTACTTCTGCTCTTTTTCTCCTTTGCTTTTTTGTCTACTAAGACTGTTTTGACACATTTTTAACTTTTTAAAAAACTGATTGTATTTCTCTTTGTTTCAGTAATTCCTCCATTACTTTTCAGATATTTTTATGGCATCCACCCGAATTGTGGAACAATCACTGATTTGGACAATGCATCAAACAAAGTGATTTTTACCCATGAAAGCTTATGCCCAAATATATCTGCTAGTCTTTAAGATGACGTAAGACTCCTAGTTGCTTTGGACATTATCCATTGTGATCGTAAAGCAAAGAAATTCAGCACTTCTATAGGTTTTACTCCTCATTCTAAAGGAATATTTCTTTCACAGGGAGGAGTTATAGTTTTTAAATAAAACTTCCAAGATTGTGGTCTTGATTCTGCTACCTTCTCATGCCGGAGTAGTCCCACTGAAGTCAATGGACTACTAGTATGTGTAAGTGCTGCCAAAGGAGTGAAGGTTACACGATCAAGCCATGCGACATTAAAAGGTCAGATTTTCTTTAAAGCTAAGTGGCACTTTTCGGCTATCTAAATATACATGCCCAATATATTATTGCTACTAAACAGTAATATCAGTTCATTTTATACATCTGAATCTGCACCAGAGTGCTAACATTCAGACTCAAATGACCTTTCTGCCTCTGTCTGTTCAAATGTGGAGGCTATTAATAATTAGGTGTATCTTTTTTTGGAAATATGGAGCACAAAAGCTTTTTTTTTTTACTGTTCATAAACACAAAATATGTTACTTGCCTACAACTTCATTATGTACCTCTAGAGTGCATAGATTGGAGAAGCAGACAAACATGGTTCAAATAAAGGACCTTTTGGCTTCAACATGCATTTGATTCATATTCATGAAGTATCTTACTCCCTTCCCTTAACAAAGCACAACACATGCCAATTAATTAATTTTCTTGGAGAGGTCATTGGTGGGACTAGATCTTGGCCTGTCTGTTTCCCAGTTGAGCTGGCTTTTACTGAGCTAAATGAGCACATTTGCAAGTTTCATCCAGCATAGTCTTTAACATTTCATCTACAAATTGTCCGTTTCTATTTAGTTACTTGATTTAGGTCTTCAACAGCAAATTGGAAAAACCTTTATATGCTACAGAAAAAACATCTGTAGGACTAAATACAATGAGCCCAAATTGTATCTTGTGTTTCCTCTACCCATATTTATATCTGAAAAGTGAGAGACTGTCTGTGAACTGAAATGATTAACTGGTGTTCTTTGTTGTTTTTACTGTTGCTATTATCCCAGGTTCTTCTGTACTCCATGAGTTGTAGACCTCCAAAAATGGTAGACCTCCAAAAATGGAAGAGGTTTTGGCAAAACCCCAATGTTCTTACCACAAAACTGCCCATCATTATTTTCTGCAATCTGAAAGTTAGTTTAGGGGTTTAGTTTGTAGAAGTGTTTCTTACACAATTTGGGCAACACTGTGCTGCTTTGATGTTCACGATAAAGTAGAGAATGCAAGGATCCAGCTCCCTGACTCTTATCTGAATGCACAGGTTGGTCACAGTCTGCTCCCTCCACTCCACTGAATGCACGGATTCTGCGAGGCACCAGTGCTGTCACTGACATCTCCAAAAAGATAGGAAAAAGGCAGGGTTATAGGAAATATAGCCCCATAGGATGAGGGAGGGATGCTCACTGGTCCTTTACTGTCCTTCAGGTTATCCATTCAGATAATGTGAGTTTTTCAGTAGAAAAAGTCATAAATGGTTTCCAGACAGTGCAACTCAACATTAGGAAGAAGATTATTGTGATGAAGTGAACACTCAGTGTAGCCCCAGCTATGAAGCTGCCTTTTGGTTATATAAACGCTGGTTTGATTGCTGTCTGAACAACAAATCTGTGAACCCCTTGGACCATCAGTTATTTATGAAGGCAATAAGCATTTGTGGTCAGGAGGGAGTTTGTAGGGTTTGTGCTGCCCAGCTCACATCTCTAGAGCAGCTGAACTTGGGCATTAAGTTGGAATCTTAGCATCAGAATCAAATTGCATCCAGCTTGTGGTATTATATACCAAACTGTAAATGTGACTGTAATATAGCAATACGTTTATAAATTGTATCATAGCAGACACTTTTATACTGTCCTTGAAAAATGCACCTATATTCAAACTGCTGGAATGTATTTTAATAGTACTATGTTATAGAAATGCACATAGTAAAGAGATAATACTGTGCTCAAAATACATGTAGCAAATGACAGTATATATAATACGTTCTGTGATACGCTTTCTCCAAGCCCCTCTGCCTGTGGTTTTCACAGGTTCACGTTCGTAACTCTGAACAGAATGTTATGGCTGCTCTTTCAAAAGTTTATAACTGAACATTGACCTAATACAGCTTTGAAATTTTACAATGGAGAAGGAAAATTTTGCTTTTCCCAGCTTTTTAATAGTTTACATTCAAAACAGTAATATACTAATTGGTGTGTCTGTGTGTGTGTGTTGGCTGCTGCCTGGTTGTGTACTTCCATTTCTAAATGAGGTATGTCCTTGATTGGTCAGTTCATAACTCTGATGTTTGTAACTGCAGTTCTACTGTTCGTGCCCATGCAACATTCTGTCAGTAGTTCAAAATTTAGTCCTGTCTATCCACTGAAGAGACACAAAAGAAATACCAATAGGTTTTTTATGCTAAAAGATATCTACTAATGAACCAGCATCTAAAGTTCAAGTTCAAGAACCCTAAAGAGAGGAAATTTTGCTATTATCATACCTCATTTTCTTTTATGAGAGATGTGAAACTATACAATTTTAAGGACTTACCCCATCTGGTTCTACTCATGTGAAAATTTCCATTGACTTCAATGGATGCACTTACAATTGTCTGATTCTTCTTTTGTAAATGAGATGAGAAGAGATTGACCCAAAAAGTTGATCCTGCAATTTTTACCCATGTGATTACACCCAGTGAGGTTAATAGGACTGTATACCTGAATGAAGGCTCCAGGATTGCTTCCTGAAGTTTTAATGGACTAGATTTCCCCAAGTAATGGTAAAATGTGATTTCAAAAACTTTAAAACCAAATGTAATTGTCAATTGTTTTTAAAGCTACACAGAATTGTTGACAGTGCAAATTACTTTCTTACATTAGAATGAAGATGGTAAATTGGATAAGATATGGTTTACAATGTACAATATCATACAGAGCCAACTTCCCAGTTTCTTCACCTTTTACTCAGGTGGACTCCCTTGGATTTCAGTGGAGACAGTTTAAACTAGATGAGTACAAACAACAGTGAATGAAACAAGACAAACACAAATCATTTACAGATATTGTGTTTGAGCAGTTTGGCTCATATATGGAGTAAATATAACATGCAAAAGTGTTGGTGTTTATACAAGGCTTTTAAAACCTGTTTTACGTGGTGTTCTGAACAAAATGGGTCAGCCTGTGATCTTTTATGTGAAGTCAGTGGAATCTTCTAGATTCTGAAATAAAAAATGTGGCTTAATAACTTTACTGTGTTGTGTTATTTGTATGTAACTAAATAATAATTATTAACAATCAAGAGACCGTTAGAAGTTAAAGTTTTGGGAGACAGTGAGTTCTGTATAAAGAGCAACTGGAATGCTGGTATCAAGAGGTGAACAGTTTTTAAGAATGAGTACTCAGTTGATTAAGTATTATAGGATTGGGTTCATGATGGTAAAGTGAGGATGAAAGCCAGAAAGGGAATTGGGAAGGTTATATGATGAAATGAGTTATTCTTGAACAATGATGAACCAGATAATTCAAGTAAGTTTGAGATATTGATCTATGGGATTTATCTATGGTAATTTACATAAAAAGAAGCTTCAGACTCTCTGGAAGTGTTATTACCCTAGTTTAAAATTTCTTAATATTATTTTATATTTGCACATTTACCCAGTGCTGCTTAGGTCCTTAAGGGCTCAGGGCAGAGGGCTGGGAGTTTGGGGAGTGCAGGAGTCAGGGTTGGGGCTCTGGACCGAGGACTGTGTGGCAAAAGCCCCCCCTCCTCCTCCCTGAGATTCATACCAGGTCTGTTTGTTTTTTCCCCTCATGTCCCTGTCAGGCAGCGAGAGTAATCTGTATAGTTTGTCTGCTTCCTGCGCTCTCCACCCAGAGTGAAGAATGCAGCAAACTGTGCACTTTCTCCTCACTCCCTGCTGAAGGGAAATGTCCAGCAATGTCCTTGTACAAATCAGAAGAGGGGGAACTTCAGGTGCCAGAGGTTGGGAGGCTTGGCCTGGGGCAGTCCCTTTCATCTGTGTGGTGATTCTGTATGGTTTTATGAGAAGCAATCCCATTGTAGGCACATCCCATTTTCCTGGCACAACCAAACTCTTGCGTTGCTTTAAGTTATGATAAGAGGATGCTGTCTACCAAATTTGGTGATCCTAGTTCTTACTGTTTAGGAAGAGTTCTTGAATCAACAGCAGACAGACAGACAAACTCTCTCAAATATGTGTAGATTCTGGTTATTAAACCTCTCAGAATTTATTTTCAATGCAGCAAAATATAGCTATGCATTTTCCATGAATGCTAATGGAAATTGTTAGTTACCGGTAATACACATCTCCCAAACATTTGATAACACTCAATATTTACATTTAAGGATTCAAAGTGTTTTTCATGACCAGTGTTTCATTGCTGTTTGCAAAATATTGTGATCTAAGGAATGTTAAATAGGAATGTGAATGCCTTCCTTTTTATAAAGGGCATGATCCTCTTGATGTCAACAGCTAAATTCCCATTGACTTCAGTTACAACTGAATTAGTTTGAGAACATAAAGAAATCAAGAATTATTCTTTATGATTGTACTTACTGAAAATATATTAATGCTAATATAATAGAACATAATTTATAATATAGGCATTCTGTTTGTGCATATATCTTCCATACCAAGGAATCTCAAGTAACTTTACAATAGTGTTGAGTACCATGGATGAACGGTTTTTAAAAGGATCATTGTATCCCTTCTCCCCGGTATCCATTTTTATCAAAGTCTGACTTGAGTTTCAGATGGTTTTTCTAGCAGTTCTAGGAATAGTTGAGTTCGTTTGCTGAAGTGGATTCCACTTGTCATTTATCATTCAAATGAAGGGTAGCAAATCTGAAAAAAACAATATCTGTAAATCTTCAATATTATAATGTCTTGAATTCAATTGGCACTTCATTAGATATCCTGCAGAGATTTTTTTTCATATAGCATTGTTAAAATGAATTGTAGCCATGCTTTATAATACAGGTGTTGAACATTTACTCCAGATATGCTAAAATAGCAACCATAGCCTCTTTTCCATCTCTTCCTGGAATCACAACATTCAGAAGCAACAGCTGTTGCTTTGGACAATTTTGCTTTCAGTCTCAAATAAAAAAGGACTGTTGTTAATGAAAGACAGAAGTTGATAAAATGATCCCCTTGGTAAGACACTTTGGTTGAAAGTACTTGTTATTTGTAAATGGAAACTTCTGAAATTATTTTCTCTAACTCTATAGCTCTGCTTTTTTTTAGTTCCCTGTCCTGCATTATCAGTTACCATCATAATGCTGGGGTTCTAATCTGGTTTCATGATTTTAAGATAACTGATGATTGCTTCTTCATTCAATAAAAATAAACTGCAATGAGACTGCCTTACTTTGCTCCTTCAAATTGATCTTCACAATCACTTCTTTCAGCACTCACTACATCGCAGAGCTCCATACATTACCTCTCCAGGACCTGACCATGAAATATTTATTAACCATACTAAAAAACCAAAGAAGTTAGTGGTTAACATTACCTGATGAGTCAAAGGATTGCAATCCCCAGTCCCTCCCATGAAGCATTAAGCTTACATAAAGACACGTTCTCCTCTAATGCTTTTCCTTCCCCAGCTATGTTTTGTTAGACAAATCCTTCCTTTGGTGTTGTCTTTATTGTATTATCTATATACTTTAGATTGCAAGGTCCTTAAGGCAATCACCTGTCTCATTTTATACATATATATACATTTATACACATGCTTACCTACTGTATGGCACTATATGAATAATCTTCTACACCCCTGCCCTAGTCCACAACCCCCTCCTGCCTTAGATCACAACCCAAACCCTTTACACCCCTGCTCCTGCACCCATACCTCTCCCCTCTGCCAGACCCTGCATGTCAATCCCCTGCCCTAGGGTCCCAACCCAAACCTTGTACCCTTGCCCTAGGTCACAACCCACTCCCAGACCCTGCACACCTTCCTACACCCCTCCTCCAAGTCAGAATCTTCTCTTATACTCACACTCCCTCCTGGGTCCTGCACCCTCTCCTGTACCCCAATTAGAATTGTGAACATTTAAAAACAAAACATTAACTGTGTAACTGATTAATATTCAGTCGGTTACATGCTCCACAGGCAGCCAGCCCTGCAAGCTGGCTGGGAGTTAAACTCTTACATCCCTAGCCCCAATCCCAAGCTCCAGGTCACAACCCCCTCCTTCATCTAAACTTCCTCCTAGACCCACACTCCCTTCATTGTGCCAATCTCTTCCCTAAGCTCCCTTCTATACTAAACCTCCATCCCAGATCCTTCACCTCCTTCATTAATATCATGAAAGAGCGAGGCTCTTGGCCACTTACCAAATTAATAGTGTTCCCCCCCATCAAAAAATATTGCCCACCCCTGCCCTAGCCTCTCCATCTCCTGACCATCTGTCCTATATTTTGTCTTGCCTTATTTAGAACATGCCTGACACCGTAAAGCACTTTGTAAATATTATTTGATAAATATTTGATAGCAACAACTTTTCATGGCCTCCTAGAATTCTTTTTCTTTCTCTTCTACGGAACTGACCCACCATTTCAGCTTCCCAGAAAATAGTTTTAATAGCGCTCAATCACATAAGTAATCAGAATCCTGCGGTTACCCAATTTTGCTGTTGAATTCCCTCCCACATCCTTTTAACTGGATCAATAGGGGTTTCCCATCTCTCTGACACAAATCTACCCACAGTTTCACAAAGAGTAATGTAAAACCATGATGTTCTTTGAATAGAATCTTTTAATCAGGTCAAGATATGTTATGCTTCTCAAGTGTAGCTGAAAAAAAAATAGCATTTCATCTTCATCTTTCATAGTCTTGGCTATTGCATTATAGATTCCTGTGGTGTAGAGGATGATAATGGTGGCATTGGGTTCCACCCACTACTTTTGATTTAGAAAGCTTCTTGTTATTATGGGAAACCCCGTATGTCCTCCTAGTTTGTGGATTTTGACAGACTTTATGGTCAAGAAATAACAGGGGCTTTTCTTTATTCTGCACAAGAGAGAGGAAGTCTGGTGTAGAAAACTAGTTGCAGATTTGGGAGCCAGCAGTCCAGAGTTTTACTTCCAGCTTTGACAGATTCTTCTGTGGCCTTAGAAAAGTCACTAAACCTCTCTCTCAGTTTCCGTTGTAGCAAAATGGAGACAGTAATGTGTATGTTCTGACCTTACAGACATGGGGTAAGGATTAATTAGTTAATGTTAGAGGAGTTCTTTGAAGAAACAAAATATTATATAAATGCTCATTTTAACAAAGCATAGCAAGTGCATGATAGTCAAATCCATGTCATTTTTTTCAAGTGACTTTGCTAATTGATGGGCACCTTTTATGTCCATTTTTGGTTTGGAGTTAAAATCCCTACATCTGCCCAATGGAAGCATTGATACAAATGAATTATTTTGATGGGATTGTGGCAATAATAGAGGCATTTATTTCATTAAACTGTTGATTACTTTTCTCATAAATCTCACTTTTCTCTTACTTTTCTCATCGTGTCATGGTCCAGAAAAAAGGACAGTGTAAATTAGAAGTAACTCTGCAGTGGTAAATCGAATTATATCGGTGAAAAATTGGTGTGAGAGGAGGATCTTACCAGAAGATTTTAGTGGGATCATCAAATAAAGCATCATGTATCAAGCTAATATCTATTAAATACACAGTGCTGGCAGCAGGGTTCTTACTTTAGTTACACAATCAAGAGCTAATAAATATTTTTTTACCTGACTCTCCTTCCCGCATGGTAAATTCTTCCTGTGGTATCGGTCATATGATGTTCCTGCTATCTATTCACCTAAAGTAGGGGTAGGGAACCTTTTTTGGTAGGAGGCTGCTGACCCACAGAAAAATTAGTCTGGGTCACACACAAGTGAGAAACAAAACTACCCCCCCAAACCCCAACAACAACAACAAAAACCCTCACTGATGTGGCCCCTGAGTGAGAAAGAGAAAGACACTCCCAGCACTCCCTTTGCACACGAGAGCCTGGGGGACCCAGTCTAGCATATTTTGGGTGCTGCAGCCCCACAGTGGGGCATCAGGGAGGCTAGAGCACCAGTGCAGGTTGCCCAATGCTGGGGCGGGAGGGCCATGAGCCTCGGGCCAGATCCAGGCAAGGTGGGAGGAAGGGGGTGAATCTGGCCCCCGGGCCTGACGATCCCCACCCCTTATCTAAACCTGTAAGTGAGCTCTGTGATTTAAGCAGATTAGTCTCTCTCTCTCTCTGCTGCCTCCAAGTCTGCATGGGTATATGACAGGGTAATACAAGGAAAAATAGCAGGCACTGGCATCCAGGAAAATCCCTCAAATCCCCAGTAAGACCCATGTACAAACCATGGTCCCTCTGTTGCACTCTGCTCTCCCCACTAGTCAACATGGTAGAAGTGGGCCAGTCACCGTGCTGCCATTGGTTGCCGGGTCCTCAGCTTCATCTAGCACACCCAGCCGGAGTTAGTGCTGCTGTATTATTCTTACATAACAGTTACTTTGTACTTGATCCAGGTTGCTATGCATTGATGGGGCTGTTCCTCAGCTGTCCCTGCTTGGCTGGTCATTCCCCATATTTCTGTGTGGCTTGGTGATCAGGATGGTGGCTCCATGGAGACAAAGAACATAACATCGCAATACCCCCCTGCTTCATGCTGCCCCTTGGCAGCTGTTTCGTGTGGTTTGTGTTTTCCTTGACATCAGGCAGCTGCCACGAGCATATGGACCCCAGTCAATAATATTGTTACTTTTTTCTTTGAAATGTTTACATTTTTCAAGATAATGTGGGCTCAGGCTGAATTCCCCAAATACTCTGCTTTGTACCACCCTGTATGCCAAGTTTTTGGGTGCCACTTGGCCGCATTCTGACCTTGGCAAGACTTATGAAAATGAAGCCAGTGGAATTACACCCATGAAATATTTGTATGGGAGAAGAATCAGATCCTCGTTTACCATCAGATGGTCTTTTGCCAGCTTTGCAGTTGTTACTTCTGAGAATAATGCCCTGGTGTTGGCCATTCAGTACCCTGTTGAAACTACAGTGTTCTCAAAAGCACTTAGCATTTCACAGTGTGGCTGTATGTACTTTGTTGATGCTTACCAATCTATAAGAGCGTGTAAAGGGAAAACTCCCGAGTCCCATAGGAGCTTATGAACATTTTGTGACATTTGTGTCTGAAGTTGCCAACATAGTTCAAACCTTTTCTAGCAATTTTGTAATCTAGTTTGATCAATTAGTCACCCATTGGTTAATTGTAGCAGTCATGGGGGGCCTGTTCTCTAGTCTAGCTGCAGAGCTCTTGTGCCATGTGGAACAAGGAAGATGATACACCAGGTAATTCAGAGTTGGATTTAAAAAAAAACCCTTTACGTTATATCTGAATATTATATTTGACATTTGAATCTGCAGAGTGCTCATACCCATTGCTAGGTTTAATATTTCCAAATGTCACCCCTTTTGGCTTCATGCACATTATTGATTGTGCTAACATCTTAATTAAAAAGTGTAACTCTAATAATGAACTTATTTTTAGACTGCCTCTCTGTGCAGCACATTGTATCAAAGGACAGGCAATTCTGAAAGCAGTTAGTCTGTGGATCAACAGTGACACTGAGCACTTGTCTAGTAGCTGGGGTCAGTCAGTACATTTCTTTCACACTGGCGCTAGTCAATCACTTTTGTTTTCCAGATTAATTATGTGGCCTTTCATTAAAAAAGAGGCACGCTGGTTTCATGCCATTTCCATTTCAGTTGTGGAAATAGACTTGCCTATATGAATTTTGCATCAGATTTGAGGGCAGTATTTTGTGGGTTTGGTTTTTTTGTTTTGGTTTGGATTGGTTTTTTGGCAGAGCAGTACAGAGGTTTTAAAGCTGTATATGTAGGATTGGATTTTTTTTAGCCCATGGTTTCTGCAAAGTTGGATAATGTAGACTCATGTTCTAAAGGTGAAGATTTGGCATTTGGAACCATACTACTCTCATTGTCTCTTTTCTTTTCATGTTCTATAGTTCTCTGTAAAAGCTGAAGCAGTGACTTTATTCAACACCTGCATCTTTAACAGCCAGTGCAGTATAATTACCTTTCTTGAATATTCTATAGAATTGTCAAATAGTAATTTTCTTTCTGAAGACAAGCTTTTGAATAATGCAGTTTACATACAGAGCTTAACATGGCTTATGTTGAAAATCTAATTATAAGTATCCAAAATTTACTGCATGTGTGCTGGTTTATAATTCAGTTTACATAAAATTGCTAAAACAGAGCACCTTTATAATTAATTAATTAATATTGAATTAATACACTATATTAGATTCTATTTTCCGTGTTAGCTGATAATTTAATGCTGTATCTATTAATACTATATTTAATGCAGTATTTTTATTTCCTTACTACATTTGTTTTAATTTTAAAAACATATCTATGAAGCAAATGTAGTTGAAAAGATGGGCTTAATTGTGTAGGTGTTTTGGTGTTCTGATATTTTATTTCTTCTTTCATTAAAAAATTATTTCATGTTGGAAAAAGGGATATTTCAGTTTCTTAGAGGACCTAGGAAAAGTACTCAAGCATATTTGTTAAGGCTACACTCTTTCCTATGTTATGTACTGGATGCTTAATGCTAGTGTTGATTGATTGGATCAGATTGTAGATAATAGGCCACAAAATCTTACAGCAAATCACACCTTAAATTGTATTACATACCATCATTTTAGGTTGATTTTGCAACCTTTGCAATACAACAGGGTAGACAACTGTTTCAAGCAACTGAACTTCAATATTCTATTAGAAGGGGGATGTTAGAATGGAAGAA
>CM057846.1:184373183-184388183 GCA_030068395.1 Apalone spinifera | reverse complement strand
TATCCTTTCTTGTCTAATGACTGTCTGTTTAGTTTGATCTTCTGTGATTTTTTTTCTTTTCATTCTTCAGCTAGAATAAAAATACCTCAGTATTCTGAGTTATAGCTCTTGATGGCTGAACAATTGAAATTCACCAGTTCAATTGAAATTCTTTTTAAAAAGTTAAGGGTTGGAGGCATGAACTTAGGTCCTGTAAGGATGAGGCTGCAATTCATTAAGCTTTATCAAGTTCTCAAATCTGTGTGTTTTTGTAATAATAGATATAGAAAAAATGTGTTGTGGATACAGGATATATTGAATGTTTTGGGAAATACTGCAGTACCCACAAACATCAAAACCCTTAGAGAGTGATACAGGTCATCCTAGTCAAGATCCAGTACAGCTTTTATGTCACACTGTTGCATTGTATACTCTGTCGTGCGGTGTAGTTATAGAATTTTAAAGAGATTTTTTTAAAAAATCTAATTGAGAGTATTTAATGCATTTATTCATCTGTAAAGCCAGGTGCTGTAGTTACTGCGAGTCCAACTGCACAAGGCTAAGAGGAAGCAGGAAATTAAAATAATTACATTCTCAACACTTTCTATAAATGATTTTAAATAGTTTTCTATACATAATATGTCACAATTCTAAAATCTGTTATTGTATCTCCAATCTTTCAGGACTAGAAGCAAGTACAGAATTTTTCAGGGGGAAAGGGAGACCTTCCTATTTCAGTGGCTTTTAGTTCCCCTTTTTCCAGCTCTCCAAAGTCTTGAGATAGACTTTAAATCTGTCAGAAGTTCAGGACTGGTGACTGTTTGACTTGAGATTCTGACCATTGTCATTTTGCTAAGCAAATGACACATTGTGAGTGAAAGGAAGAAAGAAACAAACAGGTGGCTTTTTATGAATAGACATTGGTTGAAGGTGTTCTGAAATTTGGGACCTAAGATGGGTGGGTAGAGTGCAGATGAGACAGTCAAAAATCCATGATAAATACAATTTTATCACATGGATATTATCACCCCATGTGTTGTATTGTGTATGTATAATTATCCTTGTGTTTAAATATGAGTCCATAGTTATATGAATATATAGTATTTTAGAACTTTTTGAAAAAGAAATGTATGTTGCAGCAAAATATTGTAAACGGCATATCTATCTATGCATGTACACGTCCATGCACACACTCATATATGTAGATACATACATAGAATGCATTCTGTATACCCACAGAGAACGAAAAAACAGAATAAACAAGGTTTTTTCCATTGGTTAAGGATGACAGTGTAAGTCATGAGTAGCTGTATCAAGAATCATTTATGCATTGTTAGCCCGAGTGAATGGAAAATGACTTGGCTATTTCACCCCCTGCTATGTTGTGTGCTTTATTGATAGTACATTTAGCTCTCTTTGTATATCACAGAGCTACACTCCAGGGGGAGGGGTTATGGAGGTGGGCATTGCTCTGAAGATGGTTCACTGTGTTCTCTGTCTTGCTGCTTTTGTTGAAAACAGACTCATTTACCAATAGCAATACCAATATCTGACCCAATAGCTATTGGGTCAGTGTTCTCTGAAAACCAGCAATCTGGGCTTGCACTCTCTGTGTTGCTCCATACAAAAGACAAATGAAATAATAGACACACCAATACGAAAAGTGATTCAGCAGAAATTTAGGTTTAAATATAATTATTTGACCATTAGGCGTATTTTCTTCAGCAATGCGTGGATATTAAAATGCCACCCCATGTGCTTAATTGTTTGAAAAACAGCAACACAGAAACATTTCAGTTGAGATTCCCTCCATAAGGCAGAAAATGTGACATGTCAGCATCTCCTGTGCAGAAACATTGTTCTCCCAAATTATTGTATTTGAGAAAATCTTACTTTCAAAATACCAATCAGGGTAGTCTGAGAAACACAGAGAATGAGAGAGGTGATGAGATAAGTAACTAATTAATCAGTCTTCCCAGTAAGTGGTTTTCAACTCCCTTGTTCAAGATATACCCACATTTTTGCAAGGACTTTTCAGCTTGGAGGAGGGGAGGAGAAAAAACAACTAAAAGGGACTATGACAGAGGCCTAAGTGTTGTTATTCCTTCACACAATAGAAAAATGAGGGGTCACCAAATGAAATTAATATGCAGAAGGCTTAAAACAAACAAAAGGAAGTTCCTCTTCATACAATGCTCAATCAACCTGTGGAACTCATTGACAAAGGATGTTGTGAAGGCCAAAACTATAACTAGAGCCCTGTAAATCCGTGGATGTAGATGCAGATCTTTGCAACTCATTTTTACAGATACAGATAGAAATTTTGTATCTAGAACCCTGCAAATTTGTGGGTATCCACTTTATATCTGCATCCATGGATGTGGTATGTGGATATCTGTGATTCATATTTGTGGATACAGATGCCAATGTCGATACAAAATTTTGTATCCACACAGGTCTCTAACTATAACAGGGTTAAAAAAGGAACTAGATAAGTTCATAGAGGTTAAGCTCATCAATGGCTATTAGCCAGGATGGGCAGGATTGAACCCCCCTCTCTCCCACCCCAACTGCCCCTAAGCTATGATTGCCAGAAGCGTGGCACAGATGACAGGAGATGGATCAGTTGATGATTGATTGTTCTTTCTTTCCCTCTAAAGCACCTGGCATTGGCCACTGTCAACAGACAGGATACTGGGACCCAGCCCTGACTGGGATGATTTAGTTGGAGTTGGTCCTGCTTTGGGCAGGGGGCTGGACTTGACCTCCTCAAGTTTCTTCCAGCCCTATGATTCTGTGACCACTGATCTGACCCAGTGTGGCCATTCTTATGTTTTTAAAAAATAATATTATAATTTCCCCCCCTTCTCTGCAGTGTTGAGAATCATAACACTTGTTTTAATTTGGTTTTGGTTTTCAGTGACACTTGGTGTTAGTGTAAATGAAGTTGGCTTCATTGCATCTCCAGTCAATACTTTTCATCCCCTTCCTTCCCACACTCAAGCATGCACACACATATGCACACCCATAGCTCATAGCTGAAACTACTCATTGATGTACAAATTGCCCGTGATTATTTTTAGCAAAGATTATTTTTATTATCAATTTTAGTGTATACTCCAGATGGCCCAGCTCTGTGGCTTGCGGCTTGCTAAATTGCCATGTTGGAGGAGAAGTCCTCAGGCAGGCATCAGTTACACTCTGCTCACATTTTGGGGGTTACCTTTGCAGCCATAAGGCTGGAAACTTAAATAAAAAATGATTTTGCCACAAAATTGTGCTTCAGATACTGCAGTCATGGAACTGCAGAATACCCAGGTCCCTGGTTAAGCATAAAACACTGGATTACGCACTGGTGATGGCATGCCTTATGAACTCATACTACTCAATAACTGCTTTCTCTTTGATTACCATGAGCTGTGATGCTTAGAAATAACATGGTGACATCTGGAGGTGAGAGAGATTATAAAAAGTTATTTTATTACCTGTATCCTCTGAAAATTATACCTATTTCCTTGGATATATTTATTTGTGCTGTGCTCCTTGTTTACCTAATTGTGATCAACCTTATATGTAATATAATATTACATATATTATCTTATGTATGTAACTTTACATACATTCTATTTCTGTGTAGATTGTCCTACCAAAACTGATGTTTTGTGGATTTGGTGCAGAAAGGGGAAGCCTAGTATTTCAGCACTCACAGGTAGCCCCATTACCTCATTGAATATTTCCAGAATAAAGCACATGATCTTACTTTAAGGATATGACATGTGATTGTGTCATCAAAGTGAAAGCCTGAGAGCCATATACTACTCTCATTATACTACCAGAATTCTCTTTGATTATATAATTACTTTCCAGAAGGCGTCCATCATACAGAGAATCAGAAATGGGTAGAGGAAGGGGATGGACACATGGATTTTGTGAAAAGATGATGAAATATCTCTGAACTTTCTAAATATAAATTACTATCAACTCTTGCCCCTAGGAAGGTATAGCCCTGCAAAGTGAACGGAGGAGAGGGACATCTCTTTCCCCTCTCTGCTATTTTTCAGATGATCCCAACATGCCACCCTAGCGTAATTCAGGTACAGTGACACATAATCAAGCTAGACCAAGCCTGCTTCTTTCCCTTCACCAAGCCTCTTTCAGGAACAGTGCCCATTGTGTGTCCTGAGAAGTAGGTTGATTTCTGCAGCAATTTTTGTGGCTGTTTTCTGTCATAGTAACTGTTAGGAGGATGATTCTGGAGCTAAAGTCCTGGCAATCAGGCACAACGCTAACTGTGTTCTTGGTGCAACCCAGCCTTTTCCCTTGTATAGGACTGCTGGGCAATAGGATAAAGGAACAAAACAAGTCTCAAGTTCCTTTTTGCCTTCTATCAACGTTGTCCATATAGTGCTGGCCAAATTACAAACATCTCCTTCCATTGAAATGCTGCCACCTTGGGGTTAAACATGGCCGCTTGTGTAGAAGTGACCAACAGCACTGACATAATCTTTAATTAAAGATTAATCTTTAATTTCTGGGAACTTTGGATCAATCCTACAAGGTTGCCAATCCTATGCACAATGCCTTAATCAATAAGAATAGTTGGAAGAATGCTGGTTAGAAACAAAGTGATACCCAGGTTTGAATGTCACCAGGACCCTGGAGTTAATGCCTAATGCATCAGCAGCCAACCTTTTCTTGGAGGTCTGTTGTCTAAACACTGACTTAGGGTAACTCCTCTTAATGTGTGAGACCAGATGAGATCTGATGGTTCAGTCTGAAATGGAACAAAATGAGAGAGCATATTTCATGTACAATGTGGATTTTCTACTTATATCTTTATGTTGGGTTTGAAGTTTTGTCCAGTAACCCGGTAACTTATCACTAGGTCTCCCTAACGTGCATGGTGTGCTGGGGATTGCTATCTTCAGTGGATTCAGCTACATACACACAATTTTTCTTGTTGCCTTTAATGAACATTTGTTTTTCCTTTTGTCCATTGTTTTACAAATGTAATTTATTTGTATTTGCTTTATTATTTGCTGGGTTGTAAGGCTAGGATTTAGTATGTTTTAAATACATAGATTATACAAAGTACAACATATTTAAAGTTTGTTCAGATTCACTTACAGATGCCAATTCTACCTTCTACTTACATAGCACACTTCCTCTTGTGAGCAGTCCCAGGGTGTGTCTACATTACAGGGTTTTGTCGACAAAAGTGGGCTTTTGTGGACAAAACTATACCTGCGTCTACACTACCACCTCATTATGTCGACAGTAAGTCGACAGAACGCGGCAGTTTTGTCAATGGCAGTAAACCTCATTCTATGAGGAATAACGCCTTTTGTCGACAGAGTTATGTCGACAAAAGGCATTATTGCATCCACACAGTGCTTTTTCTAAAGAGAGCGTCTACACTCTCTGTCAAAAAAGTGGCTTGCTTTGTCAACATAACTGGCTGTAGTCTAGATGCTCTTTGTCGACAGAGGCTTTGTCAACAGTATCTGTCGACAAAGCCTCTATCAACAAAAGCCTATAGTCTAGACATAGCCCCACTGACACCAATACACAATGGTCTACCCCATGAACGACATGACACTGCAGCTTCTGGAATAAGTTTGAAGCACAGCAAGACCTTAAAGGTACTGAGCAGCCTCAGTTCCCATTGACTTCAGTATTGATCCTGTTGTTTATGAAGGAACCTGTCTTAACTCTGCATTTGTCAAGTTTGAATGGAGAAGGTGTATCACATTATGCTTAGCTATTGTTACGGCTACTCATCACCTGGTAAAAGTGGCATGTGAAGAGTTGACCTCAGTCTGGAGGCAGTACTCCCATTGACGCCAGTGAGATGTGAGTAGGAGTTCCACATGTGGCTCTAGGGCTGTATATGCCTTTAATTTGTATTTAGGTTAGAGATTATTTTCTTTTTAATAACTGATATACACCCAGATACCTATCAACATAGCTGTGTGCTTTCCTAGAGCTGGGTCTTTCATTCCCAACAAATACAGTAGCTAGCTGTATCTTGTTAATATTTTGTGTGAATTTAGCACCTGTGAAGGATGCCAGATTGACAGCCCATGGGGATTGAAGTCCTCTCTTTATCCAGAGCCATTTCTGCTGTTTGGTTTTGAGCAAGCATTATTTGCACACATTTAACTTCAATGAAATCAGTATCCGTGCATAGCAGCTAATGTTTTGGGGAAACAATGTGCTAGATTCTGCACTGTTTGTTTGTTTGCATTTAAAAAGTGCAAATTCCTTAAATTAAATTTATTTTATAACAATCAAATTATTTAGGCAATAAAGGGAGCAAAGAAAGAAAATGTAGAATTTTAATAGTTATAACCTATAAGCAGTGCTTTATCTGCTGCTGCTGTTGTAAGGACCAGTAATTGCAGCAGTCTAGACACAGGAACAGATGCAAAGTAGAGCTTTATTATATCAGACATTTGTCCTACTACCATACAGTCTAATTGCCCAGAAAATATACTTCTACATGAATTATTTCTAATTTGATTTGAACTAGACCAACTGTTGTATTTGCTGAACTTTATCAAGTGATAGAATACAGCACTAAATTTAAAAACAATTTCTGTTATAAATCTTTTTTGGCAGGGGGGAATGAAATCAATGACGTTCAAAATTATATACAGTTTTCCAACAAATAAAATATTTACTTGGCATCCTAATTAAATTGTCATTATTCCCATCACTTGCATGGCTACAAAAGGAAAAGCAATCTGAAGACTCTTTCATGATTTATCTCTATTAATGGAGCATGAAAATATTTTAAAATGAAACTTGAAATTATAAAATTATGTTTTCGTGAGAGGCACATGGAGTTTAGATTGGCTATTGAAAATGTCGATCATTTATGTCAGAAATGCTTTTCCTCACAATTGATTTAGAGGTATTTATTTGTACAATTATTAGTACATGATCCTAAATGTGTTCATTGAAATATGATGCTCACTTTATATTTCATTTATAGAAGAGGTTGTGAGCCATCTGTGTTCTGGAAGTGGACAATCAGTATGAAGCAAAAAGCCTTAAAAGCCCAGTTCTGAATTAACAAAAAAAAAAAAAAAAAACCTGTCAAATGGATGTGATTTTTTTGTGTGTTTAAATGTGTGCCAGTATTTTTATTAATAAGTTTATTCTGTGATCTTTGTTATTATCTAAGAAATGCTTTAATAAGGGCATGGAACATATCAAAATCTCTTGAGAGGATTTAACATAAAAACTATGTTAGTAACTAGTTTTCCCTCCCTCCCTCCTAAAAACAGAGCATACTACAGAAATTATTTAAATTGACTGAGCCTTTTAAGCAAGTAAACACATTTTAACTAGTTTTTTTTCCCAATCCTTCCATTCATTCCTACTATAGAAATTAGCCTTCACTCTTCCTTCACTTACACATGGATACACACACTTGCATGGACACAAGAAAAATTTCTTTTCTCCTGTCAGCATTCCTAACCAACAATAGTTAGATTAGTGGAAATGAGGGCCTCCGCAGAGAAAGGACATTCAGCCACAGACGGCTCCCTGCAGGAACAGCTGGTAGGGGTTAATGGCTGCTGAACCTCACAGCCAGGGCCTATTCTCTATTGTGTGTTCAACTCCTGGGAAGGAGGGAGACTTGTGACAGCTTCTGGGGTGCAGAGGATCAGAGGTAGAGCAGTTAGGTCAGAGAGGTAGTGTTCAGGGGGAAAGGCTAGCCTAGGATTGCAATAAAAATGAACTCTAGCACAGAAATGGCAGAGGCGCGAATCTGCAAAAATTGTACACAAATTGCCACTGGGAAACCATAAAGGATTATTTAGTAACATGGCTTATAACCTTTTAATTCATATTGCAGTTGTTAAAAGAACAATCGGACAGAGATGTTGAATGAATTATTCATACCCGCAAGTGGAAGAAATCCAAGCCAAAGCTACACACGTACAGCTAATGTATGTTATTGACGTTTGTACACTAATCCCTGTGAGTTCAGCTCTTGGTATTATACTGCAAATGCTGTGGCTACTGTACCAAACACACCAGTCAGGAAACATGAGTGATCATTTAATAAACAGCATGCTTAAATTTAAATAGAGAGTGATTAATAAGTATACGTTTCCAAAAAAGTAGGTGTGTTTGCCTCACCATCCGCATCAAACAGAAGGAGCCTTCCTTAGGGGAATGGCAGGTGATGTAGGGATAGATCAGATCTCTTTCAGAACTAAGGGGTTCCTTAACTATCTCATTTTTCTTCCCTTTCATCCCTCTCCCCCCTTCCCCCACAGATTCCACTGTATGCTCCGAGCTCTCTAGGACTTTTAAGCAATGCCATAAAACTTCCCTTTTCAAAGATTTTTTTAAAAATTGTTATTCATTTATTTTATTCTGATACCTGTCAGCTTTCCTACATAAAACTTCCCTCCTTTCTCCACCTTCCCATACATTAAGCCCTCTATTTTCTCCTGTTGTTGTTGTTTTTTTCATTTGCTGGTAACTTGAGCACATCTGAAGTCATTACAATGTTAAGAATTATTGTGCATTGCACACCTTTAATTTGTAACCTAATCAGTGAAAAGCCAGTTCATAGTTAATGCAACTATTCTGTTCCCTAGCTCCCTGATGCCTTACTATTATAGCACGTGCATTTATTTATCACAAGTCAGTGCTGGGGGCCCTCAGCTCAGTCAAATCTAGGCAATGTAGCTTAAATTCTGTGCTTTGGCTATAATTAAAATTCCCTGTTTTTGTTTGTTTAATCTTGAACTTTAAAGCTGCTTGAGTTGTTTGCCATATGTTCATCTTCTGTGCATGTTGGCTTAAAAAAATGAAAAAAGAGAGGAAAATGTTCCAGTGAGATTCTTTGGTGCCACAGACGCATGTAAGATATTGTCAGTATGAGCTCCCAGTGAGTCCTTTGGAAGCAATACAGTTTGCCATGCACTCATTAAAGTTCTTCTATTTAGATTGTAATGGCTCAATGAAAACGTATGAGCCAATGCTTGAGGTGTTTTAAGAATACTTAAGTTGCACTAAAGTGTGTCATGCCTTTACCTTGACATGTTAATGAAGCCCTGCAGAATAGGTAAAACCAAGACTGCTCCACAAACACCTTATCCATGGATTGATACGATAGACCAATATGCCATCAACAACAGGTAGTCTGTTACTGTATTCCAAGTCCATGCCAAATTTCCATTGACTTAAATTAGAACAGGATCAGGCCCTTATTCTGAGGTCAAAGGATTTTTACAAACATGGCAAATCTGGCTAAAGAAAGGCCTGGTGAGAAATTATAAGAGTTATACTATATTTTATATGACACAAATGATTTACCAAATCAACCAATTAGTCTTCATAACACCCATGTGAGACTGGTGGGTGACCGGAAGTTAGCCTCATTTTAGGGATGGAGAAGCTGGAATGGAAGGCTTAGATGACTTGTCTAGACTAATGGCAGCTGGCACTAGAAGCCCAGTCTTCAGCTCTCCATGTTGTACCTAATCTTGTCGATGCTTTTGTAAGTGAAGTAACTTAACTGCTTTCAAACATCACAAGTTTATATTAGAGATCTATATGTCACTGTGCAGATGAAGGCTTTGATCCCACAAATGCTTATGCCATGAGGAAAGAACATGCCTACCTGTTGTTGGGATCAGAGTCTAAAGCCTATATTTAAAATTACTAAGCATATACATCCGTAAACCAGAGGGTATGTCTCTATTAGGTATTGTGTGTGTGTTTTGAGGGAAAAGATCAATCAAGATTGACATGATCAGACTCTCTAAAACCTGAATTGTTTTAGAAAGATGGAGATGGGCTGCAGGTCTAGAAAGGGGCAGGAAAATCGCACCTGGAAAGAAACTTAGTTTCAGCTTGGAGAAAATGTTTATAGTTGAATTATTATAAATGTCTGAAAACAAGGCTGACTCAGCCTAACTGCAGTGTGGAATAGTAGAGTTAGTGGGTGCCACTGTAATAAGATGAATTCCTATTTCCTGTTTCTGTTAACGAAAGAGAAGGTGGAACAGGGGAGTTTGTTGACCTCATTCCACCACTGTTCTTATTAGCAGCCTAAAGATATAAAGGAGTGTAGAATTAAGAACTCAGAAACAAATTATTTCAATGACAGACTCCTACATTATAGGTTTGTTACATTTAATAAACTCCCGATCTCCATGGAGTGCAGCAATTGATTCCAATAGTTTGTTGTCACATTTTTTCTAAATATTGGTAATTTGGGCTTATGAAACAAATTTCACACAAGATGCTGTTACCAAATCACAATGCTGTTTTTAAAGCTGCTCTCTCCAACATTACGTCTCATATGCAGTATGGGATGTGCTAGTGAAAGGGTTAATCTTTTCTGACTTTCAGATACAATGAAATTATGACAGGAAGAAAATTGTGCCATTTTAGCATGAAAATGCTTGTACAAATACTGTCGTTCCTTCCTTCTTACTTTCTTTATAATGCCTCAACGATAGCTAAGATGACAGACATTTGACAGGTATCTGTAAGCATACAACCCAGGCAGCTCATTAAAGTTTTTCTTTCTATGCATCAGCTTTCACAAAGGCAAAAACCCATTAGCATTGACTATTTTGCAGATTAGAAGAATTAAGGGCTTCAAACGTTGGCTTATACCAAGCAATGTCATTTGTGAAGTGATGTTTGCTTTATTATTTCCCTTTCTCTCCCTCTGAAACCAGACTGACATGACTTTAGCTCAACGTAGGGCGTAATGTGCAAACCAAAAGGACTGGCTCACCGATGAAAAGAAACACATTCCCTTTTATACATGACTGGAATGGCAAAAAGGGGAGACTTTACATGTACTATTTAGGCTCATTAGAGTACTGATTATGATAGTTCTCCGGTGTAATCTTTAATCGACTTTGACACTAGATTTGCCCCGTTACAAATCCTGTCATGCAAATTAAGTCATTTGTGTTGTTTGATATGGAAAGATCTGCTATGAAATGAAAGATTAGTTCACAGATGAGGCACCAGAGACTGCTGCCCTTGTGCACCATGCAACTGATTACAAGGATGAGAGCATCCATTTTTACACTGCTGTTAACATTTAGGAAAGAAGATTAAATTAATGTGGCTTATTTTTTGCTTCCTCTTGCATGCAGCTATTTGAAATAAGATTTCATAATCCTTATATTTATGCTAGGCAAAATAAGTTGAATGCAAAATCACAATTTCAGGGATTAAATCATGGTTTCATTGGGTGGCAGTGTGTAGGGTGGTGGTTTTTTATGCCCTTGAATGCGATAATGTGTGTGTGTGGGGGGGGAGTTTTTGTTTACTGGTGATCAGATAGCTGAGATTTTGACATAATGTACAAAACAAGAAAAGACAACGATGAAAAAATAGGGCTGTACATTTTCATACTCTAAAAAATTGTAACATTTCTGACATACTGTGAAAACTTACATTCTGTTTATTTTATATTTTGCTATTAAAACATTGAGTTAATCGTATTGTGTTGATCAGAAAGACCTTCTTTAACTAATAAATATGATTTTAAAAGATACTTATTACACAAAAATAGCCAAGTGGTTCATTTAAATTATGTAACATTCTAAATGTAGGAAATATTAATGACAAATGACTTGAAGCTGACTTTATTGGACAGCTTATGGCCTCTATAACACAACTAGCACTGATTGGCACTGTTCACCCAATACACCTGAACTTGATTGAGGTAGGCTGCCATTTTTTGGATATAGTAAAGAATATCAAAGACATTTTTAATGTTCATTCATACTAGATCATTATATTGTGATGTTCAAGCTGTCTTTGGGATTTGGACACACAGTTCCCTTTAATTTTAATGGGAATTGCACGTCCAAATCCCTAAGATGATATTGAAAATCTCAGCTATACATATTAAATCAGTGTTTCTGAAAGGTTCTAAACTATTGAGAACAGAAAGAGTTGTGGGTGGCATGCACTGAGAGGTAGGGGACCTCACAAGATCTTTTAAAAACAACAAACAAAAATGACTCACAGCACCCACCATTTTTAGGCTGCATCAGATGTGCATGGTGAAGAAACGTTTGTGTGGTATTTGTTCTTCTGTAGATAACAGTTAGAGATGAGCATGCAAACAAAAATGTGTGTGACTGATACCATGTTCAGAGCAGGAATTCAAATGGTGCTTCATGTTAATAGGCACCATTTATTATTAGATTTTTTTAGCGCATTATTTTTAAAAAGTGTTGGTGCCAAAGAGAGGTCATTTATTAAATAAACTCTGGCTCTCCCCTAATCAGTCTTTCCTCCTCTCATTTATAATCCTTAGCTTTCATCCTGTTTCTTTTCAGTTTGTTAAAAACCCTAATAATAACTCAAGATAAAATGTTAGTTGTGATACCGTATTTAATGGAAGTGCCGTAGCACTTTAGAGACTAACAAATATATATATATATATGTAGTATTATAAGATTTTGAGGGCACAATTGACTTCTTCAGATGAGTGGAGCACTCATCTTTGCTCCACTCATCTGAAGAAAAGGGTTGTGCCCACAAAAGCTCAAGGTACTATATATATTTTTGTTAGTCTCTAAGGTGCCACAGGCCTACTCATTTTTTTAAGTTACAGACTAACATGGCTGCCCCTCTGAGTGTTTGATGATGTGATTTTTGTATTTCAGGCATACCATTAGTACTTTATTTATGTAATGTAAGAGTTACAGAGAATGTCTTTGGATGAATACTGTAGCTATTTAAATCTCATTTAATTGATCATAATATAAATTAGAGTGGCCTCTGGAAGATTTAACCAGTGCATGTTGCTTTTTTGAATGTTTTAATGGGAATTTTTGTCTTTTAAGATGAACATACCTTTATTTTGATTTTTTTTTATCCTTATTTTGAATGATGTTTCCTCATAGAAGGAACAGAGTTAGCTATTTAGGCATCATTGAAGAGAGCGGTAATGAATGAAACAAACACATATTTTACTCAGGGCCCTTGGAAAAGAACCTATATAATATGTATTAACCCAAGAGTTGACAAGGTATTACAAATTTCCTAAAATTGATTAAATTAATATGTAATTTGAATATCTTCCCTATTACATTTGTAAAATGAAATTCTTGAAAGCAGTTGAAGACATATTTCTTCTGAGTATATTACATAATATTCAGTATAGATATGCTAATACATGAAAAACTAAATAAAAATATACAACAATAATACATTTTAAAGGCAGTGCTACATTTAATAGATTTTTTTTTCAAATCTTAATGTTAGGGAATGATCTAAAATCCATACCATTTTGTTATCCCTGATTCCAGGAGTTTATATGTCTTTAGCAAAAATCTTCATGCCTTTTCTCTGGCATACTTGCATTAGTTATTTATGATAGCTTAACTTCAACATGCAAACATATTGATGGATAATGTTGTTTAGTTAATGTTTGAAAACTGCTTTGAAAACAATAATTATTTAGTATGTTTTTGTCTTTACTGTACTATTACTTGGTAGTACTAAATAGGCTGGGATATGCTTCCTTAAAGGCCACTAATGTCCACACTGATGCAGTCACCCTTGCAATTCAAGGATGTTAGATTTATAGAATAGAAGGTAAATATTAATACTGTAGTAGCTCATTTCCTATTAGTCCTGTTTTGTAATGTGTCATCTTCTATTAGCCAACATTCAGCAAGACTTAAAATATCCCTTTTTCTTCCCTGGGATCAAAGTCTGTATCACTCTGCTTGAGGCAGCCTGCATTATAGTAATGGAGTCCATAAAACATAATAAGAAAAGGTGTACTTTAATTAGCCAAGTCATGCTATGACTGTAATATAAATCATGTATATTTATTTGCATGTGCGAGCTCTCTATATATTAACAATTTATATTAATTTCCTGGAAGTGTCTCAAGGTGTCTTTTTAATGAGTCTGGTGCTCTGCTTCCTTGATGAAAATCATGGTGCTTTACACTACTGTTCTCAGTTTTAGGACTCTATATTCAGGGCTAGGGCATTGACCGCATAGCCAAACGGACCGGAACACAAGATTCCTTTTAAACCTTAAGGTAGGAGCCAAAGCACAGAAATTAGCCAAGGAAAACTCTGGAAGAGTTTTCTGAGAAAAATACCAGAAGTTCCATCATGTGAGACATTAAAATCAACTCGGTTAAAGCACCAGGAAATATACTTTATGGCAGAGGTTCTCAAACTTGTGATACCGCGACCCCCCTCTCCATTGCTGCAACCAGCCTCGCAGTTGCTCGCGACCCCCCTCTAATTTGTTTGCGATCCCCCTCTAAGTTGCTCGCGACACCCTGGGGGGTTGGGACCCACAGTTTGAGAAATGCTGCTTTATGGTAAAGCTGTGGGTTAGATGACTCAATAGGCATTTTCCATCTGTAACTTGTATAGCGAAACCCTAGGGAATGCAGGCCAGATTTTCAAAGGTGCCTTAAGATGCAGATAGCCACTTAATGGGTTTTTCAAATGTGCCTAAGTAGGTTAGGTATCTAACTCCCACTGACTTCAAATTTGAGACTACAAGGCTCCAAGCAAAAGATTTATTTGGAAATACTTCGTGTCCAGGGCATTCATAACTTTTGTGTGGGGAATGGATGTGGGGTTACAGTCTAAAACATTGCAAAAGGATTTTGTGTTAACTATATTTTCATAAAGCCTATGTGTGGGGCCAGAGCCTGACCTCTGCCAGGGCAACCATTAAGCCTGTGAAGCTATCTGAGTATTTCTTCTGCAGGAAGCAATTCTGAAGTGATATAGAGTTTGTGTAGCATCTACACTGGCCTCTGATCTGGAGAACATAGCCCAGGAATTGCTGTATCCAGGTAATCTCCAGCCACCGGAACAGCCCATAGAAGCTGTATGCAGCCAGGAAAAGGGAAAGCAGCCTGTTATATTTTTTACCAGGGACTGGAGCCAGCACCTTCCAGCCCCTCTGACTTTTCACTATTCTAAGTATCTAAAAGCCATATACCCCCTAGATTTGCACAGAGCACAGCTCTTA